>JAESUZ010005557.1:0-1200000 GCA_017311185.1 Proteles cristata cristata
TATTATGTAGTGCCCTTCTTCATCTCTTGTGATTGTCTTTAATTTAAAGTCCAGTTTGTCTGATATAAGTATCGCTACTCCGGCTTTCTTTGATTTCCTGTAGCATGATATATATTTCTCCATCCCCTTACTTTTAATCTGAAGGTATCTTCCGTCTAAAATGAGTTTCTTGTAGATAGCATATAGATGGATTTTGTTTTTTCATCCATTCTGCTACCCTGTGTCTTTTGATTGGAGCATTCAGCCCATTTGCATTCAGTGTTATTATTGAAATATGTGGGTTTAGAGTCTTTGTATCTTTTGTAGGGTTCATGTTTGTGGTGGTGTCTCTGGAATCTTTGTTCCTTGCAACCTTTCTTTCAGAGCATCCCCCTCAGGATTTCTTGTAGGGCTGGCTTCGTGGTGACAAATTCTTTCAATTTCTGTTTGTTTGGAAAGGTTTTTATCTCTCCTTCTATTTTGAATGACAGGCTTGCTGGATAGAGGATTCTTGGCTGCATATTTTTACTGTTCATCACATTGAAGATCTCTTGCCATTCCTTTCTGGCCTGACACGTTTCAGTAGATAGGTCTGTCACCACTCTGATGGGTTTCCCTTTGTATGTGAGGGCCCTTTTCTCCCTAGCTGCTTTCAAAATTCTCTCTTTGTCCTTGTATTTTGCCATTTTTATGATGATATGTCCTGCAGAAGATCTATTCAAGTTACGTCTGAGAGGAGTCCTCTGAGCCTCTTGTATTTCCACACTGACTTCCTTCCCCAGGTCGGGGAAGTTCTCTGCTATAATTTGTTCCAGGACTCCTTCAGCACCTTTCCCTCTCTCTTCCTCTTCTGGGATTCCTATGGTATGGATATTGTTACATTTGACCGTATCGCTGAGCTCTCAAAGTCTTCTTTCCTGTTCCTGGATCAGTTTGTCTCTTTTTTTGTCAGCTTCTTGTTTTTCTATAATGGTGTCTTCTAAATCACTTATTCTCCTTTCTGCCTCTTCAATCCGTGCGTTGGAGGCCTCTAATTTATTATGTATCTCATTTATCGCATTTTTAATTCTTCATGCCTATTTTTATTTTCCATTCTGTCTGTAGCCATAGTTTCTTTGATGTCCCCCATGTTTTTTTCAAGCCCTGCTATTAATTTCACCATTATTATTCTAAAATCTTGTTCACTTATGCTGCTGATATCTGTTTTGAGCAGTTCATTAGCTGTCATTTCTTCTTTGAGTTTCTTTGGAGGAGAGCTCTTTCGTTTCGTCATTTTAGTTAGCTTTCCAGCTCTTGTTGGTTTTAAAGACCTGTTATGCTCTCTGTTTCTATGAGCACTGCTATATCCAAGAAACTCTTTGACTTTCCAGGGCCTATCCTTTCAGAGATTGTTTTTGAATGGTATCCCTCGGTCACTCTTGTTGGGACCTTAGTTATTTTATTTTCCTATTCGTAGTGATATTTGGGACTCTTCACCTTGTGTACTCTGGCTTGTTTCTTGAGGTAGCCCTCTCAGGCAGGGATGGGCGTGGCGTGATCCGATGCCTCAGGCGGGGGTTCTGCCTTGGCGATTGTGGGGAGGAGAGTGACGGTGCTCCAGTCCCTTCTTGAACCCAGCGCTGCAGCTCGCTTTTTTTTTTTTTGGCGTGTCAAACCCCCGTTCCGGGGATGCAGCCGAAGTTGGTTGCACTCTTCAACCCAGGCCAGTTCCAATCTCCAAATCCCAGTCCGCGTCCCGCTGAAGTTGCCTTAGTCACAGCTTCCCAGACAACCCCCTCGGGCTATTCCAGGCTCCCTGCTGAGCTCTGGGGGCGGAGTCAGGATCGCTGCTTCCTTCTCTGGGTCGGGCTGGTGCGCATGCGTGGGGGCTTGCCTGCCAGGTCCGCGTAGCCTGAGCCCGGTTAGAAGGCTTTCTCAGTGGATTCTGCGTCCTTTTTCTCCCAGTCTCTCAGGTTTTGTATGGTTTCCAATGGCTTCAGATCTTTTCTGTGTGATGTATGGGCGCGAGTGCAAGTACGGAGCTCCTTACTTCTCCGCCATCTTTCCCCCCCTCTCTCTTAATCTTTTTTAACTAAATTTATCCTGTTTCTCATATTAATATTGGGGCCCATGCATTTTGTTTTTGTCTTTTGTTTGCATTTTCTTATTACACTTTTATCAGGTCTTTTATTTCTCATGTTTTTAGGAAGATGGAGAACCTATCCATTTTATATTGACATGATATTTACTTTTATATTATGCTTGGCAAATCTTAGAGTTTCCATTTTTCTTATGATTTTAACTTTTATATCTAGCTTAGTAAGTCTTATATGTCTTAATTCTATTGTATAGATTATGCACAGGTGTGTATCTTATTTAATTTTGCTATATGGCCTACTTTCCTTCAGTGTTTCTATTATTTTCTCGTTTTCAAAGTATGGACTCTTGTTTTGATTTAAAATATTTTTTTATATACAAGTCTTTTAAAATCCTAGTAGAACCCATCTTTGTTTCACTATCTATATCAAGACTGGAATAGTATATACTGACTTTCCTGGAAGTGAGATGAGATCAACACATCCAAGACTTGCCATTGTTAAACCACCAGATTTTTGTGTGATTTAACAAAAATCTGGTGGTTTGACAAAAATCCTTTCATTAAAAGTAAAATAAAAATAAAAATAAGAATACTTGTTTATTCAAATGTAATTTTTTTAAGTTTCCAGGAAAGATTGAGGAGAATGGTACCTGTTACATCACACCAGGATATTTATGTAAATGCTCTACCTGAACTTTTTATCCCATAATTATATTCACTATGTCAGTTGTGACTTTTCTCCTTTTTCTCTCTCAAGTAAAATATCTTGCCTTGCTCTTTTGTCTTCTCTCAAGTCTTCCTCCTTCAATCTTCCTCCCTACTCTTCCCTCTCACTCCTTTCCTTTATATCTTCCTCTATTTAAACATGCTTCTATGCCCTCCCCAATGACCATGGAGTTGCTGTTGGTCAGTTGAATTTAAAAGAAGCATTCCCTCTCATTTTCTGGAATTTTCACTCATTATCACAGTTAGCAAATCAAATCATTTAAAGGGATTAACTCTCCTCTGAAGAATTAGCAGGTGCATATACAGTTGGCCTTTGAACAACACAGAGTTGAATTGCTCAGGTCTACTTACCCATGGATTTTTTTACACTCCAGTGCTGTAAATCTATTTTCTTTTTCTTATGGCTTTTTTAATAATATTTTATTTTCTCTAGCTTGCTCTATTATAAGAATATTGTTTATAACATACAAACTGTGTGTTGACTGTTTATGTCATTGATAAGGTTTCCAGTCAACAATAATCGATCAGTAATTAAGTTGTGAAGGAATCAAATTTTATGTGGGGGTTTTTTACTGTGTCAGAGTTGGTGTCCCTAATGCCCTCATTGTTCAAGGGTCAAGTGTTCATGCTTATCATTATTCCCTACTACCTTCTTCTACTAGGAAAATAAATAACAATCAAATACGAAGAAAGAAGCACTATCTACTTTGTGGCTTCTCTACCATCTTAAAGGTCATGGTCAAATCCTCTTCCCTATTCTCTGTCTCTACGGAATTAGGCTTAACTCAACTCTGAAGGTTTTAGGATGTTTTTGTCCACCTTAGCTTGATTGTCATCACGAAAACTTAGATTTGTAATGATCTTGAAAATATAAACATCATTCTTACATCTCAAAGGAAATCATGCTGGTGAGCCAGTAATCCCTATTGTCATTTTGCTTCTTCTGTTAGCATCTTGCCACACACTACCACTGCCCATTCTCCTATTTCTTAGGGAAAAATAATATCGGATATTTGTCCAAATTTAATCTCTCCCTCTAGGGTCTCTATATCACACTATGTGGAAAAGACTCCACATTTATATAAGGTCTTTTCCCCCCACATGGATATAGTCCACCATAAGATGTCTCTTGTCCCTCCTTGCTATACCTGAAAAAAAAAAAAACATGTTAGTAATTTCTTTCTCAATAAGCCCGGGTATAAACTTATCCATGTGATCATACTAGAAGCAAATTAAGACAAACAGTCCTAAACTGTGTTGAATAAGTACTGAGGAGCCATAGCTGGAATTGGAAATCCACCTACCATGACTTTCCTTCTTTCCAATGCATGTCTCCAAAAAAATCTTGCTTACTTTTCCCTAACCAGATTTTCCAAATTATGATCAGGTATAGAAACAACATAGGTAGTGCAATAGCTCTTACTTCCTCTCAGTAATTTCTGAATTCTTCCTCCAACTCCACCACAACCAAATAACACCATTCAGTTAACTATTTACTCTACTGTTAGAATAATCCTCCAATAAGTCTGATGTTATTTCATTCTGCACAATAAGTATTATACAATAAAATTCAAACTCTTTAAGATCACACCCATGGTTCTCAGTCATCTGGGCTCCACCTACCTCCAGATTATAACTTTTACCATTCTTTCTCATTGCTCCTATATTGCATTCAAACCGGACTGCTTGCAAATCCATTAGCAGGCCTGGGTTTTCATGCTCTTTTTTTTTTTTAAATGCTTTTCTACTTGAAATGATATCAATACTTGCAAAACTATTTATCAATCCTATAATTTAAAATCTCATCAATCTCGGAGCGCCTGGGTAGCTCAGTCGGTTAAGCGTCCGATTTTGGCACAAGGTTCGAGCCCCACGATAGGCTCTGTGGTGACAGCTAGCTCAGAGCCTGGAGGCTGCTTCAGATTCTGTGTCTCCCTCTCTCTCTGACCCTCCCCTGCTCACGCTGTCTCTCTCTCTCTCTCTGTCAGAATAAATATTTAAATAAAACATTAAAAACTTTTTAATTTAAAAAAATTTAATTTTAATATATGTGTTGCTGAAGCGAGCACAAAAATTTTAATTTTTAAAAACTTTTTTAAAAAATTAAAAAAAATAAAATCTTATCAATCTCAAGTCTCATGTTCATCACAGGCCTACATTATTCCTTACTTAGAGATAACCACTCCTGACTTTTTAATCCCACTATAAAACAATAATCGCTCTCCCTTTATATTGTAGCTACAGGTATGTGGTTAACTGTTACAATGCAGTCCAATGAATATACCTTACTAAAGGTATATTCAAACTCTTCATGTCTTATGTTATATTGATGTTCTCCTACAAAGTCACTGGACTTGGAAACATTACTGTTTGTAAAATGGGACTTTAGCAGATATGATACAGGCAGATATTTGATAAGTGTTTGAACATTGGCCTTTATTTTCTTAGAAACCCTCCTCTTAGATTACAAGAAGTTATTATACTAAAAGAACTTCTAGACTATCTTTTTTAAAGAGGATTCATATAGAGAAACACTGAAAGATTGTATACCAGATGTAGAAAGGGACCACTTAAAGAAAACTGAAGTGCTCTAACTCATGGTCATCACCAAGACCCAAACACATGAGAGAGATCCTCTTCAACCTTTTAGCCCAACCCATTCACCAGTTTCCTACCACATAGGGCAAAAGAATGACCTGCTCAACACAAAATCATGCAAAATAAGTCATTGTTTTAAGTCACTAAGATTTCAGGTGGATTGTTATACATTTCATGGATAACTGAAACAGTTATGTTTTTCTTTTCCACTGGATTCAAAATGCTTTAAATGGATTCAATGTGGTTTTACTTTGTTGAACAATACTTAGCAGAGTTCTTTATAAACTGTTTATATTAAATGGTCTCCTGTTACACTCATAAACCTAGAAGGTTAGAATGACAGATTTTTAATATCTATTTTAAAATAATAAGAATATCAGTTAACATTTGTAATTTAATATCGTTCAAAAATGGATGAAAAGTAGACCAACTCTAAAACTAATAAACAATTATAGTAAGGTTGCATAATACAAGATTAGTACATTAAAGCAAATTGCTTTCCTATACACCAGCAATGAACCATTCAAATTTGAAATTAAAAAAACAACAAAGAAGACTTTTAAAAAAAGAGATGTTCCACGTCCATGGAGAGGAAGACTCAATACCGTTAAGATATCAGTTCTCCTCAGCAGGAAACAACCTCCTTGACCTCCACCGCAGCAACTTCTTACTTGACACATCCCCAAAAGCAAGGGAATTAAGAGCAAAATAAACTGTTGGGACCTCCTCAAGATTAAAAGCTTCTGCACAGCCAAGGAAACAACCCAGAAAATTAATAGGCAACCAACGGAATGGGAAAAGATAGTTGCAAATGACATATCAGATAAAGGGTTGATATCCAGAATCTACAAGGAACTCACCAAACTACACGCCCAAAAAACAAACAACCCAGTGAAGAAATGGGCAGAAGATATGAACAGACACTTCTCCAAAGAGGACATCCAGATGGCCAACAGACACATGAAACGATGCTCAGCATCGCTCCTCATCAGGGAAATACAAATCAAAACCACACTGAGATACCACCTCATGCCAGTCAGAGTGGCTAAAATGAGCCAATCAGAGATCTCTAGATGCTGGCGAGGATGCGGAGAAACGGGCACCCTCCTACATTGTTGGTGGGAATGTAAACTGGTACAGCCCCTCTGGAAAACAGTGTGGAGGTTCCTAAGGAAACTAACAATAGAACTCCCCTATGACCCAGCAATAGCACTGCTAGGAATTTACCCAAGGGATACAGAAATGCTGATGCATAGGAGCACATGTACCCCAATGTTCATAGCAGCACTCTCCACAATAGCTAAAACCTGGAAAGAGCCTAAGTGTCCATCAACAGATGAATGGATCAAGAAGATGTGGTTTATCTATACCATGGAATACTACATGGCAATGAGAAACAGTGAAATCTGGCCATGTGTAGCAACATGGATGGACCTTGAGGATGTTATGCTGAGAGAAATAAGTCAGGCAGAGAAGGACAAATATCATATGTTTGCACGTATAGGAGGATTAGGAGGAACCTGACAGAGGAACAAGGGGGAGAAGAAGGGCGGAAATGGTGGGGGAAAGGGAGAGAGGCAAACCATGAGAGACTCTTGAATGCTGACAAAAACTGAGGACTGATGGATGTGGGGGGGAGGGGGGATGGGCATGGAGGAGGACACTTGTGGGGATGAGCACTGAGTGTTATGTGGAAACTAATTTGACAATAAACTATTTGTAAAAAAAAAAAATGTCAGTTCTCCTCAACTTGATCTACAAGTGCAACAAAATCCAAGTGCAACAAAGTCCAAGTGCAACAAAGTCCAATCAGTAAGTAGTTTCATGAATATCAACAAACTGATTTTAAGTTTATATGGAATGGCAAAGGACCCAGAATACCCAATGCAATATATAAGAACAACAAAGTCTGGGAATTCACACTATCTGATTTCAAGATTTACTCTAAGACTACAGACTCTTACATGCGTTTGTGTGGATTGATAACTCACTTCTTTTTATCACTGAATACTATTACCTTGTATAGATATACCGCATTAATCAATTCACATATCAAAGGATATTTTATTTAATTCCAGATTTTGTCAGTTATAAATAAAGCTGGTTTTTGCAGGTTTTTGTGTGGGCATAAGTTTTCAACTCATGAAAGGAGTACAGAATAACGTTTGATCGAATAGCTGTGCATCCTGTGGCCCAGTAGTCAAGCTAATACATAAAACTGCTATATTATGAACTTTTTTACTTATATAATAAAAGAGGAAAATGTATACAAAAATATTTTTCAAATGGACTTCCAATATCTCACCTCTATAAAAGCCAGTTGCAAAATAAGAGCTCCTGATATTATTGAGTGTTTCTGTGAGAGTGTTTTTAGACAAAATTAACATTTGAATCAGTAGACCAAGTATAGCAGATTGTCCTCCCTACAGTGGGTGGGACTTGTCCAATCATTTGAAGGCCTAAATAGAGCAAAGAAGATGACTCTCTTTCCCAAGTAAGACAGAATTCTTCCTGACTGAATGCTTTCAAACTGGGACATTAGCTTTCTTTTTGCCTTCAAACATGAATTGAAACATTGGCTCTCAGTACTTCAGGCTCCAACTAGAATTAAACCATTAGCTCTGCTATGTCCCCAGTTTGCCAACAACTCTCACTGCACATAATAGAACTTGCTCTCTTTCATAATTATGTGAGCCAGTTCCTTATAATAAATCTCTTTACACACACACACACACACACACACACACACACACACATTCTATTGGCTGTTTCTCTGGAGAACCCAATATATATAGTGAAGTACAAATTAAATCTTGTTGACCAGATGACAAAATTACTTCCTAGTTTTTGTAATGTCAACGTGCACTCAGGTCCCTCTTTTACTCATTAGGACTGATTTTTGTCTATTCTTTTCCCAAGAAACCTGACTTCCTTTTCACATATACTTCGATAATAAGATCACCCTTACAATTATTTGTGTAATGTTAGTGAATCTATTTTCTATAGCACAAAGGACCTACAGCTACATCTTTGTCACTGACCTAAATATTATAAAATTATCCACAAATTATCTACATTTTTATAGTGTTAACTATAGTTATTTCTATAAAAAATTTTCTTTAAAACATTCTAGATTTATTGTCTTTTAAGTAGTTTTCAGAATTTATACTATCTTTGATTTTCATGAGAATTCAAAATAGATGTCAAGTAAGTATGTCTTGCTTGTTTCTTTTCTATAGGGATCTTTTCCAAATTATCTCTTTATCCTATCCTTATTTCCTTTATTCTATGGACTCCTTTGAAAAATCTATTGGGTTTTTTTCTTTCTTTCTTTCTTTCTCATGCATATCTAGTGGAAATTCTGGCTTGCTTTTTTTTAAACCTGAAAAACAATGCCTGGGGTTTGGGATCCCCTACAATTAACAATAACCTTCTTTTTAATGACCTAATCCTGAATTTCCTGTTCAGTTTTTCACTATCACCCAGTTAAGGATAAATGGGAGATTTCTGAAAGTATATTTTCTAAAATACTTTTGCTGAAATTATTGAGTCAGGATGAAATTTCTGTGTGCTTTTCTGTCTAGCAAGGCTTCTGGTTTAGACAGTTCTGGTATATGCTTTACTACTTTCTTTAAGCTTTTTCCCTTACTGTTTACACTCTGAGTTGGTACAATGCATTTACTATTCATGAGGGTTTGCTATTAGCTTAAGAAATGTGGAAAAATAATGTGCAGATTGTTCTTAAAAAACAGAAGTACTATAGATTGACATTTACTTACTTACCTTAGATTCCAAGAAGCTCAATAAGTAAATTGCTCAACTACATTATTATTATTTTAAAAAAACTAACTTTGTCAAATGATTTTCCTGCAACTATTGAGAAGATCAAATCATTCTTATCTTTTCTTTTATTAATGTGGTATATCACATTAATTTATGAATATTGAACCAACCCTGCATTCCAAGAATAAATCCTACTTGATCATGGTGAGTAATTATTTTAATGTACTGTTGAATTCAATTTACTAGTATCTCCTTGAGAATTTCTGCATCCAGATTCATTAGGAATATTGGCTTGTAATTCTCTTTTTTAGTGGGGTTTTTGTCTGGTTTTGGAATCACGGTAATGCTGGCTTCAAAGAATGAGTTTGGAAGCTTTCCTTCCAATTTTTTTGGAACATTTTGAGAAGAATAGGTATTAACTCTTCTTTAAATGACTGGTAGAATGAAACTTCGCCATTTCCAACAATATGGATGAAACTAGAGTGTATTATATCAAGTGAAATAAGTGAGTCAGAGAAAGACAAATATCATGTGATTTCCTTCATATGTGGTATTTAAGAAAGAAAGCAGATAAAAATAAGGAAAAGGAATGAAAAGATAAAAACAGAGAAGGAGGTAAACCTTAAGGGACTCTTAAATACAGAGAACAAGTTGGAGGGATGATGAGTGGGTGGTTGGGTGGGCTAAACTGGTGAGGGGCATTAAGAAGGGCATTTGTTGGGATGAGCACTCAGTGTTATTGTGAGTGATGAATCACTGGGTTCTGCTTCTGAAACCAATACTACACTGTATGTTAACTTACTTGAATTTAAATAAATTTTTTAAATAGTGAAACTAAAAAGTAAAAAAGCAAAAAGTAACTTATCTTTAGCTCCTTTCTAATTGTATTTCTGGGCCATTATATCCTAATTAGCATTTGATACATACATATGAACATTATCAGCCTCCATAACTTTTGTTCAATTTGGTGGTATGTTTAGTTAATAAAATAGAAGTATTTATCAAGAAAACATGAGTATAGTCTTTACAAGTAAATATGAAATGAAACTCACATTGAGGTCATTCTTCCTTACAAGCAACAAGAAAATAAGAAACATACTGTAAAATAGTGCCTACCATGATGCCAAGAATTTCTGAAACATGATACTGGTACAAACAATAAGCAAAGCCTTCCAAACAGCCTCAGCCCCCAAAACACACATCATCATATAAACTTTGATCGAGAACTTCACATCTAAGAGCATTTTAAGTATGATAAAAGAGGACTTCCCTCCATCCTTCATAAATTCAGTTTGCTTTTTATAGAATAAGTATACTTGGAATTATTTTTAAAAGTGATAATATTATACAAATGCCTTATCATATCATGGTAGGCCTTCATGCCTACCAGAGAAATAAAAGTCTGTCTCTTACTTTAACTAACATGAGGCTGTTAAGCCAGCCAACTCTACATGTAGATACAGGAAATTCAAATTTTGCCTCTGATGGGGTTAGCTGACCTCACTACATTACTTTTTCTCAGATAGTAATATAACAACACATTTAAAAAATATAAAGATTATTTTTAAAGTCATTTTCTTTGTCATATTTTTAGAATTCAAAGTCATTGAAATATTCTTGACATCTTATTCCCACATTTCTTTTCACTTCTAGAGACAGAAGTTATCATAGTGAAATATTCTTTGACAGCTAAAACTCATGCTTAATATTCTATTTCCTGTGAAGAGGGACTGGATTATATAAATGTGACACGTGTTAAATGGCAATCTCAAACATCAAAAGTATCATCTTACCTGGAGGCCACCACTCTGAATTTAAAGAAGAAAATTTTAAATTATTTAATAATATTAAACATACTTTGAATGCCAGTCATTCTAAATTTTATACCGAAGCCCATTATTTTGAATGTTTAGTATCAACTATAAATACATGAATGCTGTGGCTTCAGCATGGGGCCAGATTTCAACTCATATTTTGTCTTTTTGGGGTTTGGGCATTCACAGCATATTGCTTTCAACAGAATTAGAACTCCAAGTCTGTGCTCGACACAGTGCCAAATCTGCAAACAAACTATTCCAACACATAAAATGCACTAATGACCCTGGCAGTGATGATTTTTACACAGCCCAAATGAAGACAGCTAGAGCTGGGTGCCCTTTTAAAGCAGTCAAAACTGTTCCACATCAAGAGAAAAAACCCACCACAACAGAAATTGTCACAATGCAAATGTTTAGTCAACTTAAGTATACTCTATTATAACCAAACATACAAATAACTGATCTCAGGTGACTGATGTTTTGTGTGTAGACGAGGGTAGGCAGTTCCTGAGAAACACAATGAATTGACAGTGATAACTTCCTGCGGAACATCAAAATACGTGAGATAAAGGAAATAATTAACTTTCAACCAGTTTCCTTAGCAACTAACCAATTGACATAAAAAAGAAAAGGATTTGTTCTGTCTGCTTTGAACTATAAGTTTGCTACGTAATTTGCTTATTATAGATTTTATAGAGGGCTATCCGATATAGAGGGTTTTTTTCATTACCTCAATGTCCAAAAGTCCTGGGATTTTATCAACTTACATGTAAAAACAATATTTTCTAACAGCTATTTCGACCAGGACTATAAGAAACATAAACAAAACCAGAGAATTTCACTGGAGTTTTACTATTATCCTGAAATACCTGATTTACCTTTATTGTTTGGAATTGAATGAATATGACAAATGTCATGGTGAAAATGTCTAGATTCATGTTTCTCTGAGAAATGTGATGGGAAGATAATTTTGCAATAGTGGTAAAAACAGAGGATCTTGGCCACACCGTGATGAGCTGGAATCTGTAAGTGCCAAGTGAGAAGTGTCTCCATGCTACGTGGGAATGAACAATGGACACTCAGAAGGATATTCAACCCCCAAAGCAACAGCCAATGACACATATCTGTGGGAAATGTCACACAGAAATTGACATAAAATCCTAGGATCCAGTTAGATGCAGAGAAATGTTCATACAGAATAATGTACCCCCCAAAAAAGAATTTAAAAATTCGTGGCTTTCGATACTTGACAAAACATGGGATTCAGAGAAATACCTTCATTTGGGTTTGGATTTGCTGTTCTGCTTTCCATTGTTGTGAGGTTTTTCATTAGCATACTTCTCTTTATGAATATGGCAAAATGTACATGATTTCATCTTTAAACCACAATGCATTTCGGTGTTTATTAATAGTTGATAAGAAAATTATTTTTTGTTCACTTACATGATTTACACTTTAATTTTACTGTGTATGTAATCTGACACACAATGAAGGTTAAAAGTGCTTCCCCAAACCACACTTTTAATCAAAACCTAGAATTCTCAGGAGCCATTGTTAAAAATGAATGCTTCTAGAGCTCTCTAAGGGTCTGATTAAGTAAGTTGCTTGGAAACCACTGTTTGACATCACCAACTGTAAACCCTGTAGCATCACATTGTATAGAATATACTGACGCACTTACTGTCAGTGTGCATACATGATTTGGAGTTATATTTTTCATTTGTTACTTGGTACAGGCCTTTCTGTATCTGTATATAATGCTCGACTATCTTTTTAAATCTTGGGAGCAGAAAAAGAGTCTTTTGTTAAATTTTTATTTTAATTCCAGGTAATTAACTTAGTGTTATATTAGTTTCAGGTGTACATATAGTGATTCAATAATTTCATAGGAAAGAAAACTTAATGGTTGTTTTCTGTAAGGCAAAATCAATCCCAGGGAAATAAATGAAGCAGACTGATAAGGCAGGTGCAGTTTCCTAAGTGTAATCCTTTGTTTAAGGTAAAAAAAAATTATTTTGGGATATAAAAATAAAAGGGATTAGTTTACCCTGAATTTTTGGATAAATGTTTAAAACTTTTGTCTTGATCTTAGAGATATGGAATTGATGGTCACCCCTATACTCCATCTTTTCCAGGATTTCATCATTATGGAAGGACATAGTAGCCTCCTTAACATTCATTTTAAAGATTAAATATATTCCAATTCTTAATATCTCTATTAATATCTATCTGACATTCAAAAATTTATCTATGTCAGTTTTTAAAAATACCTGTGTTTCTATAACCATCCTTGAATACAAAGCCTATAAACGTATTATGTCCTGTACAAAGTACTACCATGCTCAAATTTTCAGTGTTTCATTGGTTCAGGTTTTCCTTTAGCCATGCCTTTTGTAATTCTGTAAGTGTGCCATGTTCTTGACCTTTTTAGATAGAGGAATTCCCATAAATGGGATATCTCTTTGACAGCCTTTAAATAAACCCTGCCTCTTTGGAAAATTTAGTTATTCTGTTCTTAACTGTTCTTAATTTGGTCACAGGCCCTTTGCATTCCAATACTTTAACTAAATATTGTTATTTTGTTAACTAGACAACAATGTAATGGAAAAAGTATTACCCCTAGAATGCAGGATCGCCATTTCAGGCAATCCCCTAGTTCTGTGTCTCCTTCATCTATCAAATCGGATTGATGTGATCTCTTGCCTACCCTAACAGTTTTAAGGGGGAAAATGGGAAAATAAATATAAATTGCTTTTAAAAGATTATTTTCAATGGTGCTCATAAATATACACACCAGTAAGTCTGAGCTTGAAGTTAACACATAACTTGCCATCTATTAAACTGCTGACCAACAGCTATGGACTTGCTCTTCCTGAAAAGCATATCCATGTCTATGGGAAAAGCACTGGAAATTGGTTAAAATCTAGCCCTGCTCCTCAGCGATAGGCCAGATCACTTCATTTCTTTCCATTTCAGCTTTATTATCAAAGTGTGGGAATTATGATGGAAATAGTTCTGTGAGACTCAGAAACCGTATTCAGAGTCTGAACTTAAGAAAAATTAAAAAATAGCAGGTGAAGTCAGAAATGACCAGTCTTAAGGAAAAACAAAAATCTTATCAAGTAAGAAAATGTAGCTAAGAAATGCAAAAATAAGTTGCCTTTTCACATATATAACACACACATCCTCATCCTCCTAGAGTAGGTTTCATGTAGGAAGTTAGTCAAGAGAGAATGGTCATTTGAGCAGAGGGCTCAAGGAGGAGAGGAAACCTGCCATAGAAAGACAAGGGGGAAGAGCATTCCTGAAATAGAGGAAATGGCCAGTGTTAAAGCAGTGAGTAGGAAGTAAGCTTGCTTCGAGGTGATGAAGGCCAGCTCACTTAGGGTCTTGTGACAGGAAGCCACTGGGACAGTAAGCAGGAGAGTGACATAGTTTAAGACTCAAAATATTACTCAAGCTGTTCTGTGACAACGAACAATACAGAGACAGGTGACAGCAAGGAAGCCCAATTAGGAGTCACCTTTGATAATTCAGGCCAACAATAATGGTGGCTGGGCCAGGGTGGTAGCTTGGAGGAAGTATGAAGTAGCTGGTTGTAAGATACATTTTGAAGTTGAACTAATACGACTTACTGATGGATTGGTTCATTCTCAAATGTCAAGTAGACAATATGCACATTAGTGAAAGGCTTTGGGTCCAAATACCCATAGTGCCCCTTGTTAGCTGGCAGTGTGACTTGACCAGGGCTCATTTTCCTTCTTTGTAAGATAAATATGAAATAACAGCACCTATCTCAAAGGATTGTTGTGAGACAAAATGAAATAATCCATAAAACGTAAGGTTAGCTATTATTATCACTGTTATTCTAATTATTACTATTGTCCACAGATGATTGTATTAAGCCTTAAGATTGATCTCCCAGCTACTGGCCTTTCTGTCCTCCATAGTCTTCAGATTGCTCGTTCTCAAATGTATATTTCCTGGCTCTGTTCTGCTGAGAATCTTCACTGGCTCCTTATTTAGATAAAATTAACTCTTGGGATTAGTATATTTGGTCCTATTTAGTCCTATTTGGTCCTATTAGTATATTTGGTATATATATATATATTTGTATATAAATATTGGTATATTTGGTATATATATATATATTTGGTTGATAACCTGACTCCTTTCTTACCTCTGTCACCTCTTCAACCAACCTCTCACTGCATCTTTTGGTCTTAAGGACATATTTATAGCTCCTTAAAGAGGTAATAGGCCTTACCTTTTACCATGCCTTTTCTCGTGCTTTTCTCTCTGCCTGAAATGACCTTTTCTGGTGTTCTTCTCTAAACTTTTCAGGACTTAACTTGAGTGTAGCCACCCGACTTCACAATGTGGTACAGAGCCCTCTCTTAAGAGGCCCAATAATATCTGATCTAGATTATAAAGTCTAAACAAGAAAAAGTGCTGTGATATCAAAGCTTGTCCAATGTGGGGCATATAATATATGCTCAGTAAATGTTCAGAGAGTTGTACTTTAAAAAAAAAATCTTAAAACATAAAATGTGTTCTTCCTTTGACATTCTTTTGACAGAGGAAGGAAGACCTGATATAGCACCCATGATTGCTGGGATTCTCAGCCTTCATATAAAATAATGTTAATCCTATTCACACATCAGATATGACATATGCTTATGAATTCAGCTGGCATTAACTGCATGAATTTTACTGGAGAATGAACATAATATTTTATTAGTAATGCCATCTTGTTATACTGTTATACTCATTTTAAAGAATGAGTCAAATGAAGAACAAACTGCTTTTTATGTAGTGTCTACAGGGAGATAGGAATATCTCCTACACATAAATTATATGATGTACTTACATGAATCAAAATCATAAAGACAGAAAGTATAATGGTGGTTTCCAGGATGGAGAAAGGGGAGACTGGGTATAGTTTCAGCTTTATTTCAACCTCACAAGTGAAAAGAGTTAGAAGAATGGATGACAGTTATGGTGTGAATATATTTAACATCACTGAACTGTACATTTCAAAATGGTCAAGATTGTAAATTTTATGTTATGGGTACTTCGAGTCAACTTAAAAGAAGAAGACGAAGAAACCCAAAGAACAGCATATGAGGAAGTAGTTAATCTGGTATTTAAAATATGGACAAAACTCCTAAATAAACATCAGTAAAGTGAACCATGCACTGTATTGAAAGCCTAATGTGTTGTGACCAAGAAAAGTTTTGTCCTAGAAATGCAAGAAGATTGCAATTTATTAAGAAAACTACTAAGGAGGGCACCTGGATGGCTCAGTCAGTTAAGTGTCCAACTGTTGGTCATAATCTCATGATTCATGAGATTGAGCCCCATGCCTGGCTCCACGCTGACAGAGCAGAGCCTACTTGGGATTCTCTCTCTCCCTCCCTGCTTCTGTTTGCTGGCACTCTGTTTCTTTCTAAATAGACAAACAAACAAAAGAAAAAGAAAACTAAGGAACAAGTGTCAACAAATTAAAGGAAAGAAACCAATGATCACCTCAATAGATATTGAAATTGCAATTGATAGAATGCAGCCTATCCTCCTTTAACAAAATCCTAAACAGCTAGAGATGCACAGAAACCTCTTTAAGTTGCTGCAACCATATTTGGCATAAGCCAATTGGGAGAGCAGCCATGGAGTCCCTGGGATTATCACTGTCAAGGTGTTTCTTACTCGGAGCTCGATCCCTGTGAACTAACATTGATATTCTCTGTAGGTTCAGCTTAGTAATTGTTCTGTTTCTTAAAAAGAGGAAACAATGGCTGTAGAAGATGCTTCAGGCAGGTAGTTCCTAGAATCAAACACAATCCATTTTAAAGCTCTGATAGGAATCACGTATAATTTCAAAGTCATTACTTTGTCTGTGACATTGCTTAGTTACTTACTGCAACTAATTTTGAAGTGGAAAAGCTATGTCCCTTAATCTTACCTATATTTTCTCCTCTTTCCCAATATTCCTTAAGTGCCCCCCTTATTTAGAAAAGAAAGTGTGTTTTTCCTGTTCAGCATACACTTTTCTCCATGCATTTACAAATGCAAAAGCATGGAAAGGGTGTGTGCTCAGAAAACAAGCCATGGTCTTTGAGCAAGGGAGGAACCAAACACTTGAGTTATACCACCGCCTTCTGCAAAACAAAAGAAAGGTTTCCATTTGCCAACAAGGAGAGTTGCAAGAACCAGAGAAGACATAAAAGCTTAAGAATTCTGCCAAAGGAGAGCACAGAAAGGGTGGTGTAGGTGTGCTGATACAAAAGGAAAGCCTCAGTTAATAACAACACCATCAGAAAGAATACCCTGTCCAAAGGTAACTAGCAAAGACTTAATTAAGTAAAAACAGCCATACAAAACTACAAGAAAGATGAAAAATCATGGGGCGCCTGGGAGGCTCAGTCAGTTAAGTGTCCAATTTCGGCTCAGGTCATGATCTCATAGTTCGTGGATTCGAGCCCCGCATCGGGCTCTGTGCTGACAGCTCAGAGCCTGGAGCCTGTTTCAGATTCTGTACCTCCCTTTCTCTGACCCTCCCCTACTCACACTGTATATGTCTCTCTCTCTCTCTCTCTCTCTCTCTCTCTCTCTCTCTCTGAATAAATAAAACATTAAAAGAAAAGAAAAGAAAAATCAAGGAAACATGTCATCACAAAAAGAAAACAATTTTCCAATAACTGAGTTTGTCTTTCCAGCTGTGCTGGTCATGCTTAGAAAATTCTTGTTTCTCTCCAGCAGCATTCAAGAGTACTGAGGCATGACCTCCATGTCTGAAGAGAGGAAGGAAAAAAACAAAAAAGGAAGCAAATAAGAATGTCTAAGGGCATTAAAGGGACACAGCCCCCTGCTGATTACTTCAGGACAAGTCTGTACACAAGACCCCAGGAGTAACCCACTTAAGGATCACCCCACAAAGGACACCCCAACACTCTAAACCAAACCTTCCCCCAACTCAGGCTTGCTCCCAGGCGCTTCAGTGAGCAAGTCTGTTAACTAGAATGCTCTCAGAAAAACAGACAAGGGTCAGCAAGGGAAAAGCTACAGGAAACTGGTGCTTTAGTGCCACCCTCTGGAAAACAAAGAGAAGTTTCCAGCAGCCAGCCTGGTGAATTGTAAGAACAAGAGACTATATAGAGTTTACAATTCTGCCACAAGAGGGAGACAGGAGTGGAGCAGATCTACCCAAACAAATCCTTTTTTTTTTTTTTTAATGTTTTATTAATTTCTAGGAGAGAGAGAGAGGGAGACAGCGTGAGCAGGGAAGGGTCAGAGAGAGAGGGAGTCACAGACTGAAACAGGCTCCAGGCTCTGAGCTGGCAGTCAGCACAGAGCCTGACGCGGGGCTCGAACCCACGAACTGCGAGATCATGACCTAAGCGAAAGTCGGACGCTTAACCGACTAAGCCACCCAGGTGCCCCTACCCAAACAAATCCTAAACAACTCCAGATAAAACTCTGCCACATTTGAGTAAGACTAATCAAGGAAGTGTGCCACCACCAAAAGGAAAATGATAATTCGCAACAACTGATTTCAAATCCATGGAATATTGTGATCTATCATCTAGATGATAAAGAATTCAAAATTGCTGTTTTGAGAAAACACTAACTCAGAAAGAACTCTACACCCTTATGTTCATAGCAGCATTATTTACAATAGGCCTAGACATGGCAACAACCCAGGTGTCCATCAACAAAAGACTGGATATAGAAGTCCTGATACAAATAGATACAAGAGAATATTCTTTAACCATTATAAACACACACACACACACAAGGAAATCCTGCCATTTGTTACAACATGAACTTTGAGAGCATTATGCTAAGTGAAATAGAGAGACAGAGAAAGGCCAATACTGTATGATCTCACTTATATGTGGAATCTAAAACAAACAAGCAAAGAATAAACACACCAAACTCAGAAAAAGATGTGATCTGTGACTACCAGAAGCAGGGGGCTAGGGAGAAAGGGAAAGGAGAAAGCTTGTCAAAAGATACAAACTTCCAGTTACAAGATAAATAAGTACTAAGGATGTGATGGACATGACTACAGTTAACACTGCTCTATGGCACACAGGAAAGTTAAGAGAGAAAATCCTGAGTTCTCATCAAAAGGGAAAAAAAGCTTTTTTCTTTCTTTAATTTCTCCTTTTATTGTATCTATATGAGATGATGGATACTAACTAAACCTACTGCAATCATTTCACAATGCATGTGAGTAAAACCATTACATTGTATGCCTTAAGCTTTTATAATGATGTATGTAAATTCTAGTTCAATAAAAATGGAAAAAAATCAAGCAAAATGTTTTGGAAAAACATACTCAATGAGCTATAAGAAAACTCAGCTCAATGATATAAGGGAAAAAATACATGACCAAAATGAGCTCATTACCAAAGATATAGAAACTGTAAAAAGAACCCAACAAATTCCAGAGCTAAAGAATTCGGTGAATGAGGACAGGGTTCAAGAAAATCCTGAGCTCATCTACTCTCACAGGCCCAACAAACCCACAACTACATAGGGAACAATTCCCTCTGAAGGGGACTAAGAAACTGAATCACTAGAGCCTCCCCAACAAAGGACAGCAAGCACCTAGAGAAGTAAAAGAGGCTCCTTAAGCTTCAGATCCTACATAGGAGAGAAAAAATACCCAACACACATGGATTTGAAAAACAACAGGGACTATGTCCAGGAAAAGTACAGAACTGAAAGAAAAGAAACCCCACTCTTAAAGGACTCAGGCGCGGACTCCCTCAACCTAGAAAATGGCATTAAAACACCATATTGAAAAGCCCATAGACCGTAGGTGATGGAGACCCACTGACTAATCTTGGAGTACCTGCTGCAGTGGGAGGAGGTGACCGGGGCTCCCTTGGGGACTGAGACACTGGTAGCAGCCATTTTTGCTGTATTTTTCTGCTGTGCTGATCAGTCTAGTTCCTTTAGACTAGTAGACTTTAGACTAGCTCAGATGGCCTGCCCCATTGAAAGCTGTGCACAGCCACACACCTTGGCTAGAACTTTTGTTGACAAGACAAGTTCACACCCAGCACATCCACAGCAGGCAGAACCAGGCTTCATAACTATCCAGGCTGGGGGCCACCCCCATACTCCAGCACAGGCCTCAGAAGTCATGGGTAGGGATGCAGCCAGCCAGGCAGGGGGCTAGTCCCACAACTCAGTGCACCCTCAGCCGTTCCAGACCCGCCACAACAGCAGGGCTTCTTAAGAAATACGGAAGGGACTTCTTTAAGTGGAAACAAAAAGGTCGTTACTAGAATTAAGAAAATATATGAGAGAAAAAAATCTCCCCGGCATATAAGAAAATTAGTGTGAAAGTTGAAAAACAAAAATAGTAAAATCAACATAACTGCAATAATTAGTTAAGGGATACACAAAATAAAAAAAGACTTAAAATTTTTCAAAAACATAAAAGATGGAGGTATAAAATTGTAGAGCTTTTAGGATGCATTCAAACTTAAATGACCACCAATTTAAAATAGACTGTTGTATACATAGATTGTTATACATGAGCCTCTTGTTAATGACAAACAAAACAAAACTATGATAGATACACAAAAAATAAAGAGAATAGAAGCCAAATATCACACTAAAGAAACATATCAGATCAAAAGGGAATAAACAAGAGAAGAACAGAGAACTACAAAAACAATCAATAAAATGACATACTTCTTGTCAGTAATTACCTTAGATGTAAATGAACTTTAATATAATGTTTCAGTAAAATGCTTCAATTAAAAAAAATAGGGTGACTGAACGGATTTTTTTAAATATATTTTTTTATTTATTTCTAGGGGAGAGAGAGAGAGAGAGAGAGAGAGAGCAGGGGAGGGTCAGAGAGAGAGGGAGTCACAGACTGAAACAGGCTGCAGGCCCTGAGCTGGCAGTCAGCACAGAGCCCGACGCGGGGCCCGAACCCACGAACCGCAAGATCATGACCTAAGCGAAAGTCAGACGCCCAACCGACTAAGCCACCCAGGCGCCCCAGACTGAACGGATTTTAAAAAGACCCATTTAAGGCTCCTCAGTTAAGTGTCCAACATTGGCTCAGGTCATGATCTCACAGTTCGTGAGTTAGAACCTCACATCGGGCTCTGTGATGACAGCTCAGAACCTAGAGCCTGCTTTGGATTCTATGTCTCCTTCTATCTCTGTTCCTCCCCTACTTATGCTTTCTCTCTCTCTGTCTTTCAAAAATAAATAAATGTTAAAAAAAATTTTTAAACCCATTTATATGCTGCCTACAAGGGACTCACTTCAAACCTAAAGACAAACACACTGAAAGTTAAAGGATAGAAAACAATATTTCATGCAGATGGTAATGAAAAGAAAGCTGGAATAGCCATACTTATATTATCAAAATAATTTTTTCTTATTTATTCCGGAAAAGGAAGAATAACATATCTCTTTTTTAAGTTTTCATTTAAATTCCAGTCGGTTAACATACAGCGTAATATTAGTTTCAGGTGTTAAATATGATGATTCAACACTTCCACACAACACCCAGTGCTCATCACAACAAGTGCACTCCTTAATCCCCGTCACTTATTTGACCTATTCCCCCAACCCACCCTTCCTCTGGTAACCATCAGTTTATTCTCTGCACTTAAGAGTCTAATTTTTCATTTGCCTCTCACCCCTTTTATTTCCCTTTGCTCATTTGTTTTGTTTCTTAAATTCTACATACGAGTGAAATCATATGGCATTTGTCTTTCTCTGACTGACTTATGTCACTTAGCATAAGTGAATAGCTCCATCCATGTCTTTGCAAATGGCAAGATTTCATTCTCTTTTATGGCTGAGTAATATTCCATTACATATATTCCACTTTTTCTTTATCCATTCACCTGTTCTTGGGCATTTGGGTTGTTTCCATAATTTGGCTGCTATAGATAATGTTGCTATGAACATCGGGCAAAATAGACTTTAAAACAAAGTCTGTAACAAGACAAAGAAATCATTATAGAATGATGAAGGAATCAATCCAACAAGAAGATATAACACTTTTATAAATATTTACATACACAGCATAGAAGCACCTAAACATACAAAACAAATATTAAAAAATACAAAAGGAGAAATTAACAGTAAAACAATAGTAGTAGGAAACTTTAACACCCCACTTACATCAATGGATAGATCACCCACACAAAAAAATTAATAAATAAATATTGGCTTTAAATGATACATTAGGCCAGATGGACATAGTAAATATATATAGAGAGAGAAAGAGAACATTCAACCCCAAATCGTCAAAATACACATTCTTCTCCAGTGCACATGGGACATTCTCCAAGATAGATCATATATTGAGGTCACAAAACAAGTCTCAATAAAGTTAAAATGACTGAAAACATATCAAGCATCTTTTCCAACCACAATGATATAAAACTATAAATCAATTATAAGAAAACTAGACAAGCAAACAAACAAACATGTCGAAATGAAACAACATGCCACTAAACAAAAAATGGGTCAATGAAAAGTTCAAAGAGAAAGTCAAAAGCTACTTAGAGACAAATGAAAATGAAAACAAAATATTCCAAAAATCTGTGGGATGCAGCAAAGCAGTTCTAAGAGGGGAGGGAAGTTTGTAGTGATACAGATTCACCTCTGGAAGCAAGAAAAATCTCATATGTAAACAGTCTAAACTTACATCTATAAGAAGAAAAAAGCCCAAAATTAATAGAAGGATGGAAATAATAAAATGGAGAGCAGAAACAGACTAAAAAGGAAAAAAAGAAAAGAAAAAGAAACATTTCTTCAAAAAGATAAACGAAATACTAAAGCTTTAGCAAAACTCGTCAAGAAAATGAGAGAGGGGCACCAGGGTGGCTCAGTCGGTTAAGCGTCCGACTTTGGCTCAGGTCATGATCTCACAGTTCATGGATTCGAGCCCCACATTGGGCTCTGTGCTGACAGCTAGCTCAGATCCTGGAGCCTGCTTCTGATTCTGTGTCTCCCTTTCTCTGACCCTCCCCTGCTCATGATGTCTCTCTCTCTCAGAAATAGATTTAAAAAAACATTTAAAAATTTTTAAGAAAATGAGAGAGAGGGCCCAAATAAATAAAATCAGAAATGAAAGAGGAAAAGGTACAACTGATACCACAAAAACAAAGGATCATAAAAGACGACTGCAAACAATTATACACCAATAAATTAGACAACCTAGAAGAAATGGATGAATCCCCAGACATATACAATCTTCCAAGGCTGAATCAAAAAGACATAGAAAATCTGAACAGACTGATTGCTAGTAATGAAAAGGAATCAGTAATCAAAAACTAACAAAAATCTAAGCTCAGACAGCTTCACGGTTGCATTTTACCAAACACTTAAAGAACAGTTAATACCTATTTTTATCAAACTATTCCAAAAGAATGAAATGGAAGGAACACTTCCAAGATCATTCAATGACGCCAGCATTACACTGATACCTAAGCCAAAATAAAAAGCATCCAAATTGGAAAGGAAGAAGCAAAATTGTTAACTATTTGCAAGTGACATCACACTATATCTATAAAACTTTAAGGCCTCCACCAAGAAAACAATTAGAATTGATAAATGAATTCAATAAATGTGCAGGATACAAAATCAATGTTCAGAAATCTGTTGCATTTCTATACACCAATAATGAACTATCAGAATGACAAATTAAGAAAATGACGCCATTTGCTCTTATATCAAAAAGAATAAAATGCCAAGGAATAAATTTAATCAAGGAGGTAAAACACACATACTCTGAAAACTATGATGAAGGAATTTTAAGACAATACAAGTAAATAGAAAGATATACTACAACTGGCAGACAGTTTTGTCTGCAATCTCGTGACAGACCTTGAGCCAAAGTCACCCAGCTAAGCCAAACCCAGATTCTTGATCCATAGAAACCATCAGGTAATAAATATTTGTGGTTTTAAGCCACTACATTTGGGGGTATTTTGCTATCCAATAATATGTAACTAATACATTGTCCTTGTGACATTTCTATAGAGTGGTTATTCCATTTCATAAAATGTGTTGAGTAGTTATCTTATTCTATCATCTGAATTATTCTCATAAAATAGAAATTATCTCTTCCTTGAAAGTTGTGCATAAATTCTATCTTGAATGTGAAAAGACAGAAGTTTGACTGCTTACAACTTTATCTTATTGACCAACTTTATTGATTTATATTTCCATAAAAGTGTCCATTTCATTCAGATATTCAATATAGGGAGTTTGTAGTATTGTGTTATAATGTTTAAACTCCTCTCTACCTGTTATTTTAATGGAAAAGAAATAAAGCAAAATAGTAATGATCTTTCATGTGGTAGAATAATGTATAATACTTTTTATTATCTAAATAATTTAATGGATTTTTAAATTTAAAAAATACTATTCAGGAATAAAAATAAAATGTAACATAGAGTATATAAGTATCTATGTTTATCTATTTGAATATATATTTACTTATATACAGAGAAAAAATTATTAATAACTTAGCACGAGTATATTCAGTAGAAAAACAAGGGAAGACGTCAGAAACCTGTAAGGTAAGGAGTGAATGGAAAGAATTGGAAACAGAGCACATACTACTCTTTTCATAAGAGGAAAGGGAGAACTTTTGGGTCTTACATAAAAAGTAACTAAAACAAAAGAAAAGTAATTTTATGTTTTGTTTTTAAAGTACAGGACTTGAAGATGTTTATAGACTAAAAGTAAGGAAATATTTAATTAAGAAAGATTTCAACAAGAAGGAAAAGAGATCATTGATGCAGCAAGGACTCCAAAGTTTTTGCCACTACTGAGTACAGGGAAGGAAGGTAGACAATTAACACTTGATTATAAATTATTCACTGAATATCTAGTACCTTTATGGGGAGCTGTATCCAATAAAACACAGTAATTCCTAGGTCTAATTTACTATCTCATGGTAAATTAACTCCTTTCACCTTCTGTTGTGATCATTCTTACTTGGATAGCTTGATAGCTATCTGATTTTCTTTGTGTTCTTTTAAGGAAAGGAATTTGACAAAGTGCCTTTTTTTTTCCCCCTGAGGCCCTAAGCAATCTGGTGATAAGCTACCTTTCAACATTCACCTGGTGCCCACAAACACACCCCCTGAATGCAGTGAACCTTACTCCTACTCTTCCTTTGATGTTTCTGACTGCCAGCCCATGGATCACATAATGTTCTTAGGCCTCCAGGGCAGCCTGCCAAGCCCTCCTCCTGGCTCCAGATCTACCTGCATGGGAAACAAATACTTATAGAAAATGTCAAAGCATCACTGAAAATTCTGCTCTCAGTGTTCCACAAGGAACAGTTCATGAGTTCCTTGTGTTCATGAGTTCGACTGCTTTGCAACATAAACTATACTTCCAAAGCTTGTCTTCATAATCAAGAAGGCAAGAATTCAAAGACACATGAGAAAAATCAGTAACTTCAGAATTTATGATAAGAGATGCTAAATACTCCAGGTCAGACAGGTTTAGGTAAATGGTGCAATCATCAATAACCAGGACATATTCCAGTGCCCTAAGATTTTACTGTGAGTTTTTAGGGTACTGGGAGACACTTATTCCCAGATACCATTTTCCCAGTAACTTCAGGGGAGAAAACATGAACCCAGACTTAGGGAAAGTCATCCTCAGATCTTTCAGCCCCTCAGTGGCCCTACTGAGGCTAAGGCTTTTGAAATTTACCTCTTTCAGGACCTGGATCCAGCAATAGCACTACAGCCTCCACCAATCCTATATCCTGAGTCAGCTCAAGATGTCATTTTCAAAATCTGCATAGTCAGGGAGGAACCTCTCAAATAATGTGATTATATGTTCCATTCAGTGAAACCCTGAAGTAGAAGCAGCACCTAGAGGAAGCCACAGCAGAAACGAGTTGGAGTGATACCACCTAGGAGAATATGAAGATCAAATAAGATCCTGAATGTGAATGTACTTTGCAGTAACTAAAATTGATGTTTTCATGATGCCTTCTTTAAGCATTCCCTAGCCCCCAAACTACTCTGGTGTTCCCTTATGTTCATTTCCTTCCTGTCTGTGAAGTAATTTGTGCCACTTTGTCAGACATATTCTCATATTGCATTGCCATTGCTTTTTCTGTATTATTTGCTGTCCTAAGTGCATCAAAGCTGTGCTCTTCCTTTTTGATTCCTCTCACGTTACATATAATTGTGGTGTGTAAACAATTTGTATTCACTAAGACTTTGGGTATAAACATTAGTTGATTTAATTCAGTCGGGTGCACAGAGAGGCAATCAAACAGAAGCTTTTCTATTTCAATAGTGTGTGTATGCTTTCAAATGTAATTTCATTGTCTACATCTGCTAAGATAGACTTAAAAATACTAATAAACAGACATGCTGTTATACTAGTGTTTTGCTTCCTGCCGTTGGAAAAATAAATTGAATACTTTAACTCTGTAAGTGCCTTAACCTTTACAGTTCTGACAGGAACCTTAAGACAATGATTTTTCACAGACTATCTCTTCTGCCTTCACCATAGCTGCTCCTTCTCTGTAAGTTCTGTGCATCCTACTATCTTTGTCTACACCCTGTCAACATTTGACAAATGTACTTTGAATGACTGATAGTCATATCCATCGCATGCTGTCTCCTGATATGAAGGTTCATTGGAACACAGAAATGTTCCTGCTACTGAAAGGTTCAATAATCACACAGCAACTCATCTCTTGAATACTAAACATACAAAGAAGTTCTCTTCCTCCCAGCTACTGATTCTCTCTAACTGGCTTATTTAACAATGAGGGTCTCGCATTCCATCCTTGGAGTCCTTGCCTTGCTGTCCATAGTTCCTCCAGGTAAGACGGAAATCTTTCATTACAAAGACATGAAAATATAAATGAAAGAGAATACACAGTCGTCTAAGGGTTGGACAGGTGCAGATTGTACCTCACAATGTGAGAGAGGACTGCATTGGTCCTCACAGCAATGGAAAGTTGGATGGATGCTAAGGGCAAATTCATAAGGTGGTCTGCTTCAGTGATTTCACTTATTTATGAACTTCAACTTAAGGACTGTTGTTTGACCAATAACTATGAGAGTTATATTCACAGGACACAAGAAATGTGGGGAATTAAAACAATGGAAAGTGAGTAGTTATTAGAATGGCCAAGGGTGACGAGGAGGTTGCCCCATCTGTGGGTCACGGAACTCTGATCGCAGATGTAGGTAAAGGCCTCAGTGGAAATTACTTTGTGTATGATGGGAATTAAGATTCCATATTAACATTTATCCAAATGACCACTTATACAGGGATATTTACTGAATAATCAATCTAACCTTCCCAAGTTAATTTTTAAATCCACCAACACTATATAATAAAAATATGTTAATCATTGGATTTATAACTAGAATTTATATTATTATCTATTGACTTACCTATCTTTTCTGAGGCACACACTACCTTAGAGCACCTTTAATAGCTAACAATTCAAGATTTCCCTCATCGTTCTTGTTTATTATGTACTTTTCATGAGATAAAATTCATTCTTCTAAGGTATACCATTTCAGTGGTTTTCTATATATTCATAAGGTTGTACAACCATCACCACTATCTAATTCTAGAACATTTCATCACCCAAAAAAGGAACTCCATGTCATTAGCAGTCATTTCCTATCTTCCCCTTTCCTCAGACCCTGGCAGCTACTACTCTATTATCTGTCTGTATCAGTTTACCTGGTTTAATGAAATCATACAATATGTGACCCTTAGAGTCTTTTTCTTTCACTAAGCATGTTTTTCAGAGTTAATCCATGTTGTAATATGTATCAATTCTTAATTTCTTTCAAATGATGAGTGGAAGTCTAGTGCATGGATACACTACCTTTTATTCATCTATTCATCAGTTAATGGATATTTGGATTATGTCTGCTTTGGAGCTATTTTTGAATGATGCTGCTATGAACAATTATATCCAAATTTTTGTTTTGGATATATTTTCACATCTCTTGAGTATATAACTTGGATTAGAATTGCTGTGTTATACAATAACTATGTTTAACTTTCTGAGAAGTTATCAAACAATTTTCCACAACTGCATGCTTCATTTTATAATCCCATCAGCTATGCATAAAAAGACAATTTCCCCACACCTTCACCAACATTTGATATTGTCTGTCTTTTTTATTATGATTATCTTAGTTGCTGTAGCAATATCTCATTGTAGTTTTAATTTGCATTTAATTTGCAATTTAATGATGTTTATCATCTTCTCATGTTTTATTGGCCATTTATGTATCTTTTTTGTTAACACGTGTATTCAAATCCTGTACTTTTTTTAAAATTAGGTTGTCTTTTATTGTTGAGTTACCATTTCTTTATATATTTTGAACACTAAACGTTTATCACATAAAGGTTTATAAATATTCTCTCCCATTCTGTGGGGTTTTTTTTAATATTTTACTGGAAATGTTTGCTGTACCAGGGAGTATGTTTTCAGGTTCAATCTACAAACAACTCAAATTCAATTGGCTTAAACAATAAAGAAAATATATTATTGTACATAAGAAATCCGAAGGTAAGACAGTTCTGAAATTGGCTAATGCAGCGGATCATTCACACCATGATGTGTTGGAAGAGTGTCAGATTTATCCTTGACTAGCTTTTCTATGGTCTCAAAATAGCTATCACTGTTCTAGAGATCATATCCAGATCCACCACATTACATGAGAGTAAAAGGAGAGCATCTCTTCATATACCAACAACGAACACGTTCTCAGAAGTTCCCCAGAAATGGGTTACATACCTACCCCCAAACTAATCGCTGGCAAATAAATAGAGAACACTATCATTAGCTTAAACTTAATACAGATTTATGCCTAAGATATCTAGAAAAATGGTAGACAACCAGACATTAGGACTCTGGCCACAAGAACATATATTAAGATACCGGAAAATAAGCACATATACCTATACACTATTGTTTAGTTTTGTCACCTTGCTTGAAAATTGATATAAATGAAAGCATATAATACGTACATTTTGCATCTGGCTTACTTTACTCCATATGACATGTATGAAATTTGACTATGTTGCTGTGTATGGCGTATTCCTTTACAGTGTTCCATCATAGTAATATGCCATAAATTATTCATCTTACCATTGATGAACATTTAGATTGTTTCAAGGATTTGACTGCTATAAACACTGTTGCTGCTATTAATTTTTGCTAAATGATTCCTGTTGTATATGTGAACACATATTTATCAGGTAGATAGCTAGGAATTAATGTTTTGTCATAGAATGTGTATATCTTCAACTTTAGCAAAAAGTGCCAAAGAGTTTCCCAAGTAGTTGAGTGAATTTACACTATCCTCAACAGTGAAGAACAGAACTCTTATTGGTCCACATTCTCAGTCAGTTTATATGATCAAGGTGTTAAATTATACTCATTCAAGATTATGCATGGTAGTAACAGAGTGTACTTTACATTTAAATTCCTATATTAGTAATAAGATGGAAGACAGTTTCATTTGTCTTTTGGCTATTTTAATATCAATTCCCAAAGTACCTTTCAAGTATTCTGTAAATTGTTCATTGAGTCTTTTGATTTTTTTTCTCAGTGATCTGTAGAGTTTCATTATACATTCTGCATGCAAACGCTTTATTATGTGTGTTGCAAATATCTTCTGCTCTGTGATGTTATTTTTATAAAAAGAGATTTTCGATA
Source organism: Proteles cristata cristata (assembly GCA_017311185.1). Lineage (NCBI taxonomy): Eukaryota > Metazoa > Chordata > Mammalia > Carnivora > Hyaenidae > Proteles > Proteles cristata. The sequence goes on from JAESUZ010005557.1 coordinate 29,711, forward strand.
TTAACGTAAGTCCAATTCATCAGACTTCATTTTAACTTAAGCTTTTTGTGTTCCTTTTTCACCTAGAGGTCATAAAGATATTCTCTGAATAGTTTCTTCAAAATGTTTTTCTTTATCTTTCAAAAGTTTTATTATTTGCCTGTCAAAGTTAAATTGTAAATCTCCACCTAGTACTGATTTTCATGAAGTTGGGCTCAAATTTGTTCTTAAATTTGTTTTTACCACATATGTAGCAAATTGACCCAAAAACTTTTCTTGAAAAAATATTTTTCTCAATGGCTTACGGTGCCCTTTTGTCATAAATCTAGGGTGTATCCCAGGCTATCTACTCCATTCCATTGTTTCATTTGTCTTTCTTGGCATAAATAGTATACTATTCTAATTAATGACAATATATAATGCTTTCATATATGGTAGAGAAAGATATCTACGTGTTTTTTTTTCAAGGAGTGTCTTGAATAGTGTTGCCCCTTTGAATTTCCACATAAACTTAAGAAAAAACTGTTGCTATTCATGTACACATGCTTACATATTCAGTGACAATTTTCATGAAGATTTCAGTGAATTTAGAGGTCAATTTAGAGAAGCCTGATATCTTTACAAAATTAAATCTTTCTGCAGCTCTGTAATATTTTGAAATCAGGAAGTGGAATACCTCCAGCTTTGTTTTTCTTTCCCAAAGTTGCTTTGGTTATCCAAAGTCTTTTATGGTTCTGTATGAGCAAAAATAAAGGACATAGAGAAAAAGAAAAAAGAAAGAAAGAAGAAGGAAAGAAAGAAAGAAAGAAAGAAAGAAAGAAAGAAAGAAAGAAAGAAAGAAAGAAAGAAACCAAAATCTGGTTCTTTGAAAATTTTGAAAATTAATAAGCCCCATAACCAGATTCATCAAGGGGGGGAAAAAAAGACCCAAATCAATAAAATCAGAAACTAAGGAGGAGATTGAACAACTGACATTACAGGAATACAAAAGATTATAAGGGAATACTATGAAAAATTATATCCCAACAAATTGAACAACCTTGAAGAAATTGATAAATTCCTAAAAACATATAATCTTTAATAAAGTAGCAGAAAGACAGATTTAAAAAGCAACATTATTTACAATTCCACACACAAAAAATACCTAGGAATATACTTAACCAAGGAGGTGAAATATCTGTACTCTGAAAATTATAAAACTTTGATGAAAGAAATTGGAGATGATATAAACAAATGGAGAGATAGTCCATGCTCATGGATTGGAAGAATTAATATTGCTAAAATTTCCATATCACCCAAAGCAATACACACATCTGGTGCAATCCCTATCAAAATATCAACAGCATTTTTCACAGAACTAGAAAAACTCATTCTAAAACTTCTACAAAACCACCAAAAATCTCAAAGAGCCAAAGAAAGAAAAATAAAGCTAGAGATAACACAGTACCAGATTTCAAGATATACAGCAAAGCTATAGGAATCAAAACAGTATGGTACTGGCACAAAAATAGACACATAGATCAAGAGAACATAATAGAGAGCTCAGAAATAAACCCACAATTACATTGTCAATTAATTTATGACAAAAAAGGCATGAATACACAACAGAAAAAAGACAGTCTCTTAAATAAATGTTGCTGGGAAAACTGGACAACTACACACAAAAGAATGAAACTACCACTTTCTAACACCATACACAAAAATAAACTCAAAATAGATTAAGAACCTAAATGTGATACCTGAAACCATAAAAATCTTAGAAGAAAACACAGCCAGTAATTTCTTTGACACAAGCCATAGCAACATACTTCTAGGTATGTCTCTTAAAGTAAGGGAAGCAAAAGTAAAAATAAACTATTGAGACTACATCAATATAAAAAGGTTTTGCACAGTGAGGAAAACCATCAACAAAATATAAAGGCAACTTACTGAGGGCATCTGAGTGGCTCAGTCAGTTGAGCGTCTGACTTCAGCTCAAGTCATGATCTTGTTGTTCATGGGTTCAAGCCCCACATTGGGCTTGCTGCTGTCAACACAGAGCCTGCTTTAGATCCTCTGTCCCCCACTCTGTGCCCCTCCTACACTTGTGCTCTCCCAAAAATAATTAAAGTTTTTTAAAAAGGCAACCTACTGTAAGAAGATATTTGCAAATGATGTATCTAATAAGGGGTTAATATGCAAAATATATAAAGAACTTACACAACTCAATGCCAAAAAGCACACAAATAATCTATTTAAAAATAAGCAAAAGACCTGAATAGACATTTTCAGAAATACAAATGGCCAACAGACAGATGAAAAAGATGTTCAACAGCATTAATCATCAAGGAAATGAAAATCAAAACCACAATGAGATATCACCTTATACCTGTTAGAATGCCTAAACTCAAAAAGATAAAAAATAACAAGTGTTGGCAAGAATATGGAAAAAAAGAAAGCCTCATTATACTGTTGGTGGAAATGTAAATTGGTATAGTCACTTTGGAAAACAATATATTTTAATTCTATTTAAAAGTAGAACTCTTATATGATCTAGTAATTCAACTACTGAGCATTTACCCCAAAAAATGAGAACACTAATTTGAAAAGACATATGAACCCCTATGTTTATTGCAACATTAGTTACAATAGCCAAAATATGGAAGCAACATAAGGCGCCCATGAACAGATGAATGGACAAAGAAGATATAAGATACATATAAATACACACACACACACACACACACACACACACACACACACACAATATGAACAGCCTTAAAAAAGATGAGGTCTTGACAGTTGCAACAACATGGATGGACCTAGAGATTATTATGCCAAGTGAAATAAGTCAGATTCAGAGAGACAAATATCATATGATTTCTTTCATATGTAGAATCTTAAAAAATAAAACAAATGAGTAAACAAAAAGTAGAATCAGTTCTATAAACATAGAGAACAAACTGATGGTTGCCAGAGAGAAGGGGAATGGGGTGGGGGTGGGGGACAGTAATGGACAAAATGGGTGAAAAAAAGTGGGAGATGCAGGTTTCCAATTATGGAAAGAATAAGTCGCAGTAATAAAAGTTACAACATAGGTAATACAGTCAAAGATATTGTAATAACATTGTATGGTGACAGATGGTAGCTACACTTGTGGCAAACAAAGCACAACATATAGAGATGTTGCATCATTATTCTGTACACCTGGAACTGATGTAAACTATCCTTAAAAAAAGAAAACAGAAATACTTCAAGTAAACAAGCTCACTTTATATCCAAAGAACTAAAAAGAAAAATGAACTAAGGCCAAAGTCAGCTGAAGGAAGGAAATAAAAAAGACTAAAGTGGAAATGAATAAAATAGAGACCACACAAAAAAAGAAAATATCAATGAAATGAGGAGCTGTTTCTCTGAAAGTATAAAACTAGCCAACCGGATCCAACAATACATTAAAATAATTATTCACCATGACCAAGTGGGATTTACACCTGGGATGCAGGGCTGGTTTAATATCCTCTAAAACAATCAACGTGAGGGGTGTCTAGGTAGCTCAGTCGGTTGAGAGTTCAACTTTGGCTGAGGTCATGATCTCATGGTTTGTGGATTCGAGCCCCGCATTGGGCTCTGTGCTGACAGCTCAGAGCCTGGAGCCTGTCTTCACATTCTGTGTCTCCCTCTCTCTCTCTCTGACCCTCCCCTGCTCACACTGTCTCTCAGTCTCTCAAAAATAAATAAAACATCAAAAAAAATCAGTGTGATACATCATATCAATAAAAGATAGGACAAGAACCACATGATCCTCTCAATAGATGAAAAGAAAGCATTTGACAAAATACAGCATCGTTTCTTGATTTAAAAAAAAAAAACCGTCAAGAAAGTAGGCATAGAGGGATCATACCTCAGGATCATAAAATCCATATATTAAAGACTCACTGCTAATATCATCCTCAATGGGGAAAAACTGATAGCTTTCCCCCTAAGGTCAGGAACAAGATAAGAATGACCACTCTCGCCACTGTTATTCAATATAGTATTGGAAGTCTTAGCGTCAACAATCAGAAAACACAAAGGAATAAAAGGCATTCAAATCAGCCAGGAGGAAGTCAAACTTTCACTCTTGGCAGATGACATGGTACGACATGGAAAACCCAAAAGATTCCACCAAAAAACTGCTAGAACTGATCCATAAATTCAGCAAAGTTGCAATATATAAAATCAATGCACAGAAATAAGTTGCATTGCCTATACACCAATAATGAAGTAGCAGAAAGAGAAATCAAGAAATCAATCCCATTTACAATTGCACCAAAAACCATAAAATACCTAGGAATAAACCTAACCAAAGAGATGAAAAATCTATACGCTGAAAACTATAGAAAACTTTTGATAGAAATTGAAGAAGACATTTAAAAAAAGGAAAATATTCCATGCTCCTGGATTGGAAGAACAAATATTGTTAAAATGTCAATACTACCCAAAGCAATATAAATCAAAATAACCCCAGCATTTTTCACAGAGCTAGAACAAACACTCCTAAAATTTGTATGGAATCAGAAAAGACCCCAAATAGCCAAAGCAGTATGAAAAAGAAAACCAAAGCTGGAGGCATCAAAATCCCAGACTTCAAGATGCATTATAGAGCTGTAATCATTAAGACAGTATGGTACTGGCACAAGAACAGACACTCAGATCAATGGAAAAGAATAGAGAACCCAGAAATGGACCCACAAGTATATGGCCAACCAATCTTTGACAACGCAAGAAAGAATATCCAATGGAATAAAGACAGTCTCTTCAGCAATTGGTGCTGGGAAAACTGGACAGTGACATGCAGAAAAATGACCCTGGACCACTTTCTTACACCAAACACAAAAATAAACTCAAAATGGATGAAAGACTTAAACATAAGAGAGGATGCCATCAAAAATGCCTCGAATTGGGGCGCCTGGGTGGCTTAGTCGGTTAAGTGTCCGACTTTCGCTTGGGTCATGATCTCGCGGTTCGTGGGTTCGAGCCCCGCGTCGGGCTCTGTGCTGACTGCCAGCTCGGAGCCTGGAGCCTGTTTCAGTCTGTGACTCCCTCTCTCTCTGACCCTCCCCTGCTCACGCTGTCTCTCTCTCTCTCCTAGAAATAAATAAAACGTTTTTAAAAAAATGCCTCGAATAAAGGAGCACTTGGGTGGCTCAGTTGGTTAACTGAGAACTTAGGCTCAGGTAATGATCTCACAGTTTGCGAGTTCAAGCCTCACTTTGGGCTCTGTGCTGACAACGCAGAGCCTGGAGCCTTCTTAGGATCCTGTATCACCCTCTTTCTTTGCCCCTCTCCCTGCTTATCAGCTCTCTCTCTCTCTCTCCGCTCTCTCTCAAAAATAAAATAAACATTTAAAAAAATTTTACCCTTGAAGAGAAAGCAGGCAGAAACCTCTTTGACCTCAGCCACAGCAATTTCTTATTCAACACGTCTCTAGAGGCAAAGGAAACAAAAGTGAAAGTGAACTATGGGGACCTCATCAAAATAAAAAGCTTCTGCACAGCAAAGGAAACAATCAGAAAAACTAAAAGGCAACCAATGGAATGGGAGAAGATATTTGCAAATGACATATCAGATAAAGGGTTAGTATCCAAAATTTATAAAGAACTTATCAAACCTAACACCCAAAAAACAAATAATCCGGTGAAGAAATGGGCAAAAGGTATGAATAGACACTTTTCCAAAGAAGACATCCAGATGGAAAACAGACACATGAAACAATGCTCAACATCGCTCATCATCAGGGATATACAAATTAAAGCCATAATGAGATACTACCTTACTCTAGTCAGAATGGCTAAAATTAACAACTCAGGCAACTCAGATGTTGGTGAGGATATGGAGAAAGAGGATCTCTTTTGCACTGCTGGTGGGAATGCAAACTGGGCCAGCCACGCTGGAAAACAGTATGGAGGTTCTTCAAAAAATTAAAAACTTTTGCTCCCATTCAGAGTATGATGACTTTTGTGCAGTTTGCTAACGATGACTGTGCTTATGGTATGGGACTTGAGCTAGGAATGGATCTCTTTTGTTATGGCTCACACTATTTTCATAAAGTTACTGGCCAGCTTTACCTCTTCCATATAATCTATTGAAGAGGAATCTCTTTGCAGAAATTGTTGAAGATCACCTGGCAAACAGAAGTAAAGAGCACATAGACCAACTTGCAGCATGAACGAGAACTGGCTTTCTTTTGGTGAACAAAAATTTTTTTTAATATTTCTGAGAGAGAGAGAGAGAGAGAGGCAGCGTGAACAGGGGAGGGTCAGAGAAAGAGGGAGACACAGAATCCAAAACAGGCTCCAGGCTCTGAGCTGGCTGTCAGCATAGAGCCCGGCATGGGGCTCGAATCCACCACGAACCATGAGATCATGACCTGAGCCGAAGTCAGACTCTTAGCCGACAGAGCCACCCAGGCGCCCCTGGTGTACAATATTTTAAAGCATTAGTGTTAAACTTGTGAATTTCTTGTTTTTAAGGAATACAGAAAATAAATTGATGAAAATATTTACTAAAAACTTAAAAAAATATAGAACTACCCTACTACCCAGCAATTGCAATACTATGTATTTATCCAAGAGATGCAGATGTACTGTTTTCAAGGGGCACATGCACCCCAATGTTAATAGCAGCGTTATCGACAATAGCCAAAGTTTGGAAAGAGCCCAAATGCTCATTGATGGATGAATGGATAAAGAAGATGTGTATAATATATATACACAATGGAAAATTACTTGGCAATCAAAAAGAATGAAATCTTGCCATTCACAACTGTGTGGATAGAACTGGAGGGTATTATGCTAAGCAAAATTAGTCAGTCAGAGAAAGACAAATATCATATGACTTCACTCATATGAGGAGTTTAAGATACAAAATAGTTGAACATAAGGGAAGAGAAGGAAAAATAATATAAAAACAGGGAGGGGGACAAAACATAAGAGACTCTTAAATGTAGAGAACAAACAGAGGGTTGCTGGAGGGATTGTGGGAGGGGGATGGGTTAAATGGGTAAAGGGGCATTAAGGAATCTACCCCTGAAATCACTGTTGCACTATAGGCTAGCATGGATATAAATTTAAAAATTAAAAATAATAAGAAATAATAATAATAAATTTTAAAATTTAAGTTTAAAAAATAAAAATAAAGAAATAATCCCTATAAAACTTAGATTTCATGGAGGGCAAAAGACAGAAGGGAATGCCTATGTGACACCGAGAGAAAGAGAGAGAGAGAGAAGTGGCCGTAAGAATTAGAAACCAAAGTGAGAAATTATGACTTGTGGGAATTTGTGTAATCTTAGTAACTTCCTCAGAAAGAATACATGGCTTTGAGCCTAAATATACTGGGCCGTTAGAACCAAGATTCAACTTCTTCCTTGTCAGCTGATGATTTCTTTTTATTTCAGCAAGAAAGTAAAGGCAACAAGCGATAACTTCTACATTTTCCCACCACCATATGTCCTCACCTAGTTTTACCTTCTCCTGCCTTCTCTTCATTCTCTGGTTTAAAGTCAGCCCTCCGCGAGGTGTCATGACTGCCTCAAGAGACTAGTAGGAGTTTGCACCTGTGGTGGAGAGGGTCCCAAGCCCACATCCAGGAGCCTAGCTAGGTAAAGCTGCGTCTTGGCTCTGGAAGAGAGAACTTCTCCAATTCCTCGGTGATCGCTGCCTCCGGGAGTGGTGTGGCTCAGAAAACCTGGGAATTGGCCAATAACATGCAGGAAGCCCATAGTATCCATGAAATCTAGAAATACAAGAAACAGCAGCAAGAAATTCTGACAGCAAAGCCCTGGAATAAGGATCCCCAGTTCTTTAAGTACTGCAAAATCTCAGCATTGACTCTACTGAAAATGGTGATGCGTGCCAGATCAGCAAGTAACTTGGAAGTGATTGATCGCTTAATGCTAGGAAAGATGGATGGTGAAACCAGGATCCTTATGGACAGTTTTGCTTTGCCTGTAGACGGCACTGAAAACTGAGTAAATAAATGCTCGGGCTGCTGCACATGAGTGCATGGACGCATATATAGAAAATGCCAAACAGGTTGGCCTTCTTGAAAATGCAGTTGGCTGGTATCCTAACCATCCTGGCGATGGCCTCTGGCCTTCTGGGATTGCTGTTAGTAATCAGATGCTCAATCAGCAGTTCCAGGAACCATTCCTAGCAGTAGTAATTGACCCGACAAGAAGACTATCTGCAGGAAAAGTGAATCTTGGAGCCTGTAGGAAATACCCAAAGGGCTACAAACCCCCTGACGAAGGACCTTCTGAATACCAGACTATCACATTTAATAAAAGAGAAGATGTTAGTGTACATGCAAACAATATTATGCCTTATAAGTGTCATGTTCCAAATCATCATTGGATTGCAAATTGCTTGAGCTTTTGCAGAACGAATACTGTGTGAGTACGCTGAGTTCCTCTAGCTTGCTTACGATTGCAGACTATACCATTGGTCAGGTCTTTGATTTATCCAAAAAATTAGAACAGTCAGAAGCCCAGCTGGGATGAGAGAGTTTCATGTTGGGTTTGGAAACACATGACAGAAAGTCAGAAGACAAACTTGCCAAAACTACAAAAGACAGCTGTAGTAAAACTACTATAGAAGCTACCCATGCATTTATGTATCCGGTTATTAAGGATAAACTGTTTCATCAAATTAACATCTCTTAAACAATCACTAAGTAGCATTTTTTACTGAAAGCCAGTATGAGAAAAATACTCAAGGAACACATTAAAGCCATTTACCAAAATTCTTATTAGAACTAGAAGGTGCTCTGAAGTAGTCTGATTATAACATCCCGTAATAAAACTCAAGATGAAAAATAAAGTTAACCCCTCCACTTGGAACTAGATTTTATCTCCACTCACTTGTGAAAGATTTCACTGCTGAAATTGAACAATGTTTCTTGCATCATGAATCTCCACCCTTAAACAAACTATCCTTTTCACACAGAAATATGCTATCATAGTCTCTCTCTCTCCTCTTCAGCTCGCTGCCCCATTTATCACCCTATAGAAGAAATCCTCATTTATCTTTCTTCAATATCTCTACTTTTCGCTTTTGTATTCTTTTTTGTTGTTGTTGTTTTTGTTTTGTGAGCAAGTTCTTTATGGATGTTATTTTATTATAAAACACTTCAGATATTAAAATATACAAATAAAAAATATAACCATTTTTTTCTCTTTCCAAAGCCAGGACCTTTTTTTCTAAAGACATATGCCCTTCAAGAAACTATAACTGCAGAATGAAGTGCAATTCTGATGAACGTGCAATTAAATATTGTGCTGACTGGACCATCTGCTGCAAACCAAAGAAAATTAAATTTAGGGAAAAAAAGTGGTGAAAAGTCTATCTCCATCTCCTTCAGATTCCGGGAAAAGATACTAAAAATGTTTAAAACTTTATTTTCTATATAAGAATAATTAACATGATGGATAAATAAAATTCATGATAATTATATGTTTAAATGATAAGGTGAAAGTAAATAGAATTTAACAAAACCTTACCCTCTATTTTCATGTGTGTGCTTTTACAGTAATTTCCTTAATTTATATCCACAGCCATGTTGTTGTTTCCCCTATCATACTATATCCCAGCCTCACAACCTACTGTCTGACCCTGAGCAAGTTCTTTACTCTCTCTGTATATGTCAGTTTCCTTATCTATAAAATGAGATAACAATGATATCTACATTATGATGTTATGGGGATTATATTAGTATGTGTGAAGATCTTAAGCAACACCTGAACCCAGTGTAAGCTCTTTTTGTGTTCACTATAATTTTATGGAGCCAGAGAATGTGATCTGTTCTACAGTTTTTTGGAAACTATTAAAAAATTCTTGCAGAGGAGGCAAGATGGCAGAGAAGTAGGGAGCTCTGTATATTTCACTCATCCCCATCTCTCAAATGGAGAAGGCCTGAAGTCATAGGAACCTTTACAGAATCCAGGAGTTTGGGAGGGAAAGGAGACAGAATCCACTGAGAAAACCTTGTAGATTGAGTGCAAACTGGGGAATACAAAATTGGGGGGGGGGGGACCAGAGACACAGAGGGAGGAGGGATCCCCCTCTGCGGGGAGCCGCGGTGACTCTACAGGAAAAAAGAAAGAGTGGCCAAAACTGCTCAAGACACTGTCCCTGTCGCTGGAGAAGAGAAAAACCTCTGCTCGGGACACAGAGGCATCCAATTTCCTGCTGTCCAGCTGACTTTAGGCGGGATACACTCATCCCAAGTGACTCCGGGAGAAACTGCTCCTCGCTCGCCAGCTCGACCTGGAGGGGACTCGAGCAGCGGCTTCCAGCTGGATCCCCAGGGGGAAGGCAAGAGGTTTGAAACTGCTCTGAGGGACTCACCTGTGAGTTTATATTTCAGGCAATTTCAATGGGGCACGCGGACTGAGATCTGGAAACGAACCTGGCTTGGGATGTAGAGCACAGCCCAACTGGGCTATGCCCCTGGTACAGGGAGATCACACCCAAAAGAGCAAGTTGCAATGTTTGGTTCAAGAAGGGACTGGGGCGCTGCCACTTTTCTCCCCACAACCACCAAGGCAGGACTCCCGCGGGACACACTGGACCAAACCATGCCCATCCCCGCTAGAGAAGTGCCCCCCTCCCTTTTTTTTTAACCAAAGCCGAGGGCAAGACCAACACGGATGCACTGCCCTGATTAATTCTGGTCACTGGCTTGCTTACAGAGCCACATTTAATCCATTCTCTATATGTAAATTCTACACCTCCCACCACTACATTTTTATCTCTTTCTCTCTGGAGTAATCAGACTATATACTTTCTCTGAGTACCATTATCATCATTTCTTTTGCCTCCTCTCTAACCATATTCCCCAAGAAACACCTTTCAAAGAACACTTTCTGAACTGACAAGCCCTGGACAGTCAAAGAGCCTTCTTTGGCACAGCAGCACCCACAGGTGCAGAGAACATAACAAGCTTTTAAAACTAACAAGAGATAGAAAGCTAACCAAAATGACAAAACCGAAGAACTACCTTCCAAAGAAATTCCAGGAAGATGGACGACTAAAGAACTGCTCAAAACAAATATAAGCAAAATAACTGAACAAGAATTTAGAACAATAGTCATAAAATTAATCGCTGGACTTGAAAAAGGCATGGAAGACATCAGAGAAACTATTGCCACAAAAACTATGGAGCTTAAAAATAGTTGTGAGGAATTAAAAACTGCTATAAAGCAGATGCAAAATAAAGTGGAGATGTCCAATGCATGGATTGAAGAAGCAGAAAGGAGAATAAGTGATTTAGAAAACACAATTATAGAAAGAGAGGAAACTGAGAAAAAGAGAGATAAACTGACACAAGAACACAAAAGGAGAATTTGAGAGCTCAGTAATACAACCAAAAGAATAATATCCATATCATAGGAATTCCAAAAGAAGAAGAGAGAAGGAAAGGCACTGAAGGAGTCCTTCAACAAATTATAGCAGAGAACTTCCTCAATCTGGGGAAGGAAACAGACACTGAAATCCAAGAGGCACAGAGAACTCCCTTCAGATGTAACTTTAATCAATCTTCTGCACGACATTATCATAGTGAAACTGAAGAAATATAAGAACAAAGAGAATTCTGAAAGGAGCTAGGGAGTAAAGGGCCCTAACATACAAAGGGAAACCTATCAGAGTGGTGACAGACCTATCTACTGAAACTTGGCAAGCCAGAAAGGAATGGCAGGAAACAAATGGGATGAACAGAAAAATTATGCAGCCAAGAATCCTCTATCCAGCAAGCCTTTCATTTAGGATAGTAGGAGAGGTAAAAGTCTTTCCAAATAAACAAAAATTGAAAAAATTCATCACCACTAAACCAGCCCTATAAGAAATCCTGAGGGGGACTCTCTGAGGGAAATGTTGCAAGGAATGCAAGATGCTAGAGACACCACCACAAGCATGAATCCCACAAAAGACACAATGACTCTAAACCCATATATTTCAATAATAACACTGAATGTAAATGGACTAGATGCTCCAATCAAAAGACATAGGGTAGCAGAATGGATAAAAGAAACAAAATCCATCTATGTGCTGTCTACAAGAAACTCATTTTAGACTGGAGGACATCTTCAGATTGAAAGTAAGAGGATGGAGAAATATCTATCATACTACTGGAAGTCAAAAGAAAGTTGGAGTAGCTATACTGATATCAGACAAACTGGACTTAAAGACAGTAACAAGGGATGAAGAAGGGCATTATATAATAATTACAGGGTCTATCCATCAGGAAGAGCTAACAATTATAAATGTCTATGCACCAAATATGAGAGCACCTAAATATATAAAACAATCACAAACAGAAACACTCTTATGGATAAGAATGTGCTAATAGCAGGGGACTTTAATACTCCATTTACAGCAATGGATAGATCAACTAGACAGAAAATCACTAACGACACAATGGACTTGAATGACACATTGGACCAGATGGATTTCACAGACGTATTTAGAACTCTACATCCTGAGGTCATGGAATTTACTTTCTTTTCAAGTGTGCATAGCACATTCTCCAAGATAGATCACATACTGGGATATAAAGCAGCCCTCAATAAATATAAAAGAATTGAGATCATAGCACGCACACTTTCATATCACAATGCTATGAAACTTGAAATCAATCACAGGATGAAGTCTGGACAACCTCCAAAAACATGTAGGTTAAAGAACACCCTACTAAAGAACAAATGGGCCAATCAGGCAATTAGAGAAGATATTTAAAAATACATGCAAACAAATGAAAATGAAAATACAACATTCCAAACTTGATGAGATGTGGCAAAGGCAGTCCCAAGAAGAAAGTACATTGCACTCCAGGCCTAATTCAAGAAATTAGAAAAAGTGCAAGTGCAAAATCTAACAGTGTCCCTAAAAGAATGAGAGGGAGAGACAAAAGAGCACACCAAACTCAGTAGAAAAAGAGAAATAATAAGCATCAGGGCAGAAATAAATAATATAGAAACGAAAGAAACAGTTAAACAAATCAATGAAATCAAGAGTTGGTTTTTTGAAAAAATAAACAAAATAGACAAGCTTCTAGCCAGGCTTCTCTAAAAGAAAAGAGAGAGCACTCAAATAGACAAAATCGTGAATGAAAATGGACTTATTACAACCAACCCCTCAGCAATACAAGCAATTATCAGGGAATACTATGAAAAATTATATGCCAACAAATTGGACAACTTAGAAGAAATGGACAAATCCCTAAACACACACTCACTACCAAAATTCACACAGGAAGACATAGAAAATTTGAACAGACTTGTAACTACTGAAGAAATCGAATCAGTTATCAAAAATCTCCCAACAAATAAGAGCCCTGGGCCAGATGGCTTCCTTGGGGAATTCTACCAGACATTTAAAACAGAATTAATACCAATTCTTCTCAAGCTATTCCAAAAAATAGAAATTGAAGGAACACTTCCGGACTCATTCTATGAAGCCAGCATCACTTTGATTCCCAAGCCAGCAAAAAAAGAGAACTACAGGCCAATATTCTTGATGAAGACAGATGCAAAAATCCTCAACAAGATACTTGCAAATCTAATCCAACAGCACATAAAAAGAATTATCCAACAAGATCAAGTGGGATTCATTCCTGCTTTATAGGGCTGGATCAATATTGGCAAATCAATCAATGTGATACAAAAGAAAAGATAAAAATCATATGATCCTGTCGATAGATGCAGAAAAAACATTTGACAAAATACAACATCCCTTCTTAATAAGACCCTCGAGAAAGTCGGGATAGATGGAACTTACTTAAACATCATAAAAGCCATCTATGAGAAGCCTTCAGTGAACATCATCCTCAACAAGGAAAAACTGAGAGCTTTCCCCCTGAGATCAGGAACACGACAAGGATGTCCACTCTCACCACTGTTGTTTGACATAGTGCTGGAAGTCCTAGCATCAGCAATTAGACAACAAAAGGAAGTAAAAGGCATCATAATTGACAAAGAAGAAGTCAAACTTTCACTTTTTGAAGACGACATGATACTCTACATAGAAAACCCGATAGACTCCACCAGAAGCCTACTAGAACTGATCCAGGAATTCAACAAAGTTGTAGAACACAAAATCAATGTACAGAAATCGGTTGCATTTTTATACACCAAAAATGAAGCAACAGAAATGGAAATCAAGAAACTGATCCCATTCACAATTGCACAAAAAACCATAAAATACCTAGGAATAAGCCTAATCAATGATATAAGAGATCTGTATGATGAAAACTATAGAAAACTTATGAAGGAAATTGAAGAAGACACAAAGAAATGGAAAAACATTCCATGCTCTTGGATCGGAAGAATGAATATACTTAAGATGTCATTACTACCCAAAGCAATCTACACATTCAATGCAATCCCAATCAAAATTGCACCAGCATACTTCTCAAAACTAGAACAAACTATCCTAAAACTTGTATGGAACCACAAAAAACCCCGAATAGCCAAAGTAATATTGAAGAAGAAAACCAAAACTGGAGGCATCACCATCCCAGACTTTAGCTTCTACTACAAAGCTGTCATCATCAAGAGAGTATGGTATTGGCACAAAAACAGACACATAGACAAATGGAATAGAATAGAGAACTCAGATTTGGACCCAAAAATGTGCGGCCAACTAATCTCTGACAAAGCAAGAAAGAGTATCCCATGGAAAAAAGACAGCCTCTTTAACAGATGGTGCTGGGAGAACTGGACAGCAACATGCAGAAAAATGAAACGAGATCATTTTCTCACACCATACACAAAAATAAACTCAAAATGGATAAAGGACCTGAATGTGAGACAGGAAACCATCAAAACCCTAGAGGAGAAAGCAGCAAACAACCTCTTTGACCTCCACTGCAGCAATTTGTTACTTGACACATCCCCAAAGGCAAGGGAATCAAGAGCAAAAATGAACTATTGGAACCTCATCAAGATTAAAAGCTTCTGCATGGCAAAGAAACAATCCATAAAACTAACAGGCAACCGACAGAATGGGAAAAGATAGTTGCAAATGACATATCAGATAAAGGGCTAGCATCCAAAATCTATAAGGAACTCCCCAAACTCCACACCCGAAAAACAAACAATCCAGTGAAGAAATGGGCAGAAGATATGAACAGACACTTCTCCAAAGAGGACATCCAGATGACCAACAGACACATGAAACGATGCTCAGCGTCCCTCCTCATCAGGGAAATACAAATCAAAACCACACTGAGATACCACTTCGCGCTGGTCAGAGTGGCTAAAATGAGCAAATCAGAGGACTCTAGATGCTGGTGAGAATGTGGAGAAATGAGCACTCTCCTACACTGTTGGTGGGAATGCAAACTGGTACAACCTCTCCGGAAAACAGTGTGGAGGTTCGTCAAAAAATTAACAGTAGAACTCCCCTATGACCCAACCCAAGGGATACAGAAATGCTGATGCATAGGGACAATGGACCCCAATGTTCATAGCAGCACTCTCAACAACAGCCAAAACATGGAAAGAGCCTAAGTGTCCATCAACAGACGAATGGATCAAGAAGATGTGGTTTATCTATACAATGGAATACTATATGGCAATCAGAAAGAATGAAATCTGGCCATGTGTAGCAACATGGATGGACCTTGAGGGTGTTATGCTGAGCGAAATAAGTCAGGCAGAGAAGGACAGCTACCATATGTTTGCACGTATAGGAGGATTCGAAGGAATTTAATGGAGGACCATGGGGGAGAAGAAGAGGGTAAGTGGGGGAGAGAGGGAGGGAGGCAAACCACGAGAGACTCTTGAATGCCAAGAACAAACTGAGGGCTGATGAAGTGGGGGGAGCTGAGGGGGTGATGGGCATGGAGGAGAGCACTTTTGGGGATGAGCACTGGGTGTTATATGGAAACCAACTTGACAGTAAATTATTTTTAAAAAATAAAATAATAAAATAAAATAAAAAATTCTTTGTGATCAAAGTTAAAATTAATATTTGTGAAATCCCATGTGTTTTTAAAAACAAGGAATATTTTCCATGTATGAGATATACAATCTTATAGAAACATAGTATATTTATTCAGCACTATTCTATTTCAGTAATCTAGGACTGGGACTACTGAGGACTAAGAAGAAAGAAGATATTCAGGATGGATTTCAGAAATATGATTGACAGAATTAATGGCCATATGAGATAGTAAGAAGTATGAAAGATGATACTGTGATATCAAAGCTGACAAAGAAATGGTTAGCAATACAATTCACTAAACTAGAGAGGCCAGAAGAGAAGGTAGTCTGGGAGTTAGAGGTGGGGAGAGGGCGTGGGAAGTATCAATAAAAAGATGTTTCAGCATAATGGAGTCATGCAAGGTCTGATATGAGTATCAGACCACTGGGCACATTTTCAAAATATAACTTTATTTTTTAAAATTTATTTTTGAAAGAGACAGAGCACGAGAGGTGGAGGGGCAGATAGAGAAGGAGACACAAAATCCAAAGCAGGCTTCAAGCTGTCAGCACAGAGCCTAATGCGGGGCTCAAACCCACAAACCATGAGCTCATGACCTGACCCAAAATCTGATGCTTAGCAGACTGAACCACCCACGGACCCCAACTTTACTAAATGAACCTAATTCCTCTTCCTCTAGAGTACTCAACACTTGGTTTAGGGAAGAAATAAGCTCTTAACTCATCTACATTTTCCAAAATCTGTCTTAAAATCTGAATCCAAGAATTCTGTCCAGTACCCAAAAGAGCAAAATCTTTTGACATTCAGAAGCATGCTCTTTGTCTCTCTCTCTTCAAGGGGAAAAAGTACACATTATTCAGAGATAATGGTGAATTAAGTGTTTTTGGCTTTTTAAAACAGGGGGGAGTAAGCAGATGAACTTTTTAAAGTATTCTTAAAATCAAAATCTAGCAAATTTGTAAGAAATTTCCCAAACAAAATGAATGTGTAAGGTAGCAACTTCTAAAATAGCTTCCAATGATTCCAGCATCTTGGTATCTATGCTTTTATATAACACTCACCTATTGAGTTACTCACCTCTAATGGATATAAAGTATAAAGTTGACTCTTGAACAACATGAATTTGAACTGCATGGCTCCACTTACACACACCTTTTTTTAAAGTTTATTTATTTTTGAGAGAGAGAGAGAGAGCAAGCAGGGGAAGGGCAGAGAGAGGTGGACAGAGGATCCAAAGCTGGCTCTGCAGTGACAGCGGCGAGCCCAATGTGAGGCTCAAACTCACAAACCATGAGATCATGACCTAAGCTAAAGTCAGAGGCTCAACTGACTGAGCCACCCAGGCACCCAAAACACAGATTTTTTTCAATAAATATGCTGGAAAACTTTTGGAGATTTGCGACAATTTGAAAAACTCACGAATGAGGGGCACCTGGGTGGCTTAGTCGGTTAAGCGTCCGACTTTCGCTTAGGTCATGGTCTCGCAGTTCGTAGGTTCGGGCCTCGAGTCATGCTCTGTGCTGACTGCTGCCCAGAGCCTGGAGCCTGTTTCAGAGTCTGTGACTCCCTCTCTCTCTGGCCCTCCCCTGCTCACGCTGTCTCTCTCTCCTAGAAATAAATTTTAAAAAAAAAGAAAGAAACGAAAAACTCACAAATGAAACATGTAGCAGAGAAATATTTTTAAGAAAAAGAAAAAGATAAAGGTATGTCATGAATGCATAAAACATTCTTTATTGCATGGGATATAGTATTTATATGCAAATACTAATCTATTTTATCACTAAACTATAAAATATGCACAAATATATTATATTTATTTTCATTTAACTATTTTTCCTTCCTTTTTATATTTCTTCCTACTTTTAAAATACAAGTTTTTCCTATTTTAAAATAAAAATAAAGGTGAAACTGATAGACAGACATAAAGAAATAAATCCAGCCAAAGATCATTGTAAAAAAAAAGTAAAGAATGAGGTGCTCAGTCAGTTGAGCATTCAATTCTTGATTTCAGTTCAGGTCATGATCCCAAGGTAGTGGAATTGATCCCAGCATCAGGCTCTACACTCTCCCCACTTCTTCTGCCCTCCTCCGCTCTCTCTCTCTCAAAAAATAAAAAAAAAAATTTAAAAGGAAATTCACCAACCCATCCTTGCAGCTACACCAGTAAGTGAAACAGTTGCACTTTTTGCAAAATATCTTTCTATGTCCTCCTGAAAATGTAGCTTTTCTGTGGGTGCAGAATTGCTATAAGAAAGACATACCTATAGACTCCCATGTGACCAGAGAAAAAAAACAAAATTAACTGAAAGCAAAAGGCAGGTTAAGAATCTAAAGCCAAAAAATTTAATGCCAACAAAGGATAATTTAATAATAGAAAGAGGTATGGCTTTTAAAATCTCAAGATAACAGAAACAGCTTCAGCTAACCAAAAGGCAGCAAACAAGTTCCCAGGTGCCAGTAAGAAAATGTATGTATTCTAACATACAGATTAAAATAAAAAATGGTGAAAAATATAGCTATGATATTTTGTTAATGCATACACAATATAAAAAAATGTAAATAGGAACACCAACAACATAAACTTTAGGGGTAAAAAAATAAATGTGTGAACTTTCTTATGCAATCAAAGTTGACATTATCAGCTTAAAACAGACTTATAACTAAAACATGTACTATGACACCTTCATTATAATCACAAGGCAAAAATCTATAATAAATACATAGAAAATAAAGAGAAAAAAATTTAAAATACCATTATAAAAAACCAGTTAACAAAGAAATACAGCAAGAGAGGAAGAAAAGAATTTTAAAACTACAAAAAAAATCATAAAGCAATTGACAAAATGGTGATAGTAAGTTCTTACCTCTCAAAAATTACTTCAAATGTAAATGGTTTAAATTTCCCAATTAAAAGACATAGAATGCTTCAATGGATAAAAAAGTAAAACCCAGCTCAGCTACGTGGGCCTACAAGCTACTCAAGCTTTAAGGACACTCATAGTCTGAAATTGAAGGGAAAAAGACATTCCATGAAAACAGAAAACAAAAGAGAGCAGAGGTAGCTATATTTTTACCAGACAAAATGGACTTTAAGTCAAAAACTATAAGAGACAAAGTTATTATGTAATGAAAAGAGGGTGAATTCACCTAGAGGATAGTACAACTGTAAATATACATGTGTACAATATTAGAGCACATAAATAAAAAATTAGTAGCAGATCCAAAGGCAAAAATAAAGAGGAATACAATAATAGTAGGGGAATTTAATACCCTACTTTCAAAAATGGATAGATCATCCAGACAGAAAATCAATAAGGCAATAATGCACTTGAACTACACTTTAACCCAAACAGACCTAACAGACATCTACAGAACAGCAGCAGAATAGACATTATTCTCAAAGAAAATTCTCTAGAGTAAATAAGTCAGAAAAACAAAACAAGCCTTCAAATTTCAGAATATTAAAATCATAGAAAGTATGTTTCCCAAATGCACTGTTATGAAACTAGAAATTAGTAACAGGAAGAAGGCTGAAAACTGGCCAATATGGGGGAAATTAAACAACACCCTTCTGATAAAACTATGGACCAAAGGAAAAAAAGATAAAAAAAATTCTGAAACAAATGAATGACCATACCACACACCAAAACTAATGCAATGAAACAAAAGCAGTTCTAAGGGGGAAGTTTATAATAGTAAACAAGCACATTACAAAAAAAAAGATATCTCAAAGAAACAACCTAACACCTCAACTAGAAAAGAAAAACAAAGTCCAAAGATAGCAGGTGGAAGACAATAATGAAGGTTAGATTGGAAATAAAGTAAATAGACACTAGAAAGACAACAGAAAATATCAATGAAACCAAGCAATTTTTTTAAAAACTAAAATTTACAAACATTTGGCTAAACCAAGAAAAATAAAAGATGACTCAAGTTAATCACATTACATAAGAAAGAGTAGACATTAAAACGGATACCACAGAAATGCAAACAAACATAAGAGGCTACTGTAAAGAATTGTATACCAATAAATTAAATAACTTGGGAGAAATAAATTCCTAGAAACACACAATGTACCAAGACTGAATCATAAAGTAATAGAATGTCTGACAAACCAATAACAAGCAAGGAGATTAAATCAGAAGTCTAAAATCTCCCAATAAATAAAAGCCCAGGACCAGATGGTTCCACTGATAAATTCTACTAAACATTTAAAGAAGAGTTAATACCTTAAATAAAAATAAATAAACAGAGAAGATTTAATACCAAATCTTCTCAAATATTCAAAAAAAACTGAAGAGGACGTAACCTTTTCCACACCATCAGCAGAGACTGGGGTTCATAACCCACGAACCGTGAGATCATGACCTGAGTCAAAATCAAGATGCAAAGGCTTAAATGACTGAGCCACCCAGGTGCCTCAATAAAGATTTTTTTAAATAGTGATAGTTATAAAAAATGACCTTGACAGAATATTATGCAGCTTTTTAAAATACCATTTATGGGGGTGCCTGGGTGGCTTAGTCGGTTAAGCGTCCGACTTTCGCTTGGGTCATGATCTCGCGGTTCGTGGGTTCGAGCCCGCGTCGGGCTCTGTGCTGACTGCCAGCTCAGAGCCTGGAGCCTGTTTCAGTCTGTGACTCCCTCTCTCTCTGACCCTCCCCTGCTCACGCTGTCTCTCTCTCTCTCTCCTAGAAATAAATAAAAAACATTAAAAAAAATAAAGTAAAATAAAATACCATTTATGAAGAGTTTATAATGAGACAAAAAATACTTATGGTATATATCATGCTACAAAAGCAGCATATCTAAGCATATTGTTTAGAACTATGCAAAACAATATATCAAATAATAAACTAGGCATAAATAAAACTTCCATAAGAAACACATGGGTTGTTTCTGAGAAATGAGGCTCACGTGTTAACATTTCTTCCCTTGTTGTTTTTAGTACTTTATAAAATTTCTAAAATTAGCACTTAATTTTTATTGCAGCATAAAAAAACAAAAACTTTAATTTTATCGACTTGAAAGAGAGAAAGTCTAGTTCTCGGGTCTCCATTAATACTTTTGGGAAACCCAGCTGGGGGAGCAGTGCCTTTGTCAACAGGAGAAGCGGTCAACCGGGAAAGGGCTGTCTGTCTTCCCTCATGTGAGCGTTGCCAAGTCCAGCGCCTTGGGGAAGAGCAGTGGAGCATATCTACCTGGGGCAGGGCCTACTCCAGACCTGGGACGCTCTTCGGACACTGTGCTCAACCTGCCCTTTCTGCACTCTGACAGCCAGTGTCACACCCTGCCACCGCCGTCCTCAACAGAAGCTCCCGGCCATGAAGCCTCTCATCATCGTCCTTGTCTTGCTCTACTTTTGGGACCCAGTGCTGGCAGGTAAAAGGGGAATCTTCCTGGGGTGTCATTTGTCTAGAAGGGCAATTCCACTAAGCAAACCTAACCAATGTCCTCCCACCATGGACCCTTTTCTTTTCAAAGCAGGAACAGCATCAACTGGTTTGGTGTCAGCAAGACCTGAGCTTGAATCTCGGCTCTCCAACTTGCTAGCTGTGCAGCTTTAGACAAAAGTCTAAGCTTCTCTGAACTGTAGTTTCTTCATTCACAAAGTGGAAATAATACTAACCTCGGAGTCTTGCAGGGATTAAATGTGATGATGTATAGAACAGGCCTATACATAACAGGTACAGTACCTGACTCCTGAGAGCTACCATAATATTTTCATTAGTAATACCCCATCTTGTTTTTCCACTAATTTTTTTTGTCCCTAATTTAGGACTATGTCTAGGCAAAATAGTCAAAACCAGAAAAACACAATTTGTTAGCTTTCCAATTTATTGAAATGACTTATAGTTAATTTATGACTTGTAGATTCCTTAGATACACGGAGAAACAGATTTGGAACTACTTGTTCCAAGACAATTGATGAGCTTTATGTGCTGAAAGAAATGTGTGATCAGCGAGACATGGGAGAACTCTGACCGGCCTCATACTTTAGTTTGACCACATTCATTACTGATTATTTAAGTCTCTCTTGAATATTCTCTTCACTCAGTGCTATTGAATCAGTTCAAATCCATATGTTATAGGGTCCCATTTAATTTCTCATCCAAGCTCAAGTAATGTCTAGGCAGGTGAACCATATTTTCTGGTCATGTGACTCAATAGGATGGATTTAAGAATCCATACAATCCAGGCTGTTGATGGAACCACTTCTACTATGGTTTATAGCGATGGATTCATGGCTTCTAGACAACCAATGAGATAGTCTACAATATTCCCTTTAGTGCCTTACACATTCCCAAAGCTTGTCATTTCCACAGAAATTTCTTGTCTTCTATGCAGACCACTTCAGTTCATCGCCCTGGGCTTCCATCTTGCCAGGTAAGTAACCCTGATCCCTTTTTTGCCTTATAGGACAATCACTTCCAGAGCACGATGACTTGCACTCAAAATTTGGTGATACAGGTTGACTCAAAATTTCTACAGATGACCAAATGTTTGACATTCTTTTTCTTTTAACACCTTCTTACATATGGAAATAAAGGAATATCCGTATTTTTTAAAAATATTTTCTATTTATTTCTAGGAGAGAGAGAGAGACAGCATGAGCAGGGGAGGGTCAGAGAGAGAGGGAGACACAGACTCTGAAACAGGCTCCAGGCTCCGAGCTGGCGGTCAACACAAAGCCCGACGCGGGGCTCGAACCCACGAACCGCAAGATCATGACCCAAGCGAAAGTCGGACGCTCAACCGACTAAGCCACCCAGGCGCCCCAATAATTCTGCAGAGTAGCATGTCTATAAAATTGTAAGCTCAGCTCAAAATGCCTTGGACCCCAATAAGATATTCTAAATCTTCAGAATAGATTTTATCCTACTCTGAACTCATCATACCATTCTATGTTGGCAAATGATTCTCTCTTCCCCTCTCTCATAGATATTTTGTGTTTCTTCTCTCTTTGTCTAGCCTGAAAATTCCTTGAGTTTAAGGTCTACATTGTACTCAAATCTTATAAAAACTGGCTTGGGAATGAATGCATAATTAAATAATGAGTGAAAGACTACATACATAGGTAACTTGATTGCTTAAAATAGTTTAGTTTACCAATTTGGGCAAACTTCCAGGTTACAAATTGTCTTAGCTCAGACTACCATAACAAAATACAACTGGTTGTGTGGTTTCAACAAAATTAATTTTCTCACAGTTCTGTAGGCTGGACAGTCCAGATCAACTGCAGGCTAATTCAGTTTTTGACAAGAGCTATCTTCCTGGACTTTAGACAACCAACCTCCCTGTGTATCTAAGAGCCCACCCTTAGAGCTGCAATTCACTTAAATTACCTCCTAGAATCCCTGTCTCCAGATACAGCCACCCTGGGGCTGAGGGTTTCAACATATGAATGGAGGATGAGTGATAAAGTGAACACAATTCAATTCCTCACACTACTTAATCTTTTTTTCAACTACAGAATCAATCATTATAATCAAGTCTCCTTGGAATCCAGTTTGATAGAAATGGAGGTACTAATTCTGTGACTGTTTGGATTAAATAATTATTTTTGCATTCATCTTCTTTCCAGGCTTGAATCCACTATCATCAGAAATACACAGGAAATGCTATGGGAGTGGTATCTGTAGACTTGAGTGCTCTACAAGTGAAATGTTAGTTGCCTACTGTATGTTTCAGCTGGAGTGCTGTGTCAAAGGAAACCCTGATCCCTGACACAAGAAGCCAGTGAATGCCAATTAACTTGAAAGTATTTGACATCCTCTCCATCATCTTTCACACAGCCAGGGAATTTAGATTAAACTGTGACACTGTGACGTGCCCACAGTTGTTGATTTTTAGCATTTTTTAAATAAGCCATCAGAATCTTATGACTTTGGATTTGAAAAGCTGAGCTGAAGCCTTACTCGAGATAGTTAAGCTTCTCACGAATTTAGGATGTATTTTCTCACTTCAAAGTGACATCCATGCTCTTCTCAGTGCCTATTTCTCTCTTTACTCATAGAAAGGATTCTTAATTATTTATAGAGGCTTCGAATTAAGAAACATCCAGTTCCTTCGGCTGCCCATCTTAGAGAAACAGATCTGCCCTGGCCCCTTGATGACTGTATGTTTCTCACAAAGACCGCATAGGTGAGGCTGAACTGCAGGCTGACCCAAGTCTTGACTGAGTCTGACCCTGTGGTTCTTCTTGAAACACAAGGGAAAAGGCCATGTGGTGATAGGCATCTATGAAGCAGATTCTCAGCCACATTTTGATTTCAAGGAGTGAAAACACAGGACTTTCCAGCTCAACCTCCTTAGGGCTTAGCTACAGGCTATCAGACCAATTGGTTATGGTTTAAAGTTGACTCCTTAGCAGCAGAGTGGCCCAACACCTCTGCTGCCTCTCATCTGGACCCTTTGGTTGGGGGTCAGCCGGGAGCACTAGGAACCAACACCATGCTAATCTTGCTATGTTGTGCATGTGAGTAATAAATTGTCTAGATCCATTTGGACTCACCATTTTCTTTCCCATCCAACCTTGTGTAGGTGTCGCAGGCAAACCTACAAATTCTAGTATGGTGCTGACTATCCCAGTGACCACAGTCGTTTTGCTGCATGTCTACATAACTGCTCAGCACTGTCAGCCCATACACAAATGCGTGAGTGTGCAGTTCTGCCTTTGCTGTTCCAGATAAGGGGCACAGCCACCGAGACGGTAGCTTCTGGTTGTCTTCTTTAACCTCAGTGCCGAATACAACATGGACTCAAGTAATTCTGAAAAGATGGAGGTGTAGCTGCAAATGGTCGACTGCCTTTGCAGCTATCCTCTGCAATTGGAAAGAGAAGAAAGGAGAATAGTAGATGAGAAAGACAAGGGGTTGTGAGGAGTTCTACCCTCCTGGACACTGTTCTGTCTTTGACAAAATCCAGTGTTGGTAACTGTAGGGAGGAAGATACTAAGAACATGGTAGAGTATGTCCTCCTCTGGGAGGCCCAAACTCACCTGCAGAGTCAGTAGGGGAGATGGGCTAAATGGAATAGCATTAGAGATGGCCTGAAATGGCAGTCATGGTTATTAAGTATCCACAGTAAGGAATGTATCCAGACAGGGCCCAGGAAAACTACTGGACTCTGAAGGAGGCAAGGGAATCTTTATCCAAAGAGCACTGGACCTTATGAAACTGTGACTTCAGACTTCATCACATCCCAGGTAGCCTTAGGCTTGTTTCTCATTTTATTCTTTCACCTCTATACACACAGATAAACTGAAATTTGAAAGCAATTCAGTTTGCTGACTATCTGAAGAGTCTCTCTTTCCAGTTGGATGAAAGAACACCATTCTCCCATTAGGAAAGTGATCCCCAAAGCAACAGTGAACACTTGAGTTCTCTCTGCTGGAACAATCAGAAACTCTCTGGCATCTGGTTAAGTGTTGAACAAACAGAAATTCCCACCACTAAGAAAAAAAGAAAAATTAAGTTGGATAGGCCAAGAGTACACTGCTTTAGCTTATGTTCCATAAACCCAAACTTCTACACTCATATAACCTGTCAGGAAATGAACTTTGTTATTAACAATGGTAGCTTCAAACTGTTTTTATTCTTTTGACACAAAGTGTGCATATTACACTAGCAACCTCTAGCTTTTCTGGGCTTCTGTAAATACAGAACCTGAAAAGAAATTGGCTAACAATGGTTAGTCTCTGTGCATGGACACATCCAAAAGAAACTTAATTTTAAGATCCAAAGCGTTTTAAAAAATAATGTATTAACCAAATCTCTCAGTAAAGCAACAAAATGTGGAAGGGTGTTTTCACAATAAAGACCAAACTTCCTTCAAAATTCTTTTTGGATATCAGTCCCTGACATCCTACTCATCCAGTGGCAAAACTGCACTGTCTAAAAATAACACATGATGGGAGCGCCTAGGTGGCTTAGTCACTTAAGCGTCCGACCAGCTCAGGTCATGATCTCATGGTCTGTGTGTTTGAGCCCCACGTCGGGGTCTGTGCTGATAGCTCAGAGCCTGGAGCCTGTCTCAGATTCTGTCTTCCTCTCTCTCTGCCCCTCCCGTGTTCATTCTCTGTCTCTCTCAAAATAAAATAAAGACATTTAAAAAATAAAAATAATACATAATGTCCATCAATAGATGAATGAAAAAAGAAGATGTGGCATACACACACACACACTGGAATATTAGTCATAAAAAGGAATGAAATGAAATCTTCCCATTTGTGACAACACATATGAACCTAGAGGGTATAATGTTAAGTGAAATAAGTCAGACAGAGGAAGATAAATACCATATGATTTCACTTATATGTGGAACCTAAAAAGTAAAGCAAATGAACAAAACAGATTCTTAAATACACTGAACAAACTGGTTCCCAGAGAGGAAGCCGGTGGGGAGATGGATGAAATAGAAGAAGGGGACTAAGAAGTACAAACATTCAGTTAAAACTAAATCACAGAGATGAAAAATACAACATAGGGAATATAGTCAGTAATATTGTAGTAATGTGCATGGTGACATCTGGTGACTACACTTAATATGGTGAGAAGTGAGTAATGTATAAAATTGTTGAATGTGTTGTACACTCGAAATTAATATAACATTGTACATCCATTATACTTCTATAATAAATAAGAAAAAATATAATAAAGAATAAAAGTGACACCAGGGATGTCTAGAAATTGTGATAGAGATTCTGAGAAGACTCAAGGGCAAGAAAAATCTCTGTCTTAAAGGAAATTCATTTTTACTTAGCTGACTTAAATAAGTGGGTTTGACATCTCTCAATTAGCCAAGGACTTGATGGGCTAGATGGGCCTTTAAAGATGCTGAGATCATGGAAACAACCACAGAAATCATAGAGATGGATTTTAACCCAGGTTTCTCCTTTTTCTCCCCTTAGTGGAGTGAGACAAGATAGGGTAGAGGAAAAGAATCCATTACCTTCCCTAGTACACTGAGTGACTCTCTTCACCAACTGTCTCCTGTGACCATAAGCCAGGGAGATACAGACATCCTCAATCTCTCTCCTTTTCTCATATGTCACAGGAAGGTGGGGGTGGCCTCCATAGTTTGAATGTGTCCTAAAATCAGCTAGAATATAAAAAATAATCTTGCTTAATTAAACTGAAGTCCCATAAAGAGCAGGATGTTGGTTAGGGGCGCCTGGGTGGCTTAGTCGGTTAAGCGTCCGACTTTCGCTTAGGTCATGATCTCGCGGTTCCTGGGTTCAAGCCCTGCGTCGGGCTCTGTGCTGACTGCCAGCTCAGAGCCTGGAGCCTGTTTCAGTCTGTGACTCCCTCTCTCTCTGACCCTCCCCTGCTCACGCTGTCTCTCTCTCTCTCTCTCTCTCTCTCTCTCCTAGAAAGGGGAGGGGTTGTGGGAGGGGGGATGGGCTAAATGAGCAAGAGGCATTAAGGAATCTACTCCTGAAATCATTGTTGTACTATATGCTAACTAACTTGGAGAAATTGAAAAATAAAGAAATTATTTTTTAAAAAAATGTAACACATTAGTGCAGGATGTTGATAATGGAGGAAGATGGGGCTGGGGAGCTGATGAGGGGAGTGAGTAAATGGGAATCTCTGTACCATCCACTCAATTTTTCTTTGACCTAAAACTACTCTAAACAATTAAAATCTATTAAAATACATACGTACATACATACATACATACATACAAGAATGATACTGATTCCTGATATTAGCTGTTGATATATGGTACAACATGGATAAATTCTAAAATGCATTATGTTAAATTCAAAGGCCAGGTTTAACTGGCTACGTGCTGTTTGATTCCATTTTAATGACACTCTGAAAATGGCAGAACTGTAGGGAAAGAAAACAGGTCAGTGTTTGCCAGGAACTAAGGGAAACAGGAAAGGCTTACTATACAAGCATGTGAAGAAATATTGGGCATGACACAATTGCTCTATAAGTTGGTTGTGGTGTAGTTACACAACTGTATTTGTTTGCCAAAGCTTAAAGATGTATGCTGAAAAAGAGGTTATGTTTACTCTATATGCACTACTCCTTACAGAAAAGGAGTAAACATGAGGAAATTAAAATTTATTTTAAAAAAAAGGAGTAAGCGTATCTTTACTTGCTATGTAGAGAGTCATGAAATCTAAATCAAAAATATTAGAATTAGTGAGGTTAGCAAAGTTATGATGCAAAGTCATCATAAAATCGATTGTATTTTTATATACTAGCACCAAAGGAAAAAGAAAATGAAATTTAAAAGACAACTCCATTTACAGTAGCATCAAAACTATAAAGGATTGCAGCAATAAGTAAAAGAAAACCTAAATTGAAGAAATACTATATTCATGAATTGGAAGGCTCAACATTGTTGTCAATTCTTTCTAAAATGACCTATAGATTTGATACAGTCCCAGTTATAATCCCAGCAGACTTTTTTGTAGAAACCAAAAAAAAAAAAAAAAAAAACAACAACTCTAAATTTGATATAGAAATGTAAAGGACCTGAAAAATTTAAATGATATTGAAATAGAAAAACCAAATAGCAGAACTATCATTCTATGAATTTAAGACTTATTATAAAGACATTTAAAAAGGCAGTATGGGGGCACCTGGGTGGCTCACTTGGTTAAGCATCTGACTTTGGCTCAGGTCATCATCTCACAGTACAAGAGTTTGAGCCCCTCATTGGGCTCTGCGCTGACAGCTCAGAATCTTCAGATTCTGTGTCTCCCTCTCTCTCTGCCCCCCCTCCCCCAACCCTCACTCCCACTGTCTCTCTCTCTCTCAAAAATAAATAAACATTTAAAAAAGCAGCATGATACTGTTTAAGGATTGACTAATGAAACAGAATAGAGAACCCAGAAATTTGATTTTGTACACAGCTGCCAAGGATATCCAATGGGAAAGGACAATCTCTTCAACACATGTTACTGGAACAACTTAATATCCATTAAAAAAGAGAGAGAAAGAGAAACATTTTCTCTGACCACACTCAAAAATTAATTCTAGATGGATCATAAAAGCAAGCATAAAAGCTAAGTTCACAAGGGAACAGAGAATATTTTTGTAACTTGAGGTAGGCAAAGTTTTCTTAGGACACAAAAGAGCAATAACCATAAAAAGAAAAACATTGATAAATTTGGCCTTAACATAATTTAACACTACCAAACATCAAAACACACCATTAAAAAATTAGAAGAAAACTAAGGATTAAGAAGTCAATAATAAAAGACAAAAATATGAAAAATGGGCAAAAGTTTTGAACACACACTTGACGAAAGAAATATAGAAATTGCCAAGAATCACATTAAAAAGGTTTTTTTGGTCATCGGGAAAATGAAAAATGCAATGACAGTGATACAACTGCATGTACACACTGCAATGGCTAAAAATTAAATAGGCTAATACCACCAAATAGTAACAAGAATGTGGAAGAACTGGGCATACATTACATTATTGGTAGAGGTATAAAGTGTACAACCACTTTGAAAAAAGTTCCTAAGCTTTCTTATAAAATTAAGTGTACATCCATGCAGCAGAATATTTGGTAAATTTAAAATGAAATATTGGTTCGTGCTCCAACATGCATGAACTTTGCAAATCTTATATGAAGTGGAAAAAATCAGTCAAAAAGAAAACCTTTTTATACAAAATGTTCAATTTGGGCAAAATCCAAAAGTAAATTAGTGCTAGGCCAGTGCTGAGTGAGGATGTAAAGAAACAGAGTATCTTCTGGGTTAAATTGTGCCCTCTAAAATTCATATTTTGAAGTCCTAATTCCTAGTACCTCAGAATTTGACCTTATTTTAAAATGGCGCTGTTGTACATGTTAAGATGAGGTCATTAGGATGGTTCCTAATCCAATAGGACTGATGTCCTTACAAAAAGCGTAAATTGGCAAAGGATAAAAAAAAATTGTATTCGAAGCGGGAATATGCAGTCCAATGTTTATAGCAGCATTATTAACAATAGCCAAATTATGGAGA
Source organism: Proteles cristata cristata (assembly GCA_017311185.1). Taxonomy (NCBI): domain Eukaryota; kingdom Metazoa; phylum Chordata; class Mammalia; order Carnivora; family Hyaenidae; genus Proteles; species Proteles cristata. Next base: position 59,633 of record JAESUZ010005557.1, read on the forward strand.
GAGCCCACATGTCCATCAACTGATGAATAGATGAAGAAGAGAATGGAATATTTCTCAGCCATCAGAAAGAATGAAATTTTGCCATTTGCAACGATGTGGATGGAAGTGGAGTGTATTATACAAAGAGAAATCAATCAGACGAAGACAAATACCATATGATTTCACTCATATGTGGAATTTAGGAAAGAAAACAGATGAACACCTGGCAAGGGAAAAAAGAGAGGAGAGAAAGCAAACCATAAGAGACTTTTAATGAATGAGAACAAACTGAAGGTTGATGGAGGGAAGTGAGTAGGGAATGTGCTAAGTGGGTGATGGGTCCTAAGGAGGGCACTTGTGATGAGTACTGAAACATATTCTCTCTCCCAGCCTTCAGAAAGAACCAATCCTGCTGTTATCTTCATCTTAGATACAACTATTAGATACCTCTTAGATACATTGCTTCAGAAGAATGATACAATAAATTTCCATTATGTAAGCACCTGGTTTGTGGTACTTTGTTATAATCCAAGTATACTAAAATGGGAATGATTGCAACAGAGTTTCTTTGGGGGAGGGATAAAAACATTCTAACATTGGTTGGGTAATGGTTTGTACAACTCTGTGACTGCACTAAAAATCACTGAATTGTATACTTTAAAGGGATGGATTTTACAATATTATGGAATGTGAATTGTGTATCAATAAAGTTGCTTAAAAGAAAACTAAACCTGCAACTCCCCTGTGTCTGAGAAATTCCACTCATCAGTATTTACCCGAGAGAAATAAAAGCCTATCTTCACGAAGAGATTTGTACAAGAGTGTTCATTGCAGCTTTGTTGCAATAAGTAAAAAGTAGAAACAGTTCAGATGTGCATCCAGAGGAGAATAAATAAACCACCTGCAGTAAAGTCACACAGTAGAGTATGATTCAGCAATGAAAAGGAATGGACTACAGATAAGACCATATCATAGAAGAGCCTAAAATATTACCTATATGAAGAGAAAATTCTTACACAGCACACACTCTAGTGATACATATATATGTGAAGTTCCAGAATAGGCAAACACAACCCATGGTCAACATAAAACTTAACAGCAGTTGCTGCTCAGAAAATAGAAAGCTGGTGGCAGGGAATGAAGAAAAGGGAAAAGGGAATGAGGGAACTTTCTGGAGGGATGTAAATGTTTGATATACTGATAAGGTTTTCATTACATGGATGTGTGCCTCTGTCAAAGCTCTTTAAATGGTACACTTAAGATCTGTGTATTTTGTTGTATATAGGTTTTTAATGTAAAAAAAAAACCTGTTGAACACCAGTTAATGATATCATTCTGAAGTGTGTAGAGAGGAATGTTCTCATGTTCGTAACTTACTTGGAAATGCATCCATAATTAAATGGATCCGTGGATAGAGGATCTCGTATCCACAGAAATGAGTGTTTTGTGTGCTATTGAAGGCCTGCTATTGGCTTTCCTCTACTGGCACAAGTTCAGTTTTATGTGGAGAAAGGGACATAAAGAAGAACATTTTTTGCAGATGTTCCTGGAAGGAGAGAGGAATGTGGAATTAGTTAGATGACCCTCAGCTACATAAATATTTGCCTGAATCCTGTGCAGAGTCCTCAAGAAGTAGCAGTAAATGCTGTTTTCAAAAGGCACTCTGTGAGACCTGAGGCCATGAGCAGCATTGATCTGATGGAGAAAAAACACAACGCAGGTGTATTTACCTATCTCAGTATGTACTATAGGATGAGTCTGGCTCAACGGGGTCTTCAGGGAATGTGACATCCCTTTCTTTTGCCCTAAAGAATATGGGGAGACATCAAAGTGAACAAGACAGCTCCAACTAGTGGCAGCTACAAGGGGAAGATCCCACCTCCAATCAAATTTCCTACAGCAGACACCAACACTGGGACTCAAACAAGAAAAGCATGAAAGAATTTTTAGAGAGATCTCATAAGGCACATCCAAGGCCTATGAGTAAATGAACGATTTGAGACTGACAGGACAAGAAAGCGTAACTCAGTACAGTTATAACTCCATCACTATTCAGAGGCTTGATGGAACTCATGTATCACAGATAACTATTAAGTTGAAAAACTAAGTCCAGCCTATTTTAATCTACTCTATTTCACAAACTTGTATAGACCAAATGAGCCCACAACAGCAAAACACTAAGGAAAAAAGGGGAAGAGGCAGAAGAGGGAGACCAAAAAGAAGTAGTGGTAGAGGTGATAGAGAAGAAGAAGGAGAAAAGGAAGAATAAATGATGAAGAATGAAGAAGAAGGAGAAGGAAAAGAAGAAGAAGACGATGACGACAATGACAACGATGATGACGACCATGACTACGACGACGACGACGACGACGACGAAGAAGAAGAAGAAGAAGAAGAAGAAGAAGCAGCAGCAGCAGCAAGAGGAATGGGGGAGGGGCTAGAATCTTCCTTATTGGTTACAGTAGATAAAGAAGGAACCTACTCCTCCCACCTGAACAGGACACCCTCAGGATGGATGTAGCTGATGACAGTAGTGAGTTAATGACATTGAAACATAACTTGGCTGTGTGTATAATCACCTTTTTCCTTTTCTTAGAAGAACTTTAAAGCTGTTCTTGGTCTAGTTCAGTCTTAGGATATAATTTGCACAGGACGGGTACTTGACCCATCACAGCAGCCAGTGTGGACTTAAAATCCCATACTTTGACAGTGTCCCCTTCCCGAAGTTTGCCCATCAGGAGCAAATCTCTTCCTTCTCTCCCTGTCTTATCAGAAGAACTGCTTCTCTTTTGGCTTAATTCCTCCTAAAACCTATTCAAGAAAGAAGGGGGCTGACTCACTATTAACTTGAATGATTTATCTTGCTTATGATGATAAACTTTAATAATATTTAAGAATGGAAACATTTTCACAGCCTTGTCACACCCAACAGTACAAAATTTCTCTAACTGTGCATTGTAAACTACAATATCCTTCATATTTAAACACAAATATTTTCAACGTTATTATTTCCAATGTCAAATAATGAGGGTTTCTTAGGAGATTCCCAAATAAAAAAGTCAGACAGCTCTATAGAAAAATGAATGAAACTCTTGAAACAGGTATATCACAAATAAGAATACCTAACAGTAAGCAGTATCTAGCTGGCTCAGACAGTAGAGCATCTCAAGGTCGTGAGTTCAAGACTGACACTGGGCATGGAGCCTAATTTAAAAAAAAAAAGGCCAATAAACACATAAAAAGGTGCACAACTTCATTAGTCATCAGTGAAATGCAAATTAAGCCATCACATGACATCACTACATACTCTTCTAAATGGGGTGGGGAGGGGAGGCCAAAAATACTAGCTTTGGAAAGGGATGGAAAGAGGCAAGGACCCCTGGACACGGCCTGGAGTATTAATTGGTATAGCAAATTTGGACAACAATTTAACAGTATCTACTAAAATTGAATATATGCATGGCTCATGACTAGCAGTTTCACTCCCAAGTATATACCCACAGAAATGCTTGCATATAAGCCTCAAAAACCATGCACAAGAATGTGCATCACAGCACATTCTAAGAGGTGAAACCCAGAAACTACATAAATGAGCATCTCTGCTTGAATATTCAAATAGTCCCCAACGCAATATTATACAACACTGAGAATGAATAAACTATAATTACATCAAACAATATCAGTTAATGTCATAAAATAATGTAGATCAGAAAAAGCCAACCACAAAAGAGTACCATTTATATAAAATTTAAAAATAGCACCACCTGGCTGGCTCAGTCTGTTAAGTGTCCGACTTTTGATTTCAGCTCAGGTCATGACCTCATGGTTCATGAAACACAGCCCTGAATCAGGCTCTGTGCTGACAGCGTGGAGCTGGCTTGGAATCTCTCTCTCTCTCTCTCTCTCTCTCTCTCACTGCCCCTCCCCCACTCTCCATCTCTCTCAAAATAAATAAATAAACTTAAAAAAAAAAACAAAAGATACAGTTCAAAAATAGGTGGCGAGGCTTATGCTATTAGAAGCTGAGCTTGGGATTATCCTTTGCGGAACACAGACTAGTAGTGACTGAGATGCTATAATATTCTTTTTCCATCTGAGTGCAGGTTACGTGGGTGTGTTAAACTTATAAAATTCACTAAGATATTTATTCTCTTATGATTCGTAGCTTTTCTGATTGTATCATACACTTCAAAAAAAGTTTTTAGGAAATGTTTAATCAGGAACAAAAGAAAAATTCTGAAGACAAGGAATTTAACCAAGAGATTAGTTCCATAAGAAAGACACTGAATGTCTCTGAAGATAGAGACACAGAGCAGACACAGAAACACAGAAGGACTAAAAGCATCATTTTATTAGGATAGCACAACTGAGAAGGATCTAGGTCCCCAGACGAAGGCAGCAGGAGACTCACAACTATCTTGCAAGCAGTACAGGTAACATCCTTTTCTTAACACAGCACAGACGTGCTACGTCACAAAAAATGTGGTATTCTTCATTTGACCAACATAATTTTCTGCAAGCACCTTTTCCTTGCCAGCATGTAGAAAATGCTTTTCTTATATACGAATTCTGTCCACTTCTAACTGTCAAGAGAAACAAGGGTTAACGCACAGTGTTCTGCAGGGTCATGATACCACAGACGAGTCAGACTGAGGGCTGTACTTTATTACATTTTAATGGTAAACTGGATGGGATCAAGACATCCCAGTCATCCCAAGAAAAAGCCTGTTTTTCAGTGGCTCTTATTTTCCAGAGACCCTATTATAAGTCACTGGTTTCCCTGGTCCCCCTTGCCTCTTACATGAATCACTAATCAACTATATGCAGGTACCAGGGCCCAGAAGATTGTGCTTGGGACTATTTGCCACGGAATGAACACTAAGACCTCAGAGTAGTCCCAGGAATCCATGGAGGCCCCTTTCCAGAAGGCATGCAGGGTCTGGGATAGCACCAAGGTAGCGTGAGATTATCAGAGTCCCAGCTTGAAGAAGGAAAGACCAATGGCCTAGAATTACAGAAGCCCAAGGTTCTAGCTCTACATCCCAATAACATTCTGTATGATTTGTAGCCAAGTACCCTACTACGTGTCCTGGCCTAGTCACAGTGTATTTGAAAGCATTACATGGGATAATGAGTGTGAAAGGCTTTGAAATACCTGAAACACGTATCTTATATCCATAAGATTAGTATATTTTCTAACCTTAACACCTGGGTACCTCTGGTAGCTGAAAGCGTGGAGGGAGTTGGTAGGAAGGCAGCTTAAGAGAGTGAAGGTGGCTCTGAGTCACCCTCTGAACTACACACTTTTGTGTGCTATGCCTTATCAGTCTCACCCAGCTGGTTCATGAACTATCGCTGGGGCCTTTGCGGTATAAGAATAATCAGTGCGGTATGACCAAAGACCATTGGCAAGCAAACCTGCCTGTCATGTGCCTGTTAGCCCTGAGGCACCCCTCTGGGGACAAAGGAGTCCAGCAGAAACACAGTTCACAATGTCCAAAGGGCCTTCCATCCAGAACAGCAATAGTCTCAACACAATCACATCTGCGCCTGTCTTCTGAGTATTTCACACTTGACCTTTAAGTGGCACCTTTTGAATATGAAAGTCTGGGGCAGCTTTCTGTAGACCCCAGCAAAACTACACGCAAACAGTTTTTGAGAACCTGCACCTCAGTGATTAAGTGGACCCTTCTTGGTATTATCAAGTTACTGTCCAGAGGATGTGAGTTCTCTCTCTGATGTTCCAGAGGATCCAATCATGCTGTAAGTTAAAACACTAGAAAACCAGCTCTATTTTCTGATTCTGCTCAGCATCAAACTGGCCTTGGCTTCTAAATGTGTGAAAAATAATCTGGGTAACTAACTTAGGAGTACAAATTCTAAGAGTCCTAAAGGAACAGCCCCCCCCATCCCCCATTCCTATTTGTCTTCTAAATACCAATATGATGCCAATATCAGCAGTCCGACTTCCCCCTCAAACCTCACAGACTCCCCAGACCAAGATCCAGAACCATTTTCTTCACTGGAAAGAAAGACCTCCTGACATGTGTCCTTAGTATCTTCTCTCCATTTTCTGGAAAAGCCCAAATGTCCATCTCTGTTTACATCCCTTCCTGTTTCAGCTTCCTTCATCCAAGTCCTGCTTTCTTCTCACTCTTGGAGAACTTCATGGCCTCTCTCCCTTCACTGTTCATAGTCTCACAGGATGGGGATTTCATTTTACCTGGCGGAACACAGGAGAGCGAGACAAAGACCACAAGGACCAAGAGCAAGTTCTTCATAGCTGAACCAATCAACAAAGAGACAACTGAAAGACAAAGGAAAGTCCCTCTATATGTAGTTCTCTAGACATGGGGAGCTTCATGGCTAGTGAACCTTTCAGGAACAAGGACATCTGCTTGCTCCACTGAGCAGTCCAATAAACTGACTTTGAACATGACATCTCACCATGAAAATCTACTTCCTTAGTGCCCTTTGCATGCTGGCAACTGAACTCACACTGTATGAACAGCCCTATTCTATATTCTATATATATGATCATATATAAAGTGAGATAGATAGATAGATAGATATACACATAGAGAGAGAGTGTGTGTGAAATAGTATATAAGTTGCACTATTGTTTCCAACTTCAAAAAGTTTGTGATGTGATTGAGATTTTATATCTGTGGAAGACTCCTAAAAATCAATATATACAGGAAGAGTGGAAGACATGAGTTTGGAGAACCCTAAAAAGAAACAACCAAGGGAACATGAGGGTACAAAGGGACATTCTTCTGAGGTTCACTTTCTAACTTGGAGCATTAGCTACAGCCCGCTCTGCTTTCTCTCACCCCATCTGCCTGTTATCTCCATTTATCCAACCAATCTGCTTGTCCTCTAACTTGACTCTTTCCACTGTGCCCGCCAGAATCTCAGCTTCTTCTGCTTTACATTCTCCCCTAGCACAGCCTTCCACCTCGGAGTCCCAGTGAAATGCTAGGTTCTCTTCTGAAGACACTACTCCGTAGTGGCCTTTGGGGATTAGAGGCTGATCATCTGCTGAGCCTGCACATTTCACAATCAGCATTTCACAATCTCCTAACAGTCCCATGCTATTTCCAGAACAATACTAGGCATGCCCCTGATATCTCGTTCCCCTTAACCCACCTACACCAAATCTTACCAATTGTGCTCCAACATATAGCTCACACCCAGCCATTTCACTCTATCTCCATTAGCACCATGCAATTCAAGGCATTACCATGATTGACTAACCCAATTAAATCACCTCCTAACTGGTATCCCATCTTTTTTTTTTTTTACATATTTACTATTCATCTTTCCTGCAGTAACCAAAATAACCTTCATAAGAGCCATGAAACTGGGTCATGCATTTGCCCTGCATAAAACCTTTACTGGCTTCCAGTAAAAATTAAGACTAGAACTACCATAGGATCCAGCAAGTTCATTTCTGGGTATGTATCCAATGGAAGTGAAATTATTATCCTGAAGAGATATCTGCACTCCCATGTTCATTAAAAAAAAAATTACTCACAATAGCCAAAATATAGGAACAAACTAAGTGTCCATCAAAAGATGAATGGATAAGAAAATGTGGCATATACACACATACAATGGAATAATATATATTATTAAAAAGAAAAGAAAGAAAAGAAAATCCCGCCATTTGTAACAACATGGATGGACTTTAAAGGTACTATGCTAAATGAAATAAGCCAAACAAAGAGAGACAATTTTTGTATAATCTCACTTAAATAAGGAATCTTTAAAAAACAAGCTCACAGAAACAGAAATGAGATTTGTGGCTGCCAGAGGTAGAGGGTGGGAGGTGAAGGAAAAGTGAAGAAAGGTGGTCAAAAGGTACAAACTTCTAGTCATAAGGTAAATAAGTTCTGGAGATGTAATGTACAACATGATAACTATAGCTTTAAAAAAACTTCTGTGTATTTGAAATGTGCTAAGAGAGTAGATCTTAAAGGTTCTCATCACAAGGAAAAAATGTGTACCTATGTCAGGTGATAGATGTTAACTAAACTTATTACACTAATCATTCTGAAATGCATACGTATGTCAATAAGCTGTACATATGGTACCTTAAACTTATAAAATGTTATGTTCAATTGATCTCAACAAAACTAGGGGAGAAATCTAAGCAGTAGGCAGATTAACCAAAGTTGCTCAGGAAGATCAAAGAATTTGATTCAGAGAATGTTAAAGACAATCTTACAGCTCAACCTTCCCAGTCCCTTTACTGGGACTTCATCAAGATAAAAAGCTTCTGCACAGTGAAGGTGGCAATCCACAAAACTAATAGCTTACAGAATGGGAGAAATATTTCAAATGGCATCTCTGATAAAGGGTGAGTATCCAATCTAGAAATACTATCAAACTCAACACCCAAAAAACAAATAATCCAGTTAAGAAATGAACAGAAAACACTTTCCAAAGATGACATCTAGATGGCTAACAGACACATGAAAAGATGTTCAACATCACTCATCATCAGGGAAATACAAATCAAAACTATTCTGAGATACCACCACACACCTATTAGAATGGCTAAAATTAACAACTTGGGCAACAACAGATGTTGTCAAAGATGTGGAGAAAGGGCACTTTTGCACTGTTGGTAGGAATGCAAACTGGTGCAACCACTCTGGAAAATATTATGAATGTTCTTCAGAAAGGTAAAAATAGAGTTACCCTATGACCCAGCATTTGCACAACTAAATATTTACCCAAGGGATACAAAAATTCAGATTCGAAGGTATACATGCATTGATGTTTATAGCACACTATCAACAATAGCCAAACTATGGAGAGAGCCCAAATACCCATGACTGATGAATGAATAAAGAAGATGTGGTATATATATACAATAGAATATTACTCAGCCATCAAAAAGAATGAAATCTTGCCTTGCATGTGGATGGAGCTAGAATGTATATGCTAAGTGAAATAAGTCAACCGAGAAGACAAATACCATATGATTTCATTCATATGTGGAATTTAGAAACAAAACAGATGAAAATATGGTAAGTGAGGGTAGAGAAGAGGAAACAGACCACAAGAAGCTCTTAATGATAATGAACAAACTATGGGTTGATGGAGGGAGGTGGGTGGGAGATGGGCTAAATGGCTGATGGGTACCAAGGAGGGCACTTGTGATGAACACTGGGTGTTCTATGTAAGTGAGGAATTGCTGAATTCTATTCCTAAAACCAATATTACACTGTATGTTGACTAACTAGAATTTAAATAAAATTTTGAAAAGAAAAAAAATACATACTACGGGCGCCTGGGTGGCTTAGTCGGTTAGGTGTCCGACTTTCGCTTAGGTCATGATCTCGCGGTTCGTGGGTTCGACCCCCGCGTCGGGCTCTGTGCTGACTGCCAGCTCAGAGCCTGGAGGCTGTTTCAGTCTGTGACTCCCTCTCTCTCTGACCCTCCCCTGCTCACGCTGTCTCTCTCTCTCTCCTAGAAATAAATAAAGCATTAAAAAAAAATACATACTACGATGCTGAAAGCAACTGTCAATGTCACACAGAAGATCACAGGGTGAAGTGGATCTAGAACTCAGGGCTTAAGACTCCCAGAGCTATTATCATTTTTCTAGCTTCACTGAGGTACAGTTGACAAATGAACATTAGAGGTATTTTGGGTGTACAACTGAACATATGTGTGATGTTCTGACACACATATACATTGTGAAATGATTCCCCTAATCAAGCTAATTAACCTATCCATCATATTTGCCCTTTTTATGGTGACAATACTTAAGATCAATTCTCCTAGCAAATTTCAAGTATATAATACATTATTACCAGACCTGTTATCTTTTATATTCTGCCTTTCAGGAGTGTTCTCGAGTTGCCTCCAATCATACCTATGTCATGATATGACGCACCTTCATATATACACATGCACTGACTATCTCTGGAGCATGCGGTTCAGTGCACCTGAAAGGTGTACTGAAATATTGACACAGAGGCAGAGGAAATGGGTGTAGCCAGGGAGAGGCTTTGGCCTTAAATTCTACTAATTCCCAAAAGTTGAGAATCCCTTATGAGACTCTTCACTTCTACAACACATAAGGACATTTTATAATAATCTCAAAGTGGGGCGCCTGGGTGGCTTAGTCGGTTAAGCGTCTGACTTTGGCTTAGGTCATGATCTCGCGGTTTGTGGGTTCGAGCCCCGCGTCGGGCTCTGTGCTGACAGCCAGCTCGGAGCCCGGAGCCTGTTTCCGTCTGTGACTCCCTCTCTCTGACCCTCCCCTGCTCATGCTGTCTCTCTCTCTCTCCTAGAAATAATAAATTTAAAAAAAATTAAAAAAAAAATAATCTCAAAGTAATCTCCAAGGTTGATCACAAGCGTTGTATAGGCTTTCTTCTCCTAACTACAAAATAGAGTTACTATCGTCCTTCTTTTTCTGCCGAGGGTCTTCCTGCACTCCTCCTTTCCACTGAACTGCTCCCCAGATTCTCTCCTCAACACTGTCCTTTCATTCACCTTACAGGTTTCTCACAGGAGATGCTGTCTGTAGTCAGAGCTTGAAATCTGGTAAGAACTACATGAAGGCAGTAACCAGGGCTCTTCAATCGGACTGCTGGACACTCATGGGAAAAAATGACACAATAAGGTAGATCAGTGCCCCTGTCAAAACAGGGAAGAAGCCCGAGCAGCTTGACTACTCTTGTGTCTTCCTAGTCGGCACTACCACCCAAATGCCAGGGCAGTTTCAGAGTTCCTCCACTTTCTTCAGACCTTGCACTTCATCATCTCCATCCCCCCTTCCAATTGGCAACAAGGCCTGCTACGTGGCATAACCCTACCGTCAGATCTACCCACTTCAGTCTCAATCCTTCCTGTTCTCCTTCCTGCCCATGACAGCTCCATCCAACAAAGGTCTCGCTCAACAGTTTTTAACTGGAGCATACACATCCTTGAGGGTCAAAATTTTTTTTTGCAAGTTAACTGAAGCCAGCAACAAGGAGCCACAAGGCAAGGCGTGCCGGGAGGAGGTGGAGGAGCGGGGCGGGGAGAGAAGCCAGCGAGACTCCTCTGCCCAGCGGCTGCACCCGGAGGCCGAGGGGCAGCGGGGCCTAAACGCTTCCCTCTTTCCATGTGCTCGACGTGCCCACCGGGAGAGGCGCGGACCGGCTACCCTCCGGCTCCCCCTGTCCACAGGGTCGCTCTCCTACCCACCAGGGTGAGACAGCCACACCAGATGCCCCACGTTGAGCCAAAAGGGAGCCCCACCTCTGCCAACCCCGAAAGAAGAAGAGCCTCGCCCACCCCAAACTCGGAGCAGCCTCACCCTTACCTTCTGCGGGAGTCTCCCTCGCTTGCGCCTGCGAAGGAGGCGCTGCGGGCCCCAAAGGAGAGTGGCGCCCAGGGGCTCTGGGCCGCTTCCCTGCGCCACGCGGAGGACCGGCGGCCAGAGAGCCCCCAGCAGCGCTGTCGCTGGGCCCGGGGGACGCACCCAGGCTGCCGCCCCCAGCAGCGCTGTCGCTGGGCCTGGCGAACGGCACCCAGGCTGCCGTAGGAGGCCAGCGGGGCCCGAGGGCGCGCAGGACCTCTGCCACGACTAGTGCCTTTGTATAGCAGCAACCTGCTGGATGCCACAAAAGCCATCCTGGGGCACATCAGTGCCCACATCCAGAAACACCGCGGGGTCCCCGCCCCAGCCCCTGGCCCGGCTCACAGCAGCCCTGAGCTAGGCCGACTACCAGCTGACGGGGGCTTGGCCCCTGACACGCTCACAAGGACAGACGTTGCACCATCCTCAGTTCACAGCACCCGGACACAGCGGGGGGGAGCCCACACCGCTCCTCGTATGACCGGCTTTTCGGCCACGTGGAGAGCATGCGCCATAAGAGCAGACAGCAGCTTCCAGGTCTTCTGCAACCAGGGGCTGCCCAGACGCGGGGGGCAGAGGGGGGCCTGGCAGAAGAGGACGCCAGGGACAGCACGATGGGCTGTCTTCTTTATCCTTTCGTCAATCAGTGGCCATGTGGACTCTCTCCACAGTTTAGCTATTGTTGATAATGCTGCTATAGTTATCGGGCTGCATGTTCTCCCTTCGAATATGAATTTTTGTATTTTTGTATCTTTTGGGTAAGTACCCAGTGTGGACTGGGAAATGATTTAAGAAATAAGACCACTAAATGAAGGTAGCAGTTCTAGCCCTAAGCAGCTGGAGAAGGTGGGGGAGGGGCTGGGGGACAATTTCGCTCCCCAATAGCTCCTAGTCTGATTACCAAAGACAACGCCCAAGTAGGAGCGACAGCAGGGACTTTTTTTCCAGTGGAAAAGGTCACTGAGGAGTCGGATAAGCAGGGGCATTCCTTGGCTTTGATGTGCTTGCGGACAAGTTTAATTTTGCTCTTGGACCCTTCTGTCTGCATCCTCCACATCCTGCTGAACAACACATCTCTTCAAATGTGATTCTGTACATTTCGGTGTTAGCAATAAAACACATGCACAAAATAAAAAGAGAAATAAGGACTCTTGTTTCCTCAACCTCCATATTTACTCAACTTCAACATGTCTGGAGCTGAGGCATTCTTCCCAATTCCTCCCAAATCCCCACTCCATCCCACTTTATAAATGAAAAGCATACCCAAAAGCACCTTTCCCAAGTCTTGCTCTGATGCAACCACTTAAGATGTAAAATCTTCTCGGGGCCCTGGGTGGCTTAGTCGGTTGGGTGTCCGACTTTCGCTTAGGTCATGATCTCACGGTTCGTGGGTTCGAGCCCCGCGTGGGCTCTGTGCTGACTGCCAGCTCGAGCCTGGAGCCTATTTCAGTCTGTGTCTCCCTCTCTCTCTGACCCTCCCCTGCTCACGCTGTCTCTCTCTCTGTCTCTCTGTCTCTCTCTCTCTCTCCTAGAAATAAATAAAAATAAAAAAAAGAAGAAGAAGATGTAAAATCTTCTCAGCAACAGGGTGTCAATGGAAACTTGGTTTGAAGAGTTTCTTTAATTTAAGCCCTAATGTTTGGGGCCCCATTGATATGTTCCTAATTCAAATGTATATGGAAAGTAGCAAGATGGATGGCAATTTCCATTTAACTACTCATCTTTTCGTCTTCCAGCTGCTGAAAGTATCCATTGCTCCTGAGAGAAGGTTCTGCAAAAGTAAAGCATGAGAAAAACACAGAAAGTGCTGATACCGTATTTCATCTAGGTAACAAAGTCATGTCGGGGGTCCATGCTGTATATTTCTATATCTTGACATTATAATTCAGAAGTAAGAGTCTGTGGTTGGGGCTATGAATTAAATGGCTTGTTTGGATAAAAGAAAATAAAGTCAGATCTTTTCTGATGGATAGTATAGCTAATTAAGCTGATTCAGTTGATTGGTCGATATGGTGTATATTCTCCATGGAGAAAATGAGCTAAAGCTGAAGGTTTGAGTTTTAATGAAATGGATATATAACATGATAAGATAAAAGCAGTTATCAAAAAAATTCTCTTGTCAAACATATATAGAAGTCAACAGTATTTTAATTTCCCAACCTGTTACAAGAATAAAGGGTTAGATGAGATGACTTTAAGTCATCTAAGTAACTTAAACCCTTTTTGGTAAACTCAGAAATTAAGAAAGGCATGACTGTAAAGCTGGGATAATAAATGTGTTCATAAGTCAGATGACTATAATTCTTTCATACTAGCAAAACTGAAGAGACGTAATTACCTGTCAACTGATAGAGCATTTTTAAAAACTGTTGATCAATAACAACTTTTTAGCATATAACTCAGACAGAACTCAAGGAATTGAGACTGTTATCACATAACTCCTATGTCCATCTACTCATTTTACAAACAAGATTTTTTAATGAATTTCATCTAAAATAACAGGAATGGAACTCACTATAAAACCTTATTCTAGCAATAAAGAATATTTACCTAAAAATAGGTAAATCAATTGAAAAAATTATTTTGCCCGTCTCATTGGAAATAAATTTCTAATCAAGTTTTACTTTATAAATTTAATTACTTGTCAAAATTGATTTTTATATTTATATTGCTTTGCTAGGTTGAATACAAATGATAATGACCACTTGGTCCAGGAGACATTTCTTTTTTTTTTTTTTTTAAGACTTATTTATTTTGGAGAGAGAGAGAGGGTGGGGTGGGGCAGAAAGAGAGGAAGACACAGAATCCAGAGCAGGCTCCAGGTTCCAAGCTGTCATCATAGAGCCCTAGGCAAGGCTCAAACTCATAAATCTCGAGATCATGAACTGAGCCAAAGTCAGACGCTTAACTGACTGAGTCACCCAGGTGCCTCCCAGAAGACATTTCTAGCACTAGAACCAGACATGAAAAAGATAGAAATTTCTATTTTGTTCCAGAGATAAAATGGGATAGTAAATCCTATGTTTGCCTTAGTTCACCCTTCCTTTTCACAGGCAAATTAAAACAAAACAAAACAAAACAAAAAACTGTCCATTTGCTCTTTATTTTATCACCCCCCCACACCACTTACTGCCATCAACTCTTTGCATTCATTACTAAAATAAAAAAATTACAGATATCCTCTTTTTCCTAAGTTCAATATACATTTTCCCCACCTTCATAGCAGTATTCAGAGATATTGATCATTCCCCTCTCCATCTTATCTTGATTTTTGACTACTGGGCCCCCACTCACCTGATTCTTCTCCTGACTCCTTTGCTGCTGTTTGTCCTTTAACTGTTAGAATTCCTCAAAGTTGTCTCCAAGCCTTGATTTTAATTGCACCCAAGAGGTTTTCCCAGGGTGATGCCAACCACCCTCACCTTTTGCCCAACAATTTCCAAAGTCATACCTTATACCCCAGTGTTTCTCCTGATTGTCGGCCAAGCCCATCTGCCAATGGCCTATTGCGCACAGTAGAGTATGGGTAATAGGCTATATCAACTTGCCTCAAAATAATGTGTGTGTCTTAAAGAAAACAGTGTTACTTTTCTGTTCCTTCAGGTTTTTTATTCATTATTTGGAAAGGCTTATCAAAGGATTAAATAAGATAATGTTGTTGAGGCACAACTGCATCCCTTGTCAGTGCCCTTAATGTTAGCTATTATGATAGACATGGTTTGGATGAGGTCCAAAACAGATCTAACTTCTCCCTGTTGAGAACTGTTGTTCCCCTGCCCCCATATCAGTGAATGCACCATCATCCTCTCAACTATCATGCTGAAAACTTGAACGCTGTTCCTGACTTTGCCCTTTTCCTCACTCTCCCCCAAGTCTAGTCAAATCCCAAGCCCTTCCCATGATATTCTTTAAATGTCTCTGGACATTATCCATCTTGTATTTTTTATTTCCACTGTACCTCACCCTAGCCCAAGCCACCACACCTGTTTTCTGGATTACTATAGCAGACTCTAGCAAGTTTTCCTGACTCTACTATTGACCTCCCCAGTGTGTTCTTCAGCCACACTTTGTCCACAGCCTTCAGTTGTGTCCTACTGCCTGTATGACACAGCCAAGTTCCTTCCTTAGAATGATGAACAGGAGCCTTACCTGGCCTTATCTCACCTTCTCTCACCCAAATACTCCATACCTCCTCCCTCCTCTGAGATTACATACCAAATGCCTCTGTGTGAAAGTGGCTTTCTCCTTTCCCTCACAATCACCACTTTGCTTGTCCAAAGTTTACCTTAAGATTCAAATTTGAGTATCAGGTTGGTGATAACCTTCCAAGCTCCATCGCCTGCACGCTTAGACGGTGGTCTTCTACATTCCCAAAGTAGTCATGTAAACCTCAAACAATATACGTACCACATCCTATTTCAGTGCATTCTGTCCCTATCAGCCTGATATCTCTGATCCATTGCTTACATATGATATAAGCTCAAGAAATAGTTGTTGAAAAATGAATAGGTAAAAATTATCTGTACTATTCCTACAACTTTTTTTATACATCTAAAACTATGCTAAAGAATAGTTTCAATAAAGATTTAAATCGTTTTTATAAAGTTTTAATTGTTTCAATAAAGATTGATACTGGCAAAAAAATAATTTTGTAAAAAATGTTTTGCTCTTTACATATCACACTATATTCAGAGAGAGAGAGAGAGAAAGCTGATTCCATGACTGTAAGGAACTTATTATCTAGTAAGTTTATAAAATATAAAAGTCATTCCTCCAGGGTTACAGATTTTGAGGAAGGGCTACTATAGACATTGGTATGAGATCCTGAATGATAAAGAGGCCAGCAAGAAGGGAAGACAGAGGGTGGTAAAGTGAAAATTTTCCCTACTGATAGCTAGATCATTGAGGTGATGAAGAACTGAAATGGAAACCAGACTGACAAAACATACGTTGACTCACAAAGCACATGACTGAGAGTGAAATCAGTAAGATGGAGGAATAGGAGATTCCCTGCTGTAGCCACCTCACAGGAAAAACAGTTTGGCAATGAGCCACAGAGAAAAATACCTTTTTAGAGCTTTAGGATAGTAGGCTGTGGAACCCCAGTGGAGCCAAGACCAAAAGGACTATTTTCTTGAAAGCAGGCCCATGCCCATGCTCACTGACTGTGCTCCCAACTAGAGATCTGGAAACAACTCATGACCCCGTGATCTCAGCTACAGCTCCACTTGGCTTTGTCCTGCCACCAGCACCACTGTCAAGGGGCCCAGAAGGAGTCATGCATACCCATGTCCCAAGTAACAGGTTCACTGACCTCAATCCCAACTGTGACCCCTGAAGTGACTCGTGACCCACTCCCAGTTCCTCTAAGCCACCGATCCTTCCCTCACAGGCAGCAAATGGGAGTCACACCCACCCATGTCCCAAGACAGGCTTCCCAATCTCAATCCAACTGCAGATCCTGAAACACGTTCTGGCCCTGTAACTCAGCTCCGGTCTCTCATAGCAGTGGCCTGGGAACCCTCCTGCTAGCCTGCCAGGAACCCACCAGGAACACATCCATCTGTGCCTTGGGAGACAGGCCCACAGTCAGTGTGACTGTGGATCTTAAAGGGGCCCCATAATCCAGATCTAGTCACTCTCAGCCATGCTCCAGGAGCAGTCCTGCCTACCCAGGGACCTAATGGGAGACACCCTCACCTGTATCCTACCAACTTCAGTCTGACTGCAGATCCAGAAGCAGCCATGTTACCAGGCTCCAGAACCACTTAGCTGAGTCTGAGGGCAGTTTTGACCACCCAGAAACCTAGCAGGAGGCACACCAGTCTGTGGGCTGGACACATGCCTACAGATGTGGGTCCCAGCTACAGTTGGATTGATATTTGGGTTCCAGATTTGTGGACTGTGAAGCAGCCCTGTAAGTCACTTCAGGACCTTTCAGCCATGGTCCAAGACAAATTCTTCCCACCCAGTGGCCCACTCGGTGACATATGAGAATCCCTCCCTGGAACCATGAGGGGGCCACACCCATCTGCACACCTGATAAGAGTCCCACCATCTGTAGACCTTGAAATTATCCTGTACCAGCACCAGATAACAAACCAAAGTCCTGCAGGCAGACTGTTCATCCAGGGACCAGGCAGGATCCATGCCCATCCAAGCAGCAGGTAACAGGCCTGCTGACTATGGATCCCAAACACACGCAATAGCAGCCATGTGAACTGGCTCCAACTCTGCTTAACTTTGACCCTGAAGACAATACCATCATCCTGAGGATCCCAAATGAGAAAATCTTTATCTACTGAAGACTAAAGACAGTCTATAAAGACCTGAAGAAGTGCTTGTTCCTTAAAATGCACAAGTACAAACACAAGGCTACATGGATGATATAGAATCAGACAAACATGACACCACCAAAGAACAGAAATAAAACTATAGTAACCAACCCTAGAGAAATGGAGACCTACAAATTGCCTGACAAAAAATTCAAAGTAATTTTCTTGAAGAAACTCAGTAAGATGCAAAAGAAATACAGATAAAAAACTAAATGAAAAAAGGAAAGCAGTGCATGAACAAAATGAGAAGTTTAATAAAGAAATAGAAACCATAAAGGAACAACCACTGAATGGTCTGAAGTTGCTCTTCCATAACGGCAAACAAAATGGAAATAAGGTTGATGGAAAATAAAAACTTTCATAAAAGAAAAGAAATAGAAACCATAGAAAGAACCAAACAGAACTCTTGGGGCTTAAGGATACAATGCCAGAAATGAAAAATTTGATAGAGAGATTCAACAGGAGACTCAATCATGGAAAAGAAAGAATCCATGAATTTAAACACAAGCCATTTAAAATCAGCCAGTTAGAGGAATTAAAAGAAAAAAAATTAAAAACAATGAATAAACGTATGGGACATATGAAACACCATTAAGGGAACAATAGGAATTACAACAATTACAAAAAGAGAAAGAGAAAGGCAGAAAGTTTATTTAAAGAAATAAAGGCTAAAAATTTCCCAAATCTTGAGAAGGATATGAAAAAAAATAGCTAACTGAGGCTTAAAAGGCCCCAAGCAAAATCAACCTAAAGAAAATTACCCCAACATATGCAATCAATTTGTCAAAAGTCAAAGACAATTTTTTAAGCACCAAGAGAAAAAAAGACTTATGCCATACAAGGGAATTCCCATAAGGCTATCACCAGACTCTCAACATGGCAGGCCAAGAAGAAGTAGAATGACATATTCAAACGGCAGAAAGAAAAAACCAGCCATCCAATATTACAACTAGCAAACCTTTCCTTCAGAAATGAAGGAAGGATAAAGACATTACCAAACAAAGTCTGAGAAAGTTCATCACCACTAGATTTGCCTTCCAAAAAATGCTAAGGGTTGTTTTTAAGTAAACAAAAAGATTACTAAGTAATAGCATGAATAAACAACCCAACTTTACACCTCAAGGAATTAGAAAAAAAAAATAACAAACTAAGCCCAAAGTCAGCAGAAGGAAGGAAATTATAAATATTAGACTAGAAATAGAGACTAGAAAAACAATAGAAAAGATATCAAAACTATGAATTGGTTTTTTAAAAGATATACAAAATTAACAACTGTTACCTAGAATAATCAATAAAAAAAGCAAAGAACTCTGACACAGAATATTCCAAACCCATGAGGACTGTTTTTCATCACAAATTAATATATTGTGATACTTTTTGTGCACCAATCTTATGAAACTGTTTTATGTGAATCTGATCCTGGAGGATGGATACAATTTTGGAAACTGGAAAACCAAGAGATAGACCTTGAATAATGGTAAATTCACAGGTATAATGACAGTCCCAGAGTCAGACCATTCTTCTTCAGATAATATTACTTCTCCCCTCAACCTCTACACAGCTTAGCTTGTACAATATCACTATCTTAATAGTGACTCTAGACTGAACACCACCTGTTGATGACGCTTCAGTGTAAGGGGTAGGCCAGCAGAGGTGTTGCCTAATGAAATGACTGTCAAAAATTTAAGCTTTCTAACTTCTTAAACTCTAACCTTTCCCCTGAAATCTGTCCTTCACAAGGTTGCTCAATAGATCTATCTAAAAGACATATCAGACTTTATCATTTCCTTGCACTCCCTTCAGTAGTACCTCTATAACATATTGAGTCTGCATTTGCTAAAATTTCATTCACGGTCTTTTGTAAGTTGGCTCTACCTCCCTCTCCAGCTTCATCTTTAACCACACCCACATTCTAGCAATACATAGATATGTTTATATCTGCATACACCATACTTTTCTATACCTTTGTATCCTGATTCTATGAATCTATTGAGTTTCCCTGGACCCTCTTTCCTGTACTTTCTAATTCCCACTTATCCTTAAATATTCTACTCCAGGAGATGTTCCCTCAAATCTCAATTTTGTGCCCCAAGTTTCCATAGCATCCTGTACATGAAAATACTGTGGATTTTATCTCATTATATTAAAATTATAACCTTATGACCCATGTAACTGTGAGGGCAAGAATCTTCCAAATATGTAAATTCTTGGAATGCCACACAGGGCCTGGCATGAAATGGAGTGCCACAAATGCTGACCACATTTTTTTTGCTTGAAATTATTTTTTTAATAGTTTATTGTCATGTTGGTTTCCATACAACACCCAGTGCTCATCCCCAGAAGTGCCCTCCTCCATGCCCATCACTCCCCTTCCCCTCCCCCCATACCCATCAGTCCTCAGTTTGTTCTCAACATTCAAGAGTCTCTCATGGTTTGCCTCCCTCCCTCTCCCCCCGTTTCCCCCCTTCCTCTCCCCCACGGTCCTCCGTCAAGTTCCTCCTAATCTTCCTATATGTGCAAACATATGGTAGCTGTCCTTCTCTGCCTGATTTATTTCACTCAGCATAACTCCCTCAAGGTCCATCCATGTTGCTACACATGGCCAGATTTCATTCTCATTGCCATGTAGTATTCCATTGTATAGATAAACCACATCTTTTTGATCCATTCATCAGTTAATGGACACTTAGGCTCTTTCCATGTTTTGGCTATTGTTGAGAGTGCTGCTATGAACATTGGGGTACATGTGCCCCTATGCATCAGCACTCCTGTATCCCTTGGGTAAATTCCTAGCAGTGCTAATGCTGGGTCATAGGGTAGTTCTATTGTTAAGTTTTTGAGGAATCTCCACGCTGTTTTCCAGAGGGGCAGAACCAGTTTACATTCCCACCAACAGTGTAGGAGGGTGCCTGTTTCTCCATATCCTCGCCAGCATCTAGAGTCATCTGATTTGCTCATTTTAGCCACTCTAACAGGTGTGAAGTGGTATCTCAGTGTGGTTTTAATTTGTATTTCCTGATGAGGAGGGATGAGGAGGGATGTAATCATACTGTCTTTATGATTACATGTGTCGTTTCATGTGTCTGTTGGCCATCTGGATGTCCTCTTTGGAAAAGTGTCTGTTCATATCTTCTGCCCATTTCTTCACTGGGTTGTTTGTTTTTTGGGTGTGGAGTTTGGGGAGTTCCTTATAGATTTTGGATACTAGCCAGTATCTGATATGTCATTTGCAACTATCTTTTCCCATTCTGTCAGTTGCCTGTTAGTTTTATGGATTGTTTCTTTGCCATGCAGAAGCTTTTAATCTTGATGAGGTTCCAATAGTTCATTTTTGCTCTTGATTCCCTTGCCTTTGGGGATGTGTCAAGTAACAAATTGCTGCAGTGGAGGTCAAAGAGGTTGTTTGCTGCTTTCTCCTCTAGGGTTTTGATGGTTTCCTGTCTCACGCTCAGGTCCTTTATCCATTTTGAGTTTATTTTTGTGTATGGTGTGAGAAAATGATCTCGTTTCATTCTTCTGCATGTTGCTGTCCAGTTCTCCCAGCACCATCTGTTAAAGAGGCTGTCTTTTTTCCATTGGATACTCTTTCCTGCTTTGTCAAAGATCAGTTGGCTGTATACTTTTGGGTCCAATTCTGAGTCCTCAATTCTATTCCATTGGTCTATGTGTCTGTTTTTGTGCCAATACCATACTGTCTTTATGATTACAAATGCTGACCACATTAAACTGAACTGAACTTCCCCCTTTTTCTGCTCTCTGGAGATCTTTATTTTGTTTCTTTTTAAAAAATGTTTATTTATTTATTTTGAGAGAGAGGGAGAAAGAGAGCAAGAACATGCATGTGTGGGGGAGGCAGAGAGAGGGAGAGAGAGAATCCCAAGTAGGCTCTGCACTGTCAGCACAGAACCCGATGTGGGTCTCGATCTCACAGTGAGATCATGACCTGAGTTGAAATCAAGAGTTGGATGATTAATGGACTGAGCCACCGAGGCACCCCTGGAGACCTCAATTTTCATGCTGGAAATAGATGGATATGCTGAATTTCTCCTTCACACTCATAGTAATGTTGGCCCTTGCATGTTTCCCCAAATTAGGTTTATTAGCTTGCTTTTTACAGATGAGTCGAGAAAAGAACAGATGGACTGAGGATTTGCTCACGGTTATATGTAAGGCTGAATATTTATCAGCTTTACTTGCCAGATTCTTGACTAGTGTTACAGAACTGCCTTCCCGCATGGTGCCTTCCAGAAGTGGAGATAAGGACAGGCCAGTTTCTTATAATTGTGCTAAGAAATTGAGGAGGAGGAAGAGGGCTAATTGTTCAAGGGAATGATCATGTTCTGTAAACAATCTGGCTGTAGCTAAGGAAGAATGTCCTGGGGACTTCTGGGCACTAGTCCCAGTGGCACTGAGGCATCTGATCTTGAAAGCAAGCACTGAGGCCTTTCTTCCCTGTGTGTGGCCAGGGACAAGTTCCAAGCCAACATTTCTTCACAGAATGTCCTAAAACTCCAAGCATAATTTTGCTAAATTTTGCTCAAATTTTGCTAAATCGATTCACCTGATTACACAGCCCCTTCCAGGCAGATGTCTCTTGATCACCTGGAACAAACAGATCTCCCTTCCCTCTCTGAACTTCTGCAGGTGCAGAGAATGATTTCTTCATTATTCTCATGTTGAAGCAGCTGTTATGAGTAACCAGCTGGAGTCTTCCTGCTTGGGTTTAGATTTGAGTTTTGGTCTGAAGTCATCTCTCAGGGCCTGTAGAATCTCAGAGAGACTGACACTATAATATTACCTTCACTCTAAACCCTGCCCCAGTATACAATTAGAGAAACATGGTGAAAGGGTAAGGGGTTCTGGACTGTGATCTAGAAGAGCCAATATTTAAGTCAAGGTTTGCCAGTAATCAGAGAAGTTATTGTCCTTGGGCCCTTCATTCCTCTGGTCTGAAGCCCCTCAGCTGTTAAGGAGAAGGCAGCAATGTACTCTCACCCTCTAACTTCAGTGGGCTCTTCTGTAAGCTCTAGAAGGAAGATCCGAGTTAATAAAAGCCAGCAAGTGACCATTAGTGGCATAGTGAGTTGTTTACAACATGAAATCCTAAAAATGAAACACCACGGTTGGTTAAAACGCTGTCTGAAAACTACTTATAACTACTTAAAAATGCTAATTCTAAACGGTTCATGCTACATTGTGCGATGACTGGAGATCTGGAACAGGGACATAAAGTGCCTAATGGGAGGATCAAAGCAGTAGGTAGTTGTCAGTTGATATGAGAGTACTTTAACATGTTAATAATTTGGCACATATTGGATGAATACTCATATCTGACCCTTAACTGAAAGTTCACCAAAGCTATGTGTCTGCTAGACCAATCAATTCTTAGTGATTCCAGTGGGGTTTGGGAATTTAGGTCACAGAAATGTTAGGGAAGAAATTGGAAGAGGGGCCCAAATTCTTCAAGTCTCATTTTAAATTTTTTTTTAATGTTTTATTTATTTCTAGGAGAGAGAGAGAGAGAGACAGCGTGAGCAGGGGAGGCTCAGAGAGAGAGGTAGTCACAGACTCTGAAACAGGCTCCAGGCTCTGAGCTGGCAGTCAGCACAGAGCCCGACGTGGGGCTCGAACCCACGAACAGTGAGATCATGACCTAAGCGAAAGTCGGACGCTTAACCTACTAAGCCACCCAGGCGCCCCTTCAAGTCTCATTTTAAAAGAAGCATAGTGCATTAGGGAAAGACCAGCCTGCTCAAATCTCTCCTGCTCTTTTCCTATCCATCTCCTCATCCAATTCTTTGACTTCTAGGATTATACCAATAAGGTCAAGCCTTCTCACCTTTTTTTCCTATTTTCATGATAAAGAGAAGAATAATTAGCAGTTACAAACAGTTACTAAAAAAGCTAACAGAGCTCTTTTATATGTATTTGTCATCTCAATTTATCTACATGAAAACCTTATAACAAGTTACCCTTATTTTTATTTTATAACTAAATAAACCTAGATGCAGAGAAATTAGGCAATTTATTCAATAATACATAATTCACAAGTAGCAGAATCCGGATGCCAATGCAAATCTAACAGAAACCAAGGTTTATGTTCTTTCCACTGTTCTTTCCATGGCCTCCTTCAATGGAACATTGTTAGGGAACTTTTGGGGGTCATAAAAAAGGGCCATTCTATCTTATTTATTTATGTTTTGGTCCCCCTTGTTTAAGTATCTGAGCATGTACCCTATACAGAGTGAATCTTCTTTGACCCTTCCTACTGGATGAGATTTGGTTTCCACACGTCTCGTCTTCTGGAAGTCAAGCACTGGCATAGCACAGCCCTCATGTCTCTGATGCCAAGTTTATGGTTTCTTTATTATTTTGTCTTTTTTAAATTCCTTATTTGTCTTGAAAATTTTGTCTTGTTCTTGAGTAGGATGAAGATCCTGACAGATATTTCTAGCAGAAGGCCAACGTCTATAGCAGATAATAATTGCAAGTAATGTTTAAGAATGTAAACTTTCGAGTCAGGTTATTTTGGTTCAAACTACAGCCCTTTCAATTGCATCTCACCTCCTGAGCATCAGTTTCCTCAACTATAAACTATGGATTAAAATATACCTATCATATAAAAATATGGCAAGGGGAAAACTGGAAGGAATATTAGAATTGTATTAGAATTGAAGATAATATAAATAAAAAGTAGCATTTATGTATGGTATATGTTTGTGTGTATATATATATATATATATATATGTTTCTCAACTTAGTCCACTAGATGGTCTGGAAGAAGAGCTCTCTAATAATAATAGTAATCTAGAGCCAGATCTTAGCTTCTAGATCTCAGTCTCCACTAAGCAAGAGAGATTCTTGAATAGATGCCTCATTGCAAGTCTAGGACAGAGAAGGACAAGATAAGATAAGCCTGGAAAAATGTGTTGTGCTAGAAAGTACTAAAGTGCTCAGAGAATAATAGATACATGTCCAAAGGAAACAGGGACTGACCAAACTGGAAAGTGTAAGCATCAAAATAAATAATGATAATAATGGATTAAACTCCATTGAATAAAATAGCAATTCATGAGTCCACATTCATATATATACATACATATGAAAAAGATAAAACCCTTCTTGCAGTAGAATACCAATTAATGTAGAAAGAATAATGGAACATCTAAAGTCACCAGTTAGTACATTATATAATAATTCATGCAAAAAATATCAATAGATGTGAAAGCTAGTGAGTAAGTGGAATGAGAACTGATATTTTACATTGCCCCAGAGTGCACTTAACATTTGCCACCCACAAAAAGCTTATTAATTATGAAAGGGAAAGAAATAAATTTACAGTGGAAAACCTGTAAGACATGACCTTAATAAGTGAGGAACTCAATGTCACTAGTGATGGGAAAAATCCCCTGACAACGAAAACAACACACTTTCATTTCTATGATGTGAGGACAAAAAAAAAAAAAAAAGAGGCAGCATGGAGTGCATCATCAGGATTCAATCATGAAGAAAAATCAAATAAACTCAAACTGAGAGGTATTTACAAAATGATTGACCGATACACTTCAAAAATGTCAGGGCCATGAAAGTCAAGGAGAAATTGAAGAACTGTTTCAGATTAAAAGAGCCAAAGTTAGGGTTTTTCTGAGTGGCTCAGTTGGTTGAGTATCTGACTCTTGATTTCGGCTCAGGTCATGATCCCAGGGTCATGGGATTGATCCCTGCATTGGGCTCTGTACTGAGGGTAGAGCCTGCTTGGGATTCTCTCTATCTTTCCCTCTGTCCCTCTCCCCCACTCTCTCACTCTCTCTCTCTGTCTAAAATAAAATAAAATCTAAACAAAAATAAAAAAATAAAAGACCCAAAGTGACATGATAACTGAATGCAATGCTTGATCTCGTATTTTCTTTTGCTACAAATGACATTATTGGGGCAGCTGGAGAATCTTGAACAGAATCTCTGGGTGACAGGTAAATAGAACACTTTCTACTATTCTTGAAGTTTTTCTGTAAATTAGAAATTATTCCAAAAGTGAAAATTTATAAAAAGACCCACCTCAGAGTGTTATGAAGATTAAAGCAGCTCCTATATACAAAACACCTAGCACAGTGCCAAGCACATGGTAACTCTCCACAATGGCAGGAATAAAGGAAAGGAATGTTAGCTTCCAATACCAGAACACATATTAAAGTAAGTATGTTTTGACACTGTGCATAGCATTACACTGAAACTAGAGAGTACCCACTTAAGTGGAAGACTTGACCTAATCCCATCTGAGTTTACAAACTGCATAAGAAAATAGAATTTACGGGAGGTTGGAGAATGGTGCCAGAATGAAAGTCAGTATTTAATTAAATGGCAGAATAATTGTAACAATATAGTCACTACCTTACAGCGTGGGAGGAAACTAACTTGTGTCTCTGCTACTACGTATCAGGAAATCATTAGTCATTTTATAAGTTTCTCTCCTTGTTTCTCCTTAAAGATAACACTCTTTGATTTTTTTAGATGGAAACATTGAGGTCTGGGAAATATGACAACCATTTCTAATTTCTTAACCTCCACTTAAGAACCTATGGCTTGACAATGCAATAGACTTTTCTGAAAAATTCAAGATTTGTGGTTGGCAGTCTGACAGATTCGCCAAACCCAGTGACTTTCTGTTGACGGTCTTTTTGAAAATTGACTATCAAAAGGAAACGTGAATTGACTGAATACAAAAGAGATAGTGATTTAAAAAAAAAAAAAAGGAACTGTAACTGGCCCCTGAACTAAAGGAAAGCTCCACTGTGTCCTTGGGGAAACTAAGGTTGCTTGTCTAAAAAGTGAGGGTATATCTTGGGAGCACTGAAAGGCATGATATAAAAGAATGCAATCAGGAACGCCTTTAACAAACACTTATTTAGCCCTTATTTTGTACCAGACTGGGAAAGTACTGAGGTCCCTGATCCTCTGGGAAGTCTTTGGAAAGAACGCTAGGAACAACATTGATACCAGGATCAATGAGGAATGATCAGGCAATGATGCATGATAACTAAGATTTCAGCTAACCTCACTAAGACCCCAAGTGGTAGAAAACACGATGTATTACAAAGAGGTCTTAAACAGAGATCTCCACTTCTGGAATGTGGTGGACCAATTATTCTGAAACAGTTTTTTCTATCCAGGCACACACACAAAAAAAGACGCTGCATTAACTACACAAACAATATTTAAATGTATTATTGTCCTCACAAGAAATAAAGGCAATTACCAAGCAGCAATGAAAAACAAGAATAAAACAAAGGAAAATTAATAAATTGAATCTAGAGTGGCAAACAAAGACAGAAGCTGAGATTGCCTTGGTACCCAGTGTTAATGTCAGAAACCAACAGCTCTGAGGACTAACATTGATTGGGGAAAGATAGGGGACCAGGCTTTGGTTCTGAGCAAAATAAAGGAACTGATGCTGAGGCCCTTGACTGAGTTGGAACATCTAGAGTTTACACCCTCAGGGAAAGTTTAGGAAGTGGGGGGTGTGGGGGGTGGAGAGGGAATCCATCTGATAGCAAAAGCAGCCAATAGGATATTTGTCCATCCCTGTCTATTCTCCCTCAAGAAGTTGCAGCTGTAAGCCTGCTATTCAGCGAGTGATTCACAACAATGTACCTGATTATTAAAACACTGAAAGGGGAGCCTGGGTGGCTCAGTAGGTTAAGCAGTCAAACTTCAGCTCAGGTCATGATCTCTTGGTTCATGGGTTTGAGCCCCATGTTGGGCTCTGTGCTGACAGCTCAGAGCCTGGAGCCTGCTTCAGATTCTCTATCTCCCTCTCTCTCTGCTCCTCCCCAGCTCACTCTCTCTCACTCTCTCTCTCTCTCTGTGTCTCAAAAATAAACATTAAAAATTTTTGTTTTAATAAATAATAAATAAATAAAACACTGGAATACTTCCATATCAATTGACAACTCGCTATTGCTTTGATTCTCCCATTAGGCAGTTTATGCCCCTATTCTACATCCCCAGCTATCCTAATCTAGCATAACTATTTAAAAATAGCATTTTAACTGCTAAATTGTTTTTAGCATAGAAACTGCTTCCTTTAGACCAAGTTTTAACCAACCGTGGTGTTTTACATTTAGGATTTACAGTTAACAACTCCCTCTGTCACTGATGGTCACTTGTTGGCCTCTGTTAAATTGTATCTGCTTAATCAAATTGATGTCTAATTCTTTGTGACCAGAGTGATCTGTCCCCAGGAGTATAATCAACAGTATAGTGGAACAGGAGTCTCCAGACCCTCCTTCCCCCACAGGGACTCTAACTCAACAATAATACACAATCAGTTCCCTTTGTGATAAATCCCAAAACCAGTTAAGAGCCTCCTGCAACCCACGTGAGCATGAAAATAGCTGCATCAAACCTGGTAGGAACATTTGTAATACTCTCTCAACATTGTCCCTTCCCACAGTTGAGCATGGCACAATCAGGAGAACACTCCCAGATTCTCCCTGGGGAAAGAAAGAGAAAGGTGAAATATACATCAAATGTTCAAATGTTTGGAGGACTACCCAAGGGACTAGTTTCGGTCTTGTCTGTATCTACACCTTGAAAGGAAAAGATGCCAGGTTGGGGGCCACTGAGAACAAAGCCAATGATGTCGAGGACTTATTCATCACAGCTTCTCTTCCCAGTTCAGCATTGAACAAGTGAGACTAAAATTCCCAACACCCAATTTCTCCCAGGGGAGGAAGAGTTAGAACAGGCATCCAGTGTTCTGACCTTTCATGGGGTTGTGTGAGGGACTGGATTCTGTCTCATTTGTCTCAGATCACTGATGGGACCCACATACTCTAGATATCTGGGCCCTACTGAGAACAAGAGAGCTGGAAGTCTTGATGCTGGTCTAGGAGACCTGAAGTAAAGCAGACAGAGGCCAGCACCACTCAGCAGCCTCTTCCTCAGTGGGTAAAGAATAGTGGGGCATGCATCCAACATGAGGGACTTCCTGTGGGACTTGTTTTTGTCTTGCCTGACACAGAAAGTTAATAGGATCTGGTATCCTCTGGAAGTCTGGAGGCTACTAAATACAGAGAGCTGAGCAATTTTGCAAATGGAAACATAAAGAAGTTTGTGATATAAGAAAAAATAGACTTTAAAACAAAGACTGTAACAAGAGACCAAGAAGAACACTACATAATGATAAAAGAATCAATCCAACAAGAGAATAATGCAGTTGTAAATATCTATGCCCCCAACACAACAGCACCTAAATATATAAAGCAAACATTAACAGATATAAAGGAAGAACTTGAAAGCAATACAATAATAGTAGGGAACTTTAACACTCCATTTACATCAATGGATAGATTATCCAGACAGAAAATCAATAAGAAAACAGTGGCTTTGAACAACACATTAGACAGGGTGGACATAGCAGATTTATGCAGAACATTCCATCCAAAAACTTCAGAATACATCCTTTTTCAAGTGCACATGGAAAATTCCCTAGGATGCATCACATGTTAAACCACAAAACAAGTCTCAATAAGTTTAAGAATATTGAAATCATATCAAATATCTTTTCTTCTTTTTTTAAAAGAAATTTTATCTTAAACTTTTTAAAGTAAACTCTATGTGGGGCTCCTGGGTGGCTTAGTCAGTTAAGCGTCCAACTTTTGCTTAGGTCAAGATCTCGTGGTTCGTGGGTTCGAGCCCCGCGTCGGGCTCTGTGCTGACTGCCAGGTCAGAGCCTGGAGCCTGTTTCAGTCTGTGACTCCCTCTCTCTCTTTGACCCTCCCCTGCTCACGGTGTCTCTCTTTCTCTCCTAGAAATAAATAAAAAAACATTTAAAAAAAATTAAGTAAACTCTCTGCTACACATGGCACTCAAACTCCTGACTCTGAGATCAAGAGTTGTATGCTCTACCAACTGAGCCAGCCAGGTACCCAAGTATCTGTTGACAACAGCGTAAAACTAAAAATCAATGACAAAAAACTGAAAAAGCGAAAAATGAAAAAATCACAAAAATGTGAAGGCTAAATAACATACTACTAAACAACAAGGGTCAACAAAGAAATCAAAGAGGAAATCAAAAAAATACATGGAGACTAATGAAAATAGAAACACAATGGTTCAAAATCTTTGGGATGTAGCAAAAGCAGTTCTCAGAGGGAATTTATAGCAATACAGCCCTACCTCAAGAAACAAGAAAAATCTTGGGGCACCTGGGTGGCTCAGTCAGTTGAGTGTCCAACTTTGGCTCAGGTCATGATCTCACGGTTCATAGGTTTGAGCCCCGCGTTGGGCTCTGTTCTGACAACCATCTCATACCCTAGAACCTGTTTCAGATTCTGTATCTCCCTCTCTCTCTGACCTTCCCTTGCTCATGCTCTCGCTCTCTCTCTCTCTCTCAGAAATAAATAAAACATTAAAAAAAAAGAAACAAGAAAAATGTCAAATAAACAACGAACCTTATACCTGAATGAACTAAAAAAAGAATAAAGCCCAAAGTTAGTGGAAGGAAGGAAATAATAAAGATCAGAGCAGAAATAAATGAAATAGAAACTAAAACAGAAACGCAAACAAACAGTAATAACAGCAATAGAAAAGATGGATGAAACTAAGAGCTGTTTCTTTGAAAAGATAAACAAAATTGATAAAGCTTCAGCCAGACTCATCAAGGAGAAAAAGAGAGAAGACTGAAATAAATAAAATCAGAAATGAAGGAAGAGAGGAGTGCCTGGGTGGCTCAGCCAGTTAAGTGCCTGACTCTTGATTTCGGTTCAGGTC
The DNA here is from genome assembly GCA_017311185.1 of Proteles cristata cristata. Taxonomy (NCBI): domain Eukaryota; kingdom Metazoa; phylum Chordata; class Mammalia; order Carnivora; family Hyaenidae; genus Proteles; species Proteles cristata. The sequence continues at coordinate 90,083 of JAESUZ010005557.1, forward strand.
ATGATCTCTGCTCAGGTCATGATCTCACAGTGTGTGGGAATTTGCCAGAGTCAGGTTCTGCAGTGACAGAGCAGAGCCTGCTTGGGATTCTCGATCTCTCTCTCTCTCTCTCTCTCTCTCTCTCTCTCTCTGCCCCTCGCCTACTCACTCATGCTCTCTTTCTCTCTCTCTCAATAAATAAATAAACATTTTTTTTTAAATAAAGAAATGCAGACGGGGGCCTGGGTGGCTCAGTCAGTTGGGCGTCTGACTTCAGCTCTGGTCATGATCTCGCAGTTTGTGAATTCGAGTCCCACATCGGGCTCTGTGCTGACAGCTCAGAGCCTGGAACCTGCTTCTGATTCTGTGTCTCCCTCTCTCTCTGCCCCTCCCCTGCTCATGCTCTGTCTCTGTCTCTCAAAAATGAGTAAATGTTAAAAAAATATATAAAAAAAAAGGAAATGAAGAGAAATTACAGCTCAATGAATGAGCACAGATGGAGGCCATGCCCTTGGTCTAGCATGGCTGTGTCCTCACATGGTCACCCTCACTACCAAGGTAGAGAAAGAGCACCAAAAAATGTCACACTCCACCACTTCCATCCCAAGAAAAATCCCAATTCATTCCTACTCCTCCATCAGATGAGCAACTGAATCACCACCACATAAAATCCAATCACCTCTCAAACTGCTGCCTTTGCACGGCTTCCTGGGACAAGTGAGTCCATGCTTGAGCCCATCAAAAGAAGTATCTCAGATCCCATAGCACCTCAGGATCCCTGGACGTAAGCTGCACTGGTTTTTAAAGACAGGTATTTTGGGGGCATGGTCTCTTTGGTGCAGATCTCAAGGATTGCAGTGCCCAATGTGTGACAGAAACCCCTCTCCTCTGGGAGAGGCTTCAGAAGGGAGGTCCCTCCAATTATGTGTCACAGAACCAGCGGTAGGGTTTTGGTGAGACCGTGTCTCTTCCTCTCCTACCCAATCTAGATGCGGTCCTTTTATCTCTTGTGGAGAAAGCTGTTCAGCTAGTTTTCAGTTCTTTTTCAGCAGGAATTATTCTATATGTCATTGTAGATTTGGTGTGTCTATAGGAGATGAATTCAGGGTCTTTCTACACTGCCATCTTGAACCACCCCATAATTTGTAAAGTTTTTTTTTAAATAAAACTCAATAGTTTTACAATTCATTCTGTAGCAACTGGTAATCATCAAATTAGCAATCGTTATCTTCCAAAGTAATTATGCTAGCTGTGCTGTCATTTCTCTAGGATGAGCTGATACTTAGAGTCACAGGCATTTCCCATATAAGATGCATTATATAAATCAGACTTGGTTTGTCACCAGCATTTATAAAATCAGGCATAGGGAAAAAACTAGGTCTGAGGACACATGCACGGTCTTAATATAGTGAATGTTTAGCCTTACCTGATCATTACAAAATCAGAACAGCAAGAATATTCGCAGTACAAATTATTCTTCATGGACAAGCCAGTAGAAAAAATGGACAAATGACTAAACTAGATATTTATCAAAAGAGTAATAAAATAAAATCGAAGCTAAAAAAAAGAGGAAATTCAAATGACCAATAAATATGTGAAAAAATACCCCACCTTATTTGTGATCAGGGAAATTAAATTAACCTGCCCCGAGGGACCACTAGAGAACTATCTGGTCATCTAAATTATAAAGGTCTGACAATACCAAATAGTGCTAAGAATGTGGAGTGACCAAAATCCTTATACATTGCTGATGGATATATAAGTTAGGAAAAGGCACCTTGGTAAACAATTCAACATTTAGAAAAATTGATGTTATGCACACCCTGTAACTTAGCAATTTTACTCCAAGTTTTGCATCCAAGAAGTAAGCCTGTGTGCACAGAATATAAGTACAAGAATGTCCACAGCAGGACTCTTTGGTAATCCGTGGACACAACTCAAATACTTGTCAACCGTCCTAAATATATTAGTCAATATACTGAGGTAAAATCTAATGCTGCACAGAGAAACAGACAAATCTTTAAAATGTTATTAAGAAAAGAGGAAAACAGCCACAAGTAATACTTTTGTGCTGCCTTTCATAGATAGGTGAAAAAGAGGCAAATTAAACTATCCTATTTAGTGAAGGGAAAACCTTAAAGCAAAGCAAGAAAGTCATAATGATCCAGGTGAGAGTAGCGCTTACCTTGTTGGGGAGGGATTGGGCTGTGGTCACTTACGGGTTCACTGGGACCTTTTGTGGTGCTGGAAAGGGTCTGTTTGCTTGATCTAAGTGGCGGCCACATGGTGTTTGTTTTATATTCAGTCACGAAACCATGGATATGATTTTCTTATTTTTCTTTATGTGTATTAAATTTCATCATATATCAGTGACTTATTGTGCTATCGGGGAAAATGAACTTGCACAGAGAGAAAAATGAGCAGGGAAGTCATTGTGCCCAGGAACTATCTTGACTAGTGAAAGAGGCAGCTGGGAAAGGGGCTTCATCCTTCAACAGGTTAATTCATTAAAAGCAGCTTAGGGGGCGCCTGGGTGGCTTAGTTGGTTAAGTGTCCGACTTTCGCTTGGGTCATGATCTCGCGGTTCGTGGGTTCGAGCCCCGCGTCGGGCTCTGTGCTGACTGCCAGCTCAGAGCCTGGAGCCTGTTTCAGTCTGTGACTCCCTCTCTCTCTGACCCTCCCCTGCTCACGCTGTCTCTCTCTCTCTCTATCTCTTAGAAATAAATAAAACATAAAAAAAAATTTAAAAAAAAAAAAGCAGCTTAGGATGTGTAGTGATTGTTGCCAATGGTTGATTTTTTTTCTTGAAGGTAGACATGATAAGGAGAGCACAAAAATTCTCGGAAACTAAAATAAAGAAGAAATTTCCAACAGAGGGACATTAATGGAGAGTGAATAAAGCTGTTTGTGTTTCCCTGGCACCGTTTCCCAGCAAGACCTCATGAAGGAGGTGGGAACACTCAGCACAGTTAAGAAAAGCTCCTGCCCAAATGTTAGGATGGTGATTTAATCAAGATATGTACAGATGGAAAGGAAAGGGTCCATCCTGCACACAGACTAATCTCCAAATGCATCTTAGATTTGCTTTTCCGGAATCAGGTATAGGAGGCAGCTCAGAAGTATTTAGAAAATGTTAGGCCCATACTTTCCATATTTCCAAATGCATGATTATTAAGCTTAAAATATATGGAGAAGGGCAGAGTCCTGAACTAAGAATCAAGAGAGCTGAAAATTGTACTCAAGAGAGCTGAAAATTGTACTTCAGCACAGCTCACAGATGGTTTCTTACTTTGCACAAGCCCATTCACCCATTCAAGCCTTGTTTCCTCTATCTCTAAAAGAATGGGAAGATGCCAACTGAGTCTGTGCTGTGTCTATGACCGCAGATGGTCAGGCTATGGTTTGCATTCTATGGGCAGGAAGTGTATGGTCCATGCAGAGACCTGGAAGTCTTCCACGGACTCATTCAAGGGAATCCTCAGCCTTGATCTAGTATTGAACTACTTACTTCCAGACCATTACCACACCTCCTCTTCCCAACTCCCATGCCAATCCACAGTGGTGCTCCCAACCCTGCACACTGTTGCCGAATAACACTCTCCTGGCTGTTTTTTGCATTCACTAAGAGATCTCTTGGAAAGAATGTGCAGAGAAAGAAAGCTATAATGATGGAATTTCATTAAGGAGGTAGAGAAAGAAAAAGAGAAGGAAGAGAAGGTGGTGGTGGAGGAGGAGGAGCAGAGGGAGAAGGAGGAAGGAAGAGCCTAATCTGTACCAGAATGAGTGCAATGCTCTTGTAATTTGTCATCCTCAGAAAACCCTGTTGCAGTGCACTTGTTGAGAAGACAAGGCTGAAGCTCCGAGATGATAAATAATTTACCCAAGGGCATGTAACTGCAAAATGGAGCATAACCAATAAAATTATGCTCTACTGCCATTTTATAGACTCAGAATCCTACGGTTATGGGACATTTGGGTACAAACCTGCCTCAAGGGAAGAACATAACCAAAATAAGTGTCTCCTCAACTTTTGGTCCTCCACCACCACTCCAGGGAAGACAGACCCAAAAACCCTTCCCTGGAGCTGGGCCCCTGTAGCTCCAGGGGCGTGGTGTCCTGCTCTACTCTGAACGCTGGGCAACCAGCTTTGCACACAGCACTAATCTGGGTCCTCCTGTAAGAAACCAGAAGAGAGTTCCAACCTACCCACTCTAGAAAGACAACCTTTCCTGGAACCTTCAAAACTCCCAAAATACTCGGCAACATTCTACAGCAGCCACTGGGAAAACAAAGCCCTTCGGTGAACTTTTCTGGGTGACAGATTCCCTGTACCATCTGCTTCAGCCAGGTGAATCAACTTTGCTGCCCAGTGAGAAGAATACTCCTTCTCTATGTCTGAGTACCCACCTAACTCTTGGTCAAACCAACAGTGGACACCTTGAGACTTTTTATTTCTAGAAACACAGCAAGTTCTTGTTCACATCCTTTCAGGTCTTAAGTTAAGCTCTTGTTTATAACATTGCTTCCCTGGTCTCCTGTGTTCTCAGAGGGACTCCCAAGGAAAGGAGAAATGAAGTAGAAAGAGAGTAGACATTTTCCCTACCATTTTTCTATCAGTATACATTTGAGGCTATAGGGTAAATATTTGGGCCTGGGCATGAGGAATGCCTAGTCTCTAATCTTGGTTAGCCTTGACTGAGTTCCATGTTTCCTATGATTTGTAAGAGAGGAAGTGGCAAAGACAGGACCAGGAACTTTTCTTCCTCTAACCCTGAAGAAGCCTGTGTCCTCTGAATGCCCGTCCAAGTAGAATGAGGCCAGTGTCCAGCCCCACCCAACTTTGCCCAGCTCTATAAAGGAAGTTCCCAGACAGCTACCGCCAGAAAGTTCCAGCTCTATGCCCTCATCAGCAATGAGGCACTCTCTCATTGGGTTACTCCTCCTCCTGGTGATCTCATTGCCTTCAGGTAAGATGATGGGTATAGGTCTGATCATGAAAGTGGGGGTCTTCTGAGGACACAGGCACTTAAAATCCCCTATGGGCATAAGACCAGTAGGGAGACACCAATATCAGATGGACCAGCAAGCTAGGGATGGGATGTAAATTAGTGGTGTTCAGTCTCTGCCCTGCTCATTGGTTGCCACATCCTGAAAGTCTACCCAAGCTTGAGAGAGTGAAGCCAACTTCGTGACACACACATCATTGCTCAGCTATCCAAATTCCTATCTTCCTCCAACTTCCTCTGATGAGCCTTAGACGTGGTGGCCCTCACTGAGAGATGATAGGGGGTGAGAGGACAGAATGTAAAAGGCAAATTGCAAAGTAATAAGCCACCCACCAAGAAAAGAGGGCAAGTGTAGGATTTCTCTCAGCCTCAGAAGCCTGATTTTTCTTTTCTATTTTTTTTCCTTCAGGGAATGGATTGTTTGGAAATGACGGAGTAGAAATCCGTACTTGCAGTTCCCTTCAAGGCAGGTGCTTCTTCGGTTGCAAAGTGGGATGGACATGGGTTTCATTCTGTCACAACATAATGTCCTGTTGCATAAAAATGACGAAAAATCAGCCTCCCCAGGCCATTGAGCCATGACCTTCACCTCATGGGTCCAATTAAAAGGACACATGAGTGGCTAAAAGGAGAAAATCTGCACTCTTTGTGTAAGAATCATTAATGGACCATGGGTAGCAAATGGGAGGGGGGGGGCAGATTCTCACAACTTCCTGGCAAAACTCTGAGAGTATTTTGTAAAGGGGCACTGGGCGAAATGCATCTCCTATTCTTTTTTCCACCCTCCTGTTTCCAATCACTAATTCCTATTTCAAATTTAAATTCAGTTGATTAACACAGGGTTGATTAACACATTAACATCCTACCAGCCCAAGGATACGATGTACGCTGGGCTCAATAACAATAGCTTACTATGTGCCAATCACACTTTCAAGTGGGTTACAAATGTTAAATCACTCAATTCTCACAACAAAATTGATTTTCTTCTCCAATTTTCCAGATGAAGGAATTTTTCAAGGTCTCACAACCAGCAAGAGTTAGTTAGTGCTGGATTTGAATCCAGACAGTCTTGGTCCAGTGTCTTTACTGCTAATCTACACCACCTCTCAATTGCTAAGTGTAGGAATCTAACTGAAAGTATTAATTGTAGTTTGTAGTGGTGGTCGGTTCTAGTCCAATGAGGAGTCAAGAATCCAGCTAGATCTATGGAACAGCAAGCCCCTCAAAATTCTTCCTGTGGCTTACAGCTAGAATGTTCCTGGCTGCTACGTTGCATTTGTGACTCGACTCAGCAGCTCTGATGCTTCAAGATCAATGTTGCCCTAAAATTCCACACACCAATCATCACTGCACCAACCACTGCGGTGAAAGCAATGAGCCACACAGACCCACACAAAACTCCCAGTGGTTGGTGGGGCAGCACTGTTCCAGCAGCATCTCTTTCCCAGCCCTCCAGTGCCCCTCCCTCACTCCCGGGGCAGATGTCACAGATCTTCATGGAGATCCTTGTCATTAGGTATTCAGAAAAAAAGAACACCAGCTGATTTTAAGGGGTTCCCTTCTCCAAGGATGTGCCTGAAGGAAGCACATCTGAGTATCTGCACCAGAAAGCTAAGCAGGGCTTCATTCTTTCTGGAAGTCTTGCCTGCTTCGACTCCCCCATCTTAATCCTCAACACTCTGGCAAAAAAACAGAAATCATCAGTAGTCCTCAGGACTAGCCTCCCAGGACATCCATATTTTAGCTAGTCTTTTCTCTTTTTTTGAAATTTATTCATTTGTTTTGAGAAAGAGAGAACACACACATCTAGAGGGGCAAAGACAGAGACAGAGACTGAGGAGAGAATCCCAAGCAATCTCTGCATGGACAGTACGGAGGCCGATGTGGGGCTCAAACTCATGAACCACAAGATCACAGCCAGAGCTGAAGTCTGATACTTAACGGACTGAGCCATCCAAACGCCCTTATATTTTAGCTAGTCTTTTTGGTTATGTCTAGAGAGGTTCTCTGGTGTTGGACTACCTGTATTTGCTAATGAAATCATCCCCTAACCAAAAGAAAGAGAGAGGTGATGCAAAAGCTTACAGAGCCATATAAATGCAATGAAATTAACATAAAAGCAGGAAGTAAAAAGAGAAAACTGGGTGAAGGGAAAAAGCAAATATTCTTTTGCCAGGTTTCAAAAGGGTCCACAACCCAAAATAAAGGCTAAGGATCTCTACCCTTTTCTTGTGGTTTCCCCAAATCATGATTACATCACCCTGGGCTGAGATGCCGCTCTAACTTTGACAACGGGATGCAAGAAAAGACACTCGTCACTGCCTTTGATGTCCTTCAGTGCAGCTTGCACGAGACTGGAAATTCAGTTATTCTTGCTGAAAGCCCACATATGAAATAAAGAAGACTGAATTATTACACGTAAAAAGTCATTTTCTGCTCACCTTGTGGCTCCACAGGCAAAACCTTAGAGCTAGTGGCCACCCTCTCTGAAGAAGCCAAAAATGCTACTCTTTGTTCCCCATATCACAGGGTAGCCCTGGGAAAAGTCCAGGATTTAGGCTTAGCAATAATCGGTCTCACTACACATGCGCCATTGGGAGACTGGTTCCTCCTAGTAGAAGAGATTGTTTTAGGACCCTGTTCCGGTGGAGTGACCCTTCAGGGCTCCTTCATGTAAGGCCATCTTCCAAGCTTTTTCTATAAGAACCAGCTCTACTGCATTCCCCTGAAGCTTAAAAATGTCCGGAGTTTGGGCGCCTGGGTGGCTCAGTCGGTTAAGCGTCCGACTTCAACTCAGGTCATGATTTCACGGTTCGTGGGTTTGAGCCCCGTGTCAGGTTCTGTGCTGACAGCTCAGAGCCTGGAGCCTGTTTCAGATTCTGTGTCTCCCTCTCTCTCTGCCCGTGCCCCACTTGTGTTCTGTCTCTCTGTGTCTCAAAATTTAAAAAAAAAAAAAAAGTCCGGAGTTAACGTATGTTACTGGAAATCAAGAAATCTGAAGGACACTGAGAACTTCTACTGATACCTTATCATATGGTTGTTTTAACATTAACTAATGTCATGTATGGAAAATATGGAACATGCTTGGCAATGTGTCATCTGGCTGAACTATTCTGACAGGGCTACGTTGTGGCACTTGAAGGATTGTGCCGTTCCTGGGGAAAGGCACTGAAGACAAGTAGCACTCAGTAAGAATCAACGGTATCCAACCACACAGGCAAAGGGAAAGTGCATCTCAGGGACCGTCAGACCCCACCCCCCAACACTATCACCTTAGTGTAAAATTCTTTCTCCAGAATCAAACTCAGAGGTTTAAAGTTTGGGCTCTGTTTTTGGTCTGGGTCTGCCATAAAAAAAATTACCACAAACTGTGTGGCTTAAAACACCAGAAATTTATTTTCTTACAGGTCTAGAGGCTAGAGGTCGAAAATTGAGGTATTACCAGGGCCATGTTCCCTCTGAAGTTTCTAGAGAAAATCCTCTTTTGTCTCTTCCAAGTGTCTGGTGGTTATTGGCAATCCTTGGCTCTCTTTGGCTTAGAGCTACGTCACTTCTTCTTCCTCATTTGTGTGGGTCTCTGTATCTTGACACGGCCTTGTGTATATACAGACAGCAGTCTTTATAAAGTCTATATACAGACACCAGCTATTGGATTTAGGGCTGACTCTAACCCAGTATGACCTCATCTCTAATTACATCTACCAAGACCTTATTTCCAAATAAGGCCATGTTTTGAAGTTCCAAGTGGACACAATTTAGAGAAGAATGCTAGACAACCCAGGAGAGGCTATTAAAAAAAGGGATTTGCAAATAAACCAACTTTTGCTGTGAAATCCAATGTTTTTCCTCTCACTGAACATCCCCCAGACTCCCTCCTGGAGAATAACCCAAAAAAGGAGTGAGTGGTCCCTAGCCTCAAACGCTCAGAGATTATTTAGAGAGATAGAAGCATGCATAATCACAACACAAGCTGACAGAGTTTAATCCATGAAGTGAGCTGCAGGCTTTTCTATGACACAAGAAGCTTTTATTCCAGGAATAATTGACAATTTGTATGACACAAGAAGCTTTTTCCAGGAATAATTGACAATTTGAAATTGTACGCAATTACGGTGTACAACTTGATGATTTGATATACATTATGAAACAATAACTATAATCAAGCTAATACACATCTATGACATTGCATAGTTACGCGTGTGTGTGTGTGTGTGTGTGTGTGTGTGTGTGTTTGGTGTGTGATGAAAACACTTAAGATCCACCCTCTCTGTACATTTCAGGTGTATAATACCATATTACACTTGAAGCTTTGAAGTCAAAGTGGAGGTCAGCTCTAGTGTGTACTGCCAATCTGGTTGCTTCATTGGAAGCTTAGAAAACATTATTTAAGAAATACAAATAAGCTAGTCCGTGCAGAGACAGCTCACCCAGCTTGAATAAAAGTAGAAAGTACATCACCAATTCTGGCCTCCCACTTGGGCCGTCTCTCCAGAAGTCACTTTGTAAAAAAAATTTTTTAACATTTTATTTATTTTTGAGAGACAGAGAGAGACGGAGCTGGTGAGGGAAAGGGGCATACAAAGACAAAGACCAAATCTGAAGCAGGTTCCAGACTCTGAGCTGTCAGCACAGAGCCCAATGTGGGATTCAAACCCACAAACCGTGAGATCATGACCTTAACCGAGGTCAGAGGCTTAACCCACTGAGCCATACAGGCACCCCTCCATAAATCACATTTAAAAAAAGAAAAAAGTATACGGGGCGCCTGGGTGGCTCAGTCGATTAAGCGTCTGGCTTTCGCTCAGGTCATGATCTCACGGTTCGTGGGTTCGAGCCCCGCGTCGGGCTCTGTGCTGACAGCTAGCTCAGAGCCTGGAGCCTGTTTCAGTCTGTGACTCTCTCTCTCTCTCTGACCCTCCCCTGCTCATGCTGTCTCTCTCTCTCTCTCTCCTAGAAATAAATAAAAATATTTAAAATATATATATAATTTTCATGCACGTGGGTGGCTCAGTCGGCTAAGCCTCTGACTTCGGCTCAGGTCATGATCTCATGGTTCTTGAGTTCTAGCCCGACTTGGAGTGAGCTCAAGTCCCACATCAGCTGAGCACTGCTTCACTCTCTCTCCCACCCCCACTGTCTCTCCCTCTCTCTCTCTCTATCTCTCCACTCTCTCACACTTGAGCCCTCTCTCTCTCAGTAAAAAAAAAAAAAAAAAAAAGTAGAATTTTCTGTCAAATAATAAAGATACAAAGTCGTGGTCCTGTGTACTTAGTTTGCATTAAAGGGGTACAGATCTTGAGCCACAGCAACGCTTCCCCAAAGCCAGTCTCTGTACCTTTCAGTGTTCACAATGCAGAAGTAGCTTCAAACTCGGTAAAGCCAACTTGAGACTCTTGCCAGCCCCGCCGACAGAACTTTCTCTCGTTGGCCTTCATTCCCAGCTTAAATTTAACCACGCTGGGTCTTCCCGTCTCTTCTCTCACCACCCAGTTCCCAATTCGGCTTTGCATCTCAACAGCACCAAAACCACATCAGGAAAACTGTTCTCAGCGGGGCGGGCATGAGGGGGTGAAAGAGGGGAGGGGGGGCGGCCTTACAGGAAGCAGTCTTCTGTGGTGTCCTCCTGAGAACCAGTCCATGGTCTCTCTCTCTCTCTCTCTCTCTCTCTCTGGCCAGCAGACTGGGAGAAATGGGCAGGGACCTGAGAGGAGCAGTGAGGTCGTGGAGCCAGAAGTCTGCAGGACAGAACCAGGTCATTTGTCGTCATTACTCCGTCCGCCATCCCCAGATTGTGCCAGACATGCGGACAGGAAGAATTCGATTAGAAGACTAGCCACCACCTGCCCTTGGGTAGTTGGAACTCCAGCAAAGGAGCAGAAGCCTCTGAAGTGTCCCCAGACCAGCTTTGAGCAGGGGTCACACGGCACCATTCCCCACGATAACAGCACATCTGGACACATGTGCAGACGTCTAAGCAGACGGGAGTGAGTGTGGCATGGCTGGAGGTCTCAAGCAGACACTGGGGTTCAGACAGTCACAACAGCTCAGAGGCGCACCCCGTGCCTTCTTTTCCATCCAGTAGTGAGCTCCGCTGGTCAGATCCAGGTGGGATCTCCTCCCCACAGAATCCAGGTAGCAGCCTCGCTGCTCAGGGCTTGTTCACAAGCCACCGGCAGAGACGTTCTGACTCTGGAAGACAGGAGGGAGGGTCAAATTAACCTGTTGGGACAATAGTGCCTTCCACATATGTGTGTGACTTGATTTAGGGATGTGAGCAGTTCTTCCCTCAAATTACACACTATCCCAGCTCATCCCACGGAGCCAGGGCCTGCGCTTCTGAGGACGAGAGCACGTGCACCATCACAGAGCTAGTAGGAGAAGGAGCAGCTCCTGACCCTGACGTTCTCCCCCGAGAGCACCCCAGTGCTGCAGAGCCCGCCCTGGTGTGTGCAATTACGGCAGGCTGTGCTGGTGACCCCAGGCAGAAGTTAGGATGCCCTGATGGCTCAGATCTGGGTTGCCTCTGGGTTGGGTCTTCTTAAGCTCAACTTCACTCAGCACCAGTGGGAAAAACAGGAAGTGATCAATTAGGAACCCCACATGTTTGTACCCCTGGTCCTGTTCCCACTCTGCTCTGTTTGGAAGCACAGTATTTCAGGCCTTCCCTGGGCTGCGGAGAGAAACCAGGGGCCTCATCTCCTTAACTCTAGATCCCCAAATCCCATACATGCAGCCTGAAACCAAATCAACTCTTTGAAAGTCACTTCACTGACTATAATGTGAATAATATAAATTGTCCACGGGAGCCGTTTACTCTTCTTCTTGGATGCGGTAATTAATCTTTGTCCTCCCACAATGGATACTTGTGCCCCCATTTTTTTAACCTAAGGACACAACCTTATTTATCCCACTTTGAACTTATTTTATTAGATTTAGTGAGCCAATCTTTCAAGACCCAGACTCCATCACACTACGATGAGTCAAGAAACCCACTGTGGAGGTTGACAAGATGGGCAGGACCATGGCCAAGCCCACAATTCCCCCGGGAAGACAGTGGAGCTACAGGGAATATCCGTACCCCCTGACTCCACTCCTCAGATCTTTGTCTTTGGTTGTATGTGTAAGTTCCCGGCAATAATGAATAAATTATGAGGAGGTGATGGTGGTATTTGGAACTTCACACCCTTCTCTCTGCTGCCAACTTCTTTCTCTTTTACTAGACCACTTACTAACCCACCATAAGCAAAGCTCATCCCAAAGTGCCCAAGGCAAATTAACTCCATAAAGAGAATCTTCTTTTTTAAGTGTATTTATTTATTCTGAGGGAGAAAGAGAGCAAGGGAGGGGCAGAGAGAGAGAGAGAGAGAGAGAGAGAGAATCCCAATCAGGCTCTGCACCGTCAATGCAGAGAGCCTGATTCAGGGCTCAAATAATCACGGAACCATGAGATCATGACCTGAGCTGAAACCAAGAGTCAGGGCTTAACCAGCTGAGCCACCCACACACCCCCTCCTTAAAGAGAATCTGAACTGTAAGAGTGAACACTTTCTTTAAAGGGCCAGAGAGCAAATACATTAGGCTTTACTGACCACGCAGTCCCTGTTACAACTATTCAACTCTGTCTTTGCATCATGAAAGCAGCCATGTTTCAATAATGTTTTATTTATAAAAACAGGCAGCAGGTGGGATTTGGCCCACAGGGCTCAGGTTTGCCAACTCCTGCTCTAATGGAACATTTCAGCTGCACTGCCCACCATGGAGCTGGTGTGAGCACCACACTAAACGCCAAGGGCCCAGAGAAGCTTGGGCCAGGATACCTGCCCTCAGGGGGCTTATAATCTACATGCGTCCACACAAAAGATAAATAAGTATACACATGGAAACATTTAATGCTATCCATTAATATCACCACTGTACTTTCATTCACCCCTCAAACATTTGTTGTGCAACAACTAAGTGCTAGGCACATGCACAAGCCTGTGGAGGACATGGAGATGAACAAGCCCCAAACACTGCTCTCAGGGAGCGCCTGCTCCAACCACCAGCTGTTTGAGCAAAGCTCCTGGGGTTCTCTTCCAGGAGTATCAGACGATGCACATAGACTAAAGGGTAAAAGACAACAGCACCCAGGAGTCATCCCTGTACACCTTCCTTCTTATCCTGCCAGTGCGACTGTGAACACGGCATTGAACTTCTCTAAATCTCAGCTTCCCCACCTAATTTAAGATAATAATACTACCCTAGGGCGCCTCGGTGATTCAGTTGGCTAAGTGCCCAACTTCGGCTCAGGTCATAATCTCATAGTTCATGGGTTCAAACCCCACATCGGGCTCTGTGCTGACAGCTCAGAGTCTGGAGCCTGCTTTGGATTCTGTGTCTCCCTCTCTCTCTCTGCCCCTCCCCCTATCATGCGCGCACGTGCGCGCGCACGCGCTCTCTCTCTCACACAATAAATAAACAAACTTAAAAATAAAATAAACAAAACCCAATTGGTCCTACTGTTCTGTCAGACACTAAAGGCCTTGGCCAGCTCTTTTTTCCCCCTTTGCTCTGTTTTTTGTTTGCTTCTTTGGTTTGTTTTTCGGGTTTTTTTGGCAGGCACTGCACAAGCCTCCCTTATGGAGTGTGACTCTTTTCTGCCACCAGATAGCAGACTCTGTCTGTTTTGCTTCTCCGAGAGGGTCACCAGCCGACAGCGCCCAGCGTCTTCTCCAACGTCATGGTTGACAATCACTTCCTTCCTTTCCTTTGAGTCCCTCATGCTCTGCGCACTCCCCGGCACAGAGTCCGCATTCAATACAAAGCCAAGTGTATAAAGGCAGAGCCGCCTCTGTGCTGATTTCTCCACACACTGTCCACTCTCCAGACAGCTTGGTAATCTGGGTTTGCAGAAATGAGAGGTGACAGAAATAAGGCTGTGTGGCCTTAGCCTCACAGCACGTAGAAGTCAGAGACCACATGAAAATACAAGCCAAGGACCCCAGCAATTTGTGTCCTAACCCGGAAGTGAAAGAGGTGTTGCGGACGAAATGACACAGAGGACAAGACACACACAAAAGACAGACTGACACACCTCCGGCCGAAGGAACAATTCTACGCAAGCCCCTCTTGCGGTTTATTTTATACCCCGGTAACTGGATACAAACTGAAATCTACAAGATGCATTCCTTTACCAATTAAGAGCAAGTAGCCAAACCCATTTCAAGGATGGGGGGAGCAAAGGGAGGAAGCGACCACAACATGTTTACTAAGAGGCCTGCTCACAATTCCAGCCTCCTCCTTACTTCTAAGGAGGGCATGTTCCGTCATTTGCGAGCGGACCATTAAACTTGGATACTGTGTGCAGGCCTCCTGGCAGAGCACCCTGTTTGCAGGCATGCTTTGCCCAGGCGGGGAGCCCCGTGTGCAAGCACATCCCCGCGTCCCTAACCACGCTTTCTTGTGTTCACTGTCGGGCTCCCACAAGAGGGAGCCCGAGCTGAGTGTGGCTATACCGAAGGGGTATTCCTACTCTGACCCAAAGGAAGGCAGCTGTCCATGGGCCAGTAGACAGACAGGGCTGCTCGAGGCAGCTCATAATCTGAAAATACGTACACATCTATGCCTGATCTGGAAAGGCCTTCGGAAATCATCAATACAGAGGAGAAAACTGAGGCCCAGAGAGGGAAAGGGGCTTGCCCCAAATCACACTCCTTGAGAGGCCAGAAACCAGAAAAGGCACCAGGTCTCCACGCTCCACACCACGCGTATTTAGGGAAGGAAAACGGCCAAAACGGTGGGCAACAGTTAAATTTTTTAAAACTTTTTTCAACCTGCCCATTTCGCAAAATGCACACATACCAACTTGTGTAGGACAAGGGGAAAAAATGCAAATAAGAAAAAAAAACCTAAATGCAATCTGATGATGGTTCAAAAGGACTCGGGTCACTGAAAAGCTAAGAGCCTTTGAAAGTTCTCAGATTTAGCTCTCCCTCACTAGTCAACACTGCATGAAACGGAACCGAAGGTGAGAACGACAGTGGAGAAGGGAAGGCCAAGTCCCTAGAGCACCAGAGGCTAGTGACTACAGTTCCTATTTTCACCACCAGAGGGAGCGACCCGCCTATTTTTCACGCTAGAGCCGGCAGTGAACTTGTCCACTGTTCTCTCTCCCACGCTGGGCCTCTTGCTGGGGAAAGACGACCACTCTCGTCACTTTTCCATTTACAGTCGGCAAATTTCAACAACATTTGGAAAAATGTAAATGTGGATATAAGCCTAACATCGTACACTAGATGAAAACGTACACGGCTTGAGGTGGGGAAAAGGAGCATATTTATTCCAGTTTTGTAAAGAAAATCCATTTCTGATTGTTTAATAGATGGAAACATTAGCAAGGACAAGTTGTTAAGATGTATCAGTTGGAGGGAAGGGTTTGGGGTTTGTTTTTTTTTATGCTTGGACATAAAATGTATATAAAAGGAAAGAAATTAATTAATTTGGAAAACAAAGGGTTTGAAAAACAGATATAATGGAGAGTTAGTGAATTGAATAGCCCTGGAAAGTTCAGATCTGGATGTAACTTACTAGCAGATGTGTCACTTACGAGCTGAGTGATATTAGGAAAAGCATTCAAGTTCAGTTACTCATCTGTAAATGGAAAATAATAATCACTCAAGAGGCCAGAACTAATGTGGCTAGCCCATGTCTGGCACATCAGATGAGTTCGAGAGAGGCTGGGTACATCTGAATCTATTAGTTAATAATAAAATCCATGGCAGGAATCAAGACTATACCCAGATTCTACTTAACAAGAGGTCAGAGGGTTCATGTTCCAAGGTACATGGTGAGTGCTTTCCTTGGTAATAGTTCCTCTTTTTTAATAAAAACTTTTTAATGTTTATTTTTGGGAGAGAGAAAGACAAAGCATGATCAGGGGAGGGGCAGAAAGAGAGGAGACACAGAATCTGAAGCAGGCTCCAGGCTCTGAGCTAGCTGTCAGCACAGAGCCCAACGCGGGGCTCGAACTCATAAGCTGCGAGCTCATGACCTGAGCTGAAGTCTGATGCTTAACTGACTGAACCACTCAGGCACGCCCTCCATAATATTTCTAATCTTCAAAGCAATCTAGTCAGATGGTTATATTTTTTTAAGTTTTCCAGTACAAGCAACAACTAGCTAGAAGATACAATGAAAGAAAAGACTCTACTTAAAATAGCAAACAAGGGGCGCCTGGGTGGCTTAGTCGGTTAAGCGTCCGACTTTCGCTTAGGTCATGATCTTGTGGTTCGTGGGTTCGAGCCCCGCGTCCGGCTCTGTGCTGACTGCCAGCTCAGAGCCTGGAGCCTGTTTCAGAGACTGTGTCTCCCTCTCTCTCTGACCCTCTCCTGCTCACGCTGTCTCTCTCTCTCTCTCTCTCCTAGAAATAAATAAAACATTAAAAAAAATTTTAAAAAAAATAGCAAACAAAAAGTAAAATATGTAGAAGCAAACAAAACAAGGAATGTGCAAATACTTACATGAAGTTACAATTGACCCTTGAAGCAACAAGGGAGGTGTAGGGGGAGATGGGGTGCCCTCCACCAGGCAGTCGAAAATCTGAGTAGAATTTTTGACTTCCCAAAACCTTAGCTGCGAATTGCTTACTGTGACCCTGAAGCCTTACCAATGACATAAATGGTTAAGAAATTTGTATGATGTATGTACTATGTACTATATTCTCAGAATAAAGTAAATTGGAGAAAAGATATTGTTAAGAAAATGATAAGAGGGACTCCTGGGTGGCTCAGTTGGTTAAGCATCCTACTTGGGCTCAGGTTATGATCTCACAGTCTGTAAGTTCAAGCCCCGAATCAGGCTTTGTGCTGACAGCTCAGTGCCTAGAGCCTGCTTCAGATTCTGTGTCTCCCTCTCTCTGCCCCTCCCCTGCTCTCTCTCTCTCTCTCAAAAAATAAACGTTAAGAAGAAAAGAAAATGATAAGAGAGGGGCACCCAGGGGGCTTAGTTGGTTGGGCATCTGGCTCTTGGTTTCAGCTCAGATCATGTATGATCTCACAGTTCATGGGTTTGAGCTCCGCATCCAGCTCTGTGCTGACAGAGCCTTCTCCCTCTCTCTCTCTGCCCCTCCCACATTCTCTTCTCTCTCTACATATAAATAAACATTTTAAAATTAAAAAAAGAAAATGATAAGAGAAAATACATTTACAGTTCTGTATTTAACGAAAAAATCTACATATAGGTGGGCCCACACAGTTCAAATCTGTGTTTTTCAGGATGGGGGAGGGCCAGGGTCAAGTGTACTTTAAACCTTTGTGGAGGGATCCAGAAGACTTGAACAAATGGGAAAATTCACCCTGTTCTTAGAAAAGAAGTTTCAATAGGACAAACATGGCAATTCTTCCTGAGTTAACCTAGAAATTCAATGTGACCTTTTTAAAAATATCAAAAGTTTAGAATCAGACAAGCTAGTTATAAGTTTCATAGGAAAACATTTAAAAAGTAAGAATCTCATCAGAAATTCTGAAGGTGAAGAATATTGACAAGTAGCCTTTCTGGTTGTTAAAACCTATTTATTACCTAGTCTCAATAATTAAAACAGTGTGGTAACAAATAAAATGACCATTTAGAAGTGATTCTTAAAAAGCCAATAAAAATGAACATTTAGAAATGATTTTATTTTTTTAATGTTTAATTTACTTTTGAGAGAGAGACAGAGACCACGTGAGCATGGGAGGGTCAGAGAGAGAGGGAGATACAGGATCTGAAGTAGGCTCCAGGCTCTGAGCTGGCTGTCAGCACAGAGCCGGACACGGGGCTCAAGCCCACAAACCATGAGATCATGACCTGAGCCAAAGTCGGATGTTTAACCAACTAAGCCACCCAGGCGCCCCTAGAAATGATTTTAAAAAGCCATCGAATCAAAGATATTCAGTAGTGTTTGGAAAACTAGAGGCCCATCAGAAAAAAGTATCAGGTTCGACCCTTACTTAATACACTGCACTGGGATAAATTCCAAATGGATCAAGCTTTTAAAGATAATCAGAGAAATCAGGGCCACCCGGGTGGATCAGTTGGTTAAGTGTCTGGCTCTTTATTTCAGCTCAGGTCATGATCTCATGGGTGTTAAATCGAGCCCAGAGTCTGGTTCTGTGCTGGGCCTGGAGAGAAATTCTCTGTCTCTCTCTCCCCCTGTCTCTTTCCTGCAAGTGTACACACTCTCTCGCCTATCTCTCTATCTCAAAAAGAGAGAGAGAGAAATCCATAACAGAATAATTATTTTATAACCTGTCTACCTGTAATAAAGCTCCAGTACTATTATGGACTGAATGCTTGTACCCCCTCCCAAATTCCTATGTTGAAATCCTACCCCCAAGGTGATGGTACCTGAAGGTGGGGCCTTTAGGATGATTAGGTCATATGAGTGTGGTCCTCATGAGTGGGATCAGCACCTTTATGAATGTCGGGAGAGAGCTTGCTTCTGCCGTGTGAGGTTACAGCCACGACAGCTTACAGCAGTCTTTAAGCCCATGAGCGGGGTCTGTCACCAGACACCACCTCTGCTCTTGACCTTGGACTTGCCAGTGTCCAGGACTGTGAGAAATAAATTTCTGTTGTTTACACAGCCCAGTCTATAGGATCTTGTTATAGCAACACATACTAAGATAGACATAGTAAAAATAGTAGATTAACTGCACTAAACCAATCATTTCTGCCTGCAAAAGCCAAAACACTAGGTAGAAACCGGGAATATAATTAGAAAAACATAATAAATATGAAATTTTTAGAAGCTAGAGCAAAGTTTCCAATTTAAATTTTTTAAAATTTTAATAAGCCTTTTGAAATCACTTCTCTGAAGATATATTTTTCATGTCTGTGAAATATATATCATGAAATATATATTTTTCATGTCATGTGACTGTATCTCAGTCACAGACGCTTCCTGATAGGCTACTAATGATGACCCTTTTTTCTCAAGTTCACCATCCATGAGAAATGCTTTTCACACAAGCGGGTGATAAACAATCAATTTAAACCATGTTTACACTCCCTCAGAAATGTGCAAAAATCAAAATTGTACACAAAGAAGCTATCGGCTCTTCTTTTCTTTCGTTGACAAATACAGTGTTTAACTAGCTTGTGACAGTGAGAATAGATTTCTGAATCCTCGTGAAACATTCCAAAAGAATGATGCTCTGACTTGTCAAATGTGTGTTTCAAAATAATGCTGAAGCTCTAATGCGAGAATTATCCCCATCAGCTGTCCTGAGGCCCCTTAAAGCGCATGTCAGCTGCAACCAGACAAAAGCAGCTGGAAAACATGAAGATGGTTTGAGAACCGCTCCCTGGAATGCTGCTCATCTAAAGCCTTGCCCTCCCGTCCTTTACCAGCCACACCTTGGCAAGTCACCGGGTGCTTGGGCACAAGGAACACCGCCTCCTGCTCTCTAAAGGACGGGCCAGGCTCTGCAGCCAGCACTGAATCAGCCGTCCCCAGAGTGCGCAGAACCTGCCCCCTGGGCCCTGCCCGCCTCTGTGCTCTGAGGGGGCTGCGGGCAGCAAGGAGGCGTCTGGCTGGGCTCCCACTGTCGCAGGCCCAGCCCGGGGCCATGCGCCCCAGTGGGCAGGTGTCTCAGTCTGTTCGGGCTGCTGTAACACTACCACACGTTGGGTAGCCCGTTAACAGTGGAAATTTATCGCTCACAGTTCTGGGGGTTGGAAAGTCCAAAAGCAAAGTGCTTGCAGATTGGGTGTCTGCTGAGGGGGACTCTTCCTGCTTTGTGGTCAGTGCCTCCTTGCTGTGTCCCCACGTGGTGGAAGGGAGAGGGAGGTCTCTGGGGTCTCTTTTATAAGGATGCCAATCCCTCGTGAGGGCACCACCCTCAGACTCTGCATCTCCCAAAGACCCCCGCCTTCTAACACCATCACCTTCAGGGATTAGTATCTCAACATGTCAACTGGCGGTGGGGGGTGGGGGTGGAGGTGGGGGGGACATGAACACTCAGACCATAGTAGAAGATATGAGCTCTTGGCCTTAACTGCCCTGCATTCTGGGCATGTTTTGTGTGTTCTTTAATTTTCCTTCTAGTTGTGACTCTCACTTTGAACATTCACATGTCATATCCTACTCAGAAGAGGAAGACGTTTTATCTGTCAGGAAGCCCAAGATGGGCTTTCAATACAGTCCAAGAGATTTTGGCCAGTGCTGGACTCAGTTTCCCTTATGCTCCACTGCGCACAGACTGCAGCTAAGCCGGCAAAGCTTCCTTGCTGTTCTTTGCCTCCACTTTCCAAGGCTCCCCCTGCCCTTATCACCTCTGTCCAGAGCCTGTCTCCAGCCTTTCTGTTCTTGAAGACACCCATCTTGAACTATGCCCTGGGGCCCAGGACCCTGGGGCTTGGATGGTCTTTCCGATCTTGACCACCCTGACTCCCGGTGGTCTTACACCCAAGGGTGCCCTCACCCAGAATGGGCTTCCGCTACCACGCCACTAATCTGACCTTGCAACACTCCGTTGTTTAATTGGGGTGGGAAGGGGTGACATCCAGCATAGTTCCTTCAGGACCACCCCTTCCCTCTAGGAGAGCAGGTGCGATTGGTCCCAACGGGCCAGCAGCTGCCCCGCCCTTCCTGCGACCCTCATGCTGCGGTTCCTGATCAGAACTGGATCTTTTAAATTAAAATAGTAAATAGAAAATGGACACCAATGAGAATCCACGCAGCTCTCACTGCTGACTCCAGACCGGCCTTCTGGGTGCAAAGCAACCTTGTCACCTCTAGGGAAGATGTCTGCCGTTTGTGTCAAAATCATTGCCTACCTCTGGCCTTGGAAATTTTCTTCACTCAAGAGCACAGAGTTGCCTTTAAAATGCAGCTGTATCTTGAGAATCCCTCCCCCCACCCAAAGAACCCCGTTGCTTCCCCTCCTCCTCCTCCGTCCTGCTGTGGTGGGATGTGAGTTTGGAGTCGTAGTGCTGGATGAGGAAGGCTGTCTGCACTTCAGTCTAGCTCCTCCCCTCTTTTTCCTTTAAGGGTCTGAATGCCTTCATCAAATGTTGCTGTTCATATGAACAGCTAAGCTTTCAGGTGCTAAAAGCTACTATAGTCACAATACATATTAAATACCTTTGTGGAGGTGCCTGGGGGGCTCAGCCAGTTAAGCATCTGACTCTTGATTTTGGCTCAGGTCATGATCTTGCTGTTTATGAGACTAAGCTCTCATTGGGCTTTGTACCAGGTGTGGAGCCTGCTTGGGGTTGTCTCTTCTCTCTTTCTGCCCTTCCTCACACACGCACATTCCCTCTCTCTCTTTTTCTCCCCCCTCTCTCTTTCTCAAAATAAATAAACCTAAATATTTAAATAAATAAATGGGGGGGCCTGGGTGGCTCAGTTGGTTAAGCATCTGACTTTGGCTCAGGTCATGATCTCACAGTTCGTGGGTTCGAGCCCTGCGTCAGGCTCTGTGCTGACAGCTAGCTCAGAGCCTGGAGTCAGCTTCAGATTCTGTGTCTCCCTCTCTCTCTGACCCTCCTCTGCTCATGCTGTCTCTGTCTGTCTCTCTCTCTCTCTCTGTCTCTCTCTCAGAAATAAATAAATAAATGGATATTTTTGTAAATTTTGATATCCAAGAAAAATTAAATCCACTCCTAAATTTTAAAAATGACCCTGGGAAATGAGCAGGTCAGATTGTGAGAGGTGCCTGAAAAGATGCTCAATGTCTTGCCCACATCTCTCTTCAGAAAACGGAATCTGAAACCCAAGCTTTGCTAAAGTCCAGAGACAAACCTCGCACTGCATGGGGTTCCGTCAAAGACAGTGACAAAGAGCACACGTGCCTGGAGATCAGAGCAAAGCCGTTGCAGTTTAGAATGTCCTTTCGGTTATTTTTTCTTCTGTAGAATGGCAGATGGTCAAGAGGAGTGCTCCGATCAGATGTGGATTAAATCATTCACAGTATCAGCCGGACAAAGTTTGCAAGAGACTTCCAAATTCCCCAAACTCTGACGTTTCAACCGAACTCTCATTTACTAACAATGCACAAACGCTCCTCACCAGTCCTCTGCCCTCCAGGAGGGAGGGGGGACCCTATTCCCACCCCCCACTCCCCAGAACCCCCCATAATGGGCACTTCCCAGATAAGACTCAGGCTTTCCAACCTGTGGCGCCAGCCTGGGAAAGGCAGACAGAGCGCGGGCCCCGTGGCCCCTCCGCCTGCTCCCCTCAGCCCTTCCCTTCCCTGGCACCAAAACAGATGACTTCATCTGTGAGACCCAGCTCCTATCTTCGACTCAGCCTCCCTGGGACCCGAGGGGGAGGGAGCCTGGAGGCAGAGAACAGCCTGAGCTCTGGTTACTTTGGCACAGGCCAGGGCTCTGTGGAGTGTCAGCCGCAGCCTTCAGATCGGAAGAGCCTCGACCTCATTCTGGGGGCTCCTGCAGCCCTGGCCAGTGCTCCCCTGCAAGCAGGCCCCTCTCCTGGCCCCTCCGCCCTCTTCTGTGCCACACTTGGGGACAAGCAGCTGCAACTGGCAGCCAGCCACCACTTAGCCAGGCGCAGAAGGGCATGAGGGTACCCCCTTGTCCCTCCATATAAATGTTCTGTCCCCGGGCACCTGCGTGGCTCAGTCTCTGACTCTTCATCTGGTCTCAGGCTGTGATCTCACGGTTCCTGGAATCGGGCCCCTCGTCGGACTCCGTGTGGTGCTCATGCAGCTCAGGAATTAAAGCCTCAGTCACAATCCAGTTTCAGTGTCTACTTTCCTGCTTCATGGCCGTGTGAACCTCTGGAGCTCAGGGGAGACCTGGCTGGCCCCAGGGAATGGCTGTGTCCCCCTGCTCATGTCACTCTGCTGGGGGCTTCCCTGCTAGGATCACGGGTCCAGTGCCTCACTGGCTGGTGCCTGGGATGCTTGTCATTTCCCCTGCCAGAGTGAGCCTCCTGCCGTCACCCACAGACACGGGCTCTGGAGCTGAGCTGCCGGCTTCTCACAGCCAGGTAACCTTCAGCAGAGTGAACTACCTCTCTGCCCACAAGCTGCCTCAACTGTAAAATGGGGATATGATTACTACTCGCCCTGACCACTGTTGTAAGGATCAAATAAGTCAGTAAATTAGTACCTTATGCTTGGCGTGTAGCAAACATTCAATACATGTGCTGGGGGTGGGGATTATTACTAGAGTCTGTCTGCTGTCAGCAGTCTCTGACATGGTGGTCAGCTTCTGCCTCGCTCGTCAGTCCCCAGCAGCCTGCACCACCTCTTAGGTAGGTAAATGGGAGCTGTATGACCCCTCTAGGGAGCCACCGGGCTCCATCTTAGTGGATCGCAGGACCCACGTGGGCCTTATGCGCTCCTGGACTCCACCCTCTCCTTCCAGGCCAGGACACATTGTGATTTCTGGCATCTCGACCACCTCCTGACTTTGGGAATTGCAAGATGGAGAAGTGGACTTGGTCAGGCAGACATTTGTCACACATCAGGGGACAGTCGTGTTGTGCTTCTTCCCCACGACGGAGGGGAGAGTGCCGATGGGTGGGGATGTTCTAGCGGCTCCCAGATAAATGCCGCACCAGCACCACCCGTTCTCTCATCCGCTCACTTCCTATGCCTTTCTGGAAGCGCCAAGCCCATTTACTCTCTCCAACATGTGTGCGGACTCTGAGTGTCTCTTCCTGGCCAGGAGTCACCTCCCTCTGAGAGTCTGGATGTGGGACGAGGGTTCGGGGAGCAGGAGGGCCCAGGAGTTCCCATCCCCTGTGCTCCCAGATTCCACACTCTTACCCTCTCCCTATAAATACCTCTAAGAGCTTCCTGCATTTTTACAAGGCTTTTATCTTTCCATTTCCTGACTTTAGCAAACCTTTAGCAAACCCACCATAGCTCCCAATGTTAGAAGGGGGTGGCTTTCCTGTCTCCATCTTGGGTCTGGCAACACTGAGAAAGGGGAGGGCTTGTTGTCACACAGCTTGCTCCAGAATAGGACCTGGACCTGCCCGTTCCGGTTCTGGAGAGCAGGCCCTGTGTCCTTCCGGCTGCTCCAAGAGAGGAGGCTTGCTCCCCCTCTTTAGGGACAGCTGGGCAGGGGCACAGAGGGCTGGCCTCCAGATTCTCTCTCCAGAAGGCCAGATGGAGTGATAACCATGTAGAGCCTCCTGCTAATGCCTCCCGAGGACTGCCTCATGCTGGGCACTGTGCGCACCCTGGGAACACCCAGCACCTAAATTCCCTCCAGGACCATAGCCTTCATTGACATACATTTTTTAATTACAATGATGAGTATTATCAAAAGTGTTGGTCAACAGAATTATCACTTTGCTGGCCTCAGTGAAAACTGAAACAATATTTTACAGGGCCTTTGGACTCCAAGGTTCAAAACACTTTTTTTTTTTTTTTTAAAGTTAGCTCCATGCCCAGAATGGAGCCCAACATGGGGCTTGAACTCAACAACCCTGAGATCAAGACCTGAGCTGAGATCAAGAGTCTGATTCTTATCCAACTGAACTGCCCAGGCTCCCCAAGGTTCAGAGCACTATCAAACTGGGACCCCAAAATATTCCAGTTAGTCTCCTTGACCCTGACCTCTCATTTCAAACCTCACACCTAGCTCATTCCTCTTCTGGATCCAACTCCAAATCCCCTGCTCTGTGCTTCAATTTCTCTCCTGCTTTTAGCCTCATTGTTTGCATTCAATTTTTCCAACATTTGATATTTAACCCTGAATTCCTTTTCAGAATTCCTCCTCAGACCCACCTCTCTGGCTCTTCCCTATCCGGACAGGCTCTGGTAGGACACTCCTAAATTGTGGCCCCTCACATCTGAGCACAAGGCCCCAGTTACATGGCTGTTAGTGTGGTTAGAATATCAGTGTTGAGTAAATAAGAAAGTAAAAGAGTCTGAGGGCTTGGGGTCTCAAACTGACTGGAGAACAAAAGACCCAGACTGTTTCTTTTTTTCTTTTTCTTTTTTTTATTTTTGAGAGACAGAGCATGAGCATGAGCAGGGAAGAGGCAGAGAAAGAGACACAGAATCTGAATCAGGCTCCAGGCTCTGTGCTGACAGCACTCGAACCCATGAACCATGAGATCATGACTTGAGCCAAAGTTCGACACTCAACTGACTTAGCTACTCAAGTGCCCCCCAGGCTGTTTCTATGGAAAAATCCAGTAGCTTCATCATCTCGTGCTGGAAGTATTAGGCATCTATACACACACCCAACCCTAAACCCACCTTCTAGACAAGTTATCCCTCAAGTCTACCCTTAATGTTTCCTTTCCTCTTTTTATCCATATTGCACCCAGATGCTCATGTTGGAGGCTGAATAAGGCATAAGTGTGACTTCCCTGCCTACCCCTTCCTAAGGATGCACACAGGGCCTGGGCCCCACAAGAATGCCCTGGAGAACATCAGGTCTCCTCCACCCTGGGGATGCTGTCGTATGGTACCAGCTTGCCAAGCTCCCGTGGACATGGTCTGTGCCTGAGCCCAGATTTCTCAAGTCCAGAGACCCGGGTTCTTCACTTCCTGGCCGTACAACCTGGGGTGAGTCATTTAACCTCTGTAGGCTTCTGGCTCCTCCCTTGTAATGGGTAGGAGAAGCCTTGTTCCACTCCCTCCCAGGTGATGAGGACGAACAGAGATCACTGGTATGAGCCACCCTCCATACCCTGGACAGCCTGACAAGGTCTCCAGGTACCCAGAGTCTCAAAGGCCCCGTAGGCCTCTCCTCCCCAGCCCTGAAGCTGGGGACATGAGCAGTCTACTCCTCTGGTTTCAGGTCAGCATGGAGCTGCCTGCCATCTTGAAGGAACAGGTACCCTCCCTACCAGCACTGGTCTCCCACGTGCCCTTCCTCATGCCTCCACGTGGCATACAGAAGACGTGACTCAAACTGTATACCAGCAGCAGCCTACACCAGCGGCACCGAGACCATAAGTGTCAGACACAGCAGCGAGGAACAGAGGAACACACTATGCTAATTATATGACTGCCAGTGGAGAGACATGGTCTAGAATTATAATTATGCCAGAGGGATCTGGGACACGCCACTCGACCATGAGGTCCTCAAGGGAAGAAATGAGAACTTACCGTTTTTCATATTCTTTGGGACTTAGCAGAGTGCCCGGCCCTTACTAGACTCTGGCAGAAGGATGCCACAGTGTACACCTGAGACGTGTGGGAAGGGGCCATTGGCAGACGAGGGAAACCTTGTTATGGGGTGTCCCACCCAGGGTGGCTTGGGCAGAAAAGGTGAAAGGAGGTTTACAAACGTGTATGTCTGCCTCAAGCTAAGCCCCATTGCCATCCTCCCTTCCAGGCCACAGTGATAACGTGGGCCCCTGTAGCTGCTCTGATTACTCTGACTTACTGCCTCCACTGCCGGTGATTCTGGGCCCCAGTGTATCCCCAGCAACCCTGCAATCATAACCTTGACCCCTCTTCCTAGGTCACTGTCATCGTCTACCCCTCTAATAGGCTCAGAGCTGTTCACCCCATCCCTGTCCTAGGCTCGGCCCCAGGCACAGCCACAGAGGCTGAGGCTTCTCTGGAGGGGCGGGGAAGGGCTGTGGAGAAGCTGTCAAGCTGTGTTTTATTGTCCAGATCTGGGAGGCCACTTATCTGGGACACCCACACTGGGAAGTGAGATAGTCCGGCAGCACTTTTCCCACCAATATTCTTATCTTGACTGGAAAGAAGACTGTGCTTGTATGTGAAGACATGTGTTTTTGCAAACTCCAGTGTGTGTCTACTGGAGTGTTTTTCACTCCATGACTTCTGACCATATGGATTATGTTTGTGTAATTTTATGACTTGAACACAAAGCACGTGTCTACGAAGCACATCTGTGTTTGATATGATGGAGAAGTAGATGTCGCAAAGGGAGATGAGAGATGGGAGATACTAAAGGAGAAAAATGGCAGCCGGGAAAACATTTAAAAGATCGAAAAGAACCGGTTTTGGTGAAAGACTGAAAAAATGGGTATTTTCATACATTGATTATGTAACTTGTGGACTGATATAGCTCTTTTGGAGAGCAATCTCCAAATGTTAAAATGTTGAAAAGTTAAATGCGTCTTCCTGTCACTGCTAAGTCTACTTTCCATATCCACCCAAGAGAAATACTTGCATATGGACACAAAGAGATGTACATGGGGAGCCTGGGTGGCTCAGTTGGTTGAGCATCAGCTTTGGCTCAGGTCATGATCCCACCGTTCACGAGTTCAAGCCCCATGCTGGGCTCTGTGCTGACAGCTCAGAGCCTGGAGCCTGCTTCAGACTCCGTGTCTCCCTCTCTGTGCTCCTCCACTCATCCTCTGTCTCCCTCTCTCTCAAAAATTAAGAAAAAAAATTAAAAGAGATGTACAAAAATGTTCATTGCTGAATTATTGTAGTAGCAAAAATTATATACAGCCTAAATGTCAATTGAGAAGGGAGGGGTTAAACACAGTATAGTTGTTATATCAATACTCTGGAATGCTAAGTATCAGTCAGAAAGAATAAGAAAAATCTTTATAACAAAAGATTCCATCAAATATGTAAATTAAAATAAAAAAATTGCAGAATTTATGTGGATTATACTATATAAGGAACAAAAAAGAAATGTATAGATTTCTCTAGAGATATAGATATGTATCTATGTCTATATCTTGTATAGGTTTTATATTCATTATGTATACTCATTGTATATATTCATTATTTATAGTCATATGTTTTTATATATGTTCGTATATTTTATAGAGAGAGAGAATGAAAGAAAGAAAGAAGGGCCTAGAAGGCATACATACCAAATAATTATAGTGGTTCTTTTAAGAACAGCTGAAACTGGGGTGCCTGGGTGGCTCAGTCGACTCTTCATTTTGGCTCATGTTATGATCTCATGGTTGGTGGGTTTGAGCCCCTGGTTGGGCTCTGTGCTGACAGTACAGAGTCTATTTGGGATTCTTTCTCTCCCTCTCTCTCTGCCCATACCCTGCTTGCTCTCTTTCTCTCTCTCTCTCTCAAACTAAATAAAGACAGCTGGAATGAAATAAGCATCACCTGAATTGTCCTACAAAGGAAGTATGTTTCCATACATTTTGTGTGATGATAAATACTTTTTACTTTTTCTTTTAAAGGAATCAGCAATACTAGGGGTGCCTGAGTGGCTCTGACTCTTGGTTTCAACTCAGGTCATGATCTCACAGTTCGTGGGATTGAGCCAGCCCCATGCTGGGCTCTACACCAACAGTGTGGAGCCTGCTTGGAATTCTCTCTCTCTCTCTCTCTCTCTCTGTCTCAATGAATAACCATTTTTAAAATGCATTTAAAAAAGGAAAAAAAAGAAATCAGCAATATGGAATCTACCCACCATAGACCCAATGATCTAACCAAAAGCAGGAAAGAAAATACCTTGTTTTCTGTGGCAGATGTGTGGTTCGGCCTGGCCCTCTTCCTCTTGGTGAGGTGGAAGAGGGGGTAGAGTAGGAGGAACAAGCTAGAGGAAAGGCACCTTGGTCACCCCCACACCTCTGCCCGTCTAGTGTAGGTAGCACAGGAGGGGGCTATTTTTATCTGTGTTGCTCTGGAAAGTAGCTACCACTGCAAAGGACCCAGAGAGGGTGGCTGAAAGTTTCTTCCATAGAGTCAGAAAATGGTTCAGTCTGAGCCAGTCTTTTTTTCTCCCCTTCATTTTATCAATACAGAAACTGAGGCTGGAGAGGAAAAACATAAACCCCAGCTGTGCTACAATTAATTCTCCTCTGTCCAGGTAGTGGGGGCAATGAGGGGAGTTCAGTCTGTAGACAACAGTTAAGATGTTTGCTCCCCCACCCAAGAAGAAATGAAGGCAAAGCTCATAAACAAGCATATTCACACATACTGCTACAGTCATCCAAAATCTCGCTGCCTGGGGGAATGGGAGCCAGGGAGCTTCAAACCAAAGGATGAAGACTGAAGCTCTCAGGCTTTACCAACCCCCTTCCCAAATCTTTTTGCCCAAAATGGAAACTCTACTCACATAGGAGGTGCCAAGGCCAAGAAAAACCAGTAAAGAAATCATCTCTACTTCTCCTCCTTAGCCCAAAGCAGTTGTCTCAAATCATAGTTAGCTGGGTATAAAATTCTGGGTTACCAGTCATTGTCCTTCAGCCACTGGGTCCATTGTCTTCTGGCTTTGGGAGCTGTTGGGAAGTCTTCTCTGAGGCTCATTGCCATACCTTGGTACATTAATCCATCTTTTCTCTCAGGTTGCTTTAGATATGGCTCTCATTTTTGATGTTTTATAACGTGTTTTGGAATCAATTGTCTTTAATCCTGTTTAGGACTGTGTTTATTGACTCTAAGAATATTTGTCTTTTCATTAATTCTGGAAAATTCTAGGCTACAACCTTAATTTGGAAATAATATTGATTGTCAGCTTCAACTATCAGCCTCCTACACAAAACCTACCTTGCAAAGCCCAGATTCAGTATGATTAATATTCTGATGTTCCAGGACGCACTTTCTTATGGGGAATAGACCATCTCTCAATAACACAAAGAGACAAGTCTGCCCAGCATCACGTGAGCAAATGCATGAATCCTCTTCCCTTGTCACCTCTGTTGAAGAGCGCTACTCCTCTTCAGCCCACACGGGAGCCTGTGGTTGCTGTTCAGTTACTTGCATCAACTCCAGTAAGCCTATTAATGATAATAAGGGCAGCTAGCAATAATTTATAACTCTTGTTATTAATTTTTTAATGTTCATTCATTTTGAGAGAGAGAGAGAGCGTGAATGGGGGACAGGCAGAGAGATGGGGAGACATAGAATCTGAAGCAGGTTCCAAGCTCTGAGCTGTCAACACAGAGCCCAATGCAGGACTCGAACTCACGAAATGTGAGATCACGACCAGAGCTGAAGTCAGACACTTACCCAACTGAGCCACCCAGAGGCCCCAATAACTTTGGTTCTTAAATAAGTTCTGCCTGATATCAAGGATAAGAACCTGAACCCCAAACTTCACATTCTTATTTTTTATTGTCCTTACATAAATGTAATTATACAATATATAATGAATGTATGGTTTCTATTATATAACTAACATAGAGGATAATAAATATATGCTATTTAGTAAATATTACATAAGTATAATTATGATTATTATAAACTATTTTAAACAATGAGATAAGTGCAGAATATCAGACTCCTATATTACCACCTCCAAGATTCAGTAGGTGTTAATACTTTGTCTATTAACTTCAGATCTCTTTAAAAGAAAAAGTAATCATTAGAGATTAAGCTAAAACTTTTATCATGCTCTCCATCCCTCCCCTCCCCAGAAGTTAACTACTAACCTGAAGTTATGTTTAATCACTTGAAAGCATATTTTATACTTTTTCTACATGTGCATATATTCATAAATAACACAGAGAATTGCATACTTTTAAAATGTTTACATAAATTGTATTGAAAAAAAGGGTTGACTGGTGACCCCATGCACATGCAGCATCTACACTGTCCAGTAGATGTCACTAATGTTCCAGTCCTAGAGGGATATTGGGGGTTTTTTGGGTTTGTTGTTATTGTTGTTTTGATGTTTCGTTTTGTTTTGTTTTGTTTTTCTGTTCTCAGTGACAGATTTGGGATTTCCTTCTATGGAAGCTTTAACTCTTATTTGCGGTTTATCTACATGCAAGATACCCGAGCTTTATTTTTCAAAATTTAAAAGCAGTACTGTAAGCAATGAGACCTGAGATGATTTCTTTCAGTCCTTTCCCTAGAGGGAAGGCTCATAAGAGCAGGGTATGGACAAAGGCCTGAGCAGAGAGAAGGAGGTGTGCATTCTAGTCCCAGAGCAGCTGTGCCCACCCCACAGGCCGACTCCCTCCCCGGGCCGCAGGAGGTGGACTGTTTCAGAGACAGCAAATCATAGCACCTCACATGCTGACTCTGGTCCTTTGATGCTGGCTCCCTGGGGGCAGCTCTGGGCAGGAAAAAAAAGCTTCCACAATCTACCAGTGAGAGAGGGGAACTGGCAGTGTGCATGCCTGCTGTTTGCCAACCCTGGAGGACAACCTCGCAAAGGGAAGTCCCTCCCAGTTCTAAATCTGCCTCCTACTCTCCCCACAGGGCTGTGCGGCAGCCCCCAGGGACTGGCAGGCCCCGGGGCCATGACCATCACCGAGTCTTGGTTACACACAGATGACCCTTCATTCATTTTCTTCTTAAGTGGGTGTGGCTTGTTTTAAGTCCCAGGAAGCCTTGGCGAGATCAAACCTCATAAGTGGCTGATTCAGGGTCAGAGAGCACAGACGTAGAGAAACTGCTTGGACTGTGATCAGGCCTTGGCTTTTCCTGGGAGCACCGGGCAGATTAACCCTGGTCACGCCGGAGCCATAGCAGGGCCCTGAAGGCATACATCTCCTGCTTCCCCACTCATTAATATTTGCCAACAGATACAGCAAATTTGATGAAATGAGAAAAAGTCCAGAGAAGGAAGTGCTACCAGTTTGATGCTTTTCCAGGAGCTCACAGTGGCCAGTGTCCTCTCACTAGACATCTGTTTGTCCTAAGAGCTCTGGTCTGGGAGCCAGGGCATGGACCATGTGTGGGCCATGAGCCCCAGCAGGTCTGAGGCCCCCTTAGCAGGCTCCAGGGGCTCAGAGCAGGCTCCCGGTCCGCGTTCCTCCCCCTGGCCCCTCCCTGACCTGCCCTCTCTCTGGCCTCAGGGCTCCGGGGGAGGCCTGAAGAGGCCGTGGGAGTTTGGCTACCATTATCCGGCCCTTATCTGAGCCCACTTAGTTCAATGACTAGGAGCCGACCTGAGGGTCACGCCTGTCTCCAGGGAGCCAGTGCTATCTCGGTGACCTGTGGAAACCTTGGCATGAGCTCATGCTTTCTGACGAAAGAGAGGACCCCTGCCATATCGCTGCCCCGTGCCCCCACCCCCAGCGTCTGGCATGAGCCCGGTGAAGGCTCCACCATTACTCACGGAAATAGCAACACTGATAACTGCAGCAGACAGAAATACATTGATGAATTTCCATTCAGAAAAGCACCTCCTCCCTCCCTCCCCTCTGACTTCATGTGGTGCTATTAGAGTAGACACTCAGGCACACAGGCAAGGCCTTTCTCAGACACAGCCTCGAAATTGTCACCATCCCCGCTTCCCCCCTCCACGAAGATATGGCGTCACCATAAATCCCTAGAGAAATCTGTATCCTGGAATTCATACTAAAACATACTTCCTCTTCATTCGGGAAAAGGCTGCAAAGACAGAAAGCTTGTTGTACTCATCTACCTATTGCAAAATCTGGCATCACCTGATAAACACTTGGCTGCTCAAACTAAATGGGCGTATTGAATTGGATCGGGTAAGGGTGACAGAACACAGGACCAGGAAGCATGTGACCTGGCTGCTGCCTCTAGAGGAGCTGGGGCAGGTTACTTCTCTCTAGTCCGTACAGAGTTACTTTACACAGTCTGAAAATCTTTGTCTATCGGGCGCCTGGGTAGCTCAGGTGGCAAGTAGCTACCTCTTGATTCGCTTCTGGTCATAATCTCATGGTTCATGGGATCACGCCCCACATCGGACTCTGCTCTGACAATGAGCCTGCTTGGGATTCTCTCTCTCTGCCTTTCTGTTTTTCTCTCAAGATAGATAAATAGATAGATGATAGATAGA
This sequence comes from Proteles cristata cristata, assembly GCA_017311185.1. Lineage (NCBI taxonomy): Eukaryota > Metazoa > Chordata > Mammalia > Carnivora > Hyaenidae > Proteles > Proteles cristata. The sequence continues at coordinate 122,680 of JAESUZ010005557.1, forward strand.
TAGATAGAGAGATAGATAGATAGATAGATAGATAGATAGATAGATAGATAGATAGATAGACATCATTGTTAACAGAGCACTTAGTTCATTTATATTTTATGTAATTACCGACATATTTGAGGTTAAGGCTACCACTTTTGTGACTTTCTTTTGGTCTGGTTGCTCTAAGTTTGTTTTTCTTTCTCTTCTTGCCAACACTTAACTTGACAAATTTCATCATGCTCTTTTTCCTTCTACTACTTTGGAAGTCTTAAGCCCTAATTTTATCATAACTACCCCAGAAATCACAACATGCAAAGTTAACCTCTTTTCAAAGTCTAAGGTTGAATAAATATTTATCTTACTCCAAGATGATATAATGACGTATAGCACTTTAATTCCACTTACCCTCCTACTTAAATGCTATTGCAATATATTTTAATTTTTCCAGTTTCACTTTTAAAGCCCACAAATCATTATTGTTGTTGTTTCATACTACGTAAAATACAAAATTTAAGTACACCCATATGTTTACTCATTTTCTTTGATCTTTATTCCCATATTTCAGTCCTTCCATCCGGAATTGTTTTACTATCTGCCTAAAGCACATCCTGCATAATTCTTTATACATGGCTCTAATACTGGAAAATTCCTTCTGGTTCTATTATCTGAAAATATCTTTATTTTGCTCTTATTCCTTAAAAAGATATTTCACTGCATAGAATTCTAGATTAATGCTTATTTTCTTTCAGCACATTTAAAATACTCGATTGCCTTCTAGATTCTACGATTATTGGTGCTGTCATACCCCCAGCCCCACCCCAGCAACTTTTAAGATTCTTTTCTTTGTGTCTGCTTTTCTGCAGTTTTTACTAAGGCATGCCTAGTGTTTCTTATTCATGTAGGGGCTTATTCTATTATACTTGAACCTGTGGATTGGGGCCCTTTATCAAAATTCCGGAAAATCTATAGCTATTATTCCTCAAATATTGTCTCTATTCCAGTGTCTCTTATCTCACCTAGGACTCTGACTAAACATATATTAGACTTTCTTATTCTATCATCTATATTTTGTATCCTTTCTTCTCTATCTTCCATTATTTTGTCTCTCTGTGTTGCAATCTAGGAGATCTTTTTCTGGCCAATTTCCTATTTACTACTTCCTTTAGTTGTATCGAATCTTCTATTAAAGCCAGTCATTGAACTTTTTAATTTGGGGCTATTATACATTTTATTTCTTAAAGTTTTATTTGGTTTCTTTTAAGACCTTTCATGTCACTTTGGAAAGTTTCCTACAGATATTTTCAAGCTTCTCTTGTACTTCCTCAAGCATAGTAAGTACACTTTTTTGCGGGGATATGCTTGAAATAATCAGACAAGAGGGATCTCAATTTGATTATTCCAATAATCTAAGTATTTGTAAATCTGCATCTACTGTCTGTTCTTTCTGCTTGTTCTCCTCATGGTGCCTTGTTTTCTTTTGATCCCAGGTTATCTCTTATTGTGAGCCACTCTTTATGCTTGAGAAAGATATTTAAACCAAAAATTTCAGATCCCCAGAATAAAGATACCTTTCTCCAAGGAAGATTTTGTTTGCTTCTATTGGGTGTCTAAGGGCTATGCACCTCCAGAGCTGCCTTAGACCAAGTTCAAAGCTTAAGATTCCTTGGCCTGCCCAGACAATGAGAACTGCAATTGCTAACCCCCAGTAGGACAGATGCATAGCTGGTTCACCCTTAGTCTAAGGATGTAGTCCTTTGTGATGCCAGCATATTGTGGGAGAAAGTTTCTGCCTGACTTCCCAACTTACATGCTCTTGGACTTTAATGTCTGTCCCCTACCATCCATGAGGCTGTCAAAGGAAAACCCAAATTTGTTAAGATTAGTAAATGTTCTCAAAGCAAAAGTGGTTTCGAGATTCTTCTTACATCTCTAGGTACTTGTTTACACTTCAGTTTTGACCAGATAATATGAGACTGGTATGTCCATACATAAATACTTTTAACATCTTTTTAAAAAATTCCATAATATCTTGTTTTCTCTGGAAGATATTTGGTCAAAATAACCTAACCTTCCATGGCCTGATCTCCTGAGCTTGTTTATCATTTATTTTACTAATGGTTTGGTGGTTTCCCTCAGCCAAAGAATATTCTGTCTCAGAAGAATAAAGACAGATAACTGCCTGCAGCTTTGAAAAGACAGTTTTTGTGATGTTTAAAATTAAAAGTATTGTGTTTTAATCTTTAATTCAGCTGGATAATATAATTCTCATAGGTTTTTTATGTTATTTGATGTACATCTATATCAGTTGCTTACTTCCACAAAACAAATTATCACAACCTTAGGGATGTAAAATAACATATCTTTATGATCTTACCATTTCTGTTGTTTGGAATCCAGGGACAGTTTATCTGAGTTCTCTGCTTCATGTTCTCTCAGAATGCTGCCATCAAGAAGTCAGCCTGGGCTGGGGACTCATCTGAAGGCTCAACTGGAGCAGTTCACTTATGTGGTTTTTGGCAGACTTCAGTTCCTTTCGGATGATGGACTAAAGGCCTCATTTCCTAACAGACTGTTGGCTAACAGGTGACCTCATTTCCTTGCCAAGTGGGCCTTCCAAATGTTTATCATCAAAGCCAGCAAGGGAAAGTCAGCTAGCAAGACAGCAGTCAAAATCTTTTGGGGCGCCTGGGTGGCTTAGTCGGTTAAGCGTCCGACTTTCGCTTGGGTCATGATCTCGCGGTTTGTGGGTTCGAGCCCCGCGTGGGCTCTGTGCTGACTGCCAGCTCAGAGCCTGGAGCCTGTTTCAGTCTGTGACTCCTCTCTCTCTGACCCTCCCCTGCTCACGCTGTCTCTCTCTCTCTGTCTCCTAGAAATAAATAAACATTAAAAAAAAAAAAACCTTTTGTAATCTAATCACAGAAGTGACATCTCCCCATGTTGAGGTGTTCAATTAGTGAGAGGCAAGTTATTCAAAGAGCAGGAATTGCAGAGGTATGGATGCCAGGAAGCAGGGATCAATGCTGACCTTCTGCAATATCCTCTCAGCAGGCTTTCATGTGTGGACACAGGCAAGGTCCCAGGAAGTGCTCAGTGTAACATCTCTGCATCTAGAAAACACCACACTTCGAAGTCAGTCAGATGGGTGAGAATCCTGGCTCTACCACAGTTGACTGATCTGGAACAAATTACTTAACTTCCCAGTACCTTAATTTCCTAATCTGTAAACTGAGGTAATAAATATCTTCAAGGGGCTTATGCAGTTTAATAGTCAGCCAGCATGTCAGCCAGGCCTTGAAATACTAAAATATGTCCAATGCTGTTTGTAAAATAGCTGTTCTCCTGTACCTCCTGGAGACCCCTTGGCCACACCAGTATTCCTGATATTTTCCTCAGAAAGTTCTTGAACCCCACACAATTCAGCAATCACAGGAATAACATCTGGCACAACAGCGGGCCTCTAAGACTCCAGTGCTAATGCTCTAGTGCTATGCAGGCCATTTTTTATTTTGTCCCATCCTGAATGTAAAATGCCCTTAATATCGCCTTTGGTTGTAGGTACTATGTAAATACTGAGGTCTCCCAGACACACTCCATTAACAGAACCGCACTTTCCTGTTTGTTGAACGTTTTTGAGAAATAAACAAGTCAAGTGGGAGATCCTGCTCTGAATCTAGTCACCCAGTTGGTGGGTTAATGGAACTCCAGATGAGATGGTCTGTCCTGTCCTATCCCAGCCAGTGGGGGGCCAGGGCAAGCCCAGAGGGCACTGAGGGGAAAGCTCTCCTCGTGGAAGCCAGGTGTGGGAAAACAGCGCTCTTGTTTCCCAAGACCATGTGGGTAAAAAAGCTCTAGCATTTGCACCTGGAGGAGGGAGTCTGTACCCCAGCCCTGATTCTGCCAATGGTACTAAAGCCTGAATGCCTGGGTTCAAATCCCAGCTCCACAGTGACTAACTATGTGGCTGGGGCTGGGTTTTTCAATATGAGCCAGACTACCCGGTTTGAACCCCAGATCTGCTAACTCCCCCGCTCTGGCCTTAAGGAGCTTGTTAACCCTCTCTTGGCCCTCATTTTCTCATGTCAGCTACCTCTTCAGGTTTTTGTGGAGATCCAATGAGTTTGTGGATGTACAGAGCTTAGAACAGTATCTGCACATACTAAGTATTCAGTAAATAAAAGCTACCATTATTAAATAAATAATCCAGATAAAGTCCTGAGTACTTCCTAAGTGTCCAATTATAATTATTAATCATGCCTCAGCTGACTCATCTGCAAAGAAGGAATAACATCTACCTCAAAATACATGAGAAAATGCTGAATAAAATGCTACATGCAAATTAGTCAACTCAATTTAATTGTCCTCATCTTACAAACATCTTCTATCCCTCCCCCAAGTGATGGTGAGGCTGGAGAGATGGGGTTGCTTAAAAACCCAGAGAACCTGTCAAAAATGGGCCCCAGGAGATGGAGGAGCAATGGAGGATGGGAACCAAACTCCATTGCTTTCTGACACCACCTCCTGGCATCCCCCAGCCAGCTCTGTCACACAGATCCCTCCAAAGGGAAACTTTCAAGGGCAGATGTGAAGAATGCTTTTTATAAGTCCCCTGAAGAGGCCAGAGGTTTGACGACAGAGCTGCAAGAGACCACGGAGAGCACCTGGTCCAAACCCGGAAGTCCCACCCCTTGTGGAAGGCACCAGCTGACACACCCCTGGGGACCTCCCTGCCCCAGCTGGGTCAATATTTGTCTCTGGGAGGAGGCTGTACAGAGAGACAAGAAGGTGGTGAGAAGGCACAGGGGGGTCCCAGGGAAACCCAGGACTGCACTTGGCTCTGGCCCTGTCTTCAGAGCAAGTCAAGTCACCTCTCTGAGCCTCAGTTTCTCCATCTGTAATAAGCACACGGCCCTTGCCCCGCCTACCTCCCAAGTTGACCAGACCTCGGACTAGATGGTAAATTTGAACTCTCCGTACCTAACGCATTTCACAAACATAGTTGAAACATTCCCCCAGCGCCCCGACTGCTCCGCGCCCACCCAGGCAGCAGGCACACCCTCCTTGGCCTCCGGAGACCGCATGAAAAATACTGGACGCCCAACAAGTGTCCCCTCCCAAGGCACCCTCCTTCACCATTAGATGTTTCCTCAGACATACTAAATTTCCCGCGAGCAAATTCCAAGGGTTCCCGTTCTACCCATTCATTCACTAAACAGTCTAAACACATACTGCCCATGTCCAGCCCATTCTGGCTCTGGGGACATAAAATAAGAATGGCCTCTGCCACCAAGAAAAGTTAAGGAACTTTTGGGGGCCAGCCAGGAGTGATCAAGGAAGCAACACAATAAAGTGTGGAGTCTCGGGGGGGGGGTTACCCACACAGTATCTCCCGCCAGGACCGGCTGCCCAGAGGAGGAAGGCCTGGGCAGAGTCCTCCATGAGCAGGCAGGGCCTGAACAAAGTAGGGAGGGAAGGGCAGGCTCAGAGGAACAGCCCATGCAAAGGGAAGCAGGGCAGAGGGCAGACCTGGGGGTGGGGGGTGGGGGTCATCTTCATGTTTTTGAAAGGGAGGCCACAACTCCTCCCCCAAAAGGAGCACATCCATCTCCAGGGACTGAGGATAGAAGCCCAGAGCAGTGGCGGCAAAGCTCAGAAACCACCTGCTGAAAATCTGAGACCCAGCCTCTATGTTAGGTTAAAACCTCAGGACCTGTCCCTAAAAATAAGGTGCCTTTTTTTTTCTTTTCTTCTTACCATGTAAATACCCATACTTGTTTCCCTGAGCTAAAACCAGGTCAAGCCTCTGACCTCCGAGTCTTTCCTTCCTCAGGCCCTAACCCTGTCCCCTCAGCCTGGGGGCTGGGGCATGGACACACACCACCTCCACCACCCGCTGCCCCCCACCAGTTCCATGTCTGCAGCCGCATCTAAGACACTGGCGTCCCTGAGGACAGGCAGACGTATGGGGACGCCAAGGGGGAATCAAGGGTGCCGGCTGGGAGAGGAAAACAGGAAAGTGGAAATGATAAGGAGAAAGTCTGGAAGGAACTAGAAAAAAACTTTTAAGAACAGCAGGTTTGGGAAAATCCTGGCCTGAAGAGTAGAAGTCTCTGGTCATCAGTATATGAAAGCTGGCCCAGGAATACCTTTGACACAGAGCAGGACAGGAAGATGCATCTGTGTGCTGTTGGGGGAGGCTCCTCACGGAGGCTGGCCCATTCATTCATTCATTCATTCAACACGACATTTATGGAGGACCTCTTTCTTTTATGCTTTGCACAAACACAAATCTGGCTGGTCTCCAAGGGCGTGAGGTGCCTGGGGGAACAGCTAGGCTTACTTCTCCTGAACGTGCCAAGCACATTCCTGCCACAGGGCCTTTGCACTTACCTTTGACTCTGCATGGAATTCTCTCCCACAAATATTCACATCACTCCTTTCCTCACTTTTCTCTGGTCTTTAGTAAAATGTCACCTTCTCCACGATGCCTTCCCTGGTTCACCCTGTTTAAAGTTGCAGTGACAACCCACCCACTCAAGAAAAAGTTCTTATCCTTAATTCTCTCAGGTCTGCCTTTAATATTTGTGGAGCCTGGAGCAAGAATGAAACTTATGGTCCCCAAAATATGGACTGTCCCCTTTCTCCTCCCACCTCCCTTTTCCTACCAATACCTCAAGGAGCTTCACACCTACATGTGAACATCCCAGCTACGTCCCTCAGGCTTACAGGGACGTAACACTTGTGTTCCACTCTACTCTCTAAGATCAGACCCAAAGGGAATCCATGCAAACCCTGGACATGGCCTCAGTACCATTTGGGCAGGAATTTTCGAGGTCCTAGGTAACCAGAGTGTGATCTAGAAAGGGGGTTCAGGCTCTCAGAGGCATAGCCCCTTAGGTTGGTAAACTCATCACCCCGGAAGGGACCTCTAAAGTGTGGGTGCCTCTTGCCCAGGTCTAAGGATAAGACTGTCCCTTCCCTGTGTAATTCTTCTCCATCTGATATACTATGTATTTTCCTTATTTGTTTAACTTATTGCCTGATTCCCTTCAGTAAGCCACAAGCCCTAAAGAAGGCAAGGCTCTGTCTTGATTATTGTTACATTCTCTGTACTTATAACAGTATCTGTCACATAGTAGGTGCCTGATAAATATAGGTTGAATAAATACTGGATTTGGGGGGAGTTGAGATGCCAGAATAGAAGCCAAGTGGGGGGAGGGGTCCCTTGTCTTCACAAAGTCTCTTTGTTCTACAGAGGATGGCCAGCAAGGGTGATATGGTGCACGGTGCCAAACTCCTTCTTTCCAAACCAGCAAACCCTAGAGAGGAAACTTAAGAGTTTCGCTTTTTTAGAAGAGAGCTGGAAAGACACACTGGTGTATGTTAATGATGTGCTTGACATTTACTTCAGTACGTATGCACTCAGTGAATACGCACTACAACAAAAACTCTCTTTTCCGACCTTGAGTCAGGCTCCTCTGAGCCCTCGTTTTAGTGAGTCCTCAACCTTGGCCCCCCACCCCCCACCAGTCTTCAGACTGCCTAGCTCAGTTTTAGCAAGAATCCTGCTTAGTCAGTTTAGCAAGAATTCCCCACCCTTGATGTCTGATCACCTTGGGTATCTGATCAAGTTCCTCATACGGCACCACTGATGTCTAAGTCCTTGGCGTGCCTTCAGTAAGAGTCCTGTTAGATCAGCTCAGCAAGAATCCCCCTACCCTGATGTTTCTTCTTAGTAATTTTCCATCTACTTGCCTCACCCTGCTCCTTAGCGATGAATCCCCATGTATCCTTGCTGTATTCAGAGTTTAGGCCCCTCTCTCTCCTCCACTGCCGGAGTCCTGACCCCCACCCACTGCAGTTCTCTTGAATCGTGTCTTCCTTACCATTTTAACAACTGTCAGAATAATTTCTTTTTAACAGTTAGGAATACAAAAAATCCATCAGACGGGCCCTCAGCCTCAAAGACTTCCAATCAAGCTGCGGAAGTCAGATGCATAAACCAATAGCCAAATACAAGATAATAAGTACTGATATAAAAGTATGGTCTAGGGGTCATGAACACCAAGATAAGCAGTTACCATTGCCTCAGCCAATCAGAGTCCTGCAGGGAAGAGTGACCTGGGCTGGGCTGTGAAAGGTGAGTTTGGAGTTCCTGCTTTCTTGAAGCTCAATAACTAGCCACAGAAGCATCCCTTTTGCACATTAAAAGATGTTTAATATACACGACCTTGTGTTTGTAAAATACATGTATTTGCAGAGAAAATAAATTCTAAGTCTAGAGGCATATATTAATTAAAATTAATTTTAAATAAATAGTAATTACGTCGGAAAATGGAGGATTCTTTTTCCTTAAACTGTTTCTGTGTAGAACAGCATAGATATTGCCCCTCTGGTTAGAAACCATTAAGATAATTAACCGACGGCATCCACAACCCAACCTGAGCTTTTGGTCTTGGAGCTGGGGTGGCAGACTCTTGTTGGGAGTCCTGGATGGCCGGGAGCAAGCAAGCAGAGTTTGCAGCGGGGCCCAGGCTTCCAGGCCAAGAGAATGGTCCCACCAGCGGTGTGGACGTGGGAGATCACGGGGATGGTCTGTGGCCACGGCGAGCCCATCTGCCTGGGCAGAGAAAGCATAGTTACAGTTAGGCTGGAAGAACGGGCTGAGGCCAGACGCTGGGGTCTGGAATTGCAGAAAGACTCTTTCGTTCTCTAATCTATAGGCTCAGGGGGTTCGGAGTGTATGAGCCAATCAAGGAGGCTCTGACTTTATTTTATTTTTTAAGTTTATTTATTTTTGAGAGCGAGTGAGCGCGTGTGCGAGCGAGGAGGGGGAGTACAGAGAGAGGGAGAGAGAGACTCCCAAGCTCTGCAGAGCCGGAGGCGGGGCTGGAACTCATAAACTGTGAGATTGTGACCTGCGCCGTAATCAAGCCCGACGCTTAACCCACGGATCCACCCAGGCGCCCCACGGAGGCTCTGATTTTAATGGTGAGAAGATGTGTGGCACGGCTGCATCTGAATCCCAAGTCTCCTGACCTCCTGCTTGGGTCATCCAGACGCCAGACACCTGGGTGTCCAACAAACGAAAGAGTTTAAAGAAAAAGAGGTCAGAGGAATCTGCGAGGGAGGGAGGACGAGGGAGGAATTCCCAGCGAGACCTGAGGGGAAGGGGAAGATGGAAACCTGCACGCACCACCCAGTCGGTAAATGTAGGCTCCCACGAAAGCGTCCCAAAACAGACCTCAGGACGAGGCTTCCTCCAGGCATAGCCCTGTGCCCAGAGCTCACTCCCAGAAGCACGAGAAAGGGGGGAAGCTTCAATCACAATAGCAGAAGCCACGGAGGTGGCTCCAACTAGCATATGTGTCGCCATCCAACTTCCGTGGGGATAAGACCCCGTTCTGCCCGGGGTGGTTTCTACCGGATGGGAACCAGTCCCACGCTGGGCTCTGCCCACCCTCTGCACAGGAGCATCTTTCACGAGTCCTGGGAAGGGAGGCTTGTTCGCCAGGCTGGCCGCTGGGTGGCGCTGCCGGCAAGAATGGAGAAGGGTGGGCGAAGGATGTCTGAGGTTGGATTTGGTCCCCATGGAGCTTGGCCCGGGCTGGGTAGGGAAAATCAAGGCTCCGTGACTTCAAGAGACCACCTGCGGGCCTGACTTACAAACAAATACCAACCTTGGCCATGAGCTCTTGGCTGGTTTTGGAGTGGAGCTCCAGAAGAGGGTCTGTCGAATCTACTGTCCATTTTATAGTGGAGGAAACTGGTCCCTGGAGGTTACAGGACTTACTCAAGTTTCTTTAGTTACTAAGTCCGGTAAGCACAGGTGCTTCTTGCTCAACAGTTTGCTCTGTGAACAGTGCACGACTGTGCAATAAATCAAAACGGGAGGCGGGGCAATCGGCAGGGAAAAGAGAAAAGAAAATAGGTCTGTTAAAAAACAAGAGTCCTGTTTTTTTAAAAAATATTTTTATTTATTTCTAGGAGAGAGAGAGAGAGAGAGAGACAGCGTGAACAGGGGAGGGTCAGAGAGAGAGGGAGACACAGACTCTGAAATAGGCTCCAGGCTCTGAGTTGGCAGTCAGCACAGAGCCCGATGCGGGGCTCGAACCCACGAACCGCGAGATCATGACCTAAGGAAAGTCGGAAGCTTAACCGACTAAGCCACCCAGGTGCCCCCAGAGTCCTGTTTAAAAAAACAAACAAACAAAAAAAACACAACATGCCCCAAATGGTGTCCCTTCAACCAAGTTCCCAAACCGGAATTGCAGCGTCGATACCCAGAAAGGTAAGTCTGTTAGTTACGAATTTTTCAATCAGCGCCCATGAGTCCGCCACAGGGGCCCTTTGTTTCCCCCAAAGAAAGATGAGGTAATCTGCATTATGAGACCGCTTGCTTTTTTCCCTAAGGGAAAGCAGCCTTACCTGGATAACTTTCTTGCCCTACCCTCCTTCTATAAAAACCTGACATTTTGAGGGCGCCTGGGTGGCTTAGTCGGTTAAGCATCCGACTTTCACTTGGGTCATGATCTCGCGGTTCGTGGGTTCGAGCCCCGCGTCGGGCTCTGTGCTGACTGCCAGCTCAGAGCCTGGAGCCTGTTTCAGCCTGTGACTCCCTCTCTCCTGACCCTCCCCTGCTCACGCTGTCTCTCTCTCTCTCCTAAAAATAAATAAAACATTAAAAAAAATTTTTTTTTTAAAAACCTGACATTTTGTACCCCTCCTCCGAAGACCTCTACCAGCTAGATGGCATGCTGCCTGAGTCATGGATTGTTTAATAAAAACAATTAAGTCGTTGAAATGTACTCAGTTGAATTTTTGGCATGAAACAGACCAGATCTGTGATTTCAGAGCTGGTAAACATGTGAGAGGTCACAATCAGGTGATAGTAGACACTGTCCTAGGAAAGACTCTGCCCAAGTCTCTGGGCTGGGGAAGGAGTCCTGGCTCCACTACTCCTGACCTGGCAGAACCTCAGTTAGTTTTACTGTGAAATGGGCACACTGATCAATGCTCTGCCCATCATAAAGGAAAGAAGTATACTAGACAAGGGCATACTTTTTAATATTGTTACATGCACAATCAGGGTAGAAAAGGGCAGAGTCCCCATCCTAATCATTACTGGCAAAGCCATTGTCCGATGATCTGTAAAGCCTCTCGGAGGCAGCAGAGAAAAGATGACCAAACCTGCACTCCCGGCTGCTTCTGCTTCATACAAACATCGGTTTGGAGTTGGGATTAATCTATAGTGCTTATGCTTTGCAGCCAAATTCCCTGGTAATTTGTGGTATGAAGGATTTTTGCCCTGGAGCCATATGGGGGCTGAGACCAAAAAGTAGAAACATGTCCAGACCCAAGGATCCTCCCCGTCACACAGGCCCCATTTCAGAGGTTATAGTGCCACAGGATGCCTGCCAACCTACCTTTCCCTCCCTCCCACCTGCCCTCCTCTGCTATGTGACCCCCTTTGCTGCATTTGCCCAGGACCTTACGATTGCCTTCCAACTTTCTGGTCACGACAGGAGTGGCAAGCTATAGGCAGAAGCCGCTGTCCCTGTGCAAATGCCTTATGTGTTTATAACTCTATACATTGTGTTTTATACACTCGAAAGATGAACAGCCCAATTTCAAAAGTGGGCAAAAGGCCTGTATAAACACTGCATGAAAGAAGATAGATGAATGGCCAATAAGCACGTGAAAAGATGCTCCGCCTCATTAGTCATCAAGGAAATGCAAATTAAAACCACCGTGAGATACCACTGCACGCCCACTGGAATAATTACACAGAAAGGCAAAGCACACCACGTGTTTGTGAGAATGGGGCACAGCTGGAACTTCGTACGTTGCTGAGGGGAAAGTAACATGGTGTGGCCACTTCAAAAACCAGTTCTGACAGTTTTCTTTGAAAGTCACCCACAGATGACCTAGCCATTCCACTTGAAGGTAATTACCCAAGAGAAATTAAAATGTACATTCTCACAAGGACTGTACTCAAATGTTCACGGCAGCCTTCTTTATGAGCCCCCCAAATGGAAACAATCCAAATTTTCACTGATCGGTGAATGAATGAACTAATTGTGGTCTATCTATTCAATGAACCTACTACTCCACAATTAAAAAAAAAAAAAGTGAACTATTGGTACTGCACCTACATAGATGGGTCTTCAAAAAAAGAACACATACTCTATGATTCCACTTACATACAATTCTAGAAAATATAGTCAAATCTGTAGAGAAAGCAAGATCCATGGCTGTTTGGGGATGGAGACAGAGAGAAAAGCAGAAGGGAGGAATATAAAATCCAAGGGGCACAAGAAAACTTTAGGGAGTGGTGTGTGTTTTCATTATCTTAATTACAGTGATGATTTTATGGTGTATATTCATGGATCAAAATTTGCCAAAGTTTGCATGTTAAATACATGCAGTTTATTGTATGTCAATTATACCTTGGTAAAGCTGGGTTTTTTAAGCTTACTTATTTATTTTGACGGGGGGGAGAGAGAGAGAGAATGAGCAGAAAAGGGGGAGAGAGAGAAGGAAACAAAGAATCCCAAGCAGGCTCTACATTGTCTGTGTGGAGCCTGACATAGGTCTCGAACCCACAAACTGTGAGATCATGACCTGAGATGAAATCAAGAGTCAGACACTCAACTCACTGAGCCACCCAGGTGCCCCACTGTTTAAATTTTTTTAATTTTCAAAAAGAAACAAACTTAGGGTGCCTGGATGCCTCAATTGGTTAAGTATCCAACTCTTGCTTTTGGCTCAGGTCGTGATCTCATGGTTCATGGGTGCAGCCCTGCATCAGGCTCCGCACTGACAGCAAGGAACCTGCTTGCGATTCTCTCTGCCCCTCCCTTACTCTCTCTCTCTTTTTCTCTCTCTCTTTCTCTATCAAAATAATATGGATGATTGTGAAAATCATCACACTGAATCAAAGAAGCCAGACATAAACTAGAAGGCACTGTGTGGTTTGAATTATTTAAAATTCTTGGAAATGAGGGGTGCCTGGGTGGCTTAGTCAATTAGGGGTTGAACTCTTGATTTTGGCTCAGGTCATGATCTCACGGTTCATTAGTTCCAGCCTGTGTCATGCTCTGTGCTCACAGCAAGGAACCTGCTTGGGATTCTCTCTCTTCCCCTCTCTCTCTGCCCCTCCCCCACTCATGCAGGCACTTGCTCTTTCTCAAAATAAATAAATAAACTTAAAAAAATAAAATAATAAAATTCTTGGAAATGAAAACAAATAGTAAAAGACAGTATAACAGTGGTTTCCTGGGGACAAGGGTGGGAGTAGAGATGGATCACGAAAGGCATAGTGAAACTTTTAGGGGCGATAGAAGTATTCATTATCTTCATTTGGTGATTGTTTCATTGATATGAGCATATGTCAAAATTCATCAAATTGTACACTATATATGTATATATAGTTTCCATCCATGTACTTCAAAATAATTTGAAGTATACTTCAAAATAATTATTTACAAATGCATCAGAGCATCAAAAAATTATGAATACAGTTGCTTGAAGCACATGAATCAATAAAAATCCATAAATCCATGATGATAGCCCAAGAAGAGAAATCCAAGGCAATAAAAAAAACACATTCATTTGCTACGATTTGATGGGACTATAAAACCAACCCCTTACTTTGAAAATTAGTCATGTAAAGGGAAGGAATTCACATTGGTTCTACTTTTCCACTGAGAACTGTATTTCAGTTGAGGAGAGAAAGTTATAGCTTCCAGAAAAATGCCAGCTTATAAACACAAAATGATTAATTCAATTGGAAAAAAATCATTATTTCCCAATCTTAATCAAGTTACTGGTTCCATCGAGGTTTATTCCTCAATGTTGAGACTGTGGAGTGAGTTCTAAGTGGGGGACTGGACTTTGCGTAATGTAACGAAGTAGCACGCAGTCGTTACTGGCCAGCCATGTGGGAGATGGCACAGCTGCCCCACAGAGTGACCAGGCTGCCAGCCTCTAACCCTGGGGTCACTGTGCACACTTCAGGAAAACTCTTTCTCGCTCACAGCCCTTCTGACATCAAAGGTGGGAGGAAAGAGGATTCCCAACACCAACCCATTCTCTAACTGTGTCCTATGATTTAATTCGACGCTGACCTAACTCCCCAGAGTGAGCCCAGACTCCACAAGTTATACTGTCCACGCTTAAGACACCAGTCCCAAGTCCAACTCTCCCAGGCTTCTGACCAGCCAGCTGTACATCTGGGGTGCCCACAGACCCCCTTTCTCAGGTTCAGTAATTTTCCGGAATGGCTCATAAAGTTCCAGGTAACGATGGACTTAGGTTTACTGGTTTGGTGTAAAGGATATTGCAACGAATACAGATGAAAAGCCAGGTGAAGAGGTGCATAGGTGCGGCCCAGAAGGATCACTAGTACAGGAGCCTCTGTCCCAGTGGAGGTGGGGTGCACCACCCTCCCAGCACCTGGAGGTCTCCACCAACCTGGAGGCCAGGGAAGGGGGCAGAAAGTTCCAACTCTCTAATCATATGGTTGATTCCATGGAAACCAGCCCCGATCCTGAAGCAATCTAGGGGTCCACCAAGAGTCACCTCCTTAGCATAAACCCAAGTAAGGTTGAACGGGGCTTTTTTAGTAATAACAAAAGACACTCCTCTTACTCATACCACTCAGGAAACACCAAAGGTTTAAGAAGTTCTTGTGTCAAGAACCAGAGAGAAGACCAAACATATATCTCTTATTTTATCACAGGCCAAATATAGATTTCTTATTATATTACGGTATCACAAATGGCAATGGAGAAGCAGACAGATTTAACGTGTCTCTTGAAATGTGGAAACATCATATCTGTCTCCTATGATGTATTCTAGTTAAGAGAGTTAACAAACCTACCAAACCTTTAGACCTAACTTTCAATTATGGGAAGTTTAGAGAACGGAGAAACAGGCGAAGCTTCACAGCAAGGAAGCAATTAGACAAGCTCAGAAAGTGGGACATTCTGCAGAACTATTGGCTTGGGAACTTCCCAAGTCAGGGTCATGATAAAAGGGCCTACTTTTGAATAAAAGAAACTCATGGGACATAACTACCAAATATAATGTATGGTTCTGTATAATCAGCTAAAAAGGACATTTGAAAGACTACTTGGATTGGGGATTAGGCAATATTAAGGAATTATTGTTGTTGAAAGTGTGATCACATTAATTTGAGTATGTTGGGAAATGTTCTTTTATTAAAAAACATATACTGAGGGACGCCTGGGTGGCTCAGTCAGTTAGGCATCCGACTTTGGCTCTGGTCATGATCTCACAGTTTGTGGGTTCTAGCCCCGAGTTGGGCTCTGTGCTGACATTTCAAAGTCTGGAGCCTGCTTCCGAATCTGTGTCTCCTTCTCTCTCTGCCTCTCCCCTGCTCACGCTCTGTCTCTGCCTCAAAAATTTAAAAAAAAAAAAACATTAAAAAATAATAAAATAAAAAAACATATACGGAATGTTTAAAAGTTGTAATTCATCAAATATTCCCTCCCCCAAAAATGCTATCTATTACATTTACATTACATTTATTTACATTAATCTAAAAGGATTTACATTAATCCTTTCCCATGTTTGTGAGCATATTGGTGAGCAAACGCCCTTAAGTAAAATTTTTATTATAAAATCATGGAAACCTAAAAGCTTCATACTGTCAGATTCTGGAATTCAGTTAACACTATGTAAATGCTATCTCCATATTGGGTTTTAACCAACATCAACATTCCATGTTGCTAGGCAACGTAGTAGCATTGTACTCAGACTCCAAGATGGCTCCCAATAATTCCTGCCTCCCAGTATTCATGACCTTGTGTAGTCCCCTCCCACATTGAATACAGCTGGCCTTTGCAACCAATAGGATATTACAGAAATGACAGTTGTGGTTTCTGAGGCAAAGTCGTAAAAGGCTGTCTTGACTCTTTCATGGGTCTCTCACTCGAGGAAGTGGGTCTCTACATTGTGGCGACACTCAAATAGCGCAGAGGTAGGAAACTAGGCCATCTGCCAATCGCCAGCACCAACTTGCCAGCCATGTGAGTTAGCCAGAAAGATCCTCCAGATCTTGTCAGGTCTTCAGGTGACAGCAGACCCTGAGCGACATCTTTTGAAAATTTTTTTTAATGTTTTATTTATTTCTGAGAGAGAGAGCATGAGCAGAGGAGGGTCAGAGAGAGAAGGAGATACAGAATCTGAAACAGGCTCCAGGCTCTGAGCTAGCTGTCAGCACAGAGCCCAACGCAGGGCTCGAACCCACAAACCGTGAGATCATGACCTGAGCCGAAGTTGCACACTTAACCGACTGAGCCACCCAGGCACCCCCTGAGGGACATCTTAACTGGGATTCCACGAGACACCCTGAGGCCGAGCAGCCCAGCTGCAACAACTCCTAAATTCCAAATCCATAGAAACTGTGAGATCATAAGTGATTGCTGTTGTTTTAAACTGCTAGCTTCTGGGTTAATCAGTTGCTTTGCAAAGAATAACATGAGCAAAAACACTGAACAGGAAACAGCTGAGATCCGGCTCCTGCTTTCTCATTGCTGCTGTGTCACTTTATTCTTTGAGCTTAGTTATTGTCCTAGTCTGTTCAGGCTATTATGACAAAAATACTATAGACTAGGTGGCCTACACAACAAACATTAATTTTTCATAGTCCAAGATCTAGGTGTCAGCAGATCCGGTATCTGGTGGGAGCCTGTTTCCTGACTTGTAGAGAGCTGCCTTCTTGCTCTACCCTCACGCGGTAGAGAAACGAACCCCATCAGAGGCCCCACTCTCATAATCTCTTATAAACCTACTTACCTCCCAAAGGTCCCACCTCCTAATAACATCCTCCTTGGGGGTTAGAGCTTCAACATATGTATGGGAGTAGGAAGCAAATACGCAATCCATAACAGTTATCTTATCTTTTAAAAAATACCGTGAAAATACTACTTGCCTCCCAAGTTTGTTTAAAGGATCAAACGTGCATAAAGCACCTAGTACAGCAGGTAGGCATGGGAAAGAAACGTAATACGTGCTTGTTGCCTTCTTTAACCACACTATTCCCCATTCTCTCCATTTACAATGGATCTTCCCCTCTGTCCAGTGGACTTGAAGTGCCCACCTCTGGGGTGGTTGCCAAGTCAGATGGGAATGTGTATTTGAAGAGGCTTTATAAACTGTCAAGTACTTCACATATGCTGTTATTACCATTTAAGAGCCTCTCTCAGGAGAATCTGCTTACTGGGGCTTTCTCTATCAGGGGTCCACCAGAAGTCATTGGTGCCATGTGGATGTGAATGGAACGCCACAGAAAGACTTTTGCTGGCTGCTGACATCAGGCCCACAAGCTATCTATTGCCAAAGAGTTGAGGCTTTATAAAGCTCAAACTCCAAAGTAGAGAAAGGCATGTGACTCCACAGTCAGGAGACACTGAGGTCACTGCATGTACCAAAGACCCAGAGAGGAAGCAAAAATGCCAAAATGAAAGATCCTTCGTAACAACTTACAAGAAACCAGCAGAATTTTGCTGCGTTGGGAAGTCTGTGCCTTGTGCTGAGCTGTCAGGTGTCCCTCAGTCAAGGACTGTGCCCTCCCCCCACCTTTTCCCTGCCCTCACCACCTCCCGGAATAGGAACTGGCTTGGGGTGCCTGACATAAATCATGCCTGCTATCAGGCGAGGAAATACGCACAGTGGTGAAGAAAAAGAGAAAAAAATAAATAATCACCATGACTTGCTCAAATCATGCCTGCAAATTCCTATTTGTGAAGATTTTGCTGTCTGAAAATTTCACCTCAAAATGAATTCCCCCCTCCCTTATCTAGACAAAGCTATGAATGAATACATTTTAATATTTTTTTAATGTTTTATTTATTTCTAGGAGAGAGAGAGACAGCGTGAGCAGGGGAGGGTCAGAGAGAGAGGGAGTCACAGACTGAAACAGGCTCCAGGCTCTGAGCTGGCAGTCAGCGCAGAGCCTGACGCGGGGCTCGAACCCACAAACCGCGAGATCATGACCTAAGCGAAAGTCAGACGCTTAACCGACTAAGCCACCCAGGCTGACTGAACACATTTTAAGACCAGGCTATATATCTCAGGGAAACTGAATGAAGTATAACTATATAAATCAATATGTATAGATGTTACATATTTAACACTGGATCAAAAAAGCATGTCACAAAACAAGGATGTACAACCATTTTAATAAACCTCAAAATGAGGAGAACCAAATAGTGATTATTTACAGGTGCATAATCCACAATAATACTATCTTTTACAAGGTAAAATAGGTGCACCTGGCTAGCTCAGTTGGCTGAAGCATGTGACTCTTGATCTCAGGGTTGTAAGTTCCAGCCCCACTGTGGGTGTAGTGATGCAGAGAACAAAAGCAAAAGGAATGTAGATAAAATTAAACTTCCTTACAACCTGCAGCCCACTGACAGATACTTGAGATGAGCAGAGAAGGATATTCCTCCAGGAACTCCCAAGGTCTTAATGTTAATGCTTTGCTAGAGGGGAAAACAACCTTAGCTTGGACCACAGCTAGGCCTCCAGGATCCTAGGAGTCGTCTTTAGCATATGAAAGTCCTTTTGGAAACTTCCCCTGGGTCCTTACCTCCCCCAACTCCCAGGTATACAATCAGTCACTCCTCACAACCCCATTGCAGCTCTTTCCACCCAGGGGTCCTGTCTCCCCATGCTATATAAAAACACCTTTTTGCACCGAAACCATCTCAAGAATTTTTTCTTGGCCACTGTTGCCAAACCCAACACTACAAACCACATCATTTTGGCACCCAAATGTGTGGTCTGAGTCTTCTCATCTGAACTCTGAGCATCAGTGAAAACTTGGTGAGTAGTCCATCTCCTCTCCGTTTACATTCATTTCAAGGGCTTTTCAAGAAGTATGGTCCTGGGGCACCCAGGTAGCTCAGTCGGTTAAGTCAGTCTGACTTTGGCTCAGGTCATGATATTGTGGTCTGTGGGTTCGAGTCCCATGACGAGCTCTGTGCTGACAGCTCAGAGCCTGGAGCCTGCTTCAGATTCTGCGACCCCCACTCCCCTCCCACCCCCCCACCCCCGGTTAAGCTCCAACTCTCTCTTTTTTAAAAATAAACATTAAAAAATTTTTTTCTAAGGAGTATGATCAGAACACTTTCAGGTTAATTGCTGAGCGTCCAATCCTCTAGCCCGTGGTCACTCTATAAGGAAGAAAAAGACTGCCTTTCAGCTGGAAGTCAGTACCTTGGCTGGAATGGAAATAAGACCCAGACATTTGATGCCCTCTCTTCGTTTCTGTCCTTACACAAAGTCATGTGCCTTGGGCATGGGACAGCCAAAGCCACCAAGACTGATCTTAAAACTCCCACGTGAGGCTTCCTCCTCATTGATCTAATGTGATCACCTCCACATCCCTGGTCTAGCTGCTTTTGGCCATGAGAACACCATTGGGAGCTGGCCGAAACCAGTACCTGATTGAATTAAAACCCAACCAGGGACTCTTTCCTAGAGAAGTTGGCTGCAAAGACTAAATGTATTGGAATGTCGCTTAGGTCATGATGGATTTCTATCTTTACTGTTTTCCATCAGTGTCCCCTACTGACTACTTAAGTTACAAAATTGGGTAATTTCCCCTTGTAAAACTCTGTAAAACCGTTATTTTCCATGGGATTAAAACAGTGGGTTCTTACTGCCTTCATGGCAAGGTAAGGCAAGGCACAGCATCTCAGTCCATTCACTGGCATCCATTGGTAGTCTGGAATACAACAGGGAAGCAGGGGAGAAGGGGGACATCGGCAATCCCTCCTACAGGGACTTTACAGCAGGACAGTGACTAACAGCCATATCTTCGAGGGACTCTGGTCACTTGTTGACATCCAGGACCTCTGATATATCCTCTGTGGGAGGCCACCCAGAAGTTGAAGGGGATTTTTGGTAATGGACCTTCTCTAGGCTTCTTTAGTTCCCAAGGATTCTCCTTTGGGATGCCTTTTAACCCACTGGAAACCATTCAGATTGCAAAACGTAAGAAAGGCCTGATGTCCTGTAACACTGCTTGGCCTCAGTAGGATCTATCAGTTAGATCTCTTCTGCAGGAAACAGCAAATGGATGGAGGCGCTGTAGGTCCAGGCCTTCTCTAAATCAGAACCCAGACCTAGGGACCTCTAGACAGAATGTGTTTGGCCACTTACCCAGGCCAGTAAACTCCCTCCTAATATATTGGATGATAATTGTCTAAACAGACCTCTTCTGAATAAACCCAGGTTGCTGGAGGTAACACAGGCCATCCCTGACAAAGGGGACACTGACTCTCTCTGTCACGGTTCCTCCTCCGAACAGATGTGGGGGCGTCTCCCTCATTCATTTCTCAAGCTAATAGCTGTCATTGGAGCCAACTGTCTTTGATAAGTCTACCTTGGGACGGGACTTTAAGAAATATTCCCAAACAGGTAATGAAACTCCTTTTGTTTCAGAGAAGTTCCCTGTCTTCTCCAACTTGATATGGACTGCATATTTCCACTTCGATGGAAAAAAACATGGCGTCTGCTCATCTGTCCAAGCTATTGAGGTTTATTTTTAAAAATTTTTTCCTATATATTTATTTTTGAGAAAAAGAGTGCAAGCAGGGGAGGGGCAGAGAGAGAGAGGCAGACAGACAATCCCAAGCAGGCTTCACACTGTCAGCACAGAGCCCAACGTGTGGCTCAAACTCAGGAACTGTGAGATCATGACCTGAACCAAAATCAAGAGTCAGACACTTAACCACCTGAGCCACCCATGCACCCCCAAGCTGATGAGGTTCAGAACCAGGAACTCCTCTTTCCCTGCCTTCTGGTGACATCTCACTACTTCTGCCTTCCCCTCCCCCTTTTCCTGTTTCTGCACCGCCTTGGGTGAGGCCTGCGTGATTGGATCCTATTCCATCCTTGGTGCCTCTGGCCCCACTGGCTCCTCCTCCAAACCTCGCTATCAGGGGGCAAAGAGCACCCCCTCAGGCTTAACA
This sequence comes from Proteles cristata cristata, assembly GCA_017311185.1. NCBI lineage: Eukaryota > Metazoa > Chordata > Mammalia > Carnivora > Hyaenidae > Proteles > Proteles cristata. Next base: position 143,670 of record JAESUZ010005557.1, read on the forward strand.
CCACCCACTTCAGATTTTCCCACCACCAGTGTCCTGGGTAAAATTGAAAATGGGGAACAAATTGATTGACTTTTAAGTGACCCAGGTGGAACATAGTCCATATTTAAACTAACTTAAGTTTGTTAGTTTAATTAAGATAGACGCGTCTTTAGAATTATCAGCATTAAATATGAAACTTTTATTCTACCAAGGTTTGTTGAAGGTCAAATAAGCTTGTATATCTCTGTTGCAATTTGTTAGCAAAAAGATGACTTAAAATGCTTGTTACTTTGGTCTGTCTCAAAGTTTTCATGGGTAATTGTTAAGATCGTCTTTGGTAACCTTAAACTTTAGTTTGCTTGGATGATAAATTGGGATTGAATTTGCTGGACAGCTAGTTCTTTTCCAAATATAATGGAGTGCTAAAGCACTGATCACTAAACATAAGGTTAATCTGCTTTTTACTTTTTTTAAGTAGTCTTCAATGCTCAGCACAGAGCCCAAGACGGAGCTTGCACTCATAACCCTGAGATCGAGACCTGAGCTGAGATGAAGTGTCACACACTTAACCAACTGAGCCACCCATCGCCCCTGCTTTTGACTTCTTATTGCAGCGAACCTAAGGATGTTCGAGTCTATTGGTGAACATGCTTTGTGCTTTATTGAAAGATGGCACAATGGAAAAACATGTTTTTAAAATTATGAAATGTATCTATAAATTTCACATCTAAAGAATTATGGTATAACAGTTCACAATTGATTGCTACTTAGTTTTCACTGGAGGTGAAACTAGGGTTTCTAAGAGTTAAAATTCTGCTAACTGTAATTAAGACTGATAGAAATAAGGGAAGCAATTCAACATGTAGAAAGGTAGGAGACATGTTAGAAAAATCTAAATAAGAATACATTTTTGTTGAAGTTAAAAGAAAGTATTTTCTCCGAAAATGAAACTGGTTGTTCTAAAAAAAAAAAGAAAAAAGGCTTGGGACAAAATCTGAATGCGAAAGAAAGTTATGGAAGGTTTATGAAGGAAATCTTTGGGAAGGACTTTTATGTATGGTCAGGATGGACTAAGGTTGAAATGAATGGATTTTAGTTTTTTTTTTTTTTAATGCTTATTTATTTTTGAGAGAAAAAGAGACAGAGCACAAGCAGCTCAGGGGCAGAGAGAGAGATGGAGACACAGAATTTGTAGCAGGCTCCAAGCTCTAAGTCAGCACAGAGCCTGACACAGGGCTCAAACTTACAAGCCATGAGATCATGATCCCAGCCAAAGTCAGTCACTTAAGTGACTGAGCCACCCAGGTGCCTTGAAAGGAATGGATCTTTAAAATACACTGGTCTGAGATTGAAAGTATGCTTTCTCTATGTTAAGAAGCAAAGTTTTCTTGGATTATTGGTGTGCTCTTGATAAAAAAGAAATATAAACAAGGTTTTCTCTTTTCTTTATCTTCCCAGCAGGCCAGTTTCTGTCTGGTTTGTCTTTATCAGGCCTTTGATTACTTCTCAATGTTGAAGGAGCTAAGTTTTGCTAACAACTATATAACCCTACATATTTGCCTTGGGAATCTCTTTTTTTTAAATTATTTTTTAAAATGTTTATTATTGAGACAGAGAGAAACAGAGCATGAGTTGGGGAGGGGCAGAGAGAGAAGGACACACAGAATCTGAAGCAGGCTCCAGGCTCCGAGCTGTCAGCACAGAGTCCAACACGGGGCTGGAACCCACGAACCATAAGATCATGACCTGAGCTGAAGTCGGATGCTTAACCGACTGAGGCACCCAGGTGTCCCTACCTTGGGAATCTCTTATTGTCATCTTGGTTAAATAAATAATTGTTTCCCTTTTAAATGTTTATTTATTTAATTTGGAAGAGGGGCAGAGAGGGAATCCCAAGCAGGCCATCAGCGCAGAGCCTGACTCTGGCCTCCATCCCATGAACCATGAGATAGTGACCTGAGCTGAAATCAAGAGTCTGATGCTTAACTGACTGAGCCACCACCCAGGAGCCTCTAAATAATAATACAGATTAATGATCTGTAATCCTATTTAGGCATGTGCTTTATAACTTTCTGAAGTTTTTTAAACCAACTTCCTGGAGATTTAAATTGTAAAGGAAGTCTTTTTGACCAATTAGCCTTGTTTATTTTGTATCTTAAATTACTTAGAAAGCACAGGTAAACAAATAATAAGCCTTAGGGTATGCGTGGGTAAAATATATGAACTATTCTAGAGATTCTATGCAATTCCTAAAGTTTAAATATATTTTGGTATGAGATCATTGCTTGATATTTTGATTATAGAAATATCACAGAAGTCACTGAATTTCCCTGTGAGCTGTATTATTATGACCTCTCATCCGACCATTAACCATGCCCATTTTTGAGCCTTTTTTCACTTATATTTATTGTCCTCATACTCTTGTGAAACGTGTTTCATCTTCAAGGAGATTCATTAGAAAAAGGCTTTTGAACAAAAACAGGTTTTTTGATTTCTTTAAAATTGGTAAAAATTGCCAGAACTGACTCAAAAGTTGCATCGAAACTGAAGAAGAATTAGTAACATGGGACTAAATAACTTAAGGAAGATGATTATAGTTTTGTGATTCTTGTTGGATACGTTAAGATATCTATGACCTGCAGAAATATTCGTTAGTAAACAAATCGAAACATTTGACTTTTCTCTCTACATGAACCCTCTGAAATTCAAAATTTCCCAGTGAATATCCCTTCTTCCATGGCAATCATAGGCATATGCACAGGTCCAATAAGAATGTGTTCTCTTTGTAACAGGACGCCATTGGAAATATTGGCTATTTTACCCAAGTTTTGACCAGAATGTCATATTTGAGAGACATGCATGCATAAACTGAGATATGACCACACAGTTTTAAGGAACTAAAATTGACTTCCTGAAACTTGGAGCCATCAAGGCCCTTAGAAATGCTTCCCGGATACCTTGCTCACAGAGTTCCCAGCAGCCTTACCAGGTGAGTAAAGAATGTCACTTCCTGGCAGGTACAGGAGCCTCAGGATATTTGGGGACCTCAAGAAGAGGAATTCACCCAACTTTACAGGTATTGCAGGCCTGTCTGCTGGCAAGTGTTTGGTTTGGCTTCTGGCCTAGAGAGGCTACTAAAAGTTCAGCTGAAATTCCTTATAAAAATTCCAGCAAAGCAGATTTTAAAGGATCTATATGACCAATCACTATTCTTTTTCTTTTTCTTTTTCTTTTTTAATGGTTTATGTATTTTTGAGAGACAGAGACAGAGAGTGAGTGGGGAGGGGCAGAGAGAGAGGGAGACACAGAATCCGAAGCAGACTTCAGGCTTCGAGCTGTCAGCACAGAGCCCGAGCTCAAACCCATGAGCTGAGAGATCATGACCCGAGCTAAAGTCGGACGCTTAACCGACTGAGCCACCCAGGCGCCCCTGATCAATCACTATTCTCATGGAGTTTATGTAAATAATTAGGCCAAGTTTGTTAAAACTACACTTGTTTTACAAACAAATTAGTCTTGATTAGGCTAACTCTGGAATGAGGGCAATCATAGAGAAAAATTATGTTTCAATAACACGTCTTTGTACTTACTAGACTTGCATGCTATTTATTGTAAGTGAGGCTAGATCCTAAATGCTTCTAGTTTCTTCTGATGTTTGATTGTGGTTTTCTAATTAAGGTTTCTAATCTTCTCCCATTCACTTGACTTAAAGCCATTAAAAACTAAAACTGCCTTTTCCCTAAAAGCCCTAGAAAAATTGATGCTGGACAACTTGAGGTAAACTTCAGAGAAATAGCTCATGTATACATAATCTTGCTTGTTATTCTGTGGAGATACTAACAAGACTCCATGGGCATACAATTATTTGAGCAACTGGAAAATGGGATGTATTCCCCTAACCGTTGTATATGAAAAACCTTTTCTCACTGTAGACCTATCAATAGATAAAGACTATAGGGCTTTATTAAATTATTCGCTTGAGGCCCAGTTAATTCATAAATCTCTACATGAAGATGCAAACTGTAGCCTCCCTAAACCTGACCTGACAGTTACTAGCAACCCACCCCATCTAAACCCAGGAGACATGGTTTATTTAAAGGATTGAAACTCTAATACAGCAGGGGACTTTACTCCAAAATGGAAAGTCCCCTACGAGGTCATAGTATGTCCTCCCACAGCCATAAAATTAGAACATTCCTCGTGGACTCATACATCAAGAACTAAACCTGTACCTTCTGAGGTGGAAATGTTGGGGTTTGGAGCAAATGATCAAGAAAGAATTCCTGAGGTGTCTTTGGTGCAAAAAGGTGGTTTTATTAAAGCACCAGGATAGGACCCAGGGGCAGAAGGAGCTGCACTGGGGTGGTACAGGTGACTGATTATCCACTGTCAAGTTGGGAGGGGGTTAGGGACAGCAGAAACCTCCAAGGTGTTTTAGAAGCCCTGAGGGGGCTAGCTATTGTCAGAAACAGGTGATTTATTACTATTTAGTAAAAACTTAGTCTTGAGACTCTTCCTATGTATATCAGTGGGTCATATGCTTGGAGGATGATTGCTAGCATATACCTTGGGGGTTAAAGATAAAGGAAGTTTCCAAAGAAATTTCTACATATTAGAGTAGACTTACAGGATTCTGAAAGTCGGGATAATGTTAAGCTAAGACTGCCTTTTGCCTTTAGCAAAAGTGTGAACACCAAGGCGGCTGAGTTTCTAGAGGAAGGTCATTCTGTGCATCTGAAGGACTTTCAATGGGCTGGAAGTACAAGGAAGCTTAATTTTTTCTTTTGCCTTTGTTTCCCACATCACCTTCCTCACAGGAATCCGGTGTGCCAACTAACGTGCCTTCTTACTCCTGTGAGCCTGCGGAAGACCTCAAATGTCTCCTCAAATGAAAATGATGCTTGTACCTCTCTTTTTCATTCTCCTCTCCCCAAGTTGTACTGGCAATTCCTTCTTACAATGGGCCATTCAGAAGGATCATCAGAGATATTTGAATTACAAACCAGAAAAACCCACCTGATTCCTGAGGGCTCTTCCCACCCCATCTGAACCTGGCATCTAAAACTCTCATTGGCAGCAGAATCAGACAGTGCATTTGTAACTTGCTGTAACCGTTAACCTATATTTTTTCTTTTGTTTCTATAGAAGTGCCATTTATTAACTACCTGATTGCTTGCTAACTAAAACAGCATGTGATGGCTAACACTGCTTGCTACACAATTAAGGCTTTAAATGACTCTCAAAACAGCATTAGATATTTTAACTGCTGCACAAGGTGCAGCATGTGCTATTGATTTCAGCTCGGGTCAAGATCTCACAGTTTGTGAGTTCAAACACCGTGTCAGACTCTGTGCTGGCAGCGTGGAGCCTCCTTGGGATTCTCTCTCTCCCTCTCTGTCCTTCCCCTGTGTTGTGTGTGTGTGTGTGTGTGTGTGTGTGTGTGTGTGTGTGTGTCTCAAAATACATAAATTTTATAAATAAATAAATAAGACAAAAGAGGCTGACACAAGCCATCAAATCCTCGTGTACTGGCTGCGGGCTCTTAATCCATGTTGTAGAAAGTTTGGACTCAAAGAGATCTTGGAGATCTGTGCAAACTTCTCATTTCACCATAATGAATTTAAGGGGGGGAGGGTCACTGGTATGGTGATTTATCCTAGAAGACTCAAATTTCTGGTTACGTTCAAGGAGGCCATCTCAGGCCAATGCTACTTGGGTCCAAGAGTATATCTTGGGCACAGTCTATATCTCAAGGACTTTCCCAAGACTGTATTATTTCTCTACTGCTGAGTAACAGATTAGCACACACTTAACACTTAAAACAGTGTACAGCTATTATTACACCATTTCTCTGGGCTGAATATGGACTCAGCGTTGCTGTCTTCCACTTCAAGGTTTTTCACAAAGCTGAACTCAAGGTGTTGGCCTGGGGAAGAATCCACTTCTAAGCTCACTGATGTGGTTGTCAGCAGGATTCAGTTCCTTTAGGGCTGTTGGATTGAGGGCCCCTGTTCCTAGCTGGCTTTTGCCTGGAAGTGGCCTTCAGTTTCTTGCCTTATGGGCCCCTCTACAAATTGGATGACTTTAAACAAGGAAATTTTATTTTCTTATGCTTTTGGAGACTGGAAGTCTAAGACCAAGCTGTTGGAAATGTTGGTTTCTTTTTTTAAAATATTTTATTTTATTTCTGAGAGAGAGAGAGACAGCATGAGCAGGGGAGGGTCAGAGAGAGAGGGCAATACAGAATCCGAAACAGGATCCAGGCTCTGAGCTAGCTGTCAGCACAGAGCCCAATGTGGGGCTCAGACCCATGAACTGTGAGATCATGACCTGAGCCAAAGTCGGACACTTAACTGACTGATCCACCCAGGCTCCCTGGAAATGTTGGTTTCTTCTGAGACTTCTTTTTGGTTTGCAGATTGTCACCTTCTCACTGCATCCTCATATGGGCCCCTCTGTGTGTTTGTCTGGTATCTACATTTCTTCTTCTTATAAAGACACTAGTTAGATTGGTCAGAACCAGTCAGAACCCTAAAGGCTTTGTGTTATTCATTCATTCATTCATTCATTCATTCATTCATTCATTTTGAGAGAGAGAGAGAGAGAACACATGAGCAGGGGAAGTGCAGAGGGAGAGGGAGAGAGAGAATCTTAAGCAGGCTCCATGTCCAGTCAGAGCCTGACATAGGGCTCAATCTCATGATCATGAGATCATGACCTGAGCTGAAATAAAGAGTCAGATGCTTAAGGTACTGAGCCACCCGGATGCCCCGAGGCTTCATTTTAACTCAGTCACCTCTTTAAAGAACTTGTCTCTGAATACAGTCACACTCTGAATTACTGGGGGTTAGGAAAACTGGGGTTGGGGAGGGACAAAATTAAGCCCATGACATAGATCTGACCTTATTCCGGCAGCTCTTACTCTCCTTGGCTCTCACCATCAGACGGGTAGCCTCTGAGCGCATCTGACTGAGGATAGTTCACCAGTAGCCTTAGAGCCCATCAGAGACCCTTATTAGGGGGGAGGGTCCAGGCGTGTAGGGGGTTGCCGCATCCCCATGTCTTGCCACTGACCCAGTCTCCTGACCCTGGGGCTCTCCTTTGGCATCTGGAGCTTGGGCAGCTGTTTTTCCCTAATCCATAAATTCTCCTCACTCCTCAGAGCCCTCTAACGCTGCACCCAGGCCCTCCCTGAAATCTTCCTCAATCCCCTTTCCTAAATGCTGACTCATAAACTCCACTCCTTGGCTTGCCAGTGACCCTCACACTCAGCAGGTTTGTGGACAGGTCTGATGCAGAACAAACCACCACCGATCATGTAGAGCTCCTTGGAGCACATTCTTCACTGGAATTCCACAAAGATACACAAAGATAGTTGTCCTTCCCTAGCTGCTTCTCTTCCTTTTTCCTCCTGATTCCCCCCTGTATCCCTGACTTCCTAACCTTGGAGGGTCTTCAATCTCACTCCCAGGACTTGTGTTCTTGGCCATTCTCTCTACTTTGGTAAATTCAATCAGCCTATGGCATTAGACACCATCTATATCCTGCTCACTTGGAAATCTTGATCCTCAGTTTGGTGGCTGTGAACTCCAGACTCAGCTCTCTATTCAACATCTCAGTTTCAACATTCAATGAGGTATCTCATTCTGGATGTGTCCAAAACCGAGCTCCTGATCTTTCCCCTTAAAACTTTCTCCTCTGAAGTCTTCCCCCCCAACTGTATAGCATCTTCCAGTTGCTTACGCCAAAAAATCTTGCAGTCATCCGTGACTTCTCTTTTTCTCTCAGAGCCCACATGAAATCCACCCAAAGTCTCGTGGGCTCTGCTTGAGAATATTTCCACTTCTCACCACTTCCCCTGCAACTGCCCTGTTTCAAGGCACCATCTTCTCCCACTTAAGTAGCCCCCCTGCCTCCGCCCCTCCTCCCCTTCAATCACTCTAAACACAGCAGTCAGATGTGCCTGTTGAAACCTAAGTCAAATCATAGCACTTCTGTGTTCAAAACCCACCAGTAGTTTGCATAACGCTGAAAGTAAGAGCCAGGGTGCAGGAAGTAGAATGGGAGCTGCTGGGAACTGGGCCAAGGCTAAGGGGGAGAGTGTTTCATGAGTTCGGAGTCTCAGTTGGGATGATTGAAAGTTCTGGAGATGGATGGTGGTGCCGGTGGCATAGCTTTCTGTCTAACAAAAGATAGATAGCTTAAAAAGCAAAAAAGCCAAGGCTCTACACATTCTGACTCCCTTATTTTCCTGACTTTATCTCCTACCCTTTCCCATCTCACACATTCCACTTTGCTCACATAGGTCTCCTGACCGTGCTTCAAACACACGGGGCATTCATGACATTTGCCCTCACTAATCTCTCTGTCAAAAATGCTCTTCCCTGGGGCGCCTGGCTGGCTCAGTCACTAGAGCATGAGACTCTTGATCTCAGGGTTGTAAGGTGGAGCCCCACATTGGGCATAGAGATTACTTAAAAATAAAATCTTAAGGAAAAATGCTTTTCCCCAAATATTTGGATGGCTCAGTTGCTCACCTCCTCACCCTCTGGTGGGGTAAACAACATTCCCATGCCATCCAATCTAAAATTGCAAACCACACCCTCTGCTCCCTTGGTACTTCCCATCCACCCTCTCTGCTTTATTTTTCTCTATCACTTATCATCAAGTGACACAATATATATAATTATTTATTTGTACTTTTTATTTTCTGTCTTCTACCGCTGAGTTTTGCGGACTTGACATCTTGGTCTGCTTTTATTTACTCCTGTACCCCCAGCTCCTAGAACAGTGCCTGGCACATAGCAGGTACCCAATAAAATGTTTGAATTAGTATCTATGGTGGCCTTGGCAATATTTTTTAAATCAGAAATATTATAAATTCATGAAAAAATTACAGTCTTTCTCCACAAACCTTCTGTAAACAGTAAAAAAGTGAGATCATGAAAGCTATCGAGAAACAAAGGGAAATGTTTATGGTCAGAGTGGAGGTAACTATGTACATTATGACCACAAGGATCTAGAATATATTCATGTGGGCAAGAGTGGAAAGAAAGGTGCAAAATGATAATCGTTGTTAGGCTAACGGGAGTACGTTTTTCCTCAAAAAGACCAATTGGCATTATTATTAATGAGGATATTCAGAACCTATCATGTGTCAGATCATACTCTAAGCAAATGACACATGTCTCATTCAATCTTCGCAAAAAGAAGCTCTAGGCTGTAGTAGTGAGAAGTCAAGTAACTTGGTCAGAATCGCACACACAGAAGCCAAGCCAAACTTATGTCTGACTCATGTAACAATTAACCAACTTCTGTGTGAGTCACATGTTCTGTATGTTATACAGCCACAGCGATGCGGCATAACAAGCCACCCCAAACCTGGGTGACTTGTCACCACGACTATTTGGTCTCCTGCTTACTGGTTTTCAGGCGGACTAATCTGGTAGATCTAGACTGGGCGATCCAGAAGGTTCAGCTGGGCGACTAGCTTCAAGGTGTAGGCTGCGTGTGTGGTTCGGGTCAGCTCCATGTTCATTCAGGGGCCCCCGCGGACGAGGCAGAGACTCCCAAGGGCATGTTCTTTACCACGGTCTTACTCTCCTGGTGGCCCTTCTCTTGTGCACACCACACACTTTCCTACTACGTCCTCTCCCTCAGGGCACGTTTCCTTGCCTTTTGTGAGGACCGAGGGACTTCACAAGCTTCGAAATTTCAAACACAAAGCTGTTCAATATCTGAAAATCATGTGCTCTCATGAAGAGAGAGCCAAAGTGAGACCCAGATTGATGATCTAGTTCTACCTTTCACCAGGCAGAAGGTTATGGGCCAAACTGATAAAACCTCTAGATTATCTTTCTCAACATAAAAATAGAAACCATGTGGATAATATTCAAAGAATTTAGTGACCAACACCTTGCCTGGAGGTTTCCTGCTTTGCTAGATATTAACTCTTTAGTACTCATTAGTTTAAAGTGTTCCAAAGAGGCCTTGAAACCCGGGGAGGCATTCGAAAGGACTCTACCACTACAAACCATGTCGCTGTTTTATGACCGGTAAGGGCACACCACTCTATCCAAGCAGACTGTCATCCTTGGAGATCAAACGTCCCCTCCTTGCCATAAGGACAAAGGAGTGATCATTGGGAAATTAGGGAACCAAGGGGAGTGAGGTGCCAACATCGTAGGAAAATCCTGCAAATCCCGTCCGCACTCCCTGGTCACAGCCTTCAAACCTGTAAAATGCTGCCCAGGAGAAAGTCTCCAGCACTTGAGGCAGAACCTCTGATAACAGATTTCTTTCTCTGCCTCAAATTTGCCTTTTGAGATGCAAAGCAGAAATCACTCCTATCTGCAGCCTGTGGGACAAAAACAGTGCACAATCGGTTTCGGTTGTCTCATCTGGTATTTGTTCCTCTTTTGAGCCAGCGTTTAAAAAACTGGAGGCTTCATCTAAAAATTCTTATTTCTCTCACTGTCATGCGCAAAGCAGTTAGCCACACAGCCCATGCCTCAGGTGTCAGCACCGCTTTCTGGGTAAACTGTGCCTAAAATTTGAAGAGCGCATGTGTTTGGGAGCTCTTCCCTTTTTACTGGTTGCAACCAAGGAAGGGAGGTGGGGTCACCAGCAGCTCTGCTGTAGCCACACGAGAAAAATTAGCTAGGGTTCTCGTTCTTTTTTTTTTTTTTTTTTTAATTATTGTCAAGTTGGTTTCCACATAACACCCGGTGCTCATCCCCACAAGTGTCCTCCTCCATGCCCATCCCCCCTCCCCCCCACATCCATCAGTCCTCAGTTTTTGTCAGCATTCAAGAGTCTCTCATGGTTTGCCTCTCTCCCTTTCCCCCACCATTTCCCCCCTTCTTCTCCCCCATGGTCCTCAGTTAAGTTCCTCCTAATCCTCCTATAAGTGCAAACATATGATATTTGTCCTTGTCCTGACTTATTCCACTCACCATAACACCCTCAAGATCCATCCATGTTGCTTGCTACACATGGCCAGATTTCCTTCTTTCTCATTGCAGTGTAGTATTCCATCACATAGATAAACCAAATCTTCTTGATCCATTCGTCCATTGATGGACACTTAGGCTCTTTCCATGTTTTGGCTATTGTGGAGAGTGCTGCTATGAACATTGGGGTACATGTGCCCCTATGCATCAGCACTCCTGTATCCCTTGGGTAAATTCCTAGCAGTGCTATTGCTGGGTCATAGGGGAGTTCTATTGTTAGTTTCCTGAGGAACCTCCACACTGTTTTCCAGAGGAGCTGCACCAGTTTACATTCCCACCAACAGTGTAGGAGGGTGCCCGTTTCTCCACATCCTCGCCAGCATCTAGAGTTCTCTGATTGGCTCATTTTAGCCACTCTGACTGGCGTGAGGTGGTATCTCAGTGTGGTTTTGATTTGTATTTCCCTGATGAGGGATGCTGAGCATCGTTTCATGTGTCTGTTGGCCATCTGGATGTCCTCTTTGGAGAAGTGTCTGTTCATATCTTCTGCCCATTTCTTCACTGGGTTGTTTGTTTTTCAGGTGTGGAGTTTGGTGAGCTCCTTATAGATTTTGGATATCAACCCTTTATCTGATATGTCATTTGCAAATATCTTCTCCCATTCCATTGGTTGCTTATTAGTTTTGTGGGTTGTTTCCTTTGCCGTGCAGAAGCTTTTAATCTTGATGAGGTCCTAATAGTTCATTTTTGCTCTTCATTCCCTTGCTTTTGGGGATGTGTCAAGTAAGAAGCTGCTGTGGTGGAGGTCAAGGTGGTTGTTTCCTACTTTCTCCTCTAGGGTTTTGATAGTTTCCTGTCTCAGCGTTCAGATCCTTTATCCATTTTGAGTTTATTTTTGTGCATGGTGTGAGAAAATGATCTCGTTTCATTCTTCTGCATGTTGCTGTCCAGTTCTCCCAACACCATCTGTTAAAAAGGCTGTCTTTTTTCCATTGGATTCTCCTTCCTGCTTTGTCAAAGATTAGTGGGCTCTATACTTTTGGGTCCACTTCTGAGTTTTCAATTCTATTCCATTGGTCTATGTGTCTATTTTTGTGTCAATACCATACTGTCTTGATGATGACAGCTTTGTAGTAGAGGCTAAAGTCTGGGATGGTGATACCTAGGGTTCTCGCTCTTGCCTCCTCGGTTCACAGCAGCACTATCTGGTCCAGGAACGCAGCCTCCATATGTGCCGCCAGTGTTTACATTAGTAGGTGAAGGATAGAGGCTCCCTTCGGTTGGGTTAAGTGAACTCACTTGAGTGCGTCACCCAAGATTTCTATCTCAATGCTAATAGCTCTTTGTACATAAAATAAAAATCTTCAATTAAAAATGATAAATAAATAAATAAATAAAATAGTAAATATATAAAAATCCAGATTTAAAAAAATTCTATTTATTTTAAGTAATGTGGGGCTTGAACTCATGCACCAGCGATCAAAAGTCCTATGCTCTACTTACTGAACCAGCCGGGTGCCCTTAAAAATCCAGATTTCTACTTCTATGAAATAAACCAGAAAGCAGAGCAACATTCTGTTGGCATTCCCTGCATGGCAAGAATCTGCTAGAACTGAGTAGAAGTTATCTCTTTATGTAAGGCCTAAGTGCTCCATGGCTTCTCTTACCTCTCCATTCCTCAAGGTTCTCCCTAATGCTGAGACACACAATAATTACCACTCATCATAATGAACTTCTTTCTCTGATAATAGAGAAATATTTCTCTGTGCAAGACTCTCAAAAATGGGGAGAGGAACTCAGAGCTGCCAACTCAAGGAAGCCTCCGATAGACTCTGATATGACAAAGACAGTTTATGAAGGATGTGGAGGGCCCATGGAGCCAGTGTGTACCATTTTGCAATTCACCCCATTGCTTCTGTGAATGATGCCCCCTAGGGTTGTACAGTGAGCAACCTGCACAGCTGTTCAGTGCATTCTGGAGGCATGATAAAGATACAGATGTGGCACAGTCTGGTGAGAACAGGGCAGGCAGGATATGACCCCAAATGGGGTGGGGGAGCACACTATGTCCACAGAAGGAGCCCTTTCAACTTTACTAGAAGAGAGAAGAGAAATGAAGAGGGCTTGGGTTCGATTACGATGCCATACCTCAGAAGAAAATGGACACACTTAACTCTTTCTTCTTTCATCTTCAGGAAAGGACATGACCCTCAAAGGGGAGAACACAAAGCAAACATGAGGAGGCCTCTGAAGTCCAAGGTTAGCAGTATGCACCTTGCCCTTGTCGAATAGGCTAGAAGCTCAGACTTCCAGAGGACTCCAGTCTCAGGGGCAAACAAAGCATAACTGACTTCTCTAGGTTTCAACTTGGTGTTTTTTATTATAGAAAACAAGAAGTTTCTAGACTCTGAGAGACAAAGACTAGACAAAATATTTTGTGTTCCCTTTATTTCCTCTCCACTGGGCGGCCCACCCTTAGCCACAGGACCTTGGATGAGTCCTGCAGCCAAGTCTGGGGAAGCCACCAGGTAGTAGTTTTAAGCCGCCTCTTCCCTTCCCCTAGGGCAGAATGTGGGCTCTCAAGACTTGCAATCACAATTCACTTACTTCTCTCATAATAATGAGGGGCAAGTGCTTTAATTTTTTTTAATGCAAATCGAAACATTGGAAAACAAACCTACTTAATAGTCTCAGAAGGTTCTGCAGGTTCAAGACTTTCTCTTTTCTCTGCCTGGCATATTTTCCAAGAGAGAGGAAGGTAAACCTTGGTGAAGGCTCAAGACTAGACAATGGCCCCAACTAGGTTCCACCTGCTTCCCAGAATATAATGAACTTATTGCCCAGTGAGTGCCAAGGCCTCTTGGGATTGGCTGAGGGGCTGAGGGGGCAAGACCAGGTATGAATTTAGCAGGAGGCATCTGGGAAGACAGGGACTGAGGATGGAGGCTGCCATGAGCGCTGAGATGCCCACGTGCAGAGTCAGAAACAAGGTCCTGGAAAGGGGCCGAGATGAGCAAGACACCACCTCTCCCTCCTGGGGCTCCCCAGGATGCTTACCACCAAATAACCACAAGGCTGTTGGCAAGGTGACTACAGAGAGCTGAGAACTGACTCCAGAAGCTTCAGAAGAGGGAGAGTGCACTTCCCGCCATGGTGATCAATAAACACTTCAGGGGAAAGATGCATCGATTCTTAGCCTGGAACTCCAAGGTGGAAGAGGAGAGAGGGGGAGCGTTTAAAGCAAAGGGCACTGCAAAAACAAACTTCACAAGGCTGCAGAGTCTGTTCTTACTCCTTCCTGGTGCTTAACCCCCTCGCCCAGGTCCCACATTCTGCCACATCCAGCCATATTCAGGGATGTGTTGTGCCATGTCCCTCTTCCCCAAATGTTCATGCTGATTTCTTGCTTAGAAGGATCTGAGGCATTTGCTCCCCACTCTTCCTCCTGTTGAAATTCTGTCTTTAGAGGTCTGAACTCAGAGGTCTCTTTGGTGAAGTCTTCCCTGATTCTCCAAATCAGGATTCCAGTTATACCTTCTTTTTCCCCATCCTTTGCCTGACAAGGTGTGTGTGTGTGTGTGTGTGTGTGTGTGTGTGTGTGTGTGTGTGTGTGTGAGTGCGCGTGCGCGCTGAAGTGCAACTCATTTGGTTCCCCAGTTAGAATACCACCACCTCCTGGGGTGGGCCCTGGGGGTCCCTCCGCTTTCTACCCCCATGAACTCCTCTATTTGGTCTTGATTACTGCTCCTGACTGATTTGCTGAATCCCAGCCAAATGAACTCAGTCTGTATCCTGGCTTTACTGCTGACTGACTATGGGTGCTTGGACATATTACCTCAATCTCTGTGTCTCAGTTTCCTCATTTATTAAGAGGTCTTATAGGGTTGATGTAAAGAATGAATGACATTGTACACTGAAAGTACATATTGACTATTATTACCATTTATATTTATTTGTATGTATATATCACGTATATTTTTAAATCCATCTTTGAGAATCCAAGGTCCTTTTCACCTTGAATCCAGAGATAAGAATTTCCTTCAGTGACTGAAATTGAGCAAAAGAGCCTGACTTGTCTTGAGCTCACAGCGACCTGGGACTATTCTGGAAAGACAAAGGAATTCTCGTCATCCTCTTTGCAGTTCAAACCACAGATCAGGCTTCTAGAAAGCCATCAAATATTTAGGATGGGGCTTTTGCGACATCAAACTTTCCCTAGCTGGTCAACATTTTTATAAATAAATGAATATTACTGTTCATAATAATAACGAAGATGAGAGACTGGTGGCTTTGTTATGCTTCCCTAATGTGGAGAAGAGAAAAGTCAGGTGATTTAATGAAGAGTCTGAACATTAGAAAACTGAGAAAAAAGACTCTTGCCCTTAGAAAAATAGCTGTAACTTCACTGCTTCCAGAGGAAGTAGCACTTAGTGGGGGGTGCTATCCTCATTCCACCCTCAGCTGCTGTACTCCTCCAGGATTGGGTCCATTCTAGGGGCTCTGCTTTTAGGAAGATAGTGGCAAATGGTAAGAGGCCCAGCCAGAATGATATCAGGTCTGGGAACTGTATCCCAGGAGCATGAGCTAATGGAACTATCGCCATTTGGCTTGACACCAAAGGACATGGCAGCCTTGCCTGGGCAGAAAGTGATATTTGAAGCTGAGGAGTAAGGAAGGTGGGCAGAGATCCAACTCCATATCAGGAAAACCAAACCTGCAGACATCTTGATCTCAGACTTCTAGCTCCCAGAAGTATGAGAAAAGTAATTTCTGTTCCTTAAGCCCCCCAATCTGTAGCACATTGTTACGGTATCCCTAGCAAACCTTTGTACCTAGGATATTTCGTTCCATCCTCATAATTACTCACATTATTTTCCTTATTTTGCAGAAGAAACTGAGGCTCAGGGTAGTCAGTTAATTTTCCCCAGTTCTTACAGTGCACCCACTGTAAGCGGCAGAGTCAGGATTTTGTATCAGGTTTGTGGGGTGTGAAACCCACATTCTTTCTACCGCACCACGTTGCCTAGTGAAATTAACATTTTACTGAAAATACTCTACAAACTGGTCCTGTAACCAGACCAATCGGTGTAAGATGCTCCAGTGGAAGGAATTTATTGCTGGTACCGTAGAGAGGTTGGACTCCACTCAACTTAACCTCCTGGGACATGCTTTGCCACCACTCACAGCAAGGTCATCTGGACCTGCAGAGATGATGATAACCTGATGGGGGAAGTTCTGTCGGCTCCTCTCAGGGTATTCGAGCCACGTGGTGTCCAATAGGACCTGATGGGAAGCAGTTGGGAGAGAGGAAGTCTCCTTTGCACTCTCTCAGAGAGACAATATTCTACAAACCCTGATCTCAGCCCCTTTCTCTGATGGATAAGAGAAGTCAGGCCCCTCCCCTACTAATTAGGATGATGACCACCACCGACAGCTTCCATCTCCCAAGCCCTATGCTAGGCACTTGGCATCCGTATCATGAGGCAATTACTATCCCCTATCAGAGAGGACACAGAGGATGAGACTGAGGCTTAGAAAACTGAGTGACTTGCTCAAGGAGGCACCAACTAGAAAGGCACAGAGCCCAAGTTACACCTTCCAAACAGTTGTCCTTCCTCTCCACCACCCTGCCTCATGCTGACAGACACCAAAGGACACATGGAGACACACCCATGCAGCCCACTAGTGCTGGACCCCAGATCCCTAAGAAGACATGCTCAAAAGCCCACAGAGACTCTTCTTGTAGTCTCACCACAAGAGACAGGAGACCGCCACGGATGGCAACCTCATCATCCACCTAATAAAGTGGGAACTCAGGGTTAACAGCATGTTACCATCCAGCCATACCCCTAGCTTCTAGCCCTCTGTGTCTCTCCGCCCCTTGCCTTTGACCCACACTGCAGGAGGCGGCCATGAGGACGAGGAAGCAGCCAGCATCCACACTATAATCATGGCGTTTGTTAACTCTGGCTCGGGAAACACCAGCACGATGATGATCACTGTCAGATGAATTCCTACGTTTGGCTTGTGGACATCCGCATCAAGTGGTGCCATCATCTGTGTGCGTCTGGAAGGATGGGTGGCATGGGCAGTGGATTCACACGCACAGTGCCTCCCTGGAACTCAGATTCTTACCTGTCCCAGCTCAGATAGTTTCATGTCTGTGTTATTTCTCTACCTCTCATCATCCTCAAGCCCCAATTAAGGGGCTAAGATAAATTATCTCAAAAGATTTAAAAAACATGTACCTCAGAAGATCATCAAAGCACCAGAGGTTTTGGATTTCATTCCCTGGATTTCATCTCTGTCCCAGTCTGGCTGTACCAAGCTCCTTATTATTAGTCAGGGTTCTCCAGAGAAACACGCCAATAGGATAGAGATATTTATAGAGAGAGAGATAAAAAGGGGATTTATTCTAGGAGTTGGTTCATGCAATTTTGAAGACCAAAAAGCTGGACAACCAGGAAATCTGTAATAGAATTCAGTCTATGTGCAAAAGCCTGAGAACCAGGGGAACCCACAGTATAATTCCTAGTCTGTGGTCAAAGGCCCAAGAACCAAGGAGCTACTGGTATAAATCGAGGAGTCCGAAGAGTAAGAACCAGTAGCTCTGATGTCTGAGGGCAGGAGGAGATGCTCATCCTGGCTCAACAAGAAAGAAAATATTGACCCTTCCTTTGCCTTGTTCTGTTTGGGCTCCCAGTGGATGAGATGATGCTCACTTGCATTGATGAGGGCTGGTCTCTCCTCAGTCAACTGAATCAAATGCTAACCTTCTCTAGAAACACCCTCACAGGCACACCCAGAAATATGTTTTACCAACTACCTGGACATCTGTCAGGACAGTCCAATTAACACATAAAATGAACCATCACACTCCTAGATGAAAATCAGAGTCACCTTTATAATCCATACATTTATCCCTTTACTCAATCATTCAGCTGACCCATGCTAAGTGCTTACTGTGAGCTACCTGTTAGAACAGCTACAGAAAATCACTGGAAAAGAGTGAAGTAGCACTTGGCAACCTAGCTTACCAGACCCCTAAAGGTATGCAACCTCTGAATAAAAACCACAGCCATGGTGGGTTTTGTTGGTGGGCTGACTCATCTGTCTCTCCACTTATATCCTAAGTTATGCATAAGTCATGCTTGCCACTCGATCCCCAGTACAGCCTGGCTCATAGTAGGCAGGAAAAATATATAATAAACACTGCAGACCTGAATACATATTTTTATATTAATACAAACATGAATATGAAGTTACAAGTGAAAGTTGAACTTTACATGCGTTTTTCATATGAAAACTTTGGGTCAAAAGTGAGAGAGGCATGAACAGGTGGAGTGTAGAGGTTCTTTTTAGGTCAGTGAAACTCCTCTGTGTATGGTGGATACATGTCATCGTAAATTTGCCCAGACCCATAGAATGTACAAAGTCAAGAGTAAACCCTAATGTAAAACCTGGAATCTGGACAATAATGACGTGTCGAGGCAGATTCATTGATGGTAACAAATGTACCACTCTGTGGGAAGTGTCGATAGTAGGGGAGGCTGTGCATGTGTGGGGGCAGGGCGCATATGGGAGATGTCTCTCCCCTCCTCTCAGTTCAGCTGCGAACCCAAAATAGCTCTAAAAGAAACCGAAAAACCTTCAGGGCAAGTCTGCGGGCTGGGTAGGTGTGTCGAGAACATGTTCCCTCTCCCAGGAGAGCTTCTAGAGCACCAACAAAGCCATTATACCAACTGAGAAGGAGCTGCACCCCCACCCCCAGTCCAGGGGCCGGGGCCCCTGCTAACCAGCTGGTCCTCCCCGTCCTTCCCCGCAGCCACACCCCAGGACTGGGAGATGAGCGCAACACTGCGGTTCCAGGCACGTACAATTCCGCCAGCAGTCCTGCCCTGCCCCATTTAGTTCAACTGAGCAAGTTAGGAATTTCCTAAAGGAACTTTCCTCGAGAAGTGAAACTGAAAAGAGAGCCTAAGACTGATCCCTGAGCTCTGACTGGTGCAGGACCTCCTGAGGCCAGGTTGGGGTAGATAAGCTTTGAGGGACTTCAGAGAATGGGGAGGCTGCTGTGCCCGAGGAGACAGGGAAGACATGGGGTGTTTGACCACTGAAAGGAAAGGGCAGAGATATGTAAAGGAGCAAGAGAGCCAAAAAGACGGAGAGGTGGGGACTAAATGGAATCCAGCACAGGTTGAGGAACTAAAGAACATTATCTGAAAGGAGATGCCTCATGTTTTGGATGCACTTCTGCAAAGTAATGTTTATTTTTGAGAGAGAGAGTGAGAGACAGACAGAACATGAGCGGGGGAGGGACAGAGAGAGAGGGAGACACAGAACCCAAAGCAGGTTCCAGGCTCCAAGCTGTCAGCACAGAGCCCAATGTGGGGCTTGAACCCACGAACCATGAGATCATGACCTGAACTAAAGTCGGATGCTTAAGCTGCTGAGCCACCCAGGTGCCCCACTTCTGCAAAGTAAAACCCTCCTCCACCTCTTGGCCACCTCTGGTCCACCTCACTGCCCACTCCCAAATCTCCAGGAGGGTCTACTAAACTCCTGGATTTGTGGAGGATTTGTGCAGATGTGTACAGAAATCAAGCATGGGGTGGAGTTCTATGTCCTCAGAAAGCACACTCACCCCCTTCCCCTAGTGCACTTCCCCCACCCACAAATATGCAAATATTGAAAGGGACAGCTTTAAACATGGAAGGTTTCCCTCCATATTACCTGATTCTAAAGAAAGGGGAAGCCCCCGGTTGACAACCTAAAGCAAAAGCACAAAAATAGAAAAGCATAAAGGGAACAAGTTGACAGAGCACAGGTATTTTTGCTTTGACTAACTCAGTTGATCTTAGCTACACCGACCACCGTTTCCCTCCTGTCCCATGGTCTTCAGCTGCTATGCTGGTTCACCGTGAAGGCTGCCTTCAGGCTTGAGCCAAAACTATCCTCTCGCCCTAGGCTACCTGACCCACGTCTGGCTCAGTGCTCCGAGCACCCTCTGATGACAGGTCTGGTCACGTTACCACCCTGCTGCCTACATGTCAACTCCCCTCTGTTGGCAGGAGGCTCCATGCTTTTACAGATCCACAGCCCATCACCCCAGCCAACCTTCCAGGAAGCTCCTTTCCAGGACCGAAGGCCAAGTCCAGCTGAGTGAAAGCCAATAAACAGAGTTTGGATTAAGGCTGTCCCCTGCCCCCATTGAATGTCCAACCCCTTCTCAGCCCTTGGTGCAAAATTCACCAGCTTCCCCCACCTGATCTCCTGATGACTGATCTACTATTCCCCTTCACATGCACAAATGAGATGATTAACAGTTGAAAAATGCCCTCTATGTTTAGTCACAAACACACACATCAATTAGAGGAGGTCTTCTCATCCACACATAACTCTAGATAAACAAACAAGGATGAAAAGCTCACACAGGTAAACATCTGGAGGAAACAAAGGATTTCAGTCTTACTGTGGAGTTCTAAAATCTGAAGACATACTCAAGCTAAAGGAGAATTTATGAAAAATAAAAACACTCTTCAAAGATTAGTTAATGTTTAAAAATTACTTATTGGCTATCGATAGCAAATGAGCCAATGTTTCTAAAGTGATAGAGAAATTAGACCATTCTCCATGGCCCATCTCAGTGATATTAAAATGAGCCAGAGCAATGATTATACATTTAAATGGGAACCCAGTTTACTCTTCACCTTCCCTTCATTTGGATTATGGCCAATGATCGAGAAACCCTAAATTGAGGTACTTTCCTATTGTCACTCCTATTGGCTAGTGGGTATTCACTGCTGGTGGCATGATGCTGCCTTTTCACAGAGAGCTAAGTCAGTAAGTCTGCCCCTAGGAGAAATTTAGCACCGAAGACAAAAAAACCCCAAAACATTCCATGAGAGCCCAAAGTACGAGACCCAAACTAGACTCTTCAATTCTCCTACCTCAGACCCTCTTTGCAAGCTTCTCGGGAGCCTTGGAGTAGGTCCAGGGGACCCTGTGGCACTGAAGGAGATGACTATGATCTCAGAAAATGAGACAGGAAGAACACTGGCCTGAGTCAGGAGGCTTAGCTGCTTATGTGCATGTGACATTGGAAAATTGCCCAGCCTTTCCTTGGTTTTGTCATCCGGAAAAAGCCTACCTCACAGGGCTGCTAAGAGGCTCCAAGTAGAAAAGGTTGAGTGAGGGTGAGAATACGTTGTAAACCGTAAGAAGCCGTATGAGTGCAAACATGATTACTTGTATTGCCAGTGCTTTGGTTTGGAGGAGTGCTTTGATTACTGAGCTTGCTCTGTGCTGGGCACTAGCTACTAACTTCCTGCCATGGACCAAATTGTGTCCCCCCCAAATTTCATATGTCGAAGCCCTAATCCCCAATGGCACAGTATTTGGAGATGGGGCCTTTGAGAAGTAATTGGGTTTATTTATTTTTTAATGTTTTATTTCTTTTTGAGAGACAGACAGCATGAGTGGGGGAGTGTCAGAAAGAGAGGGAGACACAGAGTATGAAGACAGGCTCCAGGTTCTGAGCTGTCAGCACAGAGCCTGACGCAGGGCTCGAACCCATGAGCCATGAGATCATGACCTGAGCCGGAGCCGAAGCCAGATGCTCAACCGACTGAGCCACCCAGGCGCCCCAGAGAAGTAACTTGGTTTAGATGAGGGCATTCATGAGAATAAGAAGAGACACTAGTGAGG
The DNA here is from genome assembly GCA_017311185.1 of Proteles cristata cristata. Lineage (NCBI taxonomy): Eukaryota > Metazoa > Chordata > Mammalia > Carnivora > Hyaenidae > Proteles > Proteles cristata. The sequence continues at coordinate 165,308 of JAESUZ010005557.1, forward strand.
TTGCCTCCTGTCTCTCTCCACCTGTCCTCATGGAGGAAAGGCCATGTGAGGACACAGCAAGAACACAAAACCATTTGCAACCCAAGGACAGAGCCCTCACCAGATGCTAGCCCTGCAGGCACCGTGAGCTTGGGCGTTCAGCCCTCAGAACTGTGGGAAATAAAGTCCTGGTCTTTAAGCCACTCTGTCTACAATGTTTGGTTATGCAGCCCAAGCTGACTAAGACGTTCCCTTGATTTCCTAACAACCCCGAGATCACCTCTATCATCACTACCATTCTACAGATGAGGGAAAAGGAACCTGGAGAATTTAATAAACTTGTCCAAGGTCAAGGCCACCAACTGGGAAGAGGTGGAACCAGGATTACGAATTCATGGCACAGAGACCACCGGGACCTCACACAAACCATTTCTTATTCCTGGGCACACAGCTAAACCATGTTTCCCAGCCCTGCTATGGGGAAAGCTATCTTCAGTGGAATATATGTGAAAGCACTGTGTGCTGCTCAGAAGCTAGGGTAGTGCTGAGGACATGGGCATTCCCCCCCTTTTCTCTCTTTCTTTGACAGGGACCTCAGAGGTCCATGTGTAGGAGATGGCCCTGCAACAAAAGGGGAGCAGCCTAGGTCCCTCAGGGACATTATGAAGGAGAGCTGCTTCCCCCAACCAACCCTCACTGGCCTCCAGCTTTAACAGGAAATGAACTGTTGCTGAAAGAAAGAAAGAAAGAAAGAAAGAAAGAAAGAAAGAAAGAAAGAAAGAAAGAAAGAAAGAAGAAGGAAAGAAGGAAGGAAGGAAGGAAGGAAGGAAGGAAGGAAGGAAGGAAGGAAGGAAGGAAGGAAGGTAGGAAGGAAGGAAGAAGGAAGAAAAGAAATGAACTGTTATTAGGATAGATCTATTAGTGTTATAGATGCTCACATGACATACCCTGACTAATATGTTCCCAGGAGTCCTTCCTAATTATATAAAGTGAATTCTAAAAAGCAAGGCAACCAAACCAGTATTTTATATGAAAATGATGAAGATACTTGTTTACGATGTAAAAACCTGAATACCACCTCTGATTGTAAACCAGGAAATAACACAAAGGTACTTTTTTTCATTTTAAAATTTTATTTAAATCCAAGTTAGGTAACATATAGCATAATAATGATTTCAGAAGTAGGATTTAGTGATTCATCAGTTACATGTAATACCCAGTGCTCATTCCAACAAGTGCCCTCCTTAAGGTCCCTTGCTCATTTAGTCCATGCCCCCACCCAACACCCCTCCAGCAACCCTCAGTTTGTTCTCTGTATTTAAGAGTCTCTTAATGTTTACTCCCTTTCTTTATGTCTTGTTTTTCCTTCCCTTCCCCTATGTTCCCATGTTTTGTTTTTTAAATTCTACGTATGAGTGAAACCATATGATACTTTAATTTTTTAATCTATTTTTCAGAGAGACAGAGCACAAGCAAGGGAAGGGCATAGAGAGGGAGACATGGAATCAGAAGCAGGCTCCAGGTTCTGAGCTGTCAGCACAAAGCCCTACATGGGGCTCAAACTTATGAACTGTGAGATCATGACATGAGCCGAAGTCAGACACTTAACCGACTGAGCCACCCAATCATATGATCATATGATACTTTTAAAAGGAATATAGGAAAGCTCATTTGCTGTGGCATTTGTCTTCAAGGAAATTTATTTTGATTACCAACACTTGTGCTACCTAAGTCACTATGTTCTATAGCAAAGTTTCCTTTTAACTTTCAGTAGCCAGCAGAGCACCTGTCCTGTAAGAGACTGTCAGTTAACATTTGCTGAGAATGACTGGCCTTTGCTCCCTCATCGCTTTCTGCTCACTACCTTGTTGAGACACATACAGTCAGTAATGTCCCCAGATTTTTCTCTGGGGTCTCTTTTGGGAAAGTCCAAAGCAGCCCTGTCCCTGTCCTCTAAGATAGTGTTACAGGCCGAACTACATCCCTCCAAAATTCATATGTTGAAGTCCTAAACCCCAGGACTTCAGAATGTGACTGTTTGGAGAAGGACCTTTAAAGAGGCGATTATGTTAAATGATTCTATTAGGGGAGGCCCTAATCCAATCTGACTGTTGTTCTTATAAGAAAAGGAGGTTAGGGCACAAAAAGAGACACCAGGGATAGTGCATGCAAAGAAGAAAAAAGATATATTTGAACCCACCTTTTAAGTATAGTTTTTGTGGAGTTGTTTTCAACTTTTGTTGTTTTGTTTCATAGAGTTCTAAGACCAGAACTTTATTCCAATGTGATATTAAGAAACATCTCAAAGATAACAAGAAGAATTTTACAGTGAATTTTATGGGGAACACTGATATGTATACCCAGTATACTACTGTGAATATTTTACTGCATTTGCTTTATTGCACACTTACCCATTTTCCTGCCCTTCCTTCAATTTCTCCATCCATCCATTCATCATCCTAATGCATTTCAAAGTAAGTTGTAATCTGTAACTTCCCTCTCAGCATCCACATCACTAACCAGAATCCAGTATTTGGTTACAGTGGTTTCTTTTCACGTAAAATGTATCAACGATGAGGAAATTCACAAAGCTGAAGTGCATATTCCCAGCAGCCTTGAGAAGGATATACATCTGCTGTTCTGTGAAAGGGAAGTATATGCAAAAAGACTGCCAAAGGCCGAAGGATCCTTCTGACCAAGGAAAAAGGCTGACAAATTCATCGAGGCAAGAAATGATTTATTTAGGAAACTTAGGAAAGACACATGTCTTGCATGGATGCAAGTCTAGTAGATTTCTGCAACCCTACCTCCCTGAAAACCTACTTTTTATAACCCTTAGAAGCTGTGAGTCCTTCCTGGGGGACCACTCAAAAAGAGAATGTTTAGGAATAGGTGTCTCTCAGTCTTCTTTCCAGGGAAGATGATGGATATAATGCCCTGAGGGTATGCTTAAGGGTGTGTTTAAACAAAAAGAAAAAATGGGGGGAGGGGGGAGCTCAAGAAGGTTTCACGGTCATGAAGGTGGCAGATTTGTCCAAGATGACATCAGTTGTGCTCACACACCTGTGTAACCCAAACCCCTCTCAAGATGTAGAATATAACCATCACTCCAGAAATTTGCCAACCCTCTTCTCAGTCAATTCCACTCTCACTATCCCCAGAGGCAACTATTATTATAATGTTCATTCCACGATAGATTGGTTTTGCTTGCCTTAGAACCACATTTAGTATATGTGCTGCTGAAGCGAGCACGCCTTAGAACCACATTTGAAAGGAATTATACAGTATGCATTCTTTTGCTTACGGTTTCTGTCACTCAGCATAATGCTTTTGAGACTGATCCTGTGGTTGAGTGTAGCAGTGAGTTGACCTCTTTCTGCTTGGGAAGTATTGTTAAATATATGCGGGCTTGTTGATAATTCTCCTATAGATGCACACTTGGCTTGTTTCCAGTTTTTGACTGTTATGAATAAAGTCACTATAAACACTCTTGTATAGCCTTTTTGTGGCCATGTGTCTTCATTTCTCTTGAGTAAATACATAAAAATGGAATCGTTGGGTCATAGGGTAAGGATGTGTTTAGTTTTGTTTAAAAAAAAAAGTGTCAGAGGTTTCTTAAACCAAAGTGCCTGAACCCTTTTACTTTCCCACTAACAATATCCGATTACCCATTGCTCCACATCCTTGCCAACATTTGGCATTGACAGTGTTTTTAATAAAACTAGACCTTTCTAAATCTGGCTCTAGACATTAGGAAATGGGAGGGGTTTGTCATCTCTAAGCCTGTATCTGTGGGCACTGTGGTTGGTGAACTGTACAGGATCTAATTTAAATTTATTCCTCATAACCACTTATTGAGAGGCTGGGAGAAGTGGAATGATTGTAGAACTGGGCTTCAACCCCAGGTTTTTCTGGCTCTTTTTTTCCCCCCTCAGCTTGATTAGAAACAAGAAGATATTAAAAAGGGAGATCTCTGTGCAAAGGAATATTGTCAACCTTAGTTGACATTAGTCAGAGCCCTCCAGGAAACTCAGAAGATTCTGTTTCCTTATGGAAGCTGATGCTTCTGGTCCTGTAGGTTTGGATGACTTGGGGACAGAGAATGAGAGGGGAACTAAACCCTTCTCCAAACATAGGCTTCCTTCCACCTGCTACAGGTCTCAGGAAATCAAGCTCTCAGGCTCATAAAAGGCCTAGAGAGACCTTCCAAAGGTCTTTTCTGCTTCCCTAAGCCCTGAGATAAGGAATCTCTGGGGCTACAGGGTTCTGGTTGCAGCTCTAATCCCAGTTCAAGTTAAATAATATCCTCCAAAATGGGCTGGTTGATCCAGTGGGAGCCAATGATTTCCCTGGGGAGCTCCCAGATTTGAGGAAATATATCATTGCTGGGATCTGGGTACAAATGGAGAGGAAATGGAATGCATGGAGCCTTGTCCATCTAGTCCTCATAATGGGATGAGGTAAACCCAAATATCTTCATTAGCCAGATGAAGAATATGAGGGTCAGAGCCTCTGGGTCACTTATCCAAAGTCATACAGCTCTACATTGCAGATTCCAAACTCCGTCCATCTCCTAGTGGAAAGGATTGATGCAGGGGTTATAGAATCACAGGCTTGGAACTGAAGGACTGACAGAACACTCTTCATAACCTGCCAGACCACTCATGAGAATGCATGCTATGGTGCTTCCGCCGCACCCACTCTGTGTTGAGACCCCACCCCTGAGACAGAATGCTAAAGCAAGATCCTGAGGGAAGGCAGTGCCTTCCATGTAGGGACTAGAGCCTGAAGCTGGCAGAGAAGGAAGTTCCCAGCAGAGGGACACTGGGCACTTATTTCTCCAGCTCACCTATTTGCATTTTAGCAGCAATCTCCTAATGACAGAGCGTCATGGCCAGAGAAAAAGCCACTCCTTGTCCCTTCCTAAAATCCCCTCACAGACTTTGTGGCTCACAGGTGTGTGAGTTGTGGCCCCTCTTACTGCCTGTTGAGGCAGGAGAAAGGCTGTGGGGGCGGGTTCACAAAGTCCTCTTATAAACTCTGCTCTGACCCCAGTAAATTGTCTCAAGATGTCTTCAAGTCTCTTTTTCTTCATCTGTAAAAACTTTTCCTTCCATCACAGGGTTGTTGAGAATATTCTTTAAAAGGCGTGTATTATATAATAAAATGTATTACAGGGTAGGCAATCAATTAGCGTTTTTTATTCTCCTTTCCTCTGGTTTGGCCAAATAGATTGTTAAAAAGAAAGTTAACTTGTTATATTGTGTTAAACACCATCCTATTCCTTTGGGGATTGTGAAAAGACTTCATGCGGACACACTTTTGCCTTGGGCCTACGACCTTCTGTCCAGCTCCTGTCCTTTCAAGTCAGTTTGGGTAGGAATGTTGGTCTGATCTTGGAAGACTCTTGCAACTCAAAGCCTGCAGGCAAATTTGAATTAACAGGTTGCAGCACTAACTGGGAGGAGAGGAAATGTAGGGAGGGGATTCACTCCTCACTGTAGAGTCAACGCCTGGGAGAAGGAACTGACCACTGCTAAAACTGTTACCCAAAACTGGCTTCTCCCCTTGGTGGATGTTGAGCCTAAAGGCACAAGCCAAAGAATAGAAGAAGGAAGAGTTTTGGTTGCAACAAGTACAGAAAAACACCTAGGATATTTCCCAAATCAGTGTCCTCTCGAACAACGGAGTTGGGGAACTGTTTGAGGTTTTTACATTTTTAAATAATGTTTATTTTTGAGAGAGAGAGGAAGAGACAGAGCATGAGTGGGGGAGGGTCAGAGAGAGACAGAGAGAGTGAGACAGAATCCAAAGCAGGCTCCAGGCTCCAAGCTGTCAGCACACAGTCTGACACTGGGCTTGAACTCACAGACCTCGAGATCATGACCTGAGGCAAAGTTAGAGGCTTAACCAACTGACCGGTCCAGGGACCCCCAGGACTGGGGAAGTTTTAAGCTAAGCGTGCATGCATATTTATGAACAGGCTTGTGCAATTGGAATACAGCATGAGGTTGTGGCAAAAGTCATCTTAAAGTGAAGGAGTCCAGGTCAAAGTCACTAGGGCCAGCAAGGGTCAACATTATCAGTTCTCTGACTCTAGTTTGTCTGATATTTGAGTGCTCAAAGGGGTTTAGATCCTGTGAAGATTACTCACCAATGTGTGTCAGGTCAATTTTCACTTTTGAATATGATTAGGCTACCTGCTGACCTGCTAGTGGCTGTTTGTTCTTTTGTTCTTACATTCTTTCCTAAGACAGCTGGAGGCCTAAAATGATCTTTCTTATGTCAAGAGAGCTATGTCTGTCTTTCTTTTTCTGGGGAACCCTAACTCTTTGTGCTTACAGTACCAGACAGAAACCATTGTCAACTACTGAAGAACCCACTGAATAGCAACAGACCATTGGTGAAAAATCTTTCCACTGCAGAGGCTAACTCCCTGGGATTTAGAAGGTGCCAGAGAGAAGTCAGAGAAAAACCAATGTACAAGCATTTACAATTAAAATGAAAACAAATCAGGCATTTCTTCAGAAAAAGGACTTCTTAAAGGACAACCCAAAAGGGGCACCTAAGTGGCTAAGTCAGTTAAGCACCCAACTTTTCTTTATGAATGTAATTTATTGTCAAATTGGCTTACCTATAACATTAGTACTCATCCCAACAACTGCCCTCCTCAATGCCCATCACCCATTTTCCCCTCTCCCCCATGCGCCTCCATCAACCCTCAGTTTGTTCTCTGTATTTAAGAGTCTCTTATGGTTTGCCTCCCACTCTTTCTGTTTGTAACTATTTTTTCCCCTTCCCTTCCCCCATGGACTTCTGTTAAGCTTCTCAAGATCCACATATGAGTGAAAACATAGGGCATCTGTCCTTCTCTGACTGACTTATTTCACTTAGCATAATATCTTCCAGTTCCATCCACATTGCTGCAAATGCCCAGATTTCATTCTTTCTCATTTCCAAGTAGTATTCCATTGTATATATAAACCACATCTTTACCCATTCATCAGTTGATGGGCATTTAGGCTCTTTCCATAATTTGGCTATTGTTGAAAATCTTGCTATAAACATTGGGGTACATGTGCTCTAAAGCATCCAACTCTTGATTTCAGCTCAGGTCATGATCTCACGGTTTGTGAGATACAGCCCCATGTCAGGCTCTGCGCTGACAACACGGACCCTGTTTGGGATTCCCTCTCCTTTTCTCTCTGTCCCTCCTTACCTTCAAAATAAATAAATGAAAACATTTATAAAAGGGGGAGGGCGCCTGGATGGCTCAGTTGGTTAAGCTTCTGACTTTAGCTCAGGGCATGATTTCATGGTTTTTGAGCTTGACCCCCATATTGGGCTCCACACTGACAGTGTGGAGTCTGCTTGGGATTCTGTCTCTCTCTCTCTCTCTCTTTCTGTCCCTCTCCCATTCTCTCTTTTTCTCAAAATAAATAAACTTTAAAAATATAAATATTATATGTAAATACATAAACATAATAAAGTATAAATATAAAACCATCATCACAATTTTAGAACACTTTTATCACCCTGAAAAGAAATCCTATATCTTATCTTTCACTTCCCAAATCTCCTATTTCAGCCTCAATTACTAATCTTTCTATTCTACATATAGAGTTGCCTATTCGGAACATTTCATATAAGTAGAACTAAAAAATAGGTGGCCTTTTAACTGGTTTCTTTCACTTAGCATAAATGTTTTGAAAGTTTATTGATGTAGCATGCACAAGTATTTTGTGAATGAATATTTTGTGAATGAAAACGATTCCATTGTATGTGTGTATGACATTTTGTTCATCAGTGGACGGACATTGGGCTTTTCCATAAACAATGCTGCAATCAACATTGAGCACAAACTTTTGTGAAGATATATGTTTTCAAGTCTTTTGAGTATATACCTAGGTTTCTTTTCCAGGGACTCAGCAGGCGAATGGCTTTTGCCTCTGCAGGCCCAGGTCCTTCTATAAGCTCTGAGGGGTATTCCCTAAGCCTCTGACCTCAAACCTGGCAGATTAAGTCAAAATTCTACTGAATCTTCAAGTCCCACTTCATTCACCAATAGTCACTCAATAAATATGTATTGATTCTGTACCGGGTGCCAGGCACTCTGTTACATCCTGGGGATACAGAAACAACATAGCATTAAACACCAAAATTCAACCAATGTGAAGATCTAACTAGCTTTAATAACCAATTTATGAATTGACCAGCATTGTCCATCCAGCAAGTAAGGGGAGCTCCAAAGAGCTGTGCGAAATGGAACGTTTTTACAGGAAAGGGGTTGGGGCAAAAGCTTAGTAGCAAAAGAAAAGACTGTTCCAGGCAAGGTAACCTTCCCTTAGACGGAGGGCAGGGGCCCTTATTAGGTGGGTAATGTCATCTTCCTGGAGGGGAGAGGGCATCGAAAGGGCCCGTGTGACAGATTACCTCATTGGTGCTGACCAGAAATTCCAGATAGATTAGTTTAAAATTCCACTCTTGGGGAGGTGGGACCTGCAGATAAGTCCTGTTTGCTGTCCTTGGGGCAAATGACTCCACTGTGGGCCCATGTCTTCTACAGGCAAACATCCTTGTCCTCCTGGAGTGAAGATCCAGTGAGGGCTGCAAGAAGAACAAACAAGTTATGTGGTGTTCGTTTCTCTGCGAAGCATTCCCAGATGTGGTCGGGAGGGTTCAATTCTACTCTGGCGGTGCTTGGTTATCTCTTTTTTATTCCAAAAGTGATTTCTATCTCTATAATGGCACCCATTCAAAACATCATACAAATAAGGTGATGTTGGGGCGCCTGGGTGACTCAGTCGGTTAAGTGTCCAACTTTGGCTCAGGTCATGATCTCACGGTGCGTGGGTTCGAGCCCTGCGTTGGGCTCTATGCTGACACCCAGCTCAGAGCCTGGAGCCTGTTGCAGATTCTGTATCTCCCTCTCTCTCTCTGACCCTCCCCTGCTCATGCTGTTTCTCAGAAATAAATAAAAACATAAAAAAAAATTTTTTTTAATGAGGCGATGTAAAGTACTGCCCACTCTCCTGTTACCATGAGGATTTACCATGTTTATCTGTGTGTCTTCCATGGCTTCCTTTTATAAGGGCCATTATGGGGGGTGGGGGGGGGCTGCCCCCAGGCGGGACATGTATGATACTCCTTGGACAGTTCCGGCTACCCCAAAACAGGAAAGGACAAAAAACCCAAATGGTTAAACTAAAAATATCTCCACCAGTTTACCAGAAAAAGACAATCCTATCAATAGTGTAGGGTCCAGGAACTCCCTACAGTCTTGATGTTAACGCTTTGCTAGAGGAAAGAACAACCTTAGCTAGACAAGAGCTAGGCCTCCAGTAATCTGTGAGTCTTTAGCATAAGAAAATCTCTTTGGAAACCTCTTGATTTTACCTCCCCCAACTCCATAGTATATAACCAGTCACCCTTCACAACCCCAGCGCAGCTCTTTCTGCCCATGGGTCCTGTCCCCATGCGTTAATAAAATCACCTTTTTCACACCAAAGATGTCTTCAAGAATTCTTTCTTGGCCGTCAGCTCTGAACCCCACCATCACTCCAAAACCCCATCAAAAACACTGATTTGCAGTCTAGCCTTCATGGGTCTCAAGATATGACTGAGGAAGCTTGCAGCTGGGGCCATCTTGGCGGCCAGCCTTCTTCCCCACTCTTGGGAGCTCCTCAGCTATTCCACTCAATCAAAGGTTTAGTAACCGTGAGTGGACTCTGAGACCTCTACTCCCATCTTTAATTGGGACCAAACAGGTAGAAGTCCAGATCGCTCTCTCTGACCTGCCATGGCAGGCACAGGGACTAACAACTCATGGCCAGGCATCTCCAAGACGCAGCAGCTATCAGCCAGGACTTCTTGGGGACAAGAACTACAGACCTAGATAGAGTTTTTTTGTTTTTGTTTTCGTTTTTACCAGAAGCACCTGGATATAAACTGGACTTCCCTGAGCCTCTGGAATAAAACTGAGATCATACCGACCTACCAAAGTTGTCGGAAAGGATTAGAAGCCCTGGGATTCATGGAGGGGGTGGGTCTTGAGCCACCCCACCTTCTACATCAGCCTCCCTAGGCACTCCCCGAATAAACTCCAAGTAAAACAGTGTACTTGCTGTGAGGGTCCCCTTTAGGACAGGTCTCCTGGCACCCCTCTTCCAAACATTTCTGCCCCTAAGATCCTTCTCTTCCGTGGACGTCCTGCCTCAGGTTCTGAAATTCATGCCTATTGATTAGTATATAGCCGGCCTATTTTATAGGCACGTTCTCCGAATATCCATGCTAAAAGAGACTTTTAAGGCTCTTCTGGGAGATCTACTCTCACTATACCCCCAACTCAGTCAGTGCTTTCTGAAAGAATGAAATAAAGGACGTTATTCCCTCCCCCAAGCAGGGACCCATCAGGCTTTGAATGGCTGCTTTCAGGCTTCGGCGGCCCCTGGGGAATTTCTCTCGGCTGGACAGCGGCCCTTAGGGCCACCTGCATCTCCCCTCCGCTCCCCACTGGCCCCATCCGTAAGGGTAGAGGCCGACAAGGCTCGGAGCCCCTCTTCCCGGCGCGGCGCCAGGAGCGGGACGTCAGCCCAGCGTAGGACCTCTCGGAGCCGAGTCGGGCGCAGGGTCCGCGGGGGGGCCCGGGGCGCGGGGGCGGGCCGCCGGCCGGGGTGGGGGATGGGGCGGGCCAGCAGGCCCCGGGCTCGCAGCGGTCACGTGGCGAGTCAGCTGCGCGCGCAGGGCGGAGCCGGGCGCGGTAAATAGGCGCGGGGGCCGGCTCCGGGAAGCTACGGCGGCTGCAGGCCCAGGCTTTCGGCTGCGGAGTCGGTGAGTCCGGGCGGAGGGGGGGGTGGCGGTGGAAACGCGGCGCCACTGCGGTGGAAGTGACCTTGGCGATGGGACGGGGAGACGGGGCCCCTCTGCACCCCCGCGAGGCCCAGGCGCCGTCCCGAGGCATCCCCGGGGCGGCGGGAAGTGGGGGGACCCTTGGGCTGTCACAGCTGGGCGGGCAGGGATGGTAGCCCACACACTTCTAGAAGTCCGTGTGGGGAGAAAAGCAAAAAACAAGAACAACAACAACAAAAAACAATCAATCCCACGCGGTCAGCCTGGCACCCGCCCCGGACCCCGGCCGGAAAGCAGGCACCCGCCGGCCCGTCCCCGAGGGCTGTGTTCGCGACCCCGGGTCGGCTCAGCCCGACCCCACGATCCGCCCGGCTCCACGGTCGAGTCTGGGAAGCAGCTCCGGCGGAGCCGGGGAGTTTGCGGGGGAGTCCGGGGGAGGAGCTTGCGGGGAAGGGTTTGGCCTGGATCCTGGAGACTTTCCGGCTAGAATCTAGCTCCCCAGCCCCTTGTGAGCTTCTGGGCCTCAGTTTCCTTAGGAAATTGCTGATAAAATAGTGTCTCCGTGCAGCTGTTTTCTTATTCCAAAAGGTTTGCTCGGGGAACTTTTCTGTACACGACCACACAACGATTCCAGGGACCCCACGAGATAGAAACGGGAAAACTGGACCCTAGAACTGGGTGGAGTCGGGTGGAGGCCACATGTTGAGCTAAGTCCACCGATGGGAGGAGAAATTAAGCAGGAAGCAAGTTGGGAGACTAGGAAAAGGGCATGGGGGCTCCAGCCCCCCTCTTTCTGGGAGCCCGGGGCGGAGGGGACGGTTGATGCCACTCCCTACCGCAGTGGAGCAGAGGCGGTGCCTTCCACAGGCCCAGCGTTGTGTGGGAGAGGAGAAAGCAGGGCAGAGTCTCTGGGGCATCTTCCCTGAGTTAGTGACTCTGGAGGCCTGGGAGAGGGAGTCGGAGGGTAGCAGCTGGCCGTCCTGGTAGATGTGAATTGGATTTGCCTTCTTTGTGGGCCTAGATCATCCTCTTCCCCAGGCTGGAGGAAGCCAACAGGCTGGGGCAGGGAGGACTTTTACCCAGTCCCTCACCTCCCGTGGGTTCAAAGGAAGCCCGAGCTCCTTTTGTTACCTTAGAAAACAAATCCTCAAGTGCCTCTGCTAGAGCCAAACACAGCTGAGATACATTTGCCCAGTTGACTTTGTAATAGATTCAGAACTATAAGGTGACAGGTGACATGGCTTAGAAGTGGTGTGTTTTAGTAAAGGCTGCTTTTCTTCCATAGCATCCTTAATGTAATGGAGAATTGTTTTCTGTTGGCGCTGATGATGGTGACCCAGAGCCCTTGAAGTTTATGGAAAAAGGGGCTGAGCTTCACCACCACCCCCACCCTCCCCAGGCAGTAGCTTTCCCAACGGAGGGTTGAAGGTGCCCTGGAGAAAGGTTCTGCTCAAATCTTTTTTGGGCATCTGTCCCAGAGCTGGGGTACTGCCACTCAGAAGTGGAAAGGTATAGATCCCTTATCTGGGGGACTTTGAGGGCCAGTCCAGCCCTGGCTCCAATAATTGCCCTGCTCTTGAGTGAGGACAACCGTTTCTGAACTGGTCGGGTGGTGAGGCCTTTGGGCTTTAGGATGTGCCGCAGGTGTGCTGCTGATTGAGCAGCTTGAGCTGAGGCCTCTTCTAGACTGGTTCTTTCTCTCCCCAGTTAGAGGACCTGGGAGTTGGGGTAAGAAGTTAGTTGCACACGTCCCAGGGGTAAGAGATTTTGTATGGCTATTGGCAGTTGGATTGAGAGGCCATGGAGAGCACATCCAAAGGAGCCTTCGAGCATCTGCCGGATGGTTTTCTTCAATGTGGTCATGAGTTGTGGTTGTGTAGACTTTCCCTGTCCTAGGGAGGGAAGAACTGAAGTCTTTCGGAAGGAGGGCTGTGATGTCTGCTGCCTATTTTTAGATAGTTTCACATAAGGACAATGTTAAAGAAATGGAAATTTTTCCAGATCAAGAAGGATGGAAATCGGGCGTGTAGAGAGAGTTGACACAGAGAGGAGTCTAGGCGAGGCATACACAAGTATGTGTTGATTATACTTGATCTGCAGCAGTGTCTGCGCCTGGTCCCATATATAATATAGCGTCACCTCTTGGTTTAAGCTCAGCACACACTCCTGAAGCTGCCTAAGAAAAGGTGTGTGGGCGATAAATCCTCTTTTCATGGCTGTTAATTAATGTTTCTATTCCACCCTCGTATGGATAGGGAAGGGGACCTAGGAACCAAACGCCATTGTATATTTAGACTTCACTCCATCTCATTTTTAACCTCAAGCCTCATGCCCAAACCTTTTCCACAGCCGCTGCGGCCTCCAGGCTTCAGGCTTGTGTTGGTTCCCAGGTGAGCGCATTTCCTCTTGGTCACAGCTCCCCTTTGAAGGAGGCAGGTTGCAGCCTGTTGGCTCCATTACCCTCTGGGACCTGCCTCTCATCTTCTTGGGAGACATTCTGGCTCCTGTCTGTTCTTTTCTTTAGAATTCTCCTGCACCCCTTTTTTTTTGGGCGGGGGGTGATTTTAATACTGTGTATCAATCTGTGAACAATGTTTTTAAAATTGATAATACTCGAGTTAGGGGGGAAAATAAAATAATTGTACTTGGGCTGCGGTGTATCCCTTTCCACAAGTGTTTGTGAGACTTATTTATGTTGCTGCCTGAAGATCTAGTTCATTTCGAATGCACAGTGTACACCAAGGGACAGTTAGCTTTTACTTTTTCACCAGTCATGGAAGCACTACAGTAACCCCACCAATTGCTAGGTCATAAGGTGTGTGTGCATTTTCCGTTTTGCTAGACACTGATAGAGCGCTGTCCAGTGACGTGTTATCAGTAGGGGCTACCAGAGGGCTTGAGGGTTCCTCTTCCTCATTTACCACCACTAGCTATTACCAGACTTTAATTTTTACCAACCCGATGGGCTTGAGATGGTGTTGCTGATTGAATTTTTATTTCCAGGAATTCAAATTAAATTCCGTTCCCAGTAAACCATTGGTTTAGTGAGGTTTTCTGTTCTTGTCCTTGATCACTGTGTATGTAGTTTTAATGTGTCTGTTAACAGCGAGAACTTACTAAGGGTTCTCTAGATCCTAACAGGTATCTGGACTTCTCTGTAATTAGATAACATTTTCTAATTTTGTTTTTTTTTTTTTAGTTCAGGATGCATGTGTGTTTGGGGTACTGTAGTTTGACTTTTCCACTTTCCAGATGAGAATATTGAGGCTGCTGCAAGTTTGTGACATGACAGAGGTCACTAAAATAATTGAGGTGGAATTTCTCCTGGGGTTTGAGCTGTGGCCAGTTGTCTGTCCCTACTCAGATATACTCCTCAGGGCTCGCTTGTTTTCCCAAGCACCCATTTCCCTCCCATGTTATCAAACAGAAGTTTTATAGAAGACCCAAAGGCCCCTTTCCAGCGTTACTGTTTTATGAATCCCGACGCTGAGAAAGCTGCATGCCTGACATCCTGACTGTTGTTATCTGTCTCTACCAGGCCAGTAACTCACTTTGGTCTGGTCATCAAGATAACCTAGTTACCAGGAGGGCTGAGGGGAGGAGGATGGGAGAGAGCCCACCGAAATCGTAAACCGATCCAGTGTAAAGCACCTACTCTGCAAAAAGACCCAGCAGGGGCTGGGCTTCTCCACGACCCTCCGACCTGGACATGGGCAGGATGTGCCCACACATAAAAAGGCGCCTGGCCTCCAGGTTGCGCAAGACCCGGGAAGGCGGTGCCAGCCCAAGGCCTCCGCCGCTCCAGAATTGCGGCCTCCTCAAACATCAGCCGGCAGCCTGCCTCTCACGCCATTTAGCCCTCTCTGCGTTTGGGCAGGCGTGGTTCTGGGGGTCAAGAGAGCAGGGTAAACCAGCGTTCGAGGACTTGCTGCTGCAGGTAGGAAGATCATAATTTTTCATCCATGTTTCATTTACTTCTGAGAGGAATAAAGGTTGAGCCTGGGACGTCAAGAGTTCAGTGGCCTGTGACTAGAGCGATGTGTACGCTTCTCACTAGTGAGTCCACAGCCGTGTCCCGGTGGCACGTTATAAGGGCTGCCTGCTCTGAACCAGGCTGCGTGGAATGCGCTTTCAAAAAGCCCATCTCCTTACATCTCCCAGCAGCCTTGTGAGGTGAGTACATTTTCCTGGAGCCTCTATAGGAACCCAGATTGAGCCGGAGGGCAAGGCCTTTCTGTCACTTGTGTTTGGCACTGCCGAAGCCTCCGCCACCTCAGCCACCAGCCAGCAGGAGATGTGATCTAGCCTGCAGTCGAATTACGGGACTGCTGCGCCCCTGCAGGCTGGGGAGGCATGGGGCCCTGAGCTCATTTCAGTCTCCAGGCATCTCTGAACACTTTCTAAAGCAGTCCTAAGGTCCTTCAGAATCCAGGCAGAATGCCCGTGTTAGAAACAGAGACGTGAGAGTGCAGTGCCCCCTTTAGCATGTCCGTTAGTCAGTATCAGAGTTCCTGAGCCCAGCTGGTGAGCAAAAGTTCCAGAACTTTCCCCATACCCCTTTGGTCCTCAGCAATGCGAAAGTTTTCAACTGCTGATGGCCTTCCTGGGGTCCACTGTTTTAAGCCTAAGGCAGTAATTCTCTTCTGTTTGTAGGATGTGGGCTGCTGTGGCTGATCTTAAGCAGTGTTCCATTTGTGGGCACTGTAGCTAGATGGTTTCTAGGCACTGTGGCAGATGAGCTCTGAGGAGGCCCGCCCTGCTCGACCTGCTGGGAATTAGTCACTGATTTTGGACAGATGGTTGGCAGGAGTTGCAGCAAGGAAAGTACCTGTGAGTGGCCTGAACTGTTTCAGTGGGTGAGGCGGGTGGGGCCTCCTCACTGCTTCCCCTGGGGCCTACAGGGCTGTTAGCTGCACAGTTGGGGGCCCACTGCAGTGGACACCTTTTTGGGTCACTCAGGAGTTGCTTGGGGGCATTTGGCAGATCCTGGCTCTAGAGGACAGATTAGCAACTGCTGCCCACTCACCATCACAGCTTTGAGGAGACAGACTAGGAGCCTTTTTTGTTGTGCTCTTTTAAATTTAAAGATTGTGGGGCGCCTGGGTAGCTTAGTCGGTTAAGCGTCCGACTTTCGCTTAGGTCATGATCTCGCGGTTCGTGGGTTCGAGCCCCGCGTCGGGCTCTGTGCTGACTGCCAGCTCAGAGCCTGGAGCCTGTTTCAGTCTGTGTCTCCCTCTCTCTCTGACCCTCCCCTGCTCACGCTCTCTCTCTGTCTCCTAGAAATAAAAAAAAAAAAAAAAATTTAAAGATTGTAAGCCACAAAGTAGTTAAACGCGTTTCCAGTAGGAGCAAAGACGTGAACCACGAAAGACCCATCGAGGCTGTGAATCAGACTCAAAGGCAGGGTCGGAGCGAATCTGAGATGAAGGCATGTGTGGGCGCCGCAGCCGCTCCAGCACAGAGGTGTAGCTAGGCAAGTCGAAGTCAGAGGAAGTGAAGATCTGCCTGGTTTCGCTGTGTAGGTAAACTGAAGTGGTCTAAACTTCAGGAACAACGGTTGGTAGTGATGACAAGAGGCAAGATAAGTCTTCGTGGAAGAGAAAGAAGCTTGACAAATTCTCTAGAAAGGTCCCACTCAGTCTTCACAACCCTCCCGCCTGTCCACTTTCCCCCTAAACCGTAGCTACAGTGCAACTTTAGTTTGTGGCTGTTGGCAAAATCACTCAGGTTTTGATTGTTTAGAGCCAACTGTGCAAAAGGTTGGCAATATATGAACAGCAGCAGTGGACAGGGACGAGCCAAGTGTGGGATAGAAGACGTGGTGGGCATCCATTCATCTTCTATATGGGCCACAAGATTACCACTGGCTTATTTGGAGATTTCAGATCTGTACGTCCGGTCTCCTTAAATTCAGTACAGATTTAGAATCCAATCTACCTGAGGGTTCTCCAGTCACATAAGAGAGCTTTTGTAAAAATCAAGCTTGATGGTGGTACAAACTGATTGCATGTCCTTAGGGTTATCGGGACTCAGCCTTCTGCGACTTGGCATCAGCTCCTCTCCTGTGTTTATTCTTATTCCTTGCAGAGTCCCCAGGTCTATATTAGTCCCAGGAATGGCTTCAAAGTAGTCTGGGGAATGGTTCTGCTATAAGGGGCTGGAGAAGTGTGGCTAATAGGAGCAGCTGGCCCCAGGCCTCTTGCACATGACGACATTCTATAGAACTTCCGTGAGGTGTGCTTTCATATAATAAACCCTTAAGTGCCACAGGGGTTTGGAGAGGAAAGAAATGCGAGAGCCTCTGTTTTTAAGCCAGAGATTGGCTTGGCAAAATGGCAGAGGGGTATAGTGGAACCCAAGGCCTACCCAGGAAGACCAGCTGACCAAGGGCTAGAAGCATCATCGGCCCACAGCTGTTCCCTCCACCATCCCATGCCCTGGGAGGGAGTCTGGTGACTTGCAAGTGTTCTTATCCACTTTGGGCCCCTCTTTTCTCACAGAATAAGGACTTTTTGTTCATTCTCTGCTGTAATTTAAAAAAACAAAACAGAACTGAGAAATTAAAAGGGAAGTATTTGCCCAAAAGAGGGGAAGCAAAATCTGGCTCTGTTTCATGCGAAGGCCATAGAACTCATGACAGCTTGTTAACGAGCTTATTTTATTTATTTCAGTTTTGTAATGTTTATTTTTGAGAGAGCGAGAGAGACAGAGCACAAGTAGGGGAGGGGCAGAGAGAGAGGGAGACACAGAATCCAGAGCAGGCTCCAGGCTCCGTGCTATCAGCACAGAGCCTGATGTTAACAAGCTTATTTTAACTGTTGGCACATAGGTTGTTCAGTGTGCATGCCTTGTGTGGAAGCAGAGAGAAAGATGACTGGCGCTCACTGGACTGAAATTGCTACTGCTCTCAGGACATCTGTGTCCCCTTCAAGGAGGAGAAAGTTGATTTAATATTCTTTGGGCTCCAGTCTCCAGACTTTCAAAATGGAAGCCCATTTGGAGTTCTTTTGAAGTTAAAACCTCATTTTAATTCAGACTCTTCTGAATTAATGTGATAGAGAGGTATTGTGGATTGATTTGGAGTGAACTGGAATTCTCTGGCACAGGCTAGAAGCAGGGGAAAGAAGGGAAGAGGGAGGGAAGGAAGCCGGGAAGGGAGTTGGACCTGGGAATTGAGTGTGCGCAAGTGAGCAGCCCTTTGTTGCTATCTTATTATAGAGCAGGCACTGTACCAGGGGCTCTGCCCACCCTCTTGACACGCTTGATTTCCTCCTGGAGCAGTGAATGGTCATTAACCCCATTTTACAGGTGGTGACACTGAGACTCAGTGCAGATTGGGACTCAGGGGTGCACAGTTGTGTAAGTGGAAGATCTGAATCCAGGTCTCCCAACTCCAAGCCCAGGGTCCTCCTGCCCACAGGCTACCAGAGTTACTGACCACTTCAGCCAGACTTTCCCAAATGCCACAGCCCTGTGCCTGGAGTGCTGATCTGAAAGAAAGAGCTTCCCAAGTGCTCAGTCCTAATGGGTCCAGGAGTCTGATTCAAGCTGAGCTGCCGCCCTCCAGGCTCACCTCTCTGAAGTTCACTGGGGCCCCTGGTTCTTCCTGACTCAAGGTAGGGAGAATGAAGTTGACAAGAAATTTGCAAGAGGACTTGTGGAACCAAAAGAAAAGGGCAAGTGCACCAAAGTGTCCCTTCGGGGGCGCCTGGCAGACCTTAGTAAGGAGTTGGGCCTGGGTACGGCCATGGCAGCTGTCAGTGCAGGAACTGAGAACCGTCTGGGAGATGGGTGGTGGCTGTGTTATCTGTCACCAGAAAAACCAGAGGAGTCTTGTGTAAAGTCCAAACTACCATGGAATTTTTCCCATTCTCCACTTCTGGTTTAACGACTCAGCAGATGGCTAAGCCCCAGGGGGCCACCTGGAGGCACTCCTATGTGACAGTGCCCTGGGAGCATCCCCCTGGGCCTGGCTCAGGACCCAGCCACAGTCCTGTCACCCCTGACAGGTCACGGTGAAAGCCGAGAATAGGGTGTGATTCTAATGGGCTTGCCAGCCAGGCCTCAGCCTGCTGGCATGGGTGTGAATGCCCGTGTGCCCAGAGCGTATACTTTAGTGTTTGTGCATCAGAGTCTTACGTCTGGGGAAATGCGAAGGCACCACCTAATTCAGAGGGCGTCGTGACAAAGGAAGGAATCTGACCGCTTTGCCTCTCTGCCCAGAAGTTCTCAAAGAGACCTTGGGGGCGCCTCAGTCAGTTAAGTGTCTGTCTCTTGATTTTGGCCTCGGTCATGATCTTGTGGTTTGTGAGTTTGAGCCCTGCATCAGGCTCTGCACTGCTGGCATGAAACCTGCTTGTGATTCTCTCTCTCCCTTTCTTTTGGCCCCTACCCCACTCATGCTCGCTCATCAGCGCTCTCTCTTTATTTCGAAATAAATAAACTTTAAAAAAAATGTAAAAAGACCTCAGCTCCTTGCCCCTTTCACCATGTGAGGACATAGACATTTACCTAACAGTTTGGAGGTTATGTGGGTCCCTGATGTGGTCATGTGAACACCAGCGTCGCTGTGAGTCACTGGAAAGAAGGCGTTCCTGTTTTGAGCAGAAAGTCACCGGGGAGAAGTCCTCACTGTTGACTGGGAATCAATTAGAAGTGCATTTGGGCTCAGGGTTTTTGGTAGCTCCACTACTCTCCTTCCTGAAAGACCAAACCTTTGAATATAACATGTTCATTTAATTTAAAAAAAAAAAAAAAAAAAAAGGTTAATGGAAAATAAATCTCCCTGCCACAGATACTGCTTTCATGTTTTTCTTGATATTTTACATTTGGTAATGGTAACGGGCATGTACATTGCTTAATGGTCTCACACTTATCGTGACTCACCCGCTCTTTGCTCTTTTCCACTTACGTGTATCTTGGGCTTATTTGCTTATCAGTACAATGTGGTTCGCTTCAGCTAGTTTGTATCTTAATGGTTGCTTTGGATTCTATTAATCATTTACTGTAACTTCACAGTTTCTCTGTTATTAGACACTTGCTTTGTTTCTGGTCTTTTGTAATACACAGAATATTCAGTACACATCTGTATAACTGTATCTGTGAATTTGAGGCTTGTAGAATAAATTTCTGAACATCAAATTGTTCAGTCAAAGGGTGTGCAGATCACCAAGTTAATAGAGACGGTCGGGGGTGCCCTGGGTGGCTCTGTTGTTTAAGCATCTGACTTTGGCTCAGGTCATGATCTCATGGCTCATAAATTTGAGCCCCACATCTGGCTTTGTACTGACAGCTCAGAGCCTGGAGGCTGCCTTGGATTCTCTGTCTCCCTCTCTCTGTCCCTCTCTCGCTCATGGTCTCTCTCTTTCTCAAAAATAAATTAACATGAAGAAATAATTTTAAAAAAGAAACAGGCCGTCCTTTCTATGGCTGCACCTTCCACCGGGTTCATCAGCTTCCCCACGCCTAACCCCCTCCTCCTGCCCCAAGGAATTGTCCAGCTGTATGCCTTTTCCAGTCCTTAATTTTATCTGTACCTCCCTGTGGTGGAGCATCTTTTAATATTTGCTGGCCATTTGTAGTTCTTTTTCTAATAACTTCATTGTGTGTGTCCCTTTGCCATTTTTCTATTCTGTTTTTCAGATTTTTTCCCTAAGTTTACTAAGTTTTTTATTTTGTGAGAGACGGAAGCAGAGAAAGGGAGAGAGAGTAAGCATGAGCAGGGGAGGGGCAGAGAGAGGGAGAGACAGAATCCCTGTGTGGAGCCAGATGTGGGGCTCGAACCCCCTGAACTGTGAGATCATGACCTGAGCCAATATCTAAGAGTCAGATGCTCAACTGACTGAGCTACCCAGGCACTCGTGTTTTCCTTCAGATTTTTAGGCACTTCTTGCATTTTAAGGAAATGAAGCCTTGCGTATATGTAAATGCTATTTTGTAGTTGGTCACTTTTTGTTTTGTTTTCTAGAAGAGTGGCCTTATTTGTGCGTAAGCAAGCATCGTCCCTTGAGGGTTCTGTTTTATGTCAGTGTTCAGTATCTCACTCCAATATTACGTTATTTAAAGTGTATTTATTTTCTTCATACGGTTTCCATTTTTATTCAAGACCTTTGTTCCATGTAACGCTTCTCGTGTGTGAGAAACCAAGTGGAAAGATTCAGCCTCTTTATTTTTTCCGAGGTGCAGTCGTGCGAGCATGCTTACGACACATCGTACCGCACTCTCTGAGCACCCACAGGTGCTCCTGAATGGTCTGTTTTGTTGACCTGACTGTCCCTGGGCAGGGGTCACCCAGGGCTTTATAAGGTACCACCTGCCCCAGAAGGCAGGCCTCCATCAGCCCTCTTTTCCAGAACCATTGGCCGCCATCACACAGCTGTTCTTCAGGGTGAGTTGTCGCTGAGGCCACTGTCAGGTTTAAACCTTCCTTCAGACATGTGCGGTGCATCTTCCTGTCACCCCGTGACCCTGGAGGAGGTGGTTCACTCTGGAAGCCCCGAGGTCGGGGACAGGAAATCCTCTGCCCCACCCCCACCCCTGTCCCCGCTGCGTGGGCATCTCACAAGGCCCGTGGTGCCGTGACACTGGAACATTTCTTGCTTTCATTAGAGTCGCTTGCCTAAGTGCTGATCAGAGGCCGAGCGGGAAGCTGCTGGGCCCCTGACTCTCAAGCCCGTCCAAGGTCGATGGCCTGTGGTGGTAATGGGATGGTTTCCCTTTTTGGAGGCTGCCACGTTGAGCTGGGAAACCGAGCCCTTGGCTGGCTGGACAATCCAGAAGACTCTGGATTCGTGCCACCGGCCAAACCAGCCTGGCTTCCCTGGCTTTGCTGGGTTTGGCGCGCACTGGGCTGGGCTGGCTTGTGTTTTGCTTGTTTTATGTCCAGAAGGTGGCTCATGAAGTGTGTTTTCTTTTGTATTTTCCTTATCTCGTTGGGCCTCCACTTGGGACCTGATCTCAGAGGCTGTGTACTCTTTCAGAGCACTGACTTGGAAAAAGGTCTCTAAGACTTGGTTCTGCAGACCATGGAGAGGTGGCTTGGCAGTAGGGGGGAGGGCATGAGGTCAGTTCAGCCTGAGTACCTGCGTTCATGGAGTTGTTATGGAAGGAGTCGTGGGTCCTGCTAGTGGCTGGGGCCCGGGGGTTATGACAGGCAGCAGGTCGGTGGGCAGCTATCCTCATAGCTCCCAAGATGGCCACAGGCCCCCCAGGGAACAGCACCGACTCAGACACAGCTTGAGAACAGCCCCCGAGACCCAAGCCACATGCGTCACCTGGACGCAGCTGCAGAGGGGCCTGGCTGCAACGCGGCCATTTGGTTTTCTCTCTTCCAGCTCCCAGGCATCTAGAGAAGCGTACACAGCCAGCCTTAGCCCGTGGGCTGCTACCACACAGTGCTACACGTTGGGTGGCTTCTAATCAGAAATGTGTTTCTCAGTTCTGGATGACGGGGGGATGCCTGAGGCCAGGGTGCGGGATGGTTAGGTGAGGGCACTCTTCCAGGTCACCGTGCTTCTTGCGGAGTCCTCACGTAGCCGAAGGGGGAGGGAGCTCTTTGGCATGTCTTACAAGAAACTAGTTCCATCACGAGGGCTCCATCCTCATGACTGATCGCCTCCCACAGGCTCCACCTCCTAATCCCACCACAGTGGGGTTGGGATTTCACCACGATTTGGGGGGTGGGGGGCACGAATGTTCAGTCTGCAGCATGGCCCTGTGACATGGGCGTAGGTTGGGATTTTGATGAGATGAGGCCTGGGAGCCCGTGGGCGCTGCCACCACACCCTGGCCTTCCAGGAGAGGAAACAGGAACAGAAAGGGGCAGAGATGGCAGAGCCGGGAAGAGAACGTGGCTGTTTTGACCCTTGGGTGGTTTCTGGCCCTGGAACCGTGCTCTGAGATGGCACCCTTGTGTATGGTAAGCACTTGAACTGAAAGAAGCGTCCTGACATCTCGTGTGTTTTCTTTTTTAGGTGAATCTGAGATCCAGCTTCCAAAATGTGGCAGCTCCTGGCCACTCTTGGCTGCCTGGTGGTGCTGACCAACGCCCAGAGCAGCCTGCCTTTCCAGCCCCTGTCAGATGAGCTGGTCAACTATGTTAACAAACGTAACACTACATGGAAGGTGAGCTGTGGGGACTTCTGTGCGTGCCCCTTTTTGGGGATCGGGCTGTGCGTTCTGACTCCCAAGGGAGGTGGCTGAAGCTGTGGCCCACAGGACACTATGTCCTGGACAGATGGGCTGATTGAGAATCCTGGCCACTCAGGTTCATGCCTACCTGCCCCCTTCCCTCTGTGTGTGTGTGTGTGTGTGTCGCGCACGCACTGGGTGAGAAACCAGCTTTGGCAGTGCTCGCAATCAGGAAGGCCTGAGCCCCACCGTGGTAGGCATTTGTGCTCACCAGCAGTGGCAGCACCTTGATCCTGCCCCGCCTGCACACCTAGGGCTGCAGGAACACAGAAGGGAGGAGCCAGCCATGTTCAGGGCTGCAGAGCTGTCTCTCGACAGCGGCAAATGTAGCAGATCAGAGAAGACGCCCCCTGGTCTGGGAGCTGCGTGCTGCCCGTGTGGCTCACTCTAGGCTGATCGTGGCCTGCTCGTGGGGTCCCTGTCTCGGTCCGTTCAGGCTGCTCTAACAAAATCCCACAGGCTGGGAGGCCTGTAAGTAGAAATGTATAGCTTGTGGTTCTGGAGGCTGGAAGTACAATCTCCGGGGACCGGGGCGTGGTTGGGCTCTAGGGAGGGTGCTCTTATGTTCCAGACGGGTGACTTCTCATTGTGTCCTCACTTAGTGAGGGGCAGGCCAGCTCTCTGAAGTCTCCTTTATAAGGACACGAATCCCACTCCCAAGTCTCCACCCTCATGACCTGATCATTTCCCAAAGGCCTCACCTCCAGACACCATCACATGAGGGGGCAAGCTTCTTCATGAATCTGGGGGGACACATTTGTTCTACAGGAGTGCCCCCAATGCCCCTTGCCCTGCTGAGCTGGGTGGGAGCCCTGGCCTCGTCAGGCTTTGCGGGTGGGCAGCGCGCACACTTCCATCCACCCCCGTCTCTGGACACTGTTAACTGTTGTGGGCGGGGCTTCCTTCCAGGCTGGACACAACTTCCACCACGTGGACCCCAGCTACCTGAAGCGGCTGTGCGGCACCTTCCTGGGTGGGCCCAAGCTGCCCCAGAGGTGAGTGCCTGCTCCCTGGGGGGCGGGCACTCTGCTGCACCTGCACCACTGCCATGGGCACCGCAGCTCTGTGTTGGGTGCGGCGGGAAGGAGGAAGAGAGAAGGCCTCCTTGGCACCCACATGTCTCCCTCCCCAGAGCCCCACGGGCGCTACCTGACAGGGCCCAGCGCCCAGTGCCCGTGTTTTGTGCTGCTGCAGGTGTCTCCCAGGTCTGGTTCTGCGTGCCTGTGTGTCTTGAATGGCTTAAGGATAATTTAAGAAAAGCCGTATGATCTCCATTAATATTCCATTTTTTCTAGAGAACTCTGCAGTGGGTGTTTTCATGTAGACGTTATTCTCATAGGAAGCATTAGAAACTTCTGACAATGCAGACGGAAAAGCTATGGGACTTTGTATGGTGGTGAAGATATTAAAATTGATGCGAGGACTCCCGAGCAGACCCGGGGTGGGGGGGTGGGTGTTGAGGGGAGTACGAACACAGTTTTGTGGACCTTGTGGCCAAAAGTCCTGAAAAATATCCCAGAAAGTAAGACTAGAAAGGAGCACGAGAAGTGAGAAGTTGTGTTGAGCAGTAGGATTCCTGGTTTGGTTCTACAAAATTCGCAGGGGACAGTCTTGCAGCTGTCGTCGTGGGCTTGTCTCCCCTGTGCCTCCCCTTCCAGGCGGTGGCCCGCAGTCCCGGCTCCTCAGGGGTGGGGGTGGGCTGTGCCACGCGAGCTTTTCACGGAGGCCTTCCTTTACTAGAGTTTCGTTTGCTGAGGACATGGTTCTGCCCGAAAGCTTCGATGCCCGGGAACAGTGGCCTAACTGCCCGACCATCAAAGAGATCCGAGACCAGGGTTCCTGTGGATCCTGCTGGGTGAGAGGGGCTGGAGTGGGTGGGGGGACGCCAGCTGTCAGATCAGCTGTGACTGGGCCAGTCACACGAACTTGCTGAGCCTCTGTTTCTGTCAACGTAAAAATCGTGAAGATGTGCGGTAGAAGAATAGATAGGTGTGCAAAGCACCCTGTGTGCAGTGTGCCCCATGTGTGTGCCATGATGCTGTTTTTATTTCTCTTTGATGCACTATCCCAGGCCATCAGCAAATACCATTAGTTTTGATTCCTACTGTGCCTTGTGGAGAGAGATCCCCTCTGTATCAGTGAGCTGTCTTAATTTTGTTTAACTGTGGTAAAGTGCACGTGGTCTATTAACCGTCTTACCCATTTTTGGTCAGCAAATTCTTTTTTAACGTTTATTCATTTTTGAGAGACCAAGCACAAGCCGGGGAGGGGCAGAGAGAAAGGGAGACACAGAACCCGAAGCAGGCTCCAGGCCCTGAGCTGTTAGTACAGAGCCTAACGTGGGGCCCAAACTCCCAGACCGCAAGATCATGATCTGAGCTGAAGTCAGATGCTTAACCGACTGAGCTACCCAGGCACCCCTGTCTGAGCCATTTTTAAGTGTATGGTTCAGTGACGTTAAGTACATTCACGTTATTGTGAATGTGGTCACCATGGTCCTTCCGTACAACTCTTGTCACCTCATAAGAATGGAAAATAGGGGCGCCTGGGTGGCTTAGTTGGTTGGGCATCCGACTTTCGCTTAGGTCACGATCTCCCGGTTCGTGGGTTCGAGCCCCGCGTTGGGCTCTGTGCTGACTGCCAGCTCAGAGCCCGGAGCCTGTTTCGGAGTCTGTGACTCCCTTTCTCTCTGACCTTCCGTTGCTCACGCTGTCTCTCTCTCTCTCCTAGAAATAAATAAAAATATTAAAAAAAAAAAAAAAAAAAGAATGGAAAATAAACACGAACCCTCCATTCCCTGTCCCCCAGCAACCTCCCCGCTTCTTTCTCTTTCTGACCAGTCTAGATCCCTCATGCTGGTGAAATCATACAGTATCTGTCCTTTGTATGAGCTGTGTTTTATAACAGAAACCACGTTTAGAAGTGAACTGAGTACCCAGGCAGAGATTTGAGGCGGGTGGGTGTCCTAACTTTAAAGACTGCCGTGAGCCTCAGGCCCCTCACTGACATTGGGAGAGACAAGTCAGCAGGGTCTGAGCTGCCCTCTGTGGTCCTCTGATGCGGTGGCTGGTGGGGCTCACCTGTGCAGGGCTTGTTTTCCTGCAGGCATTTGGGGCCGTGGAAGCCATTTCTGACCGGATCTGCATCCTCACCAATGGGCACGTCAATGTGGAGGTGTCAGCCGAGGACATGCTCACCTGCTGTGGTGACCAGTGTGGGGATGGGTGAGTGTGAAACAGCACCTTCCACTGTGG
Source organism: Proteles cristata cristata (assembly GCA_017311185.1). NCBI lineage: Eukaryota > Metazoa > Chordata > Mammalia > Carnivora > Hyaenidae > Proteles > Proteles cristata. The sequence continues at coordinate 191,578 of JAESUZ010005557.1, forward strand.
GAGCCGGGCCCCTGGGCCGAGGCCCCCTGGAAGGTGGCTGAGGGCTCCATGAGAACAGGTCGAACAGTCCTTTGCTGGGGGACAGCTTGGACCTGGGGAGTCCAGAAGCAGGCCTGCCGTGATTGCCGCTTTCTGGGAGCCACCTAAAACCAGGCTGCCCCACAGTGCTGGGTGTGGGTGGTGGGGTCCAGGCATGACACAGATAGCCTCGGAATTTGTGCTTAAATTTCAGTGATCATGCCTGGATTTTGGCCTCTTTGTTCCCTCTTCTTGCTCAAGGAAATGTAATCGCATTGGGGTCTGTTTTCTGTCTTTGAGAAAGAAGCCTGCCTTTTTGTTAGCTCTGGCCTTGGTTTTACAATGTGGTTCTCAGATGTGGCTGCAGATTAGAAATACCTGGGAATTTAAAAATCAGTGCTGAGGCCTCACCTCACACCAGCTAAGCCAGCCCTTGGCCTTAGCATTTTCTGTATTAAACGCCAGAGAATAGCCGTGTGTATTCCGTGTTCCAGGAAGGACACAGCCTGGTTTGGGGTAGACAGGAATAGCAGAGTCGTTCCGTCTTGTTGAGGATGGTGATGGAGATTCCCTGGAAGAAGTGACAAGCCCAGGGAGGATGAAGCAGGATTGGCCGGGACCCAGCAGAGCTGCTGGGCCAGGTGCTGAAGGCAGTGGTCGGTCGCCCAGTGACCCTGAGGCCCCAGGCAGTGGTCTGGGAGCGGCTAGAACTTCTCTCACAATGAATTCAATGAATGCCTCTTTTCTTAGCTGTAATGGGGGCTTTCCTGCTGAAGCTTGGAACTTCTGGACAAAACAAGGCCTGGTTTCCGGTGGCCTCTATGACTCCCATGTAGGTGAGTGTCTGCCATCAGCCCATACCTGGTTAGGTGGATTTCATAAGCCATGAATAGTAACGGGCTTCTCGTGCATAGTGAAGGTGGAGGGTGGAGGGCGGAGGGCACGGGGCTGGAGAAGAAGGCAGTCCCCTCCGCGGCAGAGTTAGCGCAGTGAGTGCTGCAGACCTGACCTACCGTTCTGTTGCCCTGGCTCTGCCCTCTGCTTCAAGGGGCTCCTGAAGAAGCTGTCAGCTGACACCCTCCTTTCCACTTGATCCCCCCAGGTTGCAGACCCTACTCCATCCCTCCCTGTGAGCACCACGTGAATGGCTCCCGGCCCCCATGCACAGGAGAGGGGGATACCCCCAAGTGCAGCAAGATCTGTGAGCCCGGGTACACCCCATCCTACAAAGAAGACAAGCACTACGGTAAGGTGGGGCCTGGGCTACCCGGCACCCTGGGTTGGGGACCTACTGACACCCTTCCCAGGCCAGAGGAAGGGAGAGGCCAGGGCAAGTGAGCCTGAGTCAGGAACACAGGATGGAGAAAGGAAGGTCATGAATGACTCTCTTGTCAGAGGGAGCAGCACACAGCATTTCTGCCTGTCTCCGTCCTGAATTTGGCCTCAGGATTCCTGTTGTTTGAGAGTCACAGACCCTCAGAGTTGGAAGGGACCAGACCCCTCGCTTTACAGGGGAGTAATCTGTCTGGCCTAGTATCCTGAGTACCACTTTACCCTTCTTCCAGGGCCTCTTGCTCACTGCCTCTCCTGGCACAGAGCTCTGCACTCCCACATCTCGGCTTCCGGGTCCCACTCCATCGTTCTCCCCGGGGAAGCCTTCCCTGACTCCCAGGCTGGGTGAATCCCCCTATAAATCAGTGCATAGTTGACCGAGGGAACCGTGGGAAGCACACCTCACCCCCACTCTGCTGGTTCATTTGCCAGGATGCAGTTCCTACAGCGTGTCCAACAATGAGAAGGAGATTATGGCTGAGATCTACAAAAATGGCCCCGTGGAGGGGGCCTTCTCTGTGTATTCGGACTTCTTGATGTACAAGTCTGGTATGTGTTGGCCCCCAATGGCAGCGGGGGCAGGGGAGGTCTAGGTTCCAGGGGACCACCAGGACTTGATCAAGGAAGAAGACCACATTTTGTCCTGGCCACGTCCCGGATCATGCCTCATGTTCCATGGCTGAGGAGACAGGAAGCACCCGGCTGTGTGCAAGGCTGTGGGAATCAGGACAGCTCTCTTAGGAAACCCCCCCCCCATCGTAGATGAACAGTCTAGCCGACCACTTCTGTCTCATTTACACTGTGCCAGGTGGAGAACTTCAAAGCTCTCAACTTTTAGGAAATCTCATTGGATAAAGGAAGAGGAGTCCGGCAAGGGAAAAGTTAAAAGCTGGTAGTGTTTAACAGCTCCGTCCCCACCCCCGTATTATAAAACGATGTGTTTTCAGTTGGACAGCGTGATTCACCAGTGAGGGGATCGCCTGCTTGACAGGCCCACGAGCACCTCAGCCTGTACCTTTCTTCATCCGCCGATGCTCACTGCCACCAAGCCAGCCTGTCTCCTTCTTCTCTTCTGGGTGTATCCCAGGGCGGCAGTGTTACAGAACCCTTTTGACAAATAAGTCCTCATGTGGAGTCTCTGTATGTAGAACAGATAACTGGTTTGTTAACATTAAATTTTTTCCTTACATTAGAATTTATAACTTTAGTTTTAAAGGCAGCCAACAAGCACATTTTGATATTTATTCAACGTATGAATTTTGGGCTTTCAAAAACCTATTTAAATAATTCCCGCACATGGTGGGAGCCACTGGAGCCTTCTGAGGGAACACCAGGCCTCTTATATAACCCTGTTGGCAGGCAGTTTCTCAGGAGGGCTTGATGGGCCCTCTGGACCCCATTTGTCCGGACAGGATAGCCACCCGAGTTGCAGGGAAGCTGTGGGAAAGGGCGCATCGGCCCGGTCTGCATCCGAATGGGCTTTCCCTTAGGCGTGTACCAGCATGTCACCGGAGAAATGATGGGAGGCCACGCTGTCCGCATCCTGGGCTGGGGCGTGGAGAATGGCACCCCCTACTGGCTGGTTGGCAACTCCTGGAACACTGACTGGGGCGACAACGGTGAGTGGCAGCCCTCCTCCTGCTAACAGGGTGTAGTGAGCCAGGACGGTGTGGTCCTCTTTCCTTCTCTGCTCTACCTGGTACACTGCTCCTAACTCTAGGCCGGGGCTCAGCTGTGACCGTCCAGGCTTCCGGGAGCTAGCGAGCTGGGGCTTCCCTTGCCATAAGGGAGACCCTGATCCTGAGAGGGCAGCATGGACCAGGACTCGGCTTCACGTCACTGGCGCCCTCACAGCTGCCCCATTGCACCGGGCGCAGTGCCGGTTTATGTGGGGTCTGCTGGGTGGTGTCCCGAGGCCTCGTGCTGGGGCGTCAGGCTCCTGGGCAAACAGTGGACATCAGTAGGGCCCCCTCAGCAGTGATTTGGTGACTGCTTCGGGGCTGGGTTGGGGTCTGCCACACCTGGGTGTTTCTGGGGTGGGTCTGAGTACTCTTGGCAAGCCTCAAAACCCAAGGCACACTTTAAAGGCATGCTACTTTTGCTCTCCAGGCTTCTTTAAAATCCTCCGGGGACGGGATCACTGTGGCATCGAATCGGAAATTGTGGCTGGAATCCCATGCACTGAGCAGTACTGGAAAAGGATCTGATCTGCGGCAGGACTGGTCTTGCCAGCCCCCGGGCATTTGTTCCCTAAATTAAGCTAGGTGGGCTGGTGACGTGATGGAGGGGAGGATGGTTTTTTTATTCTTTGCGTTCAGATGAGATACAAGAGGTTTCAGGGCCCGAAGGACCGGGCCAAACCTCGCGTCTACCGTCAGACTGTCTTCCAAGGAGACCCTTCCGAGGCCTGCCATCCCCCTGGCCTGTTCGGTGGACCCGCTGTCTCAGTGCACACCTAGACCATGTCAGCGCCCGCTGCAGGCACGGCGAGCCTCCCCCCTAGACTAGCTGCGCGTAGTGCCTGCTTTTCCGACGCCTGCGACCGCCACCTCCACGCCGCCCCCCCAACTCCGGGCCCACGCACACAGGAGCGAGACGGACACCCCCATGGGCCTGCGGGCTTTCCACAGGAATAGGAAGTGGACGTCCTCCCAAGACAGGTCCCCACCCACGGCAGTGCTGAGCCAGGAGCTTGCTGGATTGGAAACAGGTTCTGAAGGAAAAACAGTGGGGCAGCTCTCTGGAGGGAGAAGGCCATTCTCCCAAGGCCCCCACGTCCCTCAAGCTTCACAGTGCCACGCCCCCTCTCTGGTCTTCTCCATGGCATGGCTCCTTTTTAAATAGAAGTTTTATTTTTGTGTGCACCCCAGCTGGTATTGTGGACAGAAGAGTAGCCTTTGGAAGAGCTGGCCTGCTCCACAGGCCGTCTCCTTACCACACACCTGGGCGTCGGCACCGGACAGGCCTGCCAGCCTGACACAGTGGGACGCATCTGGGAGAAGCCAGCTTTCACGGTTTCAAATCACTGCTTCACTCTGTTAATTTAACAAGGAAAGGAATGTGCCAATAAAAGTTTGCTCCCTTAATGTGACGTCTTGTGTTCCCCAGGGGATCCCACTGTCCATAGACCTGGAGCTGCTGTCTGTCCTTACTCTGTGGAATCACATTTTCCTGTTTCTGGAGGTCTCTTGCCTCAGTTGGGAGGAACTAAATACATGCCTACTTTAACTTCTCACTGCCCCAGCCGCACTTACAATCCAGGGTTTCTGTCTCCTTAGGTCCCTGTCATTTTCATCCACCCTGCTCTGTAAATTCATCCCCTAAACTGCCTCAAGCCCTGATAAGCCCTGCCCCTGCTTATTTAAAGAGCTAAGAACACCGGTGTCCCCCATGTTTTACCAGTTACAAGCCAGCGGTGACCTGTGTGAGGATTCACATGAGCATGGCGTGTTGGTGATGCCATGACCCAGGTGTCCTGGTAGAGGGCCGGCTTTCCCTGGTGTCCGCTCCGGTGTTGGAACGGGGTAGAGGCAGAGCCTGTGTGTCGTATTCTCAGTTCCCTACGTCTCTGATTTACACTGCTGGTTAAGAGCTGTGGCTTTGCATGGTCCTGGTTAAGAAACCTAAGCAACAACGCAACCCAGTTCTTGAGGGGAACAGGAAGCCACAGCCATCCCACTGGCTGTCAACACCCGACTTCTCTTTCTCCCAGAGGTAGGCTCGCTCCAGAAGCATGGGAAGTGTGACTCCTGATGTGAGAAGTTAGAAATCAGAGGGGCACCTGGGTAGCTGAGCCAGCTAAGTCTCTGGCTCTCTAGTTTTGGCTCAGGTCATGATCCTGTGTTTCTTGGGATCGAGCTCTGCATTGGGCTCTGCACTGATGGCGTGGACCCTGCATGGGATTCTCTCTCCGCCCCTCCCTGGTTTGTGCACTCTCAAAACGAATAAACGTTAAAAAAAAAAAAAATCCAAAACTGCATCAAATAAGCCCTTACACCTGGTGAATACTGAAGGGAAAATTTGTGAAACCCAACACGCTTCAGAAGTGTTTAACAAAGGCTACTAAAGCCACAAATTTTGTAATCGCTTTATTCTTAAAATTGCAATCAGAAGTCATTCATAACCTCAATGTAGTTCTAACAAATTCTACCTGCTCTCCAGATGGAGTTGAATCATCCCCTTTCCATCTTGTCCACCACGTGCCCACCTGCAGCCCATCCTCCCCCTGGAAGGTAAAAGAGCTGCACTAAAGGAAGTACCCAAATGAACTGCAAAGCACCCTCAGGCTCAGCTTGAGGAGTCTTTGTTAAAAAATAAAACCATGTCTATTTAGCACTGGGATCAATGTCAATACTTCTGTAAACTTCAAGTTACCTCACTGGCCATCCTGTGACCTCAGTCCAATTGGAGCCATGTTTTTCTGGGGTGCCTATCCCCTGAGAGATGGAAGTGACCGTGCCTTTTCATTCATTACCTGGAGAGGGGCGTGGTTTTAGTTTAGACTTAGAACTTATTAAGCACATAGTTGAACCTTTTCCACTCTTTGTGTGCATCAGATAGCTACACTTCAAAAGCATGGCCATCACCTAACTTGTTAGAAATGCAGGATTTGGGCCAGACCTCAGCCTGCATTTGCAATTTAACAAGACGCCTAATTCAGTATGTTCACTCAAGTTAGAAAAAGAAGGCCATAGAGCAGTGGTTCTCAAACAGCTCCAGCCAAGCAGCAGTATTTGTATCACCTGAGAACTTGTTTAACATGCAAGTTTTGGGGTACATCCCCAGACCTGAGAGACAAATGGTCCTAAGCCATCTAGGACCGTCAGGCAACTCTTGATGCTGAAGTTGAGAACCACAGCCATAGAGCTCTGCTTCCAAGACTGCGGAGAATAACAAATGGCCAGCCCCCTCTCCTCCCCTCTGCAAAAGCAAATGCACATGCCAGGGCCCTGAGAAATGGTTCCGATAGAATGGGGCTTCCAGTTAATTGCTCCGAGCACTTTCCCAAAGGGGGGTGGCTCTCACGTGTGTGCAGGCTTTACCTGCAGCTCTAGGAGCTCCCAAAATGGGGAGAGCAGGCTCCTGGCTCGGGTCTGTTGTAATGGAGTTTTTTAAACTTAAAGCCTTAGATTCAGATGGGTCAGATACTTCTCTGAGGAAAAGCTAAAAATACTGCACTGCAAGTAGAAATCAAGTAGACTGTCGGCCAGAGATGCTAAGTATTTGAAGACCTTTGCACAAGTCAGTGACAGTAAAAATTACATAGCTTTACAATTGGGGGGTATGTAGGAGATCATCTAAACCTTACATAAGCTCAGAAAGTCGCAGAGATCACGACTGAGCCAAGGAGAAAACCTTCCGGTACATCTACCTCAGACCAAGACTCTCCACCAAGTTGTCCTGTGTTCTACAGGGAATTTAGCAGAACTAATCTGATATTTCAACACGCAAATTTATAACAACCTACCTTGGACTCTCAAGCCAAAGTTCTGATGTTTAAATTGCTTGGAAGATTACTGTCAAGTGTGGCTCACAGCTGTCTGTCCTCTATGCGGCAAAGGGCTTTGGCTTCAGCGTGGACAAGTGTGTCCGGGACTAAGCCTCAAACAAATCAATCAAGTGCAGCTTCCACGGGCCAAAATGAAGCCATTGTGTCAGGAGGTGGCAGCAGTCACAGGACAAAAACTCAGTGTGGGTATGTGTGTAACAACGGGAGGCCAGTATTATTGCTGGGGAAAACCCTCAACTTCGGCGAGGAAGTCACCATCCACAAGACAGCAGCTTCAGAGTAGACTATATACTATGTACACTGAGAGCATTAATGGCTTCTAGAAAGCACTTTAATGCCCTACAACACTGACTGCTCAGCTTGAGAGGCTTTTACAAACACCCCAAGAGAAGGGGCCATGTCCTCTCTGGTCCAGGCTGAGATCCTCAGTGAGTCACTGGGTGACAGCGCATCACAAATCCCACTGTGTGGAGATAAAGAGGAAGGCAAACAGCGATGCTAGAAGAATTAGGCTAACTACATTTGGCTTTGGGCCATCACCTGAAAACACTTTTATGTTTGTTGAGTGTATAAACACAATTTAAAAAAAAAAAAGAAGAGATTAAAAACAACCACCACCACCACAACAATAAGAAGAACCACAAAAAGCCCCCTGGACGTGATCAAATTTCTGCTGCAGCTAAGAGACTTGGCCGACTGTACAGCAGGCTGGCAGAGTTAATGCAGGTTACGGGCTGGGCAGTGAGGCAATGCTGCCACTCGCTCACCTCCAGTGGGCACAGTGGGGCTGAGGCTGGGCCCCTGGATCCTTTTTCTCGGCACTGCTCCGGCTGGCTCTGCGGCGGCAGCAGCGGGACCCCAGCCCTTGACCACTAACGCCAACTCTTGGGTTCCTGTTTGCCATGTGCATCCAGGCTTTCAAGTGAACTGCCCTTGACAAATGCAAAGTAATTCAGTTCTTTATTATAAACACATCTTTATATATGGTGTCTTCTCAAAAAGTCAGCCTTAATTGGAGGCCAATCTTCTACAGTGGGCCCAAAGGCAATCCTGCAGTTTCTCTGTGAAAGCTAATTTCCTTTCAAATGAGGAAACAATTCCAGAACACTCAGAAGTGAATCCTTAGCGTTCATGTGCAGAAGACAGTCTGCATTCATGGGAAACATGGGACCACCACCTAGACCTACAAACACTGACACCTGCCACATTCGAATCAACTGAAGAGAAAACAAAATGAGGAGAAAAATCAGAACCAAACCGAGAAAATTCACTTTCTATTAGGACACATATTCCAAGGTTGCTTCAGATTAAATACATTCCATTAGAATTCTAGCCAGGACTCAGCTAAACAAGATCTCGTGGCAACCGCATACGCAACCACTTGCCCGGCCCTGCAGTGAGGGGCGCTCTGCTGTGGCCGCCGTGCGCAGACATGAGCCCATCCACAAGTGCCTGCTTGCCAAGCGGGAGGTATCCTTCCCGTTTATCCTCATCTTCTCAACTGCAGGTCACAGTTTCTAAAGGTCCAAGTCCACAGAGTTCTCTTAGGGATCAGAGCAGGAGGGAAATAAGGGGGCGGGTAACCAACATCCTTCCTTCAAGGAAACGTCAGTCCATTCCACTCTTCCCTAGTCAGTGCTCTCCAGTCTGAACATAGTCCTCTGTGACCTGGGACAGGGTGCTCAGATACTGCCAGCTCAGGGCAGCCAGGAGCATGACAAATGACAGGTATATGGGGGAGTAGTGACTTCGGGAGATCAGCTGACAATTGGGAAGATTCTGTGTCCTGATGGTGGAGATGATCTGTCTTGTTTTACTAGAAGATGGGTCTGAGCTGGGGATTCTATGATAAATCTGTTAAAGAAAGGGGGAAAAAACAGTAAGCACCACTTTATTGAGTCCTCGGAACTTTATAAACATCTTCTGTGTTTACCTCTTACAATAACCCTAAACAGGTTAGGGTTTATGTCCCCATTTCCATTATGAGGAAACAGACTCAGAGAACATGAAAGGAATCACCCCCCAGTCACTCCACTAATAAAGCAGGATGTCAACCGAGGCCTGTGTAACCCCACAGCCTGTCCTAGGGAGCAAGGAAGCCCGCCACCCAGATGCTCCCTGACCTCCGCATCCCCAACGCCTCAGAGCCAAGGAGCACAGTGGCGCCTGGTAATGTCGGCACAGTTTGTTGGGCTGGAGGAGAGCAACACAGAAGAGGGGAAATGATACTGGAAAAGACCGGGCAAACACGGCCAGACAAACAAGATGGGAACTGTGGTGTGCGCAATAGGCTAGCAAAAGACAAGTGAGAGGAGAAGCAGGGCGCCAGAGAGCTGTCCTTGAGTCTTCCTGGTGCCTTCACCCCTCCTACCCCTCCACAAACCTGACACATTTGCTGAGTCTAGGCCTCACCTCCATGCTTGCAACTACAGCTGCCTCTCATCTGAGCTATTACCAACCTCCAACCTGGGCTCCTGACTCGCCGGGGTCCTGATGTCCACTCACCTGCTCTCCACATTGTCACCAAAGAAACTAAACACCTCTGCCGGACACCTTCAGTGGCTACCACGTGCTGAATAAGGTCTGAGCTCCACGATGTGGAACGTGAGGGTGCCCCTGACCTGGGCCCACTGAATCTCTCCAGCTTCACCTGCTGCTCCACCCTGTGGTCTCTTCTCACTCTACAACTGTAAGACACTGTTGTCTTACACTTGTGATGCTCTGCATGCATCTGTTCCCCTCTTTGCTCACACCGTTCCCTCTGCCTGGAATGCCCCTGTCACACTCCTTCACCTGGCTTAACTCTTACCTGTCGCCCCAGTCTTAGGTGTTAGTCTTTTAGAAAACCTGCCTTGACCCCCCAGGTTGGGCCACATGCCACTCTCCTTCACAGACTCCGACCTTACCACATAGCGCTGAATGCACCTGTTTCTATGCGTCTCCCTCACTAGACTGCAAGTCTCTAAAGCACCACATTTTACTCACCTTTCTACCTCCAGCCCAGCACTGTGCCTGGCACTCAGGGGGCCCTTACTAAGCTGACAAAGCAGTTAAGAGATGACTGAGGGGGGAAGAGACAATGATGTGAGCCCAGATAGAGACAAAGAAGAGGAAGATTACAGAGCAGGCATGTTTTTTTAAATAGCTTTTTACTCAAAATTTTCATTATATAATGGGTACTTAAAAATTTTTTTAAATGTTTATTTTTGAGAAAGAAAGAGAGACAGAGAGACAGAGCACAAGTGGGGTAGAGGCACAGAGAGCAAGGGAGACACAGAATCTGAAGCAGGCTCCAGGTCCTGAGCTGTCAGCACAGAGCCCGATGTGGGGCTCAAACCCATGAACCATGAGACCATGACCTGAGCCACAGTTGGATGCTTAACCGACTGAGTCATATAATGGGTATTTTTTCCAGAGACATAAATTATATTCTTACCACCCTCCCACCTCCCCACCAAAAGGGCACAGCTGTAATTTAGTATGACAAAAGAAATGAATATGCCCACAGGGGTGCCTGGCTGACTCAGTTACTGGAACATGTGACTCTTGATCTCTGGGTCATGAGTTCAAGCCCCACAATGGGCAGAGAGCTCACTGTAAAAAAAAAAAAAAAAAAACCTACAGAAATATGCTAATGATATCTGATATCTAATATTATGCTACCAAGAATAACTCTAGAAAGAACAGAAAATGGATGAAACTATAATTTCCTCTTTCTTTTCTTTTTTTTTTACCAATGTTTTATTTATTTCTAGGAGCGAGAGAGGGAGCAGCGTGAGCAGGGGAGGGTCAGAGAGAGAGGGAGTCACAGACTGAAACAGGCTCCAGGCTCTGAGCTGGCAGTCAGCACAGAGCCCGACGCGGGGCTGAACCCACGAACCGCGAGATCATGACCTAAGCGAAAGTCGGACGCTTAACTGACTAAGCCACCCAGGCGCCCCTCCTCTTTCTTTTCAAAAAAAATTAGATAATGGAGTTAAGCTTATAAAAACAAGCAATACAGAAATAAAGTAAAAAGTCAGAATTCCCTTACTTGCCCCATGATCTTGCTGTTCTTGAGTTCAAGTTCTGCTTTGGGCTCTGTGCTGACAGCTCAGAGCCTGGAACCTGCTTCAGATTCTGTGTCCCCCTCTCTCTCTGACCCTTTCCTGCTCACACTCTGTCTCTGTCTCTCAAAAATAAACGTTTAAAAACAAAAAAAGAAAGAAAAGTTCTGACAAGGTAGGAACAAAAGCTAGCATAAGTTGAGTTGAGAAAAAAATGGGAATCAGTAACATGAAGTACATGTATCTTTCGAGAAGCTTACCTCGGAGACGAGGAGGAAAGGGATGAAGTAAAGAGGGGCAAAGTTAAGCCAAGCATCGACCTGTTTACTTTTTGAAGCTGAGTGGCCATAATGCAAATACTAACTAGAGGAGGCACCTGGAAAGGAGGGGGCTTTAGATAAAGAGGAGGCAGATCTTGAGGGGGTGCATGCATGCGGGGGTTGGGCTCACAGCGGCGGAGGACAGAGAAGTGGAGAGAGTTCACAACATATAATCTTGCACTTCCTCACATGGTTCAAGGCAGAGCCAGCTGAGGAGGAGAGGATGGAGAGGTACAGCAGCACTTTTCTTGTTTTGAGACAGTGAGTGAGCACATGAGCAGGGAAGGGACAGAGGGGGAGAGAGAATCTTAAGCAGGATCAGTGAGGCAGACAGGACTCGATCTCAGGACCCTGGGATCATGACCTGAACCGAAATCAAGAGTCGGACACTCAACCGATGAGGCTACCCAGGCGCCCCCAGCAGTTTGCTTTTCAAACTTTCTGTTCACAGGAATCACCTGGGGATCTTGGTAAAGGCAGACTCTGAGTCAGTGGGTTTGAGTAGGGGTGAGGCTCTAGCTAGTGCCCAGGGACCGCCAATGTTGCTGGCCTGAGGGCCACACTTTTGAGTTGTGTACACAAAAAGGGCTTGGAGAACATGACGACGCTCTAGAGGAACGGCAGCGCAGGGTAAAATGGGGAGGTGTGCCCGCTTGAGAGAGGTTGCCCTCGCCGGGGAATGAGCATTGGCATAGAAGGAAACAACAGCTTCTGGCTGTTTGCCTGAGTATTTGTTCCTGTCCCAAAATAGCTGGCTGAGCTGCTTGCCAGCTGACAGGTATCCAGACTGGTTTGAAGCTGAGGCAGCTCGAGGGCAACAGAGGGCGCTGAGGAGCAGTGCCTACCTACTCAGGAAGGTTTGAGTGTCCCTCTAACTCTTCCTTTTTTTTTTTTTTTAATGTTTATTTTTTGAGAGAGAGAGAGCACAAGCTGGGGAGGGGCAGAGAGCGAGAAGAAGACACAATCTGAAGCAGGCTCCAGGCTCTGAACTGCCAGCACAGAGCCCAGTGCAGGGCTCGAATTCACTAGCCATGAGATCATGACCTCAGCCAAACTCATATGCTTGACCAACTGAGCCACTCAGGTGTCCCACATTGACAGAAGGCTTGCAGCCTTCCTGCAAAGGACAGACTTGGTCAGTGAGAACAAGTAGGATCAGGGATAATATCTGGACACCAGCAAACAGTCAGACAACTTGTGGTCTTCAAATAAAAAGTTTTGAGTTGAAATTTCTTTCATGCTGACATTAAACCCATTATCACATTTTATTCCTTTGGACTTAAAAGACTTCAGAGATTTTTCTGAATCAAATCAACTCAAGTATTAATGTTTCCTCCAAATTATGCTGGGTTTCCCCATAGTAGCTTTAAAACTGATGACCTCGGAGCGCCTGGGTGGCTTAGTCGGTTAAGCGTCCGACTTTCGCTTAGGTCATGATCTTGCGGTTCGTGGGTTCGAGCCCCACGTCGGGCTCTGTGCTGACTGCCAGCTCAGAGCCTGGAGCCTGTTACAGAGTCTGTGTCTCCCTCTCTCTCTGACCCTCCCCTGCTCACGCTGTATCTCTCTCCCTCTCTCTCCTAGAAATAAAAATATTTAAAAAATAAATAAATAAATAAAACTGATGACCTCAATCAGTGTTCCTTAAAGGGCCAGAAAATATTTTCAGCCACCCTCTGCTGTAGCTCCTCAACTTTGCTACTGTATTTTGAGGCCACGTCAAACAATACATAAGCAAATGGGTGTGACTGTGTTTTAATAAAAAGTTATTTACAAAAGCAGTGGGAGGGGGGTCAGCTGTACACAGTGTGTGTACCCATGTCCCAAATCAAACTGTTAATCACAGCTAGGATTTAATTCCAATGGTTAAGGAAAATACCAGATAACATCTGAATTTAATATAGTAATGGAACTAGCTACATTTTTAAAAAGTGTTTTTTTGAAATTGGTGGTCACTATCAAAGCTAAATATTCTCTGAACTACGTGGTACATAAAAGGATTCTAATTTATATAAAATGGAAAAAAGTGCCTCATAAAGTACTACTCAGTTTAGAAAGGATACTCCAACCCCCTCAAAATTGTAGCGAACAGCCTAGGGTCTGAAGTCGGCCAGATCTGGGTCCAAATTACGGCTCCAGCCTCAAGTTTCCTTGATATTAATAGTCCCACCTTTTTGGGTGCTAAGCCAGCACACAGTAAGCTCAGAGTAAGCACTGGCTCTATGGTGAACAAGACTGTCCCCAGTCTCATCAGCAGCAATTTTTTGGCCAATGGCTTAACGCTTCAATCACTAATTTTCAGGTTAAGAAAAAGTTTTGGTCTTCTCTTACACCTTCTACAGGTACCTCTGGTAGAAATGCGCAAGGCCAAAGTTTGTCAGATAGAAGACAGGGAGAACTCCAAGGAGGATGTGCAATATGCCATAGAAACCAGAGGATATAACTGTTTTTGCAGACTTCTATTTAGAGGAAACCGCTATTACAAATCACATCCCTATAAAGGCATAGTAGTTGTCTCTGGGGAAGAGGAGGGAGGAAGGTCTTGTTATGTTTCTGTGTATTTCTGTAGTATTTCAATCTTCAGTAAGGACATACCTAAGGATCTCAGGGCCTCCACTCACCAGAAGGCAGTAGCCACCCATCTCCCCAGACTGACAATAAAAAAAAAAAAAAAAAAAAAAAGAAAGAAAGAAAGAAAGGAAAAAAAAGGTCTCCAGATATTGCCAAATGTCCCCTGCAGGAAAGGAGGTGCAAAAGTATCTCTAATTAAGAACCACTGCTCAGGTACCTGGATGGCTCAGTTAGGCATCCAACTTCAGCTTGGGTCAAGATCTTGTGGTTTGTGGGTTCGGGCCTCATGTGAGGCTCTGTGCTGACAGCTCAGAGCCTGGAGCCTGCTTCTGATTCTGTGTGTGTCTTTCTCTCTCAGCCCCTGCCCCCACTCACTCTGTTTCTGTCTCTCTCAAAAAAAATAAATATTAAAAAGAGAAAAAACGAAAAAGAAACCACTGATCTAAGACCTAGTGATTATAGAGTTTTAGCCTCTAAGAAAAGGGTTTTTCTTTTTTTTGAACCTAGTCATGTATTATACCCTCCACAGAAGGAGATTTGACTTGAACAAGTATGTTTTGTTTTATAGGATGATTTTGGTACTTGAAATGAGATCTGCATTAGAACCTTTAGAAATCAGGGTACCTGGGTGGCTCAGTTAGAAGCATCTGACTTTAGCTCAGGTCATAGATCTCACAGTTTGTGGGTTTGAGCCCCATGTTGGGCTCTGTGCTGACAGCTCAGAGTCTGGAGCCTGCTTTGGATTCTGTGTCTTCCTCTCTCTGCCCCTACCCTACTTGCACTCCATGTCTCTCGCTCTCTCTCAAAAATAAACAAAAGCATTAAAAAGATTATTAAAAAGAAAGAAAATTTAGAAATCATTGCAACTTGATGGTTTTCCTTTGCTGAAATTCCCTGTGGTGGTTTCTCAGTTGAGGCCTATGAAGTAGTAGAAAGTACTGAATTGGATGTGAGGCAGTGTGGATGGACCGGGGTCCCAGATCTTCTCGGTCAGATACGGCATTCACATGAAAGCCTTAGCCTCATTCTCCTCACCCATAAAACAAAACTCCTGGTTGGCCTCTAACATAAGCTTCCAGCTCAAAGCCTATGATTCTGCTTAGGATCTCCACTCTAAGGCTGGCTGCCTTGTACCCCTCTCACCGGGGTGCTGTGCAAGTCTGCACAGTCAGCAACCCGTGCATATACAAAATTTCCACATACAAGAGACCAACTCCTGTCCTGTCTTTTTATACCATAACACAGTGAGTTGTTAGGATCATCTAATGTCCCAATACGAACTATTTAAATAATGACATTATTTAAATCCCCCAAACAGCTAGAAATGATCCAGGTAGTTAAATAGAAACCCACCTCTTCCATATACTGGTATATTATAGCTTTGACAGCCGGCATATTCGTGGCGTCCATCATTAGAGTTACTGCTTGTCCTTTTCGGATCTTCACTACGCCTTTGAATACCTGCTGGTTATTATAACAGGCAGCCAAAGTGGCAATGGCCATTACCTACAGAGATAAGGAGGCGGAGAGGAAAGAAAATGCTAATTCATTCCACTTCATAAAAAAAAAAGGAATGGTACTATAAGCAATTGCCATTGTGAAAACGTAAAAAAAAAAAAATCCTCTATAGAATAAGGAAGTGCCAAAGAGCTAACATGTGACTAACAAGAAAAAAAGTACCTATGAAGAAAGCATATCAAAACTTGTACCTTTCCCTCTCCTCCCTTCCTCAACAACACCCAGACTCAAGTGGTCTTTGCAGTCTTAAATGATTCTTTGGTTTGACCACGAAAGCTCCTTTTTATTTGGAATAAGCAAACAGGAGTCAATACAACATTTTCTATGCTAATGAGTCATAGAGCCAAAAAATGTATCTCAAAAAAAATATTATCTACAAAGAATTTCCTATTTTTCCACAACAAACACGACCATTATACATGAAAAAGCAGCATGGAGGGGATAGGGTACAAATGGGAAGGAGGGATAGTTCTCAAGCTCAAAGGTGTATTCTTTCTAGGATAAACGGAAACCCAAGTCAGGCATACAGATTTTAGTTCCAACGACCATTCAAGATTGGCCATTTAAAGATTAAATCGAGTTTCCAAATCAGCTAAATCCTAGAAGTTTAATTTATTGGAGTTAAAACTGAAATAATTGGTAAAGGCATTTAAAAAGTGTAAGCTCCTAGGGTACTGAGGGGCTAGGTCCATAGGATCAGGTACTGTTCTCCTGAGTCTAGGAAAAGCCCAGCATAAACTAGGCACTGAAGACTTTGTAATGACAACACTGTCACCTACATATTTTATCCAGCACTCCCCATACATCTAAGCCAAAGCTCTGGATTTTACTGTCAGAATAAGGATCTAGTGAGGCTGCGCTGAGTGTGGTGGTCATGGAGCAAAGGGGACATATGGTGAGACACTGCCTGCCTCTTCGCCAGCCAAAGCAAATAGACCAGAGTCACCTTTTTAAGGAACCATATTCCCGAATACAGCAAGCCAAAATAGAAAATGCATTCTCTCCACCTCCATCAGCACCAGCACACCACTCCCTTTAGCTTCCACCTTTCCCATATAACAAGAATAGCCGCTCTGCATACCTGTGGAATAGCGCAGAAGTTAAACACACTTTGGTTTCTGAGTCTTGAAAGGTAAGTGATGACATCTGGGATGTGGTGCAGTGTGTTGGTTATAAGTTCGTTCAGGCACTGCACGGCCGAGTCAATATTCTGCGGCTTTGCAAAATCACCCAACTTCTTAACATACTTGCTCCAAACCTTAAAAAGAAGTCAGCATGTGCATAAGGGAAGAAGGTATAAGCAACATGAAAGAATCTTTGTGAATAAGAACAGTGACAGACAGTAAAGTTTTTTTCTTAGCCATGGACTCCTCTTTCACCAAGATCAAGTCCGTTTTAAGCTCCATGAAGTGGCTATTTGTGACAAACAGTCAGGGTCTGATCACAACCTGGGGTCAGTTAAGTTTCTGGGAAATTGTCCTTTTGGGATGATTAGTACAGCATGGACTAAAGCAATACTTTAATGACTTCAGATGAAGAAAACTCCTGTTATTCACAAGGCATTAGTCTACTCCTGAAAAAAATAACCAGATATATACAGACTCAGCTACAAGAGTGCTACAAGCTAAACATTAAACGTAATGAAGACGGTCAGGTCTCCAAGTAATTAGTGATTAACATCACATTCCCTATTCTGAGAATCAGAATGCTGCCAGACAATCATATTTGAGGAAAATGAGCTGAGTCTGTACTATGAGAACATTACCTCCTTGGACCTTAGTAACTCAAAAGTGAAATAACATCTTCAACTCCAACAGTGGGACTGATTTGACAATTTTTAATGATATTATTTAAAGGAGTCCCTGGGGGCACCTAGGTGGCTCAGTCAGTTCAGCGTCCGACTCTTGATTTCAGCTCTGGTCATGATCCCAGGATGATGGACTGAGTCCCCAATAGGGCCCTGTGCTGAGTATGGAACCTGCTTGAAATTCTCTCTCTTTCTCTCCTCCCACCACTCTTCCCTGTTCATATTCTCTCCAAATAAAAAACAAAAAACTTTAAAAATTTTTTAAAAAGTAGTTTCTGAAGCTAGCAAATAACCTATTTTCATCTTTGGTAACAATTTTTTTAGCATTTTTAAAAAAAATTTTGTTTATTTATTTTGAGAAAGTAAAAGCAGGAAAGGGGCAGAGAGAAGGAGAAAGAGAATTCCAAGCAGGCTCCACATTGTCAGCCCAGAGCCCGACGTGGGCCTTGAACTCACGAACTATGAGATCGTGACTTTAGCTGGAATCAACAGTCGGATGCTTAACAACCGAGCCACCCAGGCACCCCATTTTTGAAAACTCTTAAGCTTCCCAAAGAATAACATTTATTGTAACTTTACACACTCCCCCAAATAAATGACTGGCCTAAAAGGACCAGGAGATTCTATGGAAAGCCAAATTTGTTATCCATTCTTAATTTGTACCTAAACACACTCAAATTACTGGTACTAGATCATTCTGCAGAACTTGGAGAAAACATTTAGCAAACCCCATGTATGCATCCACCAGCCTCAACAACTATTGACATTTGGCCTGTCTTGTTCCGTCACTCAGGGTCTGTCTGCAGTGTTGGGGTCTCATCTGTACCCACTTATGTTCCTGGGGATGCTCTGTACAGCTTATCCATGGGCCGGGGTTTGGGTATGTTTGTTTGAATTCTTTTGTTGAGTTCTTTTATCTCTTTTTGAGAATTTGGGAAAACTCCCAAAACCATGCTGCTGCCACAATCACTACCATTTTTACAAAATCCAAAATTCGTGCTAATCGATGCAGAAAGGATGACAGAATTAGGAGAGCACCTTTTGGCCTCTCCAGTGATAATGCATCTAGGCAGTGAGCACTGAGGAAAAGAAAAAGAACTCACAACTTATAAGGAAAAGAAAATTATTATTAGATTTTCAACATCCAGTCTGTAAAGCAGAATAAAATGGGAGTAACACATTTAAGGTACTCAAAAATGTGAGCTAAAAACTTTATAGCTAGAAAAATCTGACTTTCAAATATCAAGGACACAAATTATCATCAGTATGTATAAACACGAGGAATTATTACATCATGGGTCTTTCCTATCTACCAGAGTGCGAGCTCTAGACAACCAAAATGGTAGAGACATCAACATAAAGACTGGTGGTGAGCATAAACCAAGACAAAATAAAGGAGAAAGGGGAGATGTTACAGTGGTAATGGCTATCTGATCTGACAATTCAGACATAAATAAACTCATAAAAAACTGGGAATTAGGAGAGCATACGCAAAAACAATTTTTTCAAATTATTTTCAGTAATCATATTTGGTGGTAGTAGCATAAGTATCACTATTCAGAGACTGCAAGATCTGTAATGTGGAAAAAAAGCAGATGAGTAGTTATGGCATGTACTAATTCTAGCACCTCTTATTTCCCTGAGAACTATGAATCTTAATGAGGAAGAAATGATGTAGAGATATAATACAGAGGAGGAGATATATAACCATCCTGTTGTCCTGAGTTTGAACTGGAAATATCAATACAAATTTACAAGGTATTTGTAAATTTATCAATATAAATTACAAGGTATTTTAGCTATAAAACTAAACACACACGTGCGTGCGCGCACACACACACACACACAGACCACCCCAAGAACAATGACTATCCTGCCCAAGTGTGCTGTTGGCTACTCTTTTCCAATAGCCCAGGTGCCTTCCCTGGGCTTCTTGAAGAGATGGATGAGTCCAGATCTTAGACAGGAAATGCACAAAGTAAGTTTAGAACATCTTCACATATCAAATGGCAAGGAAGCTACCATAGACTATTAAGGGTCAAGAGGACTCAAGAGCCAACCTGAATCTCTTCCTGAGCAAAGGAGGGAAATTTTAAGCTTTCAGAGTGAGAATAATTGCAACAGATTAAACCCAATCAATATGTTTTAACCTGTGAGTTCATTATAATGATAGCAAAAAGTAACTACTTGGTCACCTTCTGAGGGTGACAGAAAATTATCTTAAAAGCTGGGTAAAGAAAAAGAATCAAATATATATACTGTCTTCTGTACCTGAACTGTACCACTCAATAAGCAAATAGCAAATGAGACGATGCATCTCCTATAAAATCAGCCCAGCTAATAAAGAAGGCACAGATATAGAATTAATAAGTTCTTACTTTATGGCAAAAAATTGAAAGTCCTGAGATAAACTCTCATATTCAGGGTCAAATGATTTTCAACAGGGTGCTAAAATAATTCAATGGGAGAAAGAACAATCTTTTCAACAAATAGTACTGGGACAGCTGGACCCCTACCTCACACCACATACAAAAACTAACTCAAAATGGATCAAAGCACTCAATGTAAGAGCTAAAAATATAAAACTCTTAGAAGAAAATATAGGCATAAATCTTCATGACCTTATATTAGGCAATATTGGGTTTCTTATATACGACACCAAAAGCACAATAACAAAAAAGGAAACTAGATAAGCTGGACCTCGTCAAAATTAAAAAAATTTTGTGCTCCAAAAGATATCAAGAAATGAAGAAGATAACCCACAGATTGGGAGAAGATACTTGTAAGTCACATATCTAATAAGGGACTTGTCTTCAGAGCACAGAAAGAACCCTTAGAATTCAATAATAAACACAAACAATACCATTAAAATATCTGAAAGTATTTTAGTAGTTTTCAGAAAAAGTACCTGCATAGATATTTCTCCAAAGAAAATATACAAACGGCCAGTCACATGAAATGTTCCACATCATTAGCTCTCAGAGATTATGTACCAAAACCACATGAGATGCCACTCCACACCCACAAGGAGGGGTATAATAAAACAAGATAGATAACATAGAGAAGTAGGGAGCTACTGTTTAATGGGTACAGAACTATACGTTTAAAAAATA
Source organism: Proteles cristata cristata (assembly GCA_017311185.1). Taxonomy (NCBI): domain Eukaryota; kingdom Metazoa; phylum Chordata; class Mammalia; order Carnivora; family Hyaenidae; genus Proteles; species Proteles cristata. Next base: position 211,809 of record JAESUZ010005557.1, read on the forward strand.
GTTTGAATTGTAAATCGTATATTATGCAAACTTTACCAAAATTAAAAAAAAAAAAGATGTTATACACATACATAAAAAAAGATAACAACTGTTGGTAAGGATATGGAGAAATTAGAACCCTCCTATACTGCTGACAGGAGTGGTACAAGAGTATCACTGTGGAAAACATTCTGGCAGTTCCTCAAAGGTTACTAGCTGTGTGAACCTGCAATTCCTCTCCTAGGTATATATCCAAGAAAAATGGAAACACGTGTCCACTCAAAACCTGTATATAAACGTTCACAGCATATTAATAATAGCCAAAAAGTGGGGGCGCCTGAGTGGCTCAGCTGGTTGAGCGTCTGACTTCGGCTCAGGTCATGATCTCATGGTTCATGAGCTCCAGCCGCCACATGGGGCTCTCTGCTGTCAGTGCAGAGCCTACTTCAGATCCTCTGTCTCTCTTTCCCTCTCAAAAATAAATAAACATTAAAAAATAATAATAGCCAAAAAGCGGAAACAACCTAAATATTCCTCAACTGATAAATGAACCAATAAAATGAGGCTGATCTATACAAATGAATATTATTTGACTATAAGAAGGAATAATGTACTGATAACATCCTACCTCATGGATGAACCCTAAAAGTATTACACTACGGGGAAGAAGTCAGTCACATATATGATTCCATTTACATGAAAGGTCCAAAACAAGCAAATCTACAGAGACAGAAAGAAGATGGTTGGTTGTCGAGGGCTGGGGAGTGGTCCTCAGGGGAAAACAGATCGTGACTGCTAGAGGGCATGGGGTTTCTTTCTGGGGTAATGACAACGTTTTAAAATTAATTGGGGTGATTGCTGCACAACTCTGAACATACTAAAAACTTTAGAAGGATGAACTGTATACAGTAAGTGAACTGTGTCTCAATGAAGCTGTGATAAAAACACTTTTGCAACCCTAATAAATTAACAGAACTACGCATGAAGTCTCATAATGACTGCTAACATCAAAAGTGGGCAAAGGTCAGACATTATGTGCCTCTTGATAAAGAACACACCAACGTCTCCTTCATCAAGAGGTGCACGCTCACTTTTATTTAAACACATTTGATGTGTTTTAACCCACTGCCATTTTTATTCTTTTTGATACTCAAATTGTTCCACGTGTGGCCAGTGAAAGCCTCTTCAAATAGGATCCTGTCCCTCTTTATCCTGTACTGTTTTTTTACTTTGATAGCTCCCACTTCCTGGCATGACAGTATATTCCAAGCTCCTTTTATGTATTTTCTGCCCCTACTATTCCTTATACTGGGAAATGGTATTAAAAGACCAAATTAGAACACCAGAGGTACATATTACTACTGGTTTGGTCATTGTTGGTAAACAGAGCTAGACTTTTTTTTTTTAAAGACTCTGTATTACGAGTTCATATTGGTATTTCCAATTCAGTTCAGGATTATAGGGGTTTTGCTTAACTTTACTGTTTCATATTTGTATCTTTCATTTCAGACTGGAAATCCTTGGTTCCTAGACTGATAAGAACACAATTGCCTATTTACATCATGTTACAAAGTTTCTGTCATAGTTTCAGTATTTCAACAAAAATATTACGATTACTGAAAACATTTTATTAGTTTTGGTTTATCCTTCCATTTAAACTATGCTGTTGAAATAAGCCAATCAGAGACAAATACCATATGATCGCACTCACATGTGGAATTTAACAAGACAGATGAACACATGGGTAAGGAGGGGAAAAGGGAGGAAAAAAGGAAACGAACCACAAGAGACGCTTAATGAACAAACTGGAGGGTTAGTGGAGGGGGGTGGGTGGGGGATGGGCTAGATTGGTGATAGGCACTGAGGAGGGCACTTGTTGGGATGAGCACTGGGTGTTGTAAGTGATGAATCTTTGAATTCTACTTTTGAACCCAATACTGCACTGTATGTTAACTAACTAAAAAACAAAAAAGAACTACGGTACTATGCACCTGCATTTTTCATGTAATGATAGAGCCTGGAGATTACTCCAGAGTAGTACAGTTCTTCTCGTGCTCCAGCAGGTCAATATACCATAGCTCATTCAATCAGTCCTGTATAGAGGGACATCCAGGTTGTTCATAAATTGTAACTACTACAAAGGACACTGAATCAACAAGCTCCCAGAGGACTCATTTGCCAAACTGCCAGACCTCAGGGCTGTACAAGCGTACGCTCACCAGCCACACAAGAATGCCTGGTTCCCCAATCTTGCTTCAGGCTTATCAGAATATGACTGTCTGCCAGTCCGATGCAAGAACAGTATCTCAGGATCCTGTTATCTCATTTTTGGGGTAAGCTATTTGAACTGACCTTCATTAAGCACCCTGGGCTGCAGTTTATCTCATTTTACACACAACACCGCCCTGTGGTATGAACTATTCCATTTTACAGAAGAGGGAAGTGAAATGTGTACAGGACTGCAGAGCTAGTGCTCACGAACAAGACTTGGGTGATGCGCCTGTGAGAGAGGCAGTGTCGTACAGTAGACAGACCCTGGCTGGGCTCCAGGAGATGGGGGTGTCCCTTCCAGTGGCCGCTGACTCACTCACTGCAGATCCTCACACGAACCCGTTCCCTTCTCAGGACTGGTGTCAAAGGAAGGGCAGTCAAGAGCTGCTTCTCAACCCAGCCTGCACAGTAGTCACCTGGGAACCTTGACAAACTACGACATCTGAGCCCAGGATAGTTTTAATGTGAATTTTTCTTAGGAATAAGATTGATCATCTTTTCAGCTGTTTAATGATCTTTCTTTCTGTGATCTGTTCTCACCTCTGTCTGTTTTTCTATAGGGTAATTAGTCTTAACTTTTCCTAACTTTTAGCAATTTTTATATTAGGAATATTAACTCTATTTGTGGCGTAAGTTGCAAATATTCTCCCTACTTTGTCAGCTATCTTTTTTTCCACTTTAAAACCACTTGGTTTTTGGAAACCATTTTATGGAAAGCAACAGGCAAATGCTAGGATAAAATCAGGAAATAGTCATAGATTTTCTAGCTTTCTGGGGCACCTGGGTGGCTCGATCAGAAGACTCTTGATCTTGAGGTCATGAGTTTGAGCCCCACATTGGGTGTAGAGATTACTTAAATTTAAAAAAAGAATTAAGGAAATATATTTTCTAGCTTTCCTTCTGAATAAAATCAATGTCCAAGCCTTTCCTTTCCCTATTTTTTTTTTAATTTTTTAAAATGTTTTCTTTATTTCTGAGAGAGAGAGAGAGGCAGCGTGAGCAGGGGAGGGTCAGAGAGAGAGGGAGATACAGAATCCAAAGCAGGCTCCAGGCTGTGAGCTAGCTGTCAGCACAGAGCCCGACGTGGGGCTCAAACCCATGAACCGCGAGATCATGACCTGAGCTGAAGTTAGACGCTTAACCGACTGAGCCACACAGGCATCGCTCCCCCATCTGTTTTTTAAATGAAGTCAAAGATGAACTCTTGTCTCTTATAATGAACATCTGTAGTTTTTGTCTATCTAGCATCTTCCTCCCTCCTGCCATAGAATCCTTCTTCCTGGGGCAGGTGGGGGGAATCCATCTGTGTGTGTTGGGCAGAGATAATCCAGGTCTGGCCAAAGTACTCACCCCTCTGGCTACAGTAGCTGATTATGGGATGGGCACAGGAACCAAGCCCCACCAAGCAGGCCTTCCTAAGGACTTTTTTGTTAAGCTAGTAGGTTATGAGTCATGGAGTGTTATACCTACCACTTGGAAAAATGTCTAAGAGATAGAAAAAAGGGGACAGAGCACCCCCTGCCCCACACACACATATGACTGAACCTTGGATTTAGCTATTCTACACTGAAGCAAACTAAATCTTAACCTCTTTTATACATTCTCCTACGTTCCCTAAGGAAGCTTGATTCACATTTCTATCACTTGCAACCAAAAGATTTGTTTTGTTTTCAGAAAGTATTTGAAACTATTTTTCCCAAATGCCCTAACTCTGTTACCTCTTGAGGCCAAAACTCCCTTCCTTCTCGTTGGTCTTCCAGGTAATCACGAATGATGTTTGTTTTCTGAAGAAACAGGCCCATAGAATTGGCACGCTCTACATCTTCACCGACCAGGGGGTCCTCTAACTCTGAGGCGGAGAACAGACGGGAAAGGCCAATTCCCACCAGCCCGGCGACATAGTGACAGTACTGTAAAAGATTATTTTTAAAGTACTTTAATAAATATTTACTAAAATGAAAACAGTAAAGATTAACTACAAAACAAAAACAAAAACAGGTCCCCAACAGTACGTACATCTCATTTTGATTAAAACACAAATATACACTATGGACATGTAAGGAATAAAAAACATCCAAAAGGGATGTGCACAAGAGATTCAACCACAGTGATCTCTGATCTCTGGCTGGTGTGATGTTTTTATTTTTTTCACCTGTATTTTCTGTACTTCTACTGTGAATATGCATAAAAGGTTACTGAAAAAATGAACTAGTAAACTTTTTGAGATCTAAAATGGAGAGTGAAGGCAATAAGGGAATAATGAATATTCTAATAGAAGCCAGAATACTAAGTAGAGCTTAATCCTGAAGACACTTTGAGATCTGGCAGTGTCTCAAAATCTTCATTATACAGAAGAACAAAGCACTACCACCATGTTCTCGGCACTGTTTTAAACCCTCTGCATATTCAGTCCTCCCAAACACCTTTATGAGGCATGTGTAATTTAAAAAAATTTTTAATGCTTATTTTTTTTTGAGAGAAGAGCAGGGGAGGGGCAGAGAGAGAAAGAGACAGAAGATCCAAAGCAGGCTCTGTGCTGACAGCAGGGAGCCCAATGCGGGGCTTGAACTCACGAACTGTGAAATCATGACTTAAGCCGAAGTCAGACACTTAACCGACTGAGCCACCTAGTGCTCTGAGGCATGTATTATCACCACCATTTTAGGAAGCTGGCGCAGAAAAGAAGCCAGTTAATTGCCCAAGATCACTCATCTGGGAAGTCAGAGGCCAGCGACTCAAAGCCAGGTGGTCTGGCTTAAAGGTAGGCTCTAACAACTTGGCTGAAACTGCCTCTCCTCCAAAGATCTTAGTAAACATCATTCTTAATTGTCAAAGAATTTTTTCCATAAAAGTGGCTTGTTAAAGCTATCTTCTCCTGAAAAGAGTACTGCAAGAAACTTAATGCAATACTCTTATGAAATGAATGGCCATTAGACAATTTAGGAAGTGGAGGGCAGTTAAAGAAGGGAGGCACACTCTGAGGAGGGTGAAAGTTAGGGAAAGACCAAAGAGGAGGGTCTTGGGTTGAAAGAAACACAAAGCAGAGACAAACCAAGGAGTACAATGAAACAGCAAGACGAATGCACTTGAAATATGGTCTAGGAAAGGAGGAATGTGGATAAAGAGTAAAGATATGCTACAATTAGACAGAAATGAGCTGTGGGAAACTACAAGAAATTTCCAAAGAATTACTAGAAATTAAAGAACATTAGTACATGCATAGGGATGTCCAAGGAAAAGTATATTTTAAGGTAACAGTTCATTGGATAGAAATAATATTCCTAGAATGGAGGTAGTCCTCTTCCTCCACAGCTGAAGGGAGAGGGGGGGAATCATTAAAAGTAGTGACCTAATCAGAACTTGCACTTAACGAGCTATCATTAGGTTCCTTGTGTGAATCTGCAGGGCAGAAAAGGAAGTCACCATGCAACTAACCAGTGATGATTTTTGGCCAGGAGGAGTTTCAGCTTTAACTTTAAATTGATCAATTGCTACCCCAGCACCAGTCACACTCATGGTCATCTGGAGAACATAAGCCAGCAGTTTTGATGACTGAAGGATTAGGATGCCAGACTTTGGACCTACATTCACCCAATGCATATGTATGCAGGAGTATCTCATCTGAGATCCTAAGCTAAATACCATTAAAGATACAAAATACATACATACCCAATTCAGATGATTAAAATGTCTTTGCCTCCAATGAGGTGATGAAGGCGGCTCACAACCACCAGGCCTATGGAAAATGGGCAAGACTTCTTCCTTCTATCCAGTATTCTGATATTTACTTTAGTCACCAGAGTCAATTAGGTCACTTGGTCTAGATAAACACTCCTTCCCTGCCTCCTACTCCTACCCTGGCCAATATCCTACTCAGCTGCTGCTCAGGAATAAACTCAGGCCAAATAAAAGCCATTATAACTTTATCTGCCACGTCATCTGCTCTCATAGCCCTTTCCAGCTACCCTGTCTCCTGAGGAAGACAACCTCATCCACTGGGGTCTCCCACTGCTAATCCCCACAGATACCATTTATAACTGGCAGAGGAATTGGGGGAGGTCAAGACACTTGGAACATCTCATACTGTGTTAATTCTGTAAGCAGATGACGGGAGAGAAAAAGGTAAGGTATTGGAGAGGTGCTCACTCCTCAGCACAACACACCCAAGATCCATAGTACCAGTTCAAGTGATGCCTACTTCTCCCAAACAAATGGGGTCGAGCTGGCACCAAGTTTAAAAGTAATTCTGTGTAGAGGCACTTGGGTGACTCAGTTGGTGAAGCATCTGACTCTTGATTTTGGCTCAGGTCATGATCTCACAGTTCGTGAGATTGAGCCCCACAATTCAGAAGATCGAGCCTCCAGGTATCAGTGCAGAGGCTGCTTGGGATTCTCTCCCTTGCCCCTCTCTTGTTCATGCTCTCTCTCAAAACAAACAAACAATAAATAAATGTAATCTTGTGTTAAGTGGAACTGGAGAAATGATTCAGATACTACATTGTGTACACATACACATGTACTCAGAAATGGAAAAAAAGAAAATACAAAAAACATATTTTTAAGATTTGAAAACCACTAATATGTTTACATTACATGAAGTAATTTGGCTATTTATCTAAAATATCACAGCGTGGGGCGCCTGGGTGGTTCAGTCCGTTGAGCATCTGACTTTAGCTCAGGTCATGATCTCACAGTTTGTGAGTTTAAGCCCTAAGTCAGGCTCTGTGCTAACAGGTCAGGGCCAAGAGCCTACTTTGGATTCTGTGTCTCCCCCCTCTCACCCCTTCCATGATCATGCTCTGTCTCTCTCTGTCTCTCAATGATAAACAGACATTAAAAAAATTTTTTTTAAAATGTTTTATTTATTTCTAGGAGAAAGAGAAAGACAGCATGAGCAGGGGAGGGTCAGAGAGAGAGGGAGACACAGACTCCGAAATAGGCTCCAGGCTCTGAGCTGGCAGTCAGCACAGAGCCCGACGCGGGGCTCGAACCCACGAACCGCGAGATCATGACCTGAGCGAAAGTCGGACGCTTAACCGACTAAGCCACCCAGGCGCCCCTAAAAAACTTTTTTTAATAAATAAGTCAAATAAAATAAAATAAAAAAATAAAATAAAATAAAAAAATAAAATAAAATAAAATAAAATATCACAGCGAGTCAGAAACACTTTTAGAAGCTTAACGTCTTTACCCCTGGGACAAGTTCTATGTACTTTGGCCTAACTTAATGATAAACATCCCCCAGGGCATGGATTAGTTTGGGTATTCAAGGGTAAGCCCCTATATTACGTGTTTATGATGAGCTATTCAAACTAAACAGATGGGAAAAACCTTGGAACCTTGGAATGGGTAAAAGCAGAAACCTTGGAATGGGTCGGCAACTCTATCCCTCATTCGGAAGCGCACAGTGAGCGCCCTCGGCTCTGTCTCACGTACCACACACCAACACCACTTTGTAACCACTAACCTTGTCCCACTCCTGTTCGGACGTCACTTGTTTAACCAAAAACTCCGCCATTCCAAATCCCATTTTCCGGCAAATCTCAGCAATCACTGTTTGATATTTCTCAGCCAGATTTCTAAACTCGAGGGAGATCTGAAATAGAAATCACACAAAAAAACCCAGAAAATATTAAACATGTATACACATTGGGAACCAACATGGTACCTACAGATTATAAAACAAAGCAAGAGTGAAACTCATTAAGGCTTCCAAATGATTCATCTATAAGCCCAACATCGAGGTTATGCTAGTTTTCTACATACTGAATAATAAACTCAGAAATTTTATAATTATTAAAATAGAAGGGTCTAGGGGCACCTAGTTGGCTCAGTCGGTTAAGTATCCAACTTCAGCTCAGGTCATGATCTCACAGTCTATGGGTTTGAGCCCATGTGGTGACAGCTGAGAGCCTGGAGCCTACTTCAGATTCTGTGTCTCCCTCTCTCTCTGTCCCTCCCCTGCTCATGCTGTCTCTGTGTCTCAAAAATAAACACACACTAAAAATTTAAAAAATAATAATAAAATAAAATAGAAGGGTCTAAAATGCTAAGGTTTCTATACTCAAAAGAAAATTCAAAATCTTACAATACACTCATCTTCCCAACATATAATAAATAAGATGCTTCAACACAGAGTAGGCATAAACATAAGAACTTTAGGAAGAATGCCCCATTTTAGACAAACCTCATGGGATAGGGGACTCTTTCCTGCAAACATGTATCAAGCACTTCCTCCATAACAAGCATTGTTCTAGGCACTGGGGATGCACAGCCTTGGAAAGGACTAGAAACTCATGCCCCTGTACAGTTTACTAAGATCAGCCAACTATTTTCTGTCATCAATTCCCAGTTTCTATCATGAAGTTATAGTGTCTCCCCTCTAGAAGGCTATACATTTTAATTCCTCAAACAACTCAGTTTAGCTCAACCTGAGGCATGCTACCCAACATTCTTTTTCCATAAGCCCAAACTTTAATGTAGAAATCATACTGACATTTTTAAAATTCACTGCTATTATACAAATGTCCTATTTAAGTTCAAAGAAGTATTTCTAGATGATCAAAATGCAATATGGAAAACATCATGAAACTTCTTTATAAAATGCTACAAACTATTAATAGAGTCAACACACAATACTGAAAACAGTTAGTAGACTTTATTAAGCATCAAAAGTGTGAGAATTTCTTGGTCCATGTTTGCAGAAAGGTTAGAAAACATGCTCAAGAAACACCTATATGTAAAGACCTGAGGGAAAACAAGCTGGCTGCACAGCACGGAAGGGATTCGGAAGCCTAAGACACCTTAGCATTACTCTGAACAACATAAACTGGTAAACTCCTGTAAGTCGGGGGCGCCTGAATGGTTCAGTCATTGAGCTCAGGTCATGATCCCTGGGTTTGTGAGTTCAAGCCCTGCATCAGGCTCCCCTGCTGACAGAGCAGAGCCCACACTGGATTGTCTGCCTCCCCGCTTCTCTGCACCCCTCCCACTCTCAGATGCTCTTTCTATCTCTCTCTCAAAAGTAAATAAACATTAAAAAGGAAAAAAAACCTCCCAAAAGTCCATAAAATCAATCCAATCTTTCGAGAACACTGTTCTGTCCAGAATAGCTGCTCCAAGACAAAGCAAAAAAATCATTCTATTGTGGATTGAAACAAATGAGCAACTCTATCAAAGGGCATTTGAATCCCTGAAACTCCCTGGACCCCATTCTGTCAACAGATCCTTGACTCGGTCATTCTGTTTATGAGACCAAAGGCCAATGATGTGGGGGAGGAGTGGCTCAGATTCTTAAAATCAAGCACATCAAAATACACACTTCACTGCTGAATGTGAACCATCCCCTTCAACTTTTTGGGATTTATTATTATCTAATTATAGAATTCAAAACATGAAAACAAAAATATCTAGGAAGGCGCACGGGTGGCTCAGTGGGTTAAGAGTCCGACTTTGGCTCGGGTCATGATCTCACTGTTTGAGTTCAAGCCCCGTGTCGGGTTTTGTGCTGACAACTCAGAGCCTGGAGCCCATTTCATATTCTGTGTCTGCCTCTCTCTCTGCCCCTTCCCTGCTCGTGCACTGTCTCTCTCTCTCTCTCTCTCAAAAATAAATAAACATTAGAGAAAAAAAAAAGGTGACAGTGAAGAGCCCAACGTTTTCCCAGACACCTGAGGGAGGGAAAGCACTGAGGGCTCCTCCGTGCTTGGCACCCGCTTTCACATACTCTCTAGGAGCACCAGCAAGCTCTGCTGAGTGAAATGAGCCACAAGGACATTTTTATTTAAATATTTATTCATTTCTGGGGTGGCACAAGCAGGGGAGGGGCGAAGAGAGGAGGTAAGAGGATTTGAAGCTGGCTCTGTGCTGTCAGCACAGAGTTCCACGCAGGGCTTGAACTCATGAACTAGGAGATCATGACCTCAGGGGAATTCAGACAGTCAACCGACTAAGCCATCCAGGTGCCCTGAGCCATGAGGACTTTTTACTATCACTCCAGGTAACTGTTTCACAACTACAGATTTCTAGGACTGAGTCACTCTCGGGTGATTCAAGCACATGAAGGAAGGATATCATGGTGAATCTACTAGTATAACGGAGGAAGGCCAAACACCAAGTAGGGGTCAAGGGTAGCATGAGACTTCTATTAACCTATACTAGAAACTCGCTATAAATTTCAGGATGGCATGATCAAAACACTGGGTGATTTTACCTTCACTTATTTGCAAAGTCCTGTTTGAAATCAATTTTTAAAAAGGCAGTAAAGGGGGCATTTGGGTGGCTCAGTCAGTTAAGCATCTGACTTCAGCTCAGGTCAGGACCTCACGCCTCATTGAGTTCGAGCCCCATACTGGGCTCTCTACTGTAAGCACAGAGCCTGTTTCACATCCTCTGTCTCCCTCTCTCTGCCCCTCCCCTGCTTGCATTTTCTCTCTCTCTCCCTCTCAAAAATAAAATAAACATGAAAAAATATAATAAAAAATAAAAACAAAAGGGCAGCAAAATATCCAGTGATTAAATATTAAAACTACATTAATATAAAATCATAAATAGTAAATCAATAATGAAATATACTTTGTAACTAATTCACAGCTCAATAAGTATATATTATTATTGCTATTATCATTTAAAAATACTCTGTTATCACGAAGACTAATTTCTAGTAGTACCAGGTAAAAAAGATGTGCTCTAATCTCATCCATAATATACAATGAGAGTTCTAGAAAGCCTGATTTAAAAGATACAAAGTAACAACTACTAAAGCATAAAATACCAGGTTCAATCTCAAGGCACACACATTGAGGAAGGGGTCACTTAGAACTCTCTGTCTAGGCTTTTGCCTAAAATCTGTGGGATTAAAATGATCTTAAAATGATCAGTCATTTGTTAAACTAGGAACCTGTGGAAAAATAGGATGCTCTGTTCTCCTGCCTGGACAGAGGTGCCTCCACAACAGCCTGAAGGACTCGAGGGTGAATTTAAAATTCCCTCAGGACCCGGTTCCGAAACGCAGCAGGGCAGGCCACTGATCCCAGCTCCCAGCCTGCGCACACTCTGTCCAGCACTAGGAGGCCTAGGGGCGCGGTGGCTCAGGGAATTCCAAACACGCAGAGCATAGTTTAGAAGGGGAGCTGCATCAGTTCTGGGCAGGCACACTCCCATGGCCCTGGGTACCCCCCACCCCTTTGAGAGTGAGAAGCGGTCCTTTCGTCTCAGAGTAGGGCCCTCGGCACCTGGGTGGCTCAGTCAGTTAAGCGTCCGACTTTGGTTCAGGTCATGACGTCACAGTTTGTGAGTTTGAGCCCCGCATCCAGCTCTCTGCTATCAACCAGAGCTCGCTTCAGATCCTCTGTCTCCCTCTTTCTCTGCCCCTCCCCCACACCCTCTTCTCTCTCAAAAGTATGTAATAAAACATAATAAAAGAAATGGCTGTGTGCCTTGTCTAAGAGCAGTACTGTGTGAGTGAGGCCAAGTTATCTGTTCTGCCTTAGGCCTCGCCCAAAGCTGACTGTCCACCTAACCAGGCTGCTTGACCTTTCAAATTGTACATCATATCTCAAGGAGGTGGTGGGACAGATCAGCATGTGTACAAACCTTTCCCTAAGAAAGTAAGGCACTGTGAATTTCCATACATTTCTATCTCAATTGAATGACAGGCTGAAAGGACCTCCAGTTCAAAGGGTGGCTCAGTCGGTCAAGTGCCTGACTCTTGGTTTTGGCTCAGATCATGATCTCGTGGTTCATGAGTTTGAGTCCCTCACTGAGCTCTTTGCTGACAGCACAGAGCCTTCTTGGGACTCTCTCTTTCCCTCTTTCTCTGCCCCTCCCCTACTACACTCGTGCGCTCTCAAAATAAATTTACTTAAAAAAAAAAGTAAACAAAACAAAGTTACACTTTCACAAAACACCTAGCTCCATAGATTTCACAGTCATAAGCATATAAAGGGTTAACACTGGGAAAATAGTGACACCTGGCCTGTACTCTCTGTTTCAATCTACTCTTCCAGGGCTAGTCTCTGTTTTCAGGACAGTAGTGTCTGTCAGGCCTCACCTTTTCCCCAACACAGGAAAAGATAGATTTTATGCTGAAATTTTCTTTTTCTTTTTTTAAATCAGTGTTTTCTTTTTTAAAAAATTTTTAATGTTTTATTTATTTCTGAGAGAGAGAGAGAGAGAGAGACAGCGTGAGCAGGGGGGGCTCAGAGAGAGAGGGAGACACAGAATCCAAAGACAGGCTCCAGGCTCTGAGCTAGCTGTCAGCACAGCCACTCAGGTGCCCCTATGCTGAAATTTTCTTGAACTGTCATTTTTTTCGTTGTAATGCAGTATTTATGAAGAAGATTTCGGTTTTCTAAGCATATTGGAAATATTATCTAAACATTTACCAGCTCTCCCCCACAAATTATTCTAGCATTCACACATTTTCATATCCATTTTTGCTGAGTGGATAGGGCCACCTTGATTTTTAAAATACCTATGACATTTGTCCCATGACTAGAAATGATTTGTTATGAATCTACTCAAGTCGAAAGTAGTTTGGAAGGTTTTTTTGCTTTTGGAGGCTCTAGCTAGAATATAACTTTTTAAAGTGAGAATGCATATCAATTATAAAGGCTCTGGGACCAGGGTGCCTGGGTGGCTCAGTTGGTTAAGCATCCGGCTTCAGCTCAGGTCATGATTTTTCAGTTCACGGGTTCGGGTCCCACATCAGACTCTGTGCTGACAGTTTAGAGCCTGGAGACTGCTTCAGATTCCATGTCTCTCTCTCTCTCTCTGCTCCTCCCCTGCTTGCACTTTGTCTCCCTCTCTCTCTCAAAAATAAATATTTAAATAAACAGATAAATAAATAAATAAAGGCTCTGGGACTCTGTCTGCAGCACTTTCTCTACATTAGCAGAGTGTCACAAGTTCCTCAGTGAATGGTTGTGGATTTCCAGTCAGAGAAAACCCAACCTCTTTTCATGGAGAGGTATCCTGGGAGAGCTAAACCAATGGCCCCTTCTCTGGGACAGAGCTCTAATTCCTCACCTAATGATGCTTCGCGGGCTCTTTTTCCTCTCTTGTATTGTAGCACTGCACTCTATCAGCTCCACCTAGTAATTCCTCACTGACTTTTACTTTTGGTTTGAATCGTACTGTATTTTATTTTTGTCTTTGTCAGTGAAGCACACTCTCAGTAATCTCAAACAGCCCTTGCTCACTCAAGGAAGGAGTCTCCCAAACATTCTTCTGTAATGGGTGGATTCCTTGCCTCCCCACTCAGGAATATAGACCTGTTTCAATAGCAACAGCCACGTGAGGACTATCCTTCGCCCCAGATTCTAGCAATTCTAGCCCCAGGTTCAGGGCTTCTTTGGGCTATTAGAGAACATGAGACTTTGCTAAATCAAACCTTTATTTATAAGGTAAGAAAGAAGCACTTATTTGTGTGATAAGACATGCAAATTCCAGGAAAGCAAGACCTAATTACATGTGTAACATAAACTTGCCAATTTTCTAAAACTCAAGAGTTTAATTATAACCCACTTTACTCCAACAGAATGGACTAAACACCTACTATTTATCGAATACTTAGTAGGCAGCAAGCAATCTTCTAAGTACTTCATTTTCATTTATTTATTTTAGTTTAGAGAAGGAGTGTGAGTGGGAGAGAGGGGCAGAGGGAGAGACAGAGACGGAGAGAATCTCAAGCAGGCTCCACCCCCAGCGTGGAGCCCAATGCTGGGCTCCATATCATGACCCTGGGATCATGACCTAAGCTGAAACCAAGAGCTGGACACTCAATTAACTGAGCCATCCAGGTGCCCCCAAGTACTTTACACATATGAACGTAGCAATCCTGAGAGCTCTTAACTTTACAAATGAGGAAACCAAGGCACAGAGAAAGGCCGTAAGTGGTAGGGCATCATCATGCTTGTCTGTCCTCAACCCAGCTGCTAAGAGCCTGCTCCCTACCCTGTAGCGGCTAACCATCAAGAACAACATATCCATACTACCTGGTCAAGGGTACCAGAAGCCAGCAGGCAGCACTCTATACTTAGGCTGTATTACACGGCAACAGGTTTGTGAGCGAGCCTGAGAAGCCATCTCTTAACACACTAGGTTCGGAATGTATCTTTCTGAAGAAAGAAACACTGGACTTGCAAGCAACATACTGGTAATAATAACAGAAACTAACACCATTCTAACCTGGATTACCTCTTAGAAATCTCACATGAGGTAGGTATTATTATTATTATCTCTATAGATGAAGAAATGGAGGCTTAGACAGGCCTCCACATCACTAAGCAGTGGTTAATAAGTGGAAGAGGTAGGATTGCAACCCAGGCAGTTTGGCTTCAGAGTCTCGGCTACCAGAGTTCTTACCCATCACAGTACATGACACTGTCGTCAGACTGCTTATTTCACTGCTCTCTCCTGGTAAGGGGGCTAGCCGACAACTAAGTCATCGATTATCAACACAGCCATACACAGAAGAGATTTGTAATTCTGCTACCGTTGGGAAGTCCTCTAGCACTTGTCGATCCTTCTCCTTGCTCTCCATGTACCGCCAGTCTGGCTCATAAAGGTAAGAGTGGAAGTTGTGTAACAGTGGGACCTTCTTCTCTACACTGATGGTCATGTCATCTTCAAGGGTGTCCAGAGCTCGGAGGACCAGATAAAATATGCATACCGCATGGCTGTAAAAATGGAAGAACTATTAATATAAAAGACAAACATCCAAAGACAAGTATTTTAAAATAACATGTCACTAATGCAAACCGGCTATAGCCTTACCTCTAAAGAACTCTGAAAGGAGAGCCAAAGCCTTCCGTACTTAAGGACACATCTCAGCTTTCTTTTCTTAGATGGGAGCAATGGACTTTAGTGGTTTATTTATAAAACACGAAATAAAAAACCTAGCAGCTGGATGTTACAACTACTCCCAGAACGAGTTACATTTAACTACTGTTGAACAACCATACAAAGATCAACAGATCAAGTGTTTACATGGAACTAATATGTTGCAGATAAGAAAGCCTTTAAAAGCCGCTCTAACTTCTCAGTATAAATACAATCATACACAAAGGCAATTGGTCTAGGTTCCATATGCAGTCTGCAAAGCAGCAACTTGGGAAGAATTAGCCCCATATACTAGAATTGCAAAGCAGCCTAAGTGAAGCCAAGAAAAAAAAATGCATGACCTACAGAGACAGGTTCAGCTGCCAGGACTAAAAAAAGTTAATAAACACCACCATCTACTCCGCCCCCCCCCCTTCCTCCCCGCTTCCCTGAAGCTGGGCCCACAGGGAAACTATGAGATGGCGAACTGCCTGGAAGGGCATTCTAAAGTAAATACAGGGGTGTTCCAAACAGACCATTGCCTTCACTCAGGTGGGGCACGAGTGGGGCACGTTCTAGCTGAGCCACAAGCGGAGACTGCAACGCCAGGGGCTGGCAGAAAGTAGCTTCGAATGGCTCAAAGTCCGCTGGAAAAGCCTTCTTTCCCCAAGTGAAAAAAGGAGCTATCTGGCCACTCACCGCATTTCCCCATCCAGCGCCTCGATGACAGCTGCGAAACTGCGACTAGTCTGATTGAGATACTTGTAGCAAGTTTTCAAGCTGCTGCTGAGCGAGTCCTGCGGGCAGAGGAGACACACGGTGGTGGTGGGGGACGCGGAGGAGGAGCAGGAGTGGGAATGGGGCAGGAGGCTGGCCGCTGGCGGGCTACGCAGCCGGCTGCAGGCACCCTCTCCGCGTGGCCAGTCCTTGGAGGGCCAGGCGGCGGAAGGCAAGGGGCAGCCGCGCGGCGGGGAGCCCCCGCCCGTACCCCGGGGCGCCGCGGCGGGGCTCAGCACCAAGGTCCGCTTGAACAGGGACATGGCCTTGGTGCCGCAGGCGGCTGCAGCCATGGGAAACGCAGGGCCGGCGCAGAGGTTTTCCTCCATAGACTCCAGCCGATCTGGGAGGCGCGGCCCCGAGGGGCGGGGCGGGCTGTCCCTCCCCCCGACCCGCCGCCTAGACGCATCTGGCCCAGCGCCTGGCCCAGCCTCTGGGCCTCCGCCCGCCCCGCCCACCCAGTCGGGGGCCACCGCCCTCCGGAGGTCAGCCCCGCCCCCGCAGGCCAAGGCTCGAGACCCCTCCACCACCTCCACCTTCCTCCCAGTCTTCCCCTAGTCCCCTGAACACACTGGCGGCTGGCAGAACCCAGTCCACTCTGACAAGCTGGCTCTTCCTCCGGATGTCAGAACCTCTCCTTGACCAAACTTTCGTCGGACTCTCTGATCCTTCCATCTTTGCACTTCTGCGCCTCTCCCCGCAACGCCCAATTTTATTAAGAATCCTGCTACTGACCACCTAGACCGTCCTGCAGGGTTCCTCATCTCCCATCATCCCATCGCCCTGGCCTGCCTCCAGCAAGAATCCTGTTAGGTTAGGTCGTTTGGCTAGAATGCCCCTCACTCCAGATGTTTCATCTCAGTCATTTTCCATCCACTGACCCCTCCACTCTATTGTTGGCTGGAAATCCCCACTTTTCCTTATTATATTAGAAACTGAGCCCAAGTCTACACTGGGGTCTCTTTGCCCCTATAGCTTTTCTGAATAAAACCTGTTACTATCACTTTACTGTCCACTTCTGGCATTTCTTGAACACCTGTTGAAGTCTGCTAACCTCTGGAAAGCTAGCGATTACTTTTAATATTTCTAATCCTCTTTCTTTTTCAAATTAGTGAGCTGTAATGAGCTGCTTCCTGAACTTTACTCTTCCCTAAGGAAAATGAGAATTGTTTTTCCGGGGAAAAAAGGCCCTATTTTCAATGCAAGCATATCTGAAAGAATTGCTGAGTGTGTGTGTGTTACAGAGACTTTGATTTTAGAGCTGTTTTACATTCACAAGAGAATTGAGTAGAAAGTACAGAGTTCCCATATACTCTCCTCCCAACCCAATCTCCTCACTGTCTTTGTAAGAGAAGGAAAACATTTGAAATATCAAACAGGACAGTGGTTAAAAATATACATATGGCCTATCACCAGGTTGATATACCACTTTGGAATGTTAACAGTGAACCATGAACCTCAGTGAACCCATGTTCTTTTTATATGTGTGTATTTCCTAAATTCCCTATCATGGATGCATATCATACTGTCAAGAGAGTAATCCTTGAAAAAAACCACAATGTCATGAGAATTTCATTTTATTGCCATGTTCAATTAAAAAAATTATTAGTAAAGGGGCATCTGAGTAGCTCAATTAGTTAGGTCTTTGCCTTCGGCTCAGGTCGTGATCTTGCAGTTTGTGGATTTGACCTCCACGTGGGGCTCTGTACTGACAGCTCAGAGCCTGAAGTCTGCTTTGATTTCTGTGTCTTCCTCTCTCTGCCCCTCCCCTGCTCATTCTCTGTCTGTTTCTCTCTCTCTCTCAAAAATAAACATTAAACATTTTTCTGTTGGGGTGAGAACTGGGTGTTGTATGTAAGCCGATTTGACAATAAATTACATTAAAAATGTTTTAAATTCTTAATAAAACTTAATACTTACTGAGCACCATATATTAGCAAAATCATTTAGTGCAGGGTCTGGCATATAAAAATACTCAGTGAAGGTTTGATGAATAAATGAATACACTTAAGAGTATTTAAAAACCATTCACCAACTCCTTCCCTCTCAAGTGTGGAGAGGCAAGGCTTCACAACAAAACAAAAGAAACAGAACAACAGCTATGACTGAGCTCCATGGCAAGCTCTTCACATAAACTGTTGTTACCAGGCCACAATAATGCCTTTCTCTGTGCTGCCAAATGTTTTAATCCTCAGCTATACCTAAAGGCTTTGAGGACTGATTTCTGTAGCCATGAGTTCCACTAAAAAGCTGGACAGGTTTTGAAGAGCCACAACCTTAAAGAACACTACCCCTCCTACCAACACCTCCTCTGCTCTTTAAAGGAGCAAAGTCAAAAAATCCCTTCCCTATCTCCTTCCCTCATCATTCTTTTCCCAGTCACCTATTTGTTTCCGTTCTTCGCTCTGAACAGTAAATCCATCAGATTATCAAGAAGATATAGGAAGATATTAAATGCTGGAAAAAAACTCTACGCACTATAAAAATTTCCACTGCTTGACTCACAGGAGTTGGCAGGCAGGAGAGGGTGGAAAAAAAGTCTAGGGACTGCTGCCTGTCCCTAGAGCCTCCTGACGCTCTCCATTGCTGTTTGAGCTGAAGTGCACCCCAGAGAACTCTCAAGTAAGAGAAAACAGGGATGAAGGGCATTTAGAGGAAGAGCGTGCCGTGGCCAGAAGGGCAAGACTAAACTTCCAGGACTGGGGCTCCAGCCTCACGCGTGTTCCACAAGCTACCAACCCTTCTGACAGCTTTCCTTAAGACTTTAACACAGATTGCTCAGAATAGGGAGAAACCCCACAGAGCGAAATTTATGTAACAACAAGGTTAACAGCTACCATCTATTGCGCAGATACTACATGCCAAGCACAATACAGACATTGTTTTTTACCCTTATAAAATGCTCTAAGGAAGATATTACAGACCCACCTACATTCAATCTTCATGGCCAGATGTGTGGCAGAATTCAGAATTTTTAGTGTTGTAGAAAGCAGGCAATAAGATGCATATACAGCCCCAGTTGTTAGGGAGTAACATCCCATAATTAAGTGTTAATATTTCTCCTGCCCAACAAGGTGAATATACTAAGCCAGGATCATTTTGATTCAGGGCAGGTTTGCTGCCAAATGACTTTGAGCCACATTTATGAAAAAATTCCTCATTTTCAGATCATTTGCCAGTTGGGAAATTGTGGGTAATGGGCCTCTGATCAATATTTCTACTTTACAGATGAAAAAACTGCTGCCTGGAGCTTAAGTCACCAAAAGTTATGCAGCTAAGAGTCAGGATTTTGACTTGACAGAAGCCAGAAATGCATCATTATGAAACATCTGCCTTTTCCATTATGTGCCCCTCTGAGTGAGGTCATACAACTCGCGGGTGACAGTAAGCCCCTATTTACTGATACACTCCTAAAAATTCAGTATAAATCAAGTTTACTGAACCCCAAATCCTACAGCCAAATCCTTTTGTGACAGAAATAGTCAGCCCTCAATATCTACTAAGTGTACATTTCCCCCCAGTTTAAATGAGGGAAACTAAGATCATGTTAAGCGAAGGAAACTGTACGCTCCTCTGTTTAACTATTTTCTTTTCTAATGGCTCTTTGGGGTTAAAAAGGACTCAGAAAAGCTGCAGGCAACAAATAATATTGTACTGTATTATCAAATCTTGGAGCTAGAAGAGTCTCACTTAAAAAAAAAAAAAAGAGATGATAGTGTGGAAGGTCTTTCTCCTACCCTCTCACCATTTCTCTCTCTAGGAGTAACCAAGGCTACTCTTTTCTCCAATAGTCTTATTTTATAGAAAAGAAAATGAGACAAGTCAAGTTTCTGGACTCAAATCATAACCTTATAAATTGTGTCCCCTGACTTTAGACACTCAGATCCCTTGCACCGCTATTATTCTTCTCTGTAGCATTATCTCCACATGAAATCTTACATACAGTGGACTCTTGAACAATATGCTAACCCCCACATAGAAAATCTGCATATAAGTTTTGATTCCCCAACACCTTAACTACTATTAACCTACTGTTGACTGAAAGCCTTACCAATAAAAACAGTCAATTAACAAACAGTTAATATTAAATGTTATATACTATATTTTTATAATAGGTTTGAGAAAAGAAAATGTTATTAAGAAAATCATAAGAGAGGGGCCTGGGTGGCTCAGTTGCTTAAGCATCTGACTTTAGCTCAGGTCATGATCTCAGTTTGTGGTTTCGAGCCCCGCACTGAACTGTTATCAGCGCAGGGCCTGCTTCGGATCCTGTCCCTGTCTCTGCACCTACCCTACTAGCGCTATCTCTCTCTCTCTCTCAAAAATAAACAACTTAAAAACAAAAAAGGAAATCATAAGGCAGAGAAAATATATTTATAGTACTGTACTGCATTTATAGAAAAAATCCATATATAAGTAAATCTGCGCAGTTCAAACTCATGTAGTTCAAGGTGAACTGCGTTTGCTTTTTATCATTCTCTCTCTCTTCCTCGGCTCACAAAAGCAAGGTCTTCACCTATCTTGTTTGCTGTTGTATCTCTAGCACCTAAAACAATATCTGACATGCAATTGGTGGTCACATATTTGGGGGGGGGTGGGGGGAGGGAGGAAGAAGGGAAGGCAGGAAAGGAAGGAAGTCCCTATACCCCAGATTGGGAAGGGAAGAAAGGAAATAGGGAATTATAGAGTGTCTGGGACGTTCCAGGAGCACGGGTGACAGTGGTGGGATCTGATCTGCTATCTGAGGCCCGTCAGACCTAAGCTCTTCATCGAGAGCAAACCAGAAGCATGCAGGTTTTCAGACTAGCCTGAGTTGGCATCCTGTAACCACTTCTTGCAAGCCATATGACCTTGACCTTGCCTGATTGCTTTATGCCACTGTTTCCTAATCTGTAAAATAGCAGTAATAATTGTACTTATCACTTTAGGGCTGCTGTCAAGATTGACTAAGTATGATGAGTTACAAATAGGCCACAGAAGTTTATGGCTCTTTCCATCAGGGGATGGGGTTTTCTCCACATCCTTGAAGCTGGGTTCCCTTACGACTATCTTTGGCCAATAAAACAGTAGGAAATGTGACTCCAACAGAGGCTTGAAAACTCCAGAGGCCATGCAGAAGCCAAGGGCTAGCCTGCTGGATGATGAGATACACATGGCCCGGTCTCCCCTTGACACTGAGGCCTACAGCCTGCTAACCGCCAGATCGTCCAGCCATAAGCCAGCTGGCCAGCTGAGCAAGCCCAGAAGCAACCAACCAAACTGGCCCGGACAAGTAGAACTCCCAAGCTCTCCCAGATGACTATGAACTTAAGTTGTTGATATTTTAAGTCACTGAGGTTTTTTTTGTAAATTCGCAGCAAAATATACATAAAGTTTTTCACCTTAACCATTTTTTTTTAAATTTTTTTAAATGTTTTATTTACTTCTAGGAGAGAGAGAAAGCGTGAGCAGGGGAGGGTCAGAGAGAGAGGGAGTCACAGACTGAAACAGGCTCCAGGCTCTGAGCTGGCAGTCAGCACAGAGCCCGACGTGGGGCTCGAACCCACGAACCGCGAGATCATGACCCAAGTGAAAGTCGGACCCTTAACTGACTAAGCCACCCAGGCGCCCCACACCTTAACCATTTTTAAGTGTTCAGTTTAGCAGTGCTAAATACATTCACACTGATGTATAATAACCAGTCTCCAGAATTAAGTCACTGTTTTGGAATGGTCTGTTACTTGGTGAAAGCTAACCTAATACACTGAGATAACAGACTTGAAGAGCTCAGTACAGTGCCTGGCACACATAAGAACACAGTAAATGTGGTCCATTGCTATTATTAGGTAATTATGATCATTATTCATTTGATTATTCTAACTCACAATATAATTTCTTCCCAATCCCGCTCACTTGTCGAATTTGTGTTTTAAACACGTTGCTTTCCTTGTGTCATACTTCTGCTCTTACCCACTACCTGCTTTACTGATTACAGCTCGGCTTGGGACTCCCACATGCACTTAATGAACTTAATGCTTCTAGCTTACACTCTTCAATTTCAGCCAAGTTGGTTTCCTTATCATCCCATACACAGCATGTTCAGGCCTGAGTAACCTGGCCCATGGTAGCCTTTCGATTGAAGATCTTCCCCACTAAACTAATCTGATACTTACAAAGTACTTTTCCTCTGTTTTCTGAAAACTTTTCACTGTAAAACACTTCCAATTTCACTAAAACTTCCTGAAATCAAAACGTACTCAAGATTACTTGGCATTTCCTAGGCTATCTTACTTTTGTACACCTATTCTCCGCTAGACTGTGAACATATCAGGGTGGGCATTTTCCACTTTGTGTCCATCACACCCAAGTGGGTCAATTTTAGCGGCATCTGGACAATCCTCTGTTTAATGTGTCTCTGTGGCCCATCACCTGAACAATTAGCAGCATGGTGGGGTCAAAAGAAAGAGCTCTGCAGTGAGACAGCCAGGATGAAAGGCAGGCTCCACCCCTGAATAACTAGACCTCAGGCAATTAATTCACCTCTTTATGCCACTGTTCTTCATCTATAAAACAGAAAAAATAACAGTACCTTCCTCATAAGGTGACTGGATGGTTTTAAAAACAGATGCAAGGAGGAGCATAAAATAGTGCGTGGCACACAGTAAGAGCTCAATAAATGTTCGCTGTTATTACGACACCCTTAATCTAAAAGGTAAAGAGCTAAGTTTAAAAAGAGTTTTAGCATAGGGGCGCCTGGGTTGCTCAGGTGGTTAAGTATCAGAGTTCAGCTCAGGTCACAAGCCCCACATCGGGCTCTCTACTCTCAGCACAGAGCCCACTTCAGATTCTGTGTCTCCCTCTCTCTGCCCCTCCACCACCTCTCAAAAATAAATAAAACATTACTTATTTCAGTATTTTTCTACTTGCTTGAAATATTTTATAATTAAAATACAGTTTTTAAAGTGAAAGGAGTCTTCAACTATGTTACATAGAAATACCACATCCATAAAAAAGGAATTTAAAGTTCTGAAATGAGCAGACCACACCGAAAGAGGACTGTTCAGCTTTGGATGATAGACTTTAAAGAAAGAGAGAGACCAGGCTGGTAAATTATCTGGAAAGAAGAACATTTAATGAATAACTAAAGGAAGAACAAAGAACACACAATATTTGGCCTGGCTATCAGTATTCCAACTTAGAAAGCACAGGAGAGTTCCCCTAAAATATGTGAAGTGCTGGATTACAAACATGGGTTAGACCGTGGCTCCAGGAAGAGAAAAGACTGAAAACAGTTCCGCTCACTGTACTATAAGGTAGCACTTCCTAAAATTGAAAAAATGTCTGGGAATGAAGTGGGCAAGTCTCCAGAGGCAGTGAACTACTTGTCACAGGTAGTGCCCAGGAGACTGTACAAACTGGTGTGCAAAGCAGTGACTATCCTTGGGGTCACAGATCTTCAGAAAGGTATAATATTGGACACTGTTCTCCCCTCAAAACACACAAAAGTACAGTAATATAAATGTTTGCATATAATTCCAGGAAAGCTCCGAAAACTCTCAGTAAGAATCTCTAATTAAACACCTACTGAGCAAGGCACAAGAGCAATGGAAAGTTGTACTTCTTATAAGCATCTCAAAAGAGGACTCCCCTGGGGCGCCTGGGTGGCTCAGTCGGTTGAGTGTCCGACTTCGGCTCAGGTCATGATCTCTCGGTTCGTGGGTTCGAGCCCCGCGTCGGGCTCTGTGCTGACTGCTAGCTCAGAGCCTGGAGCCTGTTTCAGTCTGTGACTCCCTCTCTCTCTGACCCTCCCCTGTTCGCGCTGTCTCTCTCTCTCTCCTAGAAATAAATTAAAAAATTTAAAAAAAAAAGTAGGCAATTGTCTATTTAAAAAAAAAAAAAAAAAGGACTCCCCTATCCCAACCAGAAGTGATTTTTCTCTTCTGTCAATGTCTTTATGGCATTTACTATCTTCTGCCACATTTACTTAAGTTTATCTTGTTTAAAAAGCTAGAGGTTTCTTGAGGGTACTGCACTCACCTTTTATTCATTAATTCACCAAAGGTACATCGAAGGAGATTTCCTATATCCAAATAGCTTCAAAATCCAGAATCAAATACAGAATCTTAGCTCTGAAAGGGATTGGGAGATCATAAGCCAACACACAAACATCCACAGCACAAGATGTGGGGCTGACATAAGGTAAACAGTATGAGAGAAAATGGTTGAGGGAGTTACAGAGGTAACTTGTTATGGTGCTTTCCTAAATTTTCTCTGAAAGTCTTATAATGTCTTATTCACCTGAGAAGATGGTAAGCTCTCTGTATGTCTTATTTGTCTGTCTGTACCTGCCATGGTGCACCTACCACAACAGCTAGCACGAAACAGGTGTTTAAAAATGTCTGCTGAAGGGTCAATTGAGGTGGCACTGACTGAAGCTAGACCTTGAAGGACGAGATGGATCCTGAGTGATGAAAGAGAAAAATAAATTTCTGATGGGCAATTTAAAGTGTTTATTTAATAAAGGACACCCATTAAGAGTGCATGTAAGCAAAAAACAGTATCTGTGATGTTTCCCTTGGAGAAAAGAATTTAAAACTTTTGATATAACCCACTAATTGGGCTGAAAGTGTCTATTCATTCACCGATCACTTAAGAGCGATCACTTAAGTTTCTTGTTGGAATAAATACCTGTGTAAGCATTCATTTAACAAAGGCTACAAGAATGAGGCAGATGAAATATAAATAAATAAAACCAAGTCTGGCCTTCAAGCAACCAACAATGTTGGCAGATAAGTAAAAAGAACTTGGAAGAGTAAACATGTGTTATTAAAAAACTGAAGAATAAGGGATTGATCAGATTGCAGGAAGGAACCTTAGACAAGAAGTGATGTAACCGAACACTGGAATGATAAGCAAGGTTTCATTCCAGAACAGGTATTGTGACAATATCTGCATGGCTTTTTACATTCACAAAATTCTCTCACAGGTCCTCTCCCACTTACTCTACCTACGGGATCTCAATTTTGCAACCACCAGTTAAGGCACAAATAACATCAATGCTCAAGGACTTAAGGAAAAGTGAAGAAAAACTACCTGGCAAGCAATGTCTTGAAAGCGTAGAAACATCAAGACAACCTGAGGGAGAGCTGGAGACGGAAGAGGAGGCCTACCAAAGGGACCACAGCCACCTGGGCCCAATCTGGAGTCTGAGAAGCAAAATTAGGCTGGGCGGGTGGGGCCGCCAGAAGGGGCGAGGATCTGCCGCCCCGAGGGAAGGAAGGTGCCTGAGGCGTTTGTCATCGGCTCGCCGCGCCCCTAGCCCAGGATTTTGTGCCCGGTCCCCCAGGCCCCAGGCCCCGGCGCCGCGCGCAGCCGCCCCGCCCCAACCAGGATGCAGGGATGCTCGGCCCACCTGGTCCATCTTGGGTATCACTTTCCGCCGGCCTCCCATCTGGAAGCGCAATAGGTTGTAGAACTCCTCTGGGCGCCCCAAGCACTTCACGAACTCCATTGTAGCGGCGGGCTCCCGGGGATCGGTGCTCACTTCCCTGTACACCTCTGGTGGACACCCGCCAGCACACAGCAAAGGATTAAGCCGGGGAGGCGCGGCTGGTGGGGCGGGGCGCAGGCGGGCCCAGTGCAGGGTGCCACGCCCACATCCCGCCCGCCTCAACGGGTCTCTGGCTCTCGCGCCGCTTCCCGTGGGCTCGCGGGGTGGACTGACGGTCTCTGACTGGCTAGGACCGCTCGCACCAGGAAGACGCAGACCAATCGGCGGTAGGATGAGTCTGGCGTGACGACCACAACCTCTGGACTAATTGGAGAATGAGAAAGGGACAGGCGAGCGGGATTGGTGCTTTTATGGGGGCGGGCCTTTTCCTCAGCTCTCCCTAGGTGGACGTGAGGCTGGAACACAGAAGGGTCCTAACGTGGCGCTGCGGCTTAGGTGCAGGAGGTTCTGGCCCAAGCGTGAGCTTTTGGTGAGAACCCAGCAGACCCCAGCGGGCGACAAGACGCTATGATTTTGTCAGTAATCCCTCCATCTGTTTCGTCGTGTTTTGTCCTGCCGGCCGGATGAGCTCTTCACGGTCTGCACGCGGCCGCGCCCCTCCTGCGCTGGATCGGCGCAAGGCAAAAGGCGGGTGGGCCCACCACCGCGGGGTCGGTGCTTCTTGCAACACGAGACAGCAAAAGCTTGGCAGGGCCATCCGCGGCACTTGCAGCACATGGAACCCCGGGCACCTGGCCCAGCAGTGACACCCCTTCTTTGCCCGCTTCACAAAGCCTTTCACTTCCGAGTGATAGCACTCACTCCTACAATTTCAACTCTAGGACCTCTTTAAGGTCCCGAACGAGTCTGAAGTTTTTCTACGACCTCTGTAAGAGGGATGTGGAAATTTAGATCTCCGTCGTAGGTCTCTCGAGTCCTAGAAACTACTTGCTACTGCAGCTTCCCACCCCCAATCTATTTTAACACAGCAACCCGCTATCGTTTTCAATTTAAGCCAGATCCAATTACTGCCTAAAACTCCGCAACCTCTTCCCTTTTCAGTAAAAGCCTAAGTCCCTAAAAGTGTCTACAAAGGCCTGTATCATTACTCCTCCACCCCCATTACCTTTCAGGCCTACAATCTTTTATCTCCCCTTCTCTGGCCCTAGGGCTTTTTTGTATAGCTGTTCACTTAACCCTTCCTGCACTATTTTACCACCAGATACCCAACTAGCTACCTCCTTCATGACCTTGATGAAATCTCACCTTCTCATTTAGGCCCACCCTGGTCATTCTAAACAGCATTTGCACACCCACCCCCACTGCCACTGCTGATTCCCAGCCTGCTCTAGTTTTTTTCCCCATAGTACTTATCATGTGCTAATAACAAGATTTAAGATGTTCAGTGTCTGTTGCCTATTGCTGGAGTGTAAGCTCAATGATTGGTAGATCTTTGTTTTGTTCACTGTCACACCCCCAAGTGTCTAGAGCAGTGTCTGACACATACTAGTTGAACAATTAATATTTACTGAACTAAGCTGGACCTCCTTTTTGAAGTCCTTCAAACAGTGCAAACTTAACATGTCCATAACTGAAACCTCTAACAAAGTTTTTCTGGTGAATGGCACTAAGAGCCTCCCAGCTGCCAATGAACAAATCTAGATGTCATCCCTAACTCGTCCTTTCCCTAAACTTGTCCCCTTTGAAATCATTCATCAAGTCTACAGAGTCCAAGGAACAAACATTTCTTGTCTTCATCTCTCCTTTGTGATCCATCTTGGTTTAAGTCCCATCTTTTCTCCCAAATTATTTTGAATTCAACTTCCCATTTCTCTCTCTCCTTGCATTCCTGTGTGACAGCTTGAGTAATTTATCTAAAATGCACCTTGATTATATTACTCTCTTGCCTACAATTCTTCAAATTTAAATTTTTCAAAGGAAATGCCTTTCAAGAGAATATTAAGGATTCTGGAAGAGAATAAAAACTCTCTCAGCGTGCCTGGGTGGCTCAGTCAGTTAAGCATCCAACTTCAGCTCAGGGCATGATCTCGAGGTTCACGAGAGCCCACTTCAGATCCTCTGCCCCAGTCTCTTTTGCCCCCCCACCTCAAAATAAATAAACTTAAAAAAGAAAGAAAGAATAAAAACTCAGCATTTGACAACCACATTCCTTTTTTTGGGTTTTAGCCACCTTCTATCCCATCACTGCCCTGTCTTCTAGCCCTGGCCCAGCCCTGGCAGCACTGGGGGGGTTCTCAGACCGCAGTATACCCCAGTCTCTGCCAGAGTAATTCACCTCCAGGGTGCTCTCCCCTGCTCTTCACCTGGCCCTCCACCTCACGGTCATTACAGCTCAAGTGGAATCCCCTCCTTCGGAAATCATTTTCTGAAGTTCCCTGGCCTCATCATTATCTGTTCTTTAGCTTCAACAGCGATCCACCGAGCATCAGCAGTGTGGCAGGCACTGAAAAAAACAAAGATGAGCAAGATGAGCTTTGACCCCAGAGAGTTTCCAGAGGCACCACACAAGACACGGTTGATGTAATGGTGCTGGCATTTATTAGAGACATAGTTGAATCCTAATCCAGCTCCTGAGTCTGACCCACGTGCCCAGCCAGAGACTGCATATACAAACAGACAATGCTGTTATATACCATAACGGCACCCTGATCCATGACCTCTGCAGCAATGGGCCCAGAATAGTCAGGACTAGGTCAGTAACTTCTCTTATTGTGCCCTTCCTTTCCACTCAGGAACAACCACAGAAAGTCAAATAAATCGCTTAAGATACCCAGCTGCCAGTTAGCCTGCTTCCCGCTCCTCTGTGCCAACCTCCTCCCATCAGAGCACACCTGACTCCTTCCCTTTTGTTCATTATAAAGCTTTCCCACTCCCCTGCCTCTGAGTCTCTGCCAAATGCAGATGACAAGTGATAGTGGCTGCTGCCCTTGCTACACGGCAAGCTCTGAATAAAGGGCCTCACTTGTTCCATTTCAGTAGTCTGTATTTCCATGGATCTCAGTACTTGCATCATATTCAGTGGATGCTCTCATCTGGAAATTGGTGTGTTCCAGTATCTCTCTTCTGTCCCTTCCCTGTGAACTCAAGGCCAGAGGCCAGGTCACAATGTCACATCTGGCACAGTGCTTGCCACCGAAAAAATCTCCACTACTTCCTGTGGGATAACAATGCTTGAAATTGGGACTGTACTCAAAGTTTTCTTTTTTTTTTTTTTAATCTACTTTTTAAAAGATTTTATATATACATTTTAAAGTTTATTTTACTTGGAGAGAGAAAGTGTGTATATGTGCATGTGTGTATGTGCTAGAGTGTGTGAGTTGGAAAGGGGCAGAGAGAGGGAGAGAGAGAATTCTAAGCAGGCTCCACGCTGTCAGCACAGAGCCCAACTTTGGGCTCAAACCCATGATCTGTGAGATCATGACCTGTGCTTAAATCAAGAGTCAGATGCTTAACCGACTGAGCCACCCAGGTGCCCCTTTAAAAGATTTTATTTTTAGGGGCGCCTGGGTGGCTTAGTTGGTTAAGCGTCCGACTTTCACTTAGGTCATGATCTCGCAGTTCGTGGGTTCGAGCCCCGCGTCGGGCTCTGTGCTGACTGCCAGCTCAGAGCCTGGAGCCTGTTTCAGAGTCTGTGACTCCCTCTCTCTCTGACCCTCCCCTGCTCACGCTGTCTCTCTCTCTCCTAGAAATAAATAAAAATATTTAAAAAAAAAAAAGATTTTTTTAAGCAATCCTCACACCCAACATGGGACTTGAACTCACAACCCCGAGATAAAGAGTCACATGCTCCACTGACTGAGACTGCCAGGCACCTCTGCACTGGAACTTTTAGAACATAGTCCGGCACTCACTTATCCTCCCTACCCTCAACAGCATTTTTTCCCATAACCTACTGAAACATTTTTAATACTCTTTATAATAAGCCAGACTCCCCCAACTAATGTAGGGGTCTTTTTCTTCTTTATCCTTGTGTTCCAGATGCAGCATTTAGAAGGTATTTAAGAAATCTTTATTATAGGGCACCTGGGTGGCTCAGTCAGTTAAGCGTCTGGCTTCAGCTCAGGTCACATTTTGAGGTTTGCCAGTTTGCCCCATATTGGGCTCTCTGCTGTCAGCTCAGAGCCCGGCTTGGAATTGCGATCTCCCTTGCTCTCTGCCCCTTTCCTGCTCATGTTCTATCTCAAAAATGAACAAACATTAAAAAAAAAAAAAAAGAGGGAAGGAAGGGCCGGAGGGAGGGAGGAA
The DNA here is from genome assembly GCA_017311185.1 of Proteles cristata cristata. Classification (NCBI taxonomy): domain Eukaryota; kingdom Metazoa; phylum Chordata; class Mammalia; order Carnivora; family Hyaenidae; genus Proteles; species Proteles cristata. The sequence goes on from JAESUZ010005557.1 coordinate 241,393, forward strand.
GGAAGGAAGGAAGGAAGGAAGGAAGGAAAAGAAAAAAAGACTTACTGAATGGCTGGGGCCAATGAAATCTAACATTAAATACCAAGTTTTTCACAATGTCAGTATCACATAACTCCAGTTCCTGAGATAAATAAATCTTTCCCCTAGAATCTGTTGAATACAAATCTCACGTCTCCTTACTTCTAAGTGAATCCCGGACTCTCCCTCTGTGAATCCCACCCCTCACCTGCAATGCTGTCAAGCAGAAGCCTCTCCTTCCATCCAAAAGGCACAGGGTCAGTGAGAGTAATTCTACTGTTCCACCCTCCCCCCACCCCTGCTGCTGTTTCTGTATCACCATCACCTCTTTTCTAGCTCCCATTCACTCCAGTTATGCCACATGTTCCTCCCTCCTTTCAGGACCAACCAGAACTTTCTGCCAGCCTCCTGCCATAATGAATAAAATCTTAGAGGGGTGCATGGTAACTGTGGTTTCTGTCAGCTCTCCAGGTTTCTGCTTCCCCATTTCCTCCATGGAGAACCCAGTCCGTGTAATATTTTTTAATGTTTATTTATTCTTTGAGAGAGAAGAGAACATGAGCAGGGCTGGCACAGAGAGAGGGAGACGCAGAATCTGAAGCAGGCTCCAGGCTCTGAGCTGTCAGCACAGAGCCCCAATGTGGGGCTCAAACCCGTGAACCAGGAGATCGTGACTTGAGCCAAAGTCAGAGGCTCAACCAACTGAGATGCCTAGGCGGCGCCCCCTCACCCCCACCCCAGCCTGTGTAATTCTGATGAAGTTCTGATGGTACCCACAGCAGCACCTACAACTCAACTGTTAGGTGAGGTATTTTCCCCATTCGACAGACTTTAGGTAAGTCAGTGAAGTCAGAAAAAGAAGTCTGCTCCTGAGAGGACAGAGAAGGCATAAGAATGATTCTTCCATATTTTTCTGTAAACTTTATTATCTTATCCTATTTTATTTGATCTTATTGTACTCTCTCAGAGAGGGAGAGAGAGAATGTGAGTGGGGGGAAGGGGGCAGAGGGAGAGAGAATCCCAAGCAGGCTCTGCACTGTCAGCAAGCACAGAGCCTGAAGCGGGGCTAGTGAGATGATGACCTGAGCCAAAATCACATCAGATACTCAACCAACTGAGCCACGAAGAAGTGTCTCTGTTCTGTAAACTTTATCACTTGAATCTCTTGATATCTGTAATTTAAAAGATAATAAAGACACTTTAAATAATCAAGATTCTCATTCACTTCCTTGGCCTTCTACCATTCTTACCCAGACCGCCTTCAACAGTGGGTTAATACTTCGTCCATTTCATTGTTTTGGAACGCAGGCTACTCTCCCTGCTGGAGAAAGTCCGGGAGGTAGAGCAATTCACCTGCTTGTTCAATATAGCTCTGCAACCCTTCCCTTGAGCCCTAAGCAGCTCTGAATTCTCAGAAAAGCTATTACAAAACTCACCACCCCCCTCCTTTGTACTTGAAAAGATCATCTTTAAGTGCTGGCACTACTGTGCTCTCCAGTTTTCCCTCTTAACTAATTATATACAAATCCTCACAATATATCCACCTTTGATTTATTTAATTTTTTGAATGTTTTTTCTTCAAATTTATTTTGAGAGAGACAGAGACAGAGCATGTGCAGGGGAGGGGCAGAGAGAGGGAGGGAAACACAGGCTCCGAAGCACATCAGATGGAGAGTAACCCCGAGAAGCTGAACAAAGTGCTGGCCCAGGCTGGGGTCACAGGCCAGTGGCACTGCTTCGAGGGCAGGATGTGCTGGGGCTGGAGGACGATGTTCTAGGCTTGGTGCCAGCGCCCGCCTGCGCGCTGCTGCTGTTCCCCTCACGGCTCAGCATGAACTTCAAGAAAAAACAGATCAAAGAACTGAAGGGACAGGAAGTGAGTTCTAAGGTGTACTTCATGAAGCCGACCATCGGGAACTCCTGCGATACCATCGGACTCATACATGCAGTGACCAATAACCAGGACAAACTGGAGTTTAAGGATGGATCTGTAAAAACTCCCTTGGGCCAAAAGGTGAGGGGCTTGCAAATGAGGATACCAACCACTGTTTGATCTCAAACTCTATTTGGGTAGAAGGTCAGGGGTTGAACAACCTACCTCCTCCTGGCTTCAGCAAGCCCCTGAGATGTAAATCTTTAGTGAACATTGTGATTAGAATGGTCAAACATGTTCTTCAAGCAGCTGTTAAACAACCCGCACCTCTAACCACAAGATTCTCTCTTCTGTACACCGGCTTCGCCCCTTTCCCTCTATAAACCCTGAGCCATGGCTCGGCGGGGCGCTCTTCTGAGGATTCTTCGGGTGCTCGGGAGGGGCCGTCCGGCCTGACTAAAATAAACCTGAATAACCAACTCCTTTAGTGTTTTGTGGGCTTTGTCCTCGGTGATTCTCCTTTGGAAAAGGTGGTCTAACAGATCCGTCCTGAAACAGTTTCTTTCTGAAACAGAGAAGCTGTCCCCTGAAGACAGAGCAAAATGCTTTGAGATGAGGCCATTCAGGCAGCCCATGATGCTGTGGCCCAGGAAGGCCAATGTCAGGTAGATGACAAAGTGAATTTTCATTTTATTCTGTTTAACAACGTGGATGGCCATCTCTATGAACTTGATGGACGAATGGCTTTTCTGGTAAACCATGGCACCAGCTGAGAGGACTCCCTGCTGCAGGATGCTGTGAAGGTCTACAGAGAATTCACTGAGCGTGAGCAAGGGGAGGTCTGCTTTTCTCTGTGGCACTCTGCAAGGCAGCCCGATGCCCTAGGGGAGGGACAGAGCTTTCCCCTGCCTCTTCCCTTCAGCGTGAAACCTGTCCCCACAACTCAGTCTAAAATGCTTCAGTGCTTGTGGAACACAGCTGTTCTCCTTTGGTTCTGCAGATACACTCTCACCCTCAACCACACCCAGGCACTAGCAGAGCTCAGCTGTCCATTGAGCAAAATTGGATAGAAGCTTCAGGTGGCGAAGCATTGTGCCTCAGTATGTATTGTACTCAATAGCTTAACGCTTTAAATGGCCACTTTGGTTTGTGTCTGTTAAAGTTAAGGCCTTGGATATGGTTTAATTGTCTGTCTTTAACATAAATAAGACTTTTCTGCTGATTAAGGGATGAAGAAAAAAACACCAAACCCATGAACCGTGAGATCCTGACCTGAGTTGAAGTCAGACACTTAACTGATCCACCCAGGCGCCCCAATTTTTACCCTTTAATCAATGACTCTCCTCCCTGACCTCCTCTTTCTCATTTCCTTGGAGACTAACCTTCTTGAAGGACAGACCTCATCACTTCTTCCTCAGCTTCCATGCCATTTTCAGTCTCTTTTTTTTTTAAATTTTTTTTAATGTTTTTTATTTATTTCTAGGAGAGAGAGAGAGAGAGACAGCGTGAGCAGGGGAGGGTCAGAGAGAGAGGGAGTCACAGACTGAAACAGGCTCCAGGCTCTGAGCTGGCAGTCAGCACAGAGCCCGACGCGGGGCTCGAACCCACGAACCGCGAGATCATGACCTGAGCGAAAGTCAGAGCTTAACCGACTAAGCCACCCATGCGCCCCTTTTTTTTTTTTTAATTTTTTTTAATGTTTTTTATTTATTTCTAGGAGAGAGAGAGAGACCATTTTCAGTCTCTTTAGACTGGCTCCCACTCTGCACAAATTGTTCTCTTGAAGGCTCTCATGACCGCATTTGATTGACTGACAAATGCAAAGGTCTCTTCTCAATCATTCTCCTCCTTCAACTCAGCATGAGCCAGTATTATGGACTATTAGCATCTACTTGATTTTTCCTCCTGTTTTATTTGATCTTTCATGGACTGGCTTCTCTTTCTGTTCTTGCCCCTTGAACACAAGACATTCTCTACGGTCCCACTGTGACTGCCATCTTTCCTCACACTATGTGATGGTCCCTGTTAACCTTCTCTGAGCGCCATGCTCTGCGGAAGGCCCCCACAGCTGCGCCTCCCAGCCTGGCCTGCACGTGCAGAGAACCAGGCCTACCCCAACTATGCTGTCCCTCCAGCTCTGGTGCCATACAGGTGCCTCCGGCTCAACACACCTCAGGCCTGAACTTCCTCCCAGAACCTGCTCACCTCCCCGCTGATCGTCCCTTTCAGTCAGCAGGGAGGCTCCTCTAGCTCAGGCGCCAGGCCTGAGCCATCTTCAGCTCTCCCGCTCCAGCCACAGCCTCAAGTCTCCAAGTCTAGAGACCCGGGAGCTCGACCCCGTGGCTGCTCTTGCATCTCTCCCCCTTTCCATTCTCACTGCTGTTTCCGGTTCTATCACTTCTTTTAGCAACAGCAGCCAACAGTGTTTTTCTCCTTCCTTTTCTACCAATCACAGTGGAGTAGACTCACACGCAGGCCATGGTCCCCAGCCCTCCCCTCATGTTTCTAGAACTTTCCCAGACCATCTCCCTTTTGTATTCTGGACCAACTGTACTGATAAGATGTTGCCTTAGAGGAAACGGTCTGTCTGGACATTGTCTCTGCCCTAACATTTCACCTTTATGTTATCCCATGTGAGTTATAAAGGTAAATCTGAATTAAGGAAACATATATGTGTAAGCATATATATACACATACACACATATATTTCTGTATAATATATATACATACATAGACATACATCCAAAAGTGCAGAAGTATCTTCTCATAGATACAAATAGCGATCTATTACTCAAATAGTAGTTTCATAGCATCCAGTCTGGAAATAGGGTTTTACAAACTAATTTCAGTTAAAAACCCCATTTCCCACCCCAGCCAACTCTTACATTGAAGTCTTAACCTGCCATGCAGGATACTGGGATAGGACCTTTAAGGAGGTGATTAAAGTTAAATGAGGTCATAAATGTGGGGCCCTAACCCATATATAGGACTGGTGTCCTTCTGAGGAGAGGGAGAGACCCCGGTTATTACCTGCACATAGAGAAAAGACCCTGTGAGGACACCAAGAAGGCAGCTGTAAGCCAGAGAGGGACCTCAGGCGAAACCAACCTGCTGGCACCTTGGCTGTAGACTTTAGGCTCTGGAACCATGAGAGCATACATTTCTGTTAAGTTTCCCATGTTGTACTATTTTGTTAGGCAACCTAGCTGACTCATATATAGCCTAACGTCAAAAGAACTGGCATATCTGTGAAGTAAAAAAGGTAATTAGGGTACAGCTGTTTAAGATACTTATGAAAGAAATAGAAAGTAGAAATGATTTAGATTGGATATAAGAAATGTCATGACTGAGGGGCACCTGGGTGGCTCAGTTGGTTAAGCATCCAACTCTTGATTTTAGCTCAGGTCATGATCTCCCAGTTTGTGACATGGAGCCCCACATGGGGCTCTCCACTGACAGTGTGGAACCTGCTTGGGATTCTCTCTTCTCTCTCTGCCCCTCCCCGTACTCACTTGCGCATGCGCTCTCTCAAAATTAACAAACTTTAAAAAGAACATTACTGAATATGGTTGCATCATCATTATTGAATCCTACTGGTTGCAGGCAATGATCCAAAGAAACAAGGGACGGTGGAGAGGCACAGGTGAGAGGAGATTCAAATGATGCTTGCACAAGTAGGATCCTAAGAGATTATAGCCTTTTCCACACTCCATTCCAAGGTAGAGTAAAGGTGAAATGACTTCATGGTGAAATAAGGTTTGGAAGCAGCAGGCGGAGCAAAGTAAGAACAATTAGCAGAATTTTGCAGAATTCTGCAGAACTGGGAGAAGGCAGAGTTCTGGGAGCCTTTTTGTGAGCTCCATGAAGCACCATGAGGGGGATCAGGCATTATTTGATGACAGAACCCTTCAGCTGTGAGACACCAGGGGCGATGCTTCTTCCTAGGGTCACATTTTCAGAGGTGCTGGATCAAAGGAAACTTGGCTACTTTCAGGGACATACCCCTAATGGTGTCAGTCAACACCTGGGTCAGTGCGAGGGCACAGTTATCGAGGCCTGATACAGAAGGAACTACAAAGTAGTGAGCGATACGTGTGTGCCCTTGAACCCTGTTAACTGTGTGATCTTAAGCAAGTTCTTCGGCCTCTAGAGTTCAGTTTCCTCATCTATAAAACAAAGACAACAGCAGTGAGTACTTATCTCCATGGGTCTTTTTTTTTTTTTTTTTTCAGATTATATGGCAATAACGAGGGTAAAGGCTTTCCTCATTAAGTACTCAGTATGTATTATTTGTCCTACAGGTTACAGGTCTGCCATAAAGTGGCCTTCACACATTCCTGATGGTATAAGAGGGATGAGAGTAAAGGAAAGCCTTAAATATTAACCACTGTTTTTATAATTTCGCTCATGCAAATCACTATCTTCTACAGGTCAGAGGCTGGTGGCATTGGAAGTAAATCCACCCGGGCTCTGCCACATTTCGTGCCAGTGCAGCACACCTACAGGCAGAACTGCAGGTGTGTGTTCACCCCCTCCCTGCCCTGCTCCTTTTCAGTGGACCCATCAGACCAACTCTGCCAGTCCTACACAGCCGCCTTCAGGGGAGTTCAGGTATTTACAGTGTAAGAGCCTGACCGCCAAATAAAGACGACAACAGAAAACGCCAAAGAGCTTTATTTCATGTCAGTTCGAGATGTTGCTAACAACCTGACAACGTGTCTCTACAATCCTTGATTCTTGCGCAATTCAACGTATCAGCAGTCATAAATATATCACCTTGAGGAGGAAAAAAGTAGCTTTTCTCTAAAGCTCACTGGGCACGGCAGGAAGGTGGCCAATTCCCTGGTTCTGCTCTTCCTCCCCCCTCCTTCTCTCGAGGTCTCCCTCCCCCAAGAAAGGATCCAGGTGGACCAGAATCCTCATGCTCTACTCCACCCTCATGACTGGATTCCAGTTTCCTGTTTCTCCAATGGAAGGCCTGAAAACCAACCAAGGTTTCAAAAACAAAACCCAAGGCCTGCAAAGCAACGTGGAGGCACAGCTGTTCTCCACAAGCTATCATTTTCACTGGCCTCCCACCCAGGAGGTTTCTCCCTTTACTGCTGTCATGAGTGTTCTCATCTTTCACAATGGCAGGATTCAATAGGAAGAATGAATCATAACTAGAGAAGAGGGAAAAAAAAAATCTAACCCTGTAGAAAGTGCCTTAGACAGAACACCAGAGAGATGGACAGCAGGGGCACTGACATTCCCTGGTTCCCCCCTCACTTGCGGTGCTCAGTCCCAAATACTGACAGCGCCCCCTTTCCCGGCACGTGGGAATCACAGCCCCTGCAGAGCAGAGTGTGGTGAAGTAGGGGCCTGAGAGCCGGAGGAGGGCTGGCTCTGCCCTTGTTTTTCGGCCGGCAGCCTGGGCTGGCACTGTGGGCACCACCAGGTGAGCCTCTGGAAGCCACCCGGAGGCCCAAAGGCCTCTTTCATAACCTGGTGCCCAGTGGGGCACTGCTCCTTCTGGTAGACCTGCGTGTGCTGCTGTCTGCCCTGGAACTTGCCCCGAAGCCAGTCTGCACTGAACTCTACCACATGATCCACCAGGGCCTCGAGTCGTGGAGGACTGAGGAGGGAGCCCAGAGAGAGGGGATGGATCCCAGCTCTGTACAAGGCTTCGTTCTTGATGATGTTCCCTGGGAGGAGGCAGGGAGAGGACAAGGAAGGGAAAAAGAACAGATCCATGAGGAGCCCTGTCTGCAAAGTCAGCAGAGCAAACTGCAGCTGGTTGGAGGCAGCAGGGAGTTCCCCCAGAAGACCTGAAGCCAGCTCTACCACAGACTGGGGGCTCCTGGGCAAGTCATACAGCCTGAACCAACTTCCTGTCTGCCAAGTGGGTTTGCTAATACTTACCTTTAAGGTTGCTGTGAAGATGAAATGTAATAAACTGAGGCATGGTCCGTGTTACAGCAAAGAGGTTATCAAAACAGGCTACAGAACCTATCTGCCTCTGAACCCCTGCTCAACCAGACCCTAGCTATGTAACCTTGGAAAGTTCCTTAACTTCTATTAAGCTTCACTTTCCTCATCTCTAAAATGGGGCTTGGTTACCTGGCTTTTGTGAGCAGTAAATGAGAATTCTCTCTCTCACACACACACACACAAATGCTGAGCACTGTGGCTGGTACACTGAAAGTCCTCAATAAACATTAGCTATTATTAAAATGTCAAGCATAATGCCTAAAGTAGAAAGTGTTTAAGAAGTGTGATTTCATTATTTTTCTACTGCTGCCACATTCCCTGAAGTCAGTCTTGAGCCCTCCTTCTAAAATCAGTTAACTGATTCTCTTCAAAATGTTCCAACAGCACACTTTCTTTAACCTCTACTAGGCATTTGCCACAATCTATCTAAGTTATGGTGACCGAAGTCTGTGTTCGCCAGGCCCTTAATAGCCTCCTTAAGGAGGGAAGCGGAGCTTGGTGGAAGGCAGGTGTTCAGCACGCGTGGGATGGATGAACGATTCACTGCAAACTAGATTCTTGGCCCAGCTGTACCGTCTGTCTGCAATGTGTCCTTTGCTTTAGTTGCTTCATCCAAATAAAGGGAAAACGAATAAGTAACTATCCTACAGAAAAACAGTAAGAATGAAAGCAGGCCTGGCATGTTAGAGTCACTTAAGAAAATGCTGGCTGATATTACTATTGTTAGTAGTAACAGTTAGTAGAGCATTAGCTCCCACTATAAATATTGCAAAGGCTACTTTTAGAGGTCTCTTTATTCCTCTTTATGAGGAATAGTCTTCCTGTGAAAATGTGAGGCCGTCGTCTGGTGAGCCCCTGGGCCTCCTCCCAGGTCACAAGGCGAGTTTTGGCCACGGCGGGCATGAGGCGATGTTGTTGTACATGAGGTAATTTTGTCATCACCAGCTTGCTCGACTGCCTCAGTAGCCAATCACAGGTGCGGTGAGTTCTTCTAGTTCAGCCAATTAGCTGTTCTAGTTTTCACAGTGCTCAGCTCTCCCACCTCAAAATGCTCACAGTCTCATTGCTTATGACCCTTGCATAGAGAGAGGGAAACTGCTTCCCCAGTCATGTCTTTTAAGCTCCCAACGGAGGCCTGAGGCGTGTTTGCTTTGGCCAGGAGGCAGCTCCATCTGCCCCAGAGAGGCCTCGCCAGCAAATGTGCTGCTCACTGCTCTCCCACAGCAAACTGACAGCTTTCAGTTCCCAGCAGACACGGATCAGGTGATCGAGTTCCTCCTGCGTGCCAGGTACCGCACCAGGCAGTGAAGCATTCAAGGAGGAAGAAGACGGGACTCTCGCCCCCTTAGGAAATTATGCTGGCATGTGGCCACCAGCCGACTTCAGCTTCTAATATAATTAGGATGCAAATTCTGCAGCTGGAAGAGAAGGTAGAAACTGCCTAATCTAACCCCTTGAGTTTAAAAATGAGGAAAGTGAAGCTGAAGAGGTTAAATGACGGCCTCAAGACCAGCCGTACTGGCGCACCTCGGGTGGGTATCCTCCCTTTCCCATCAGTCATACCTAAACCTGAGAAGTATCTTTGGTCCAGCAGTGTATAGCAGACAGGCTGCTCCTGGCTCAGAACTTCTAAGGCTTGTCCTCGATGGAACTTTTCAGACAAGATGTCAGAGGTGGGTGTGACCACTGGGGAAGGGCTCCAAGCCATCTGACAATTATAAAATGCCAGGAAGCCGCCACCGCCAAAGTACAGGACCAACCTGGGAAGAAAGAAAAGATCATGCATATGTGGTGCATACATTTCAGGGCACGCATACACACAGCTCCCACTCGAGTCAGGCCAGACTGTCCACAGTGCTCCTACTCCACAGTCATGATTAACCCAGGGAAGCTAAGACCCCCAAAGAGAAAAGGGACGGCTCTGCCAGAGTCATAAAAGTCTCAGGGCTAAATGCAGTGATTAAAAGAAAACATCTGTCTTGCTCCACTTCTCTGACCACAGCAATACATGGTCACTGAAGACAATGGAACACACTAAGCCCGACAGTGTGGCGATCTGCACAAAACAGTCTGTTATAAAGGACAGAGAAATGAACGCTAAAGAGGCAGCAACTCCCAGTCTAGGCAGGATTTACTAAGAAATCCGTACTCACACGTACTCCCAGGGGATTCCTGAATTCCAAGGCCAGAGGAGAAACTTTATGGACTTTGATAAAGAAATAATGGGTTACTTTGTAAGGGCAGATAATCAGACTGCAACTGAACTCCACATCTGAAAGGGAATATCCACATAGCTGACCTAGATGGTAACTTCCGTGGAAGTAAAAGGACAGCTTCAGAGGAAGAGGACTTGGAGACGCATCTCCCATAGCATCTGAGGTTAACTACTCAAGGAAAACTATGTGTCCAATGGAAATGAGATCAGTAGGGCCCTCAAGCCAAGGTGAATAGAAAAGGGGGTGGGTCATAAGGGGCAGCACTGGGTTGCATGATATTTATTGTGAGATATAAGGACAGTAGCATACCTGAGAACCATAATGTTTAAGGAAGGGATATGTGTATGTATATGTAATACATATATTATTTATATATAAAATTTATATATATAATTTATATATGTTATATATGTATACACACACACACACACACACACACAGAATTCAGCTAAGTGTGAGCACTTCTGCAAGGCCATGAGAATGTGCATTCTCAAGGACCAGCAATGACTCCTCTGGGAATCTGCACTAAGGAAATAATCCTGAAAATGGACAGAGATTTACACACCAAGATATTCCTCTCACGGTGCAGTAGTCAAGACGTACAATGTCCTTCAGAGCCATCCCATCCTCAAGAGCCATGCTTTTGGGAAAGTTCTTCCTTTTTACTAAGCTGCCCCCATAGATTTCCTCCCCTGAGTACAGACCACAGTGTGCTATTACGGGTAGACAGAGAAGCGTCTTCTCTCTCGTAGGATGTGCGCACCCCGAGAGCAGGGAGGACAGCCATGTGAGCGAGCCCACAGAGCCGGGCCCCAAGCCTGCATGAAGGGGCTGTGTTAAATACTGCCCACCCTGCAGAGCCACAGGCCCCAGCCTGCTCAACCACGCCATTACCTTGGAATGGGGTCCCTCCAGTCACCCTTCTTGTTTGCTTTCTTCGCTCTGGAGAACTCGTTCACCCAAATGCTGCCAAATAAACCAAAGCTGACCTGCAGCCACCTCTCAGCGGCCCCTACGGGAGTGCCTCTCTGCAAACACTCCAAGCCATTGTCTCCACTGGGAACGACACGCTCCATGGACGGACATAACTGGTTAGAGATTTCCCAGCTGCTGGGCCCCAAGGCCTGCTTTTGGTCCTCAGCCTCTTCCTCCCTCTCTCCTTCCTGCAGAAACTCTGGCAGTGACTTGTTGCCAAGGGACCCAAGTTCTTCATCTGGATCAAATCTAAGGAATAATTTCTTTCCATGGACCTGGAAAAAAAATGCACATGATCTAATAAGACTTGGCTATGGAGTTGTTTGTGCTCTCCCAAAATCTGTATGTTGAAACTTAACCCATAGTGTAATGGTATCTGGAGGTGAGGCCTCTGGGAGGTAATTAGGCCATGAGGGTGAGGTCTTCATGAATGGGATTAGTGTCCTTAAAAGAGACCTCAGAAAGCTCCCGTGCCCTTTCCACCAGGTGAGGATGGCAAGAAGATGGTTGTCTATGAATTAGGGTGCAGGTCCTCACCAGACACCCAAACCTCCAGGCCATCTGATCTTGGATTTCCAGCCTCTGGAACTGTAAGAGATAAATCTCTTTGGTGGACAAGTCCCCTCATCTGTGGTATTCTGCTAACGTAGTCTGAATGGACTGGGACAGCCTTACAGACCCAGAAAAGGGAAGACGAGAAGAGGGGTATGCAGATCTCTCTCTGAATGCAAATTTATCCCCTTCTGCCCCTTCCATGAAGCTTTCTCAAGTTGAGTGTTTTGTACCTGGCTTTTGCTCTCCACTCAAGTCGTGTAGGCAGTTAGCAGACAGTTTTTTCTTTTTTTTAAAATGTTTTATTTATTTCTGAGAGAGAGAGACCGCGTGAACAGGGGAGGGTCAGAGAGAGAGGGAGACACAGAATCCAAAACAGGCTCCAGGCTCTGAGCTGGCAGCACAGGGCCCAACATGGGGCTCGAACCCATGAACCTTGAGATCATGACCTGAGCCGAAGTCGGACGCTTAACCAACTGAGCCACCCAGGCCCCGCTAGCAGACAGTTTTCAATGTGACTGAAAGCAAGATTTAGATTAGCAACGACACAGATTCACGCTAGACAGCAGGACAACACTACAATTCCTGAGGGGAAATGCTCCTAGTGCTTTCACAGATTGGCTAAGAAATAAATGCAAATTGTCATTCTTGTATTTAATTAATACCTTTTTCTTTGTTAGAAATAACCACACACACACACACACACACACCACCCCACACAAACAGCAGGTAAAGTATTGTATTTTATACACTGTAAATATACAATGTATTTTACACATCTTAAAATCTGGTACCTCTCAACTCACTAAATTGGATTTAGAATAATCAACCACAAGAGAACTCACAATAAAAATATAATCAGTAGGGGCGCCTGGGTGGCTCAGTCGGTTAAGCATCTGACCTCAGCTCAGGTCATGATCTCACGGGTTCGTGGGTTTGAGCCCCGTATCGGGTTGTGTGCTGACAGCTAGCTCAGAGCCTGGAGCCTGTTTCAGAATCTGTGTCTCCCTCTCTCTCTGACCCTCCCCTGTTCACGCTGTCTCTCTGTCTCTCTCAGAAATAAATAAAAACATTAAAAAAATAATAAAACGATAATAAAAATTGAGTATCAATCAACAAAAAGTGATTAGTGAATCAAACCATAACATGTATATAAAATGTAATAAGGAAAAGAATTCACCTCATACCAATGAAAATGATTTCAGTAAAAGAGAAAAGGAAGTATAGGTAAAAGAATGTTCCAGCTGCTTCGTATTCTATTTTCATTTTGCTAGCCCTAGTATGTAATATGCATGTCCAGATTCCAGGATGAGCTGATCTTGCATGATTTGAAATCCAGGCAAAACCAAAACACCTGGCATCAATAATGGAATCACCTATGATACTTTCTCAGCTACCAAAAGTACATAGAGATCACACAGTTCTGATATTATCTCCAGTTTGTCAATAAGTATAAACATTATTACTGTAGCAGTTCTTCAAAATCCTCTCTCTAAAAGAGGGCATTACCAGGGTGCCTGGGTGGCTCAGTCAGTTGAGTGTCAGACTTCGGCTCAGGTCATGATCTCACGGTTCATGGGTTCAAGCCCCGTGTCAGGCTCTGTGCTAACAGCCAGAGAGCCTCGAGCCTGTTTCACATTCTGTGTCTCCCTCTCTCTCTGACCCTCCCCTGCTCACACTGTCTCTCTGTCTCAGAAATAAATAAAACATTAAAAATTTTTTTAAATAAATAAAGAGGGCATTACCTTTCTCAATAATTCCAGAATAACTCCTCTGTAAATCTGAACATAGTAGTTTGCTGCTACATATTAGAAAAGGCTTCACTGAGCAACATAAAAAAACTGGAGAAAGAATTAAGTGGGCAAAACAGGGTTTGCTCCAGATAATACTCTCTTCATGAAAATTCACCAATGTTGGTATAATGCTGATGAAAATATTTGTCAAATGCCCCTCTCGGGGTCAAAACAATCATCAGGTCAAAAACGCCTAGGTCAAGACATCTTGGCAATTTCTACTGTCTCTCTTTTAAATTCCTGTGAAATGGTTGTTATTTCAATTAACTAACCATTAGTTGAGCTTATACGATGTGTCAGGCAGTATGCTAGGCTCTGAGGGCATACAGATGAGTAAGTCTCCACTCTTTCCCTTTGGAAACTCATTATTTCAAAAGGAAATTCTTGACACAAGCTACAACATGGATGAGCCTTGAAAACACTATGCTTAGTCAGTAAAAGCAGTCACAAAAGAACACACGTTGCATGATTCCATATATGCATATATTCCAAAAAACATGTGAAATGTTTTTTTAAAAAGGGCAAATCTATAGAAGCAGAAAATACATTAGTGTTGTTTAGGGCTGGGGATAGAAGGCTGGGATAAAATGGGGAGTGACTGCTAAGAGGTACAGGGTTTCTTTCTGGGGAGATGAAAATGTTCTAAAATCGATTGTGCTAATAATGGTTGTAAAACTATGTGAAGATACTAAATGCCACCAAATTGCACATTTTAAATAAACTGTATGTTATGTGAATTATATCTCAGTAAAGCTGTTATATATTTTCTAAAAATTTGAGGATTAAAAGTCTAATTACGTAGTGGGGTGGGAGATCTAACCCAAAAAGGATGGAATAGAAACAGCAGCCATGTGAGGACTCAATATTTATCCCCCATGCACTCTTTCTCGGGCAGCTCCCGGAGTGTGTGCTTTGTAAAACGAGAGGGGAAAACAAAGGAGAAGACATGGAACCTGGTGTCGGGGGTGCTGCTGACTGGCTCCCCAGCTCGCTCTCTCCTCTTCCCTACTGACGAACCCGCCGAATTATGGGGATCTCAATATTCTCCGCTAAAAATCTCTGTCTCCCAGACTCCCTCAGAAATGAGGCAGCCAGTGATATATACGCAGGAGTGGTCAAATGTGATTTCCAGAAAAGCTCTTTCAATCAGGTGAGCCATGGGGTGCCTGGGTGGCTCACTCAGTTAAATGTCTGACTCTTGGTTTCAGCTCAGGTCATGATGTCCCAGTTCGTGGGATCAAGTCCTGAGTCAGGCGCTGCACTGTCAGTGAGGGGCATGCTTGGGATTCTCTCTCTCCTCTCTCTGGCCCTCCCCCACTCTCTCTCTCTCAAAGTAACTAATAAAATAAAACAGGTGAACCAGCAGCTTCCAGGTCCCTTCTGCCCTATCCCCCTTCCTTCCTCTTTCTTCTTGCCTCGAATGTAATGGCTGGAATCCCAGCAGTCATGTTATCATCATGAGGATGAGGGTCACACCTCAGGGAGTGGAGAGCAGAGAACCCGATGCCTAATGATCACGTGTTGTTCCCATACCACCCTGGACTGTGTTCTCTGGACTTCCCATTATTTCAAGGGTGGGGGGAGGGGGGGAATCTCCAGACATGAATAAGTTGTTCTTCTGAATCCGTTATGAGTAATAAAACACAATTCCAGATATAGAAACTGGAGAACCGACAAGGAAAGACAGGGAAGTGACATGCCAGAAAAACAGGTGGCATGGAGTGGAGCCAATCTTTTCCCTGCTTCATCAGCCCACTGTTCTCATTCTGTCTCGATTTCCCTGTCTGTAACTGCTTCACAAACCTCAAATGCCCTTTCTTTTCCTTTTGGACCATCAAAATCCTCCATCCTTCAAGATCCAACTCAAATCCCACCTCCGTCATGAAGTCTTTTACTCCAGGCCACAAGGACCTCTTCTCTGCTGAGGCCCTCAAATGGGCCTTAATCATATGCTCCCCTCCTTCCTGTTCACCATTACCTAACAGTTTCTTCTGTTGTAGATCCAGGTCTTACTTTCCAAATTCGACTCTCAGATCCTTAGGAGGGAGAGATGCAGAGAAGGAAGTGCAGTGGTGAGAACTTACCACCCACATGCCAGGCTGTTCCCCAAGGCCATGTCCCAGAAGTTTCTTGGGCTCCCACAACTGCCGGTTTCTGCCTTGGTTTCCTAGGAAACCGGCTCCCAGTTCTATCTCCAGGCTCCCTTTGCACACCGTCTTCAGTCCACTCAGCCATTCCGTAAATATTCTCTGAGAGCCAGCTCTGTGGCAGGCACGGGCTAAGTGCTAGTGATCCGGAGATGAAAGGATAGAACCCTGCCCCTGCAAACCTTGCAATGTAGCAGCTGGTAAAAGAGTCCAAAGGCTCCCGTGGGAGAAGCACAAATCTGGAAGCCAAGGGGCCGGGGCTCCAGGTGGCTGTGGCTGTGTTAATTTGGGTTGAGAGTTCTACCTCTCTGAGCCCCCATCTCCAAATGTTGAAAATATAAGTGAAGGTCTACAAGCCCTCTTTCAGTTCTAACCAAAATGGTTTTATAACCCATGGGCTATGTGTGCAGGGAAAGGTTTGGAAAAAAGCAGCAGCATTGATGGAGCACCTATCTGTGCCAGGCATAAAGTCTGTTTAATACAGTTTTAACTGGTAAGTGATTTAACCCCATTTTACAACTGCAGAAAGGAGAGCTGAAAGATTAAGTAATTTGCTTAAGAGCAAACAGCTAAATACCAGAGCTAATTCATTTTTTCTATAGACAATTACCATATCTATGCCCCTAAAAGCAGGCACCTGCTTAGTGCTAGGCATACAATACCAATGAGGGCACAGGCCCTGCCCTGTTTACCTGTCTCCTCCAGGCAACAAGCAAAACAAATTCAATAGGAGGACCCCCCCTTTTGGGGGGGGGCGCCTAGAAGCAGAGAGAAGTCTCTCCCCAGCCTTAGAGCACGCAAGCCAGGCTTCTCAGAGGAAGTGATGGCAGAGCTGAATCCTGAAGATGAAGAATTACCACCGGCACATGAAGGAACAGGAATGGGGGCAGATTTGGAGAAAAAAGGAAGATCTGCCCAAACAGGGGAACAGCATGTCAAAACCCTGCACGAGAAGGATTGGTAGAGGAGCCGCAGACAGGTCGGTAAGACTGGAAGAGAGATTTAGGGCAGGGCACAAAGCAGGGCCAGAGGAGGAGCCACAAGTCAGACCACAGGAGCCATGGGAGCTCCTTGAGACAACTGACTTATGCTCAGGGCAAGAATGAGCCAACCTGAATCTAGATCAGAAGGCTATGCTCTTCTTGCCTTCTGGCCTTGCTAGTTCCCAACAGCTGGAGTGACCAGAATCGCTCCAGACTCTGAACTGGCATCCCCAGCTCAGGCATGCACAGTACACTTTTTATAGCTCCACAGGCCACTGTGATGCCCACTTCTGGCTGGGAACTATCAGACTGAGAGGGGCTGCGTGGGGTCCTAGGGTGGCTGTCGTGGGCTCAAGGAAGCGACAGCATGGAGAGTCTGCAGATAAATTCTAAGGGAGTCACAGGATAGGCTGATGGAGGCAGCCATTTACGTGCAGTATCAAGCAAGCCCGGATGAACTCACCTGGTTGTCTTGAAGCCACAGAAACTGAAGGCTGGCAGGGTTGAGCTTCTTACTGCTGCCCCCTGTCTTGACCACCTGCTGCCCCACAAAGGGGGAGACCAAGTGGTGGAACTTCCTCACGGACGGTCCTTCCGGCATCCCTGCAGGCAGAAGTGGGGAAAAGAAGCCCCTGACCTAGCTAGCTTTTCTCTAGCATTACTGATGGGTACCAAGTTCCAAGCAGCTGTTTTTTGCCACCAGCTTGAAGAGTATATATGGCCAAAAAGGGAGTGCGGCTGAGAAGAGGGATCAGATCAAAGAGAAGGACCAGCTGTGCCAGAGTGTGGGCCAGTTTCCCAGTAATGGTTTCCTTCTCCAGCCCCTCTCACCCTTCTTCATGCAGCAAACTTGTTACACACCAACGCACGCCAGGCATCACCTCACGGGAGCCTCCACTTTGCTCCTGCGGCAGCCTGAATGGGAGCTGCTGGCCTAGGTATTTTTTGCCTGCCCTTGGGGGCCCCAGACTCCTCTCCAGGCTTTCTCTGTCCTCCCCCTTCTGCACAAGCAATCATTCCAACCACTGCTGCTGATTTCTCTCCCCACTTTTAGGGGAGAAGTGGTGATGGAAAAGAAGGCTGTAAGGGACACAAAGATATGGATCTGGTCTTCCCAGGGCCACCCCACTAGTAGGGGCTCTGTGTATGTGATGACAGACAATACAGAATTCAGAACCATAACAAGTGCAGACGGGGATCATGTTAGTTCTGAGCAGGAAGAGGCCACATGCAGCTTAACTACAGATAATTATTCCTGGTAACTGAAGACAACTGGCATTGTTTTAACCCTGATCCATGCTTATCTGTGACCCTCATCTCTCCCTGCCCCAAATCACCCAAGTTCACTCAGAGATTTACGGATACGCATTCAGATGTTTGAGTCTGAGTGGTCGCTATCCTGGCTTCTTGCAGCTAGGTGTCCCTCCCCACCCCCTTAACCAGGGCACACGACTTAACCATCCCTTTCCTCACCTGCACAAGACTGTAAGTTATGACAAAACCCCCAAAGAACTAAGTAGGTACTTGGCATGGTGGTAGCTATCGTATTTCAGCAATTCTAAAAAAAGTTAAAATTTTCCGAAGTGAGGATGCCTCTTACTATATCCATGCTTTCTCATAGTTTAATTAGCAGCACGTTCAATAATGTGTATTTTAAATTTGATAGTGCTTTAGATTCGCTAAAAACTAGTGCTATTTCCCTTAAGATACTGGAGAGGCTTTACTTACAAAAAGTTCTGGATTGCAAGGAGACCTGCCAGACTGCAACGGACCTTACCCTCAACCAGCTCTCTGTACCCAGGTCATCTCCAACGGTGGAAGCTTCTGGAAAAAGCGTCCATCTGAAATTCACTTAACCTTTGAAATTTCTTGACACGGGGGTGTATTTCTTTTCGGTATATTTATGGAGACGTACGACTGGGCAGGAAGTTGCCTCTGCCGTAGCCTGAAGGGGTCGGAAGGGGGAAGGACAAAGATTTGATGGGACAGCTTGCCTGCCCACTCTCAAGCCCCCTCCTTCCAGAGGCCAACCGCCTCAGTGAGGCTGATGAATGGCTTCCTAGGGGACCACACTGAAAGTGGTAGAGGAGAGGGGCTTCAGGGCGTCCTCTCTTCTTGAATCAAACCACTCACTCCCAGAAGGAGGCTCTAAAATGGCTGCTATTCCCTAGTCTCTCGGGGTGAGGCGGAAAGACGGGTGGGCGCACAGACAGGCCTGAAGGGCAAGTGGGGGGCCTCCCAGGGGTAAATGCAGGGACGCACAACGGTAAACAAGCCAACCAACCAAAAACCTGGGTCGCGGATGCGGGCTCCGAAAGGGATGCTTCTAGAACTGTGGGTCACTGCGTCGTCGCGCAGGTGACGACTCCGCGCAGGCCGCGGGAGCTCCGCGCACCGCTGCGCAGGGAGCCTGCGCCGCCCCCGGCCAGCTTCCCTCTCCCGCCCGGCGGGGGCCGGCCGGCTGAACTCACCGGCTCCGGGCCCGCACCCCGCGGCCCGCACCAGGACCGCGACGTGGCCGGCACGCCGCCTCGGGCGCAGGACGCAGAGAACTCAGCGGCCAGCGTGCACTGGGCTCTGGCCGCGGAACGGTCCCGGGAGTGGGTAGCCGCCGCGGATCCCGGTCCCGAGGCGGGGCGGGGTAGCAGCAGGCTCCTCCTCCAGGGGGGCAGGGCTCCGGTGTTCCGTCAGGGCGTGGCGTGGAGTGGGACTCCGCCCCCGAGAGTTAGGGGGCGAGCGCAGGGGGAGGGCCCGGCTCTGGCCGAGGGAGCGCGCGAGGCTCCTCCCCTGAGGGAGTGGCCGCGTAGATCGAGATCTAGCACCTGGCGGAGGGGAAGCAAACCGCCTTTGGGAACGTTTATCGTCTTAGGAAGAGTGGCAGCCATAGAGAAAACTTAAATTCCTGAATAGGAGAACTTTGTGTGGTTCGCGCAAAACCTTTTTTGAGTTGATTTCGCACGGCGTCCAAGCTTAGGTTATTTTGGAAAGGAAACATGTTTCAAGAAAGTCTCATGAAAGTTTTCAAGGGTGGGATCTTTCCCTTTACATTATTTAAATATTATTTAAGTTTGCCATAAGCAAATTTTGCTTTAAAAGTCATATTTAAATTTTTACCAGAGAGTAATAAAGACAAAATGGTAGATTATTTAAAAATAAGTATGTTCTTTAAAAATTTTTTTTAAATGTTTTATTTTTGAAAGAGAGAGCACAAGTATGGGAGGAGCAGAGAGAGAGGGAGACAGAATCCGAAGCAGGCTATCAGCGCAGAGCCCGACATGGGGTCGAACCCACGAACCGTGAGGTCATGACCTGAAAATATGTTTTTGGGGCGCCTGGGTGGCTCAGTCAGTTGAGCGTCCGACTTCGGCTCAGGTCATGATCTCATGGTTCGTGGGTTTGAGTCCGGCGTCGGGGCTCTGTGCTGACAGCTCAGAGCCTGGAGCCTGCTTGGGATTCTGTGTCTCCCTCTCTCTCTCTGCCCCCCTCTCTCTCTGCCCCTCCCCCACTCATGCTCTGTCTCTCTGTCTCAATAATAAATAAACATTAAAAATAATAAATAAATAAAAATAAATAGCTTCCATTGTTAGTTCTCCAAAGAGGTTGGGGAGCCAGCACTTTCCGAGAAGACAGGAATTTTTGGAAGTGCCAGAGCAGGTGTTCTGGATGTCAAGGATAGCAGGTAGCAGGTACCATAGACCCTGGCCAAGAGGATCCTGAGGGGGTCTTGGCCAGCACAGGAGACAGGCCAGTCCCTTAGCAGATTGTGTCTTGCTGACTGAGACAGAGCAGAACCTTCTACTAAAGGGGATGGGGCAGGAAGTGAGGAGAGGAAGGCTGGGAGGCTTGGGACACTTAAGTTCCTCAGCACAGAGGAACCCTGGAGACAGAGGGGATGAGGTTTGCAGGTGCAGAATTTCCAGGTGGGAAACTGGGATCCCCTGAGAACCTTCTGGTCTCCCTCTTGCTATATCTGGCCTCTTTTGGAGAACATCACCATCAGGGTGCCCCCTGCTGTAGGATCTGCACAAACGGTAGCTTCTGGATTCTCTAAATCCCTATTCTCTAGTCTCGGGCTGACCTGGGTAGGAAGGCAGAGCCCCAGTCATTGCCTCAGCTCTTGGAATGAATGCTGGGTGCCTGGGGCCAAAGGCCTATAGAGTTAAGAAACCAAGAGTACGTCGGTGGCTCTGTCAGTTGAGCATCTGACTTTGTATCAGGTCATGATTTTGCGGTTCTTGAGTTCAAATCCTACATCAGGCTCACTGCTGTCAGTGCAGAGCCTGCCTCTGATCCTCTGTCCTTCTCTCTCTCTGCCCCTTCGCCACTTGTGCTTTCTCAAAAATAAACATTAAAAAAAAACCCACCAAATGTTTCACAGCTGGACTCTATCATCTATAAGAGCTATTTGTTGAGTACATACTCTATGTGAGATGCTGTTGAAAGCTCTTTATATTGCCTTGTTATTAGCTATGGGAAGACAAACAAATCACAATATCTCTGAGTCTAGTCATGTTTTAAGTGAGAGATATATGGCTTATTATGGAAATATTATAAAGCAGGGTTTCTCAAACTTTAATATGCCTATGAATCGCCTGGGAATCTTGTTTAAATGAAGATTCTGACTCCAGTTTCAAGCAGGGCCCAAGACTTTGCCTTTCCAACAAGCTCCCAGGTGAAACTGCTGCTCCTGGTCCAGGGGCCTCACCTGGGGCAGCAAGGCCGTAGAATGTAGTGCTTGGCAGTTGGTAGCCATTCAATAATAAATATTCTTTGAGTGAATGATTAAATGAGATATTAGAAGCAAAACACTCATAAACTGTAAAGTGCTGTGCAAGGGTATGTAACCATCATTCTAAGACAGTAAGGCTGCAGAAGGACAAACTCCTGGAAGGGCAGCTCTGTAGAATAGCAGCAAAGAACACTATTTCTGCAACAGACCTCCTGGGTGCAGATCTCATCACTCAGTGGGCAGATCTTGGGCAAGTAATTTGCTTTTCTGTACCTTAGTTTCTTCATCTGTAGAATGAAATGAAATGCCTACCTCACTGGGCTATGGTGGGATTTATTGAGATGATTTCCCTAAATCTCTGAGCCCTGGGCCTGGCTCCGTATGTTTCGTTATTAGTCTTTGTCTCCTGGATTGGGGGCAACCCCAAAGCTCACGGGAGCCCGGGCCTCAGCACCTAGCTCTCGAAGGGCCATGGAGCCAATTCCTCCCTCTTGCTTTGTGGCCCTGATTTCTCCAACAGCATTAAAGTTACAGTGCACATGAAATACAGCCACCTCAAAGATAGCAAGAAAGGACGTGAAGGAGAAAAGCAGAAAGATCTGGTGAGGAATCAGATTGTCAGTGAAAGGGCATGGGGATTCTGAACCACCCTGAGAAGGTTTCGTTTGTTTCTAGAGGCATATTCCGTCTGTGACCTTCAGTGAATTACTTAAAATCCATGGGTTGTATCTTCTTTGTGTTCCAAAACAGGATTGTGAAGATATAGACTTCTTTTATGTGGATATATAAAGCTACTAGCAGCGTCTGATGTGCAGAAGTGCCCAATAAGCAGTAGGTACTTTTTTTAGTAGAATTTCTGGGCTGACCTCAGATTGCTTGCAAGTCAGGCTTCTATAGTCTGGTGCCCTCACATGGGGAGTGCATTAACTGCAAGGATGGTACTTTTATGCCAGGCTCAGAGCCTTCCTTGAGGGTAGGTGTTAATCGTGGCTCTTCCTCACATCAGCTCTGTGGCTTTGGGCAGGTTCCCTCAACAATGGTGGGAGACAAGACGGTTTGGACCAGATGATCTCTGAGGGCCCTCGTGATCTGTAAATGAATCAGGCATGGTCTCCAGTCCAGCTATCTGTCCTTTTTTCCTAGCAGCGTTCAGTTTTCTTTCTATTCGACTCTCCCAGGCCAGCTACCGGAAACCTTAGCAACGTTAACTTCCCCAGATCCTTAGCAGCCTATGTCCTGGAAGCCCATTGTATTCCCACAGACTCCAGACCCATACCATCCCTGTAAGGATGACCTACCAGGAATTCCTCATCCTTGTCCTGGTGCAAACAGCTGGATTTTAGGCTGCAGGACCTCTTGGGAGTCTAGAGCAGCACCAGGGCCCCTGACAACTGCCCCGGGATTGTTTGATTGCTTGACTTCATAGCTAAATAGGTTTACTCTAACCCAACGTGTCCTACCAAGTGCCAAGATGCCCTTGACGGAGCTGACCTGGTCACCTGGCCAAACAGCCTTGCAGCACTGGACCAAACCAGAGCCTGAGAGCAGGAGTTCTTAACCTGGGGTGTATGGAGAAGTTTCCAGAGTTCATAAAACCCCTAAAATGGTGAATAGCTTGTAAAATCTAGGGTATGGGTACCTTCCTGGGAAAGTGGACCTGGCTTTTATTATATATTCAGAGGGGATTTGACCCCAACAGTAAGAAAACCACTGCCCCAAATTGCAGAATGTAAGTAATGTTCTGCGGGAAGGTTCAGAGGCAGCCTCCAGTTCCATGACCTGCAGTCCCTCTCAAACCTCTTCAGTGCAGCTGGGTAGTGAGGGGAGACACCAACGTCGTTCGATGGATTTAAGGAAACACCAGAATTAGTGCATGGCATGCTTTCCTCTGCAGTGTGGCGGCCATAGAAAACCTGAAAGGGTTTTCCATGTCCCCTGCTTTGTTTGCTGGGAGTAGCTTTCAGAGTCTACAGAACATTCCTCAATAGTCCTTCATTTGATGACAAGCTCCTATCCTTTAAAGGGGCAGTGAGAAAGGACTGGGGACAAAATTTGGTCAGGTGATGTAATTCTATTTGGGGCCCCGTGTCGAATGTGGCTAAGAAGCAATGAGCAATAAGCCTGGTTCTCTTAGGCTGACATGAGCAGATTCTAGACAGTGTCTAAAGGGAGTTCCAACACATATTGTTGCAATGGCTGCAACCCTAGAATAAGTAGTCTTTGACGTGGCTACTTTGTGAGACAATACTCACTGGATGTATAGCTTCTGGAACATTTTTTAAAGTTCATTACTTAGATCACAGAAAAAGGTAGTTTTCCATTTTAAGTACATCAATCTGGAGTCTCTAGACTCCAGGCCCTGAGGTTTCACTTGTACTGACAAGAGTAAGTAAGACTGAGAGGGAGGTGAACCACTTTCTTGTAGTGTCAGAGCCGATGGTCCAAAGTGCTGAATGGCAGACCTAATTCAGTGGGTCTCTGGGGAGTAATTTCTTTGTGTCGTTTCCTGAGCATCCTCACAACACGGTAGAGTACCAAAAAGGGAAGGTAGCGCATGCTCCTTGTATGACACCAGATATGGCAAGGAAAATTTCAGATTATCACAGCTATCATGACTACTTAGAGCTCAGAAGAACCTTAAAGATCTGCTGGCTCCAAAACATTTTCCAGATAAAGATGCTGAGGTGAAGAGCAGTTTGGTGAACTGCCCTAACTTATGCAGCCAGATGATGGCCAAACCTGGACTACAATTCTGAACCCTTGAATTTTATTTTTTTAAGTTGTTTTAATGTTTAGTTTTGGAGAGAGAGGGGGGTGAGGAGGGGTAGAGAGAGAGAGGGAGACACAGAATCCGAAGCAGGCTCCAGGCTCTGAGCTGTCAGCACAGAGCCTGACATGGGGCTCGAACCCATGGACCATGAGATCATGACCTGAGCCAAAGTCGGACACTTAGAAAATTGAGCCACTCAGGCGCCCCAAATTCCACTGTTTACTCTTTCTGGTGGACTCCCTCCCCCAGGTTGTGGAATCGAGCTCCACACTGGGCTCTGGGCTGGCAATGAGGAGCCTGCTTGGGATTCTCTCTCTCTCTGCCTCTCCCCCTGCTCATGTGTGTACTCTCTCAGAATAAATTTAAAAAAAATAATAATTTTATTTTTGACTCTTTCTGGTAGACTCCCTCCTTTTTTGAGGAAGCAGAAGCATGGATGGAGATGATTACACAATCCATTCCAGGAGTGTGTATATGACAATGGCCCTTTTCTAGAGGCCCAGGGCCCAGAGATTCACCCAGTAGAAATCCACAAGTAATTTTTAAATTGTCAAAAAGGGGTGCCTGGGTGGCTCAGTCAGTTAAGCGTCCAACTCCGGCTCAGGTCATGATCTCACAGTTCGTGGGTTCGAGCCCTGTGTCGGGCTCTGTGTTGTCAGCTAGCTCAGAGCCTGGAGCCTGTTTCAGATTCTTTATCTCCCTCTCTCTCTGACCCTCCCCTGCTCACACTCTCTCTCTCAAAAATAAATAAAACATTAAAAATTTTTTTAAAATAAAATAAAAATAAATTGTCAAAAAGCCCCAAGATAACCATCCTCCTAATTGCCATACCAAGACTGTAAAGCAAACTAAAAATCTGCCTTGAGTGGGAACTCAATCACTTCAGTGTATCCACTATCTTGTACTTGGTAGCAGAGATTAGCAGTTATCTTTTTCTTCTTTTAAAAATTGAGATGTAATTTACATGTGGTTGTATTTTTGATCTATGACAAATGAGGAAAAGCCTAAATGATTATGTAAATAAAACAATTTCAAAACATGAGAATTAGGGCAGGGCTGGGGTGGGGTAAAGGGGAGTTGGGCTGTGGTAAGGCTGGAAGCCATACTGAGGAAATCTGCAAGGTGAGCTGTACCACAAAGCTACGGTCAAGGATGTCAGAGAGAGAGGGGGAGAAAACAGGTGGACTTCCTAAAAGTGTTTCCAACTCTCATCACTACGGCAGTGCTGGGGGATGCTTGGAATAATCAGCAGCACCTGTAGGATGAAAACCATACGAAATGGTATTACCTATTTGTTCGGCAGAGAGTCCTCTGCTCCTGGGCCTGTTTAGGATTCTGTTTATGTCAGTCTTTTCTTACTACATCTGTCCCCCATCCGAACTCAAATGTCTCAGATAATCAAGAACCCTAGGAATAACAGAGATTTTCAATTTTTTATTTTCTTGAGTTCTAAAGGAAAAGAACAGAGGAGGGATGGTGAATTTAAATGTTTCCACATCTCTAATGACGATCCATTTCATTTGAGCAAATCCATCTTAAGGAAGAGGCAGCACAAGAGACTAACCATTGTAAGAGGGGTCTACTAGTATTATCTATTAGTACTATTTACTAGTACTGAGCTGCTTCTGAATTAACCCCTTGCAATCAGAAATTCACTCATCACTGCAACCTGCCATTGCCCAGTGATGAGAATAGCAGGTGCATCTGTTTAAAACCCTCTTTTTTTTTTTTAATGTTGTATTTATTTCTCAGGAGAGAGAGAGAGAGAGAGACAGCGTGAGCAGGGAGGGTCAGAGAGAGAGGGAGTCACAGACTGAAACAGGCTACAGGCTCTGAGCTGGCAGTCAGCACAGAGCCCGACGCGGGGCTCGAACCCATGAACTGCGAGATCATGACCTAAGCAAAAGTCAGACGCTTAACCGACTAAGCCACCCAGACGCCCCTAAAACCCTCTTCTAAACCCAGAGTGGAGGAAGTCAAACCTTTGTTTCTCGGGAGAACCAGGGCCACCACAGCTGTATGAGAGAAGACAATCACCAGAGAGGAGGGAGGGGATGGAGTGTGTGATGGGAGTAATGTGCAGCGCGGTGGGTGGGGTCTCATTTACCACCCTTCACCCAGGAGCAGAAGCTCCCTGTTCGCATCCATGGGAAGGCCTCCCCAGCTGAAGCCTGCAATCACACTTCTACAGTCTGGGCCGAGGAGTGCTGGGTGCCTTTTTCTGATTCCTCTGTTCCCAGTAACCCACAGCACAGCTCTCAATTACCTCTCTAAATCTCCCAACCTTCAGTCAGAAGAGTGAACAAGCAATGCATAGACCAAAAGAAAGCCAACTTTGAAAAGCTACGTTTGTTTTAATGTGGTCTTTGCTTGGATTATTTAGTTCTCCTTGTCACACCACAGCCACTGGAGGGGGGATGAGAATCACCCTGGGGCCCGCATGCTATAGGACAGCAGCACTCTCCAGGAGGCCGAGGGACAGGGGCCTCAGTGACTGAAATGAAAGCAAGTGCCCAGGGACGGGGAGACCTGGAGAAGATGGATTCCACTTTCCAGGCTAAACCTGGAAGCTCTGAGGCTGGTCCTTGGTTATGGAATGATATAAACTTGTGTTGTTATGACAGGGCATTTTGGTGTTCTAGCTTCCAGCAAGGCAAAGGACACCATCTGAAGAGTCACCTCCAATGTCAGAAAATGATCAAAAAGCCAAGAAGCAGTCACTTCCACTTCAAAAGCAGCTTTCCAATGGCTCTCTCTCTCATGCAGTCGATATTCAAGTATGTTGAGTTCTGGGGGCTCAAGGAGTGGGAGGCTCATCCAAATAACCCCTACCCCAGCTCCATTAGGTGCATGTTCAGTAAATATAAATGCATCCTCACTATGGTCAACTGAAGCCAAACATTATCACAGATAAATGTGCTATAAGTTGTCCCCTAAAGGCATTCAAAAGTCAAATATTAAGGGGGCACCTGGGTAGCTCAGTTGGTTAAACGCTCAACTCTTGATGTTGGCTTAAGTCATGATCTCACGGTTGTAAGACTGAACCCCATGTCAGGCTCTGTGCTGAGCATGGAGCTTGCTTGAGATTCTCTCTCTCCCTCTCTTTCTGTCCCTGCTCAAACTCTCTCTCAAAAAAAAATTTTTAAGTCAAATATTAAGGATTAATGCTCTCCAACCATTAATTCCCACTGTGCTTCAAAAGGTTTTATCATTAGGGCACCTGGGTGGCTCAGTTATTAAACATTCAACTCTTGATTTCCAGATCCCAGGGTCATGGGATCGAGCCCCATGTTGGGGGTCTGAGCTGGCAGTGTGGAGCCTGCTTGGGATTCTCTTGCGTGCTTCCTCTCTCTCTCTGCCCGTCCCCCACTCACATGCACACACTCACACAAAATAAACTTTAAAAAATAATAACATCAAAAATAATTTAAAATTACAGAACAGTTTTGTTATAGCAAGAGGTGAGACTCAGGGAATGTGAAGGATTTTGTAACCGGGACACATGCATTGTCTGCTTCACTCACCACATCAGGCCAGACATTTATTCTAATGACACCACCATTGCTAG
Organism: Proteles cristata cristata; assembly: GCA_017311185.1. Taxonomy (NCBI): domain Eukaryota; kingdom Metazoa; phylum Chordata; class Mammalia; order Carnivora; family Hyaenidae; genus Proteles; species Proteles cristata. The sequence goes on from JAESUZ010005557.1 coordinate 268,987, forward strand.
TGGCTCCCCAACCCCAATCCTTCCACACCAGCCACTTCCCCACCCTCTGGGAATTGCATCCTTTAGAATATCCTCATTGGTAGTAACTTGACCTTCTCTGAGAATGGATTTGATCTGGGGAAGCAACCAAGTCCGGTGAGCAAAGAGGCTGAATCTAGCTTGATTATACCAACTAGGGTGAAGCCCAAGTTAGGACTGTACAAGGAATGAGGTTGATCTGGTGATGTATATAATTCTGTTTTGAAAGCCATCCCTAAAGGGAAGTGACAACTGTCTTCAACAGAGACTTCATCATCAGAAAACACATGCTTCCTGAGGCCAGCATAAATCCTGGTAGGTTTTGAATCTCTTTTGTTACTTAGTCATCTGCTACTCATTCTTCTGGATGGCAGCTACATTTTGGCTATATAGGTTTGGCTATTCCTCAGCAAATTTAAAAGCTTTTCTGATTTTACATAAAGTAACGGTCATCATAGTTTATTTTTTTTCTTACCTGCTCAAAAATAACATGGGTGCTGTGAGGTCAAAGGCCACCAGTTGTCCAGTGGGTTTGGCATAAGCCAGTTGAGAGAAGGCGGAAGGTACCATGGACAATTCTGAATGGGGGCAAGTGTGCTTGGCTGGGTCTCATTCCACAGGTACGGGGTCAGAGGGTGGCCGTAGGACCACTGCCCCCACTCCCACCCCACTTTTAAGATGAAGCAATTAAGCAATTTGTAGCCTAAGACCATGAAGACAAATGGAAGAAGTTTTCCCCTCCTCTCTAGAAGCTTGCTTGGATCAGACCATAAAGGAGAAGTGGGAAACGACGAGAACAAGTCAGGGTGATTCCCCCAGTACACATCTTAAACCAGGTGGGCTGGACAGACCACTGCCCTGCACTCTGCCTCGTGCCCCAGCCCCTGCTGGCCCGGAGGGAAGCCCTAGAAATGGCTCCCTTCAATGGGCAACAAGTGTTGGGCCACAGGAACTTTAACAGTTGGCCCAACCCTCTCCTGGGAAACCAAAGCCTAAAGGTTACCTGTCAAGGTCGCAAACTAGCCAGTAGCAGGGCCCGGATGAGGGTTCTTTTCACTAGCCACCATCACATACAGAGGAAGTCTTGGCCAACTGCCATAAATGATTGAAGGGAGGAAATGATATTATGCAGCCTGTGAGCAGATCAGCGAAGGGGCCTCCGTGGCTCAATATTGCCTGGCAAAGGGCAGCATCGAACCTCCCAGTAATGACTTCTGAGGGAGGAGAAGGAAAAGAGGAGTACAGATAAATTTATTAGTTAAATACTGATTTTACAGCCATTTCACCTTAAGACAATGTTAACAGGTTGTGGGTTAGGGAAGGTATATGAGGGTGGCCTTCATGGAAGAAAGCAATGTAATGATGATTAAAACAGAATCTTGGTTTAAAAATATTCTCTGCTACAGCCAGTAGGACTTTGGGGTTGGGAGCTGGGTATCTGAGGGGAAGATGTGGTAAGGCCACAGTCAGCTACAGTTCTGTTGATGATGAGGACCAGGAAGGAGAAGTCTCTGTGAGCTCCAGCATATCGGGCAGAAAGGGCAACATGGAGAGGAGAAGGCGGCCAATTCCAGGAAAGCACAAAAGCCAGGGACTCCCTTGAGGCCTGCCCTCAGCATCTTCTCTTATTGGCTGTCGTCTTTCTGTTAGGTCTGTGCCGTGTTGAGCTGGTTTGCTTTGAATTTATGTTGCAAGATCCCCAGCTTTTTGCCTCCTGGACGAAAGGTGTCTTCTGGGGAAAGGATGTGGGTAGGTGCAGGGGCTCCACACCCCTTGGAGGAACTCAGCCTGCTGTCTGAACAAGAGGCACATCTCCACAGAACGAAAGTGTCGTCCATAAGACCTAAGCACAAGAACCCACGGAAAGCCCCTGCTCGTGCTCAGTGCTGGCCCCAGCCCCGGGGAAGGTGTCTGCCAGAAACGTTCTCCTGAAGGATCTCGAGTCTCAGGTGAGTGTTTGTCAAACTCACTTTAGCAGCAGAACCTTTTCTGTACTTGCTTGAGACCTGCCTGTGTGTGATGGGGTAGATGAAGGATTTTGGGGGGCAGGTGTGGGGAGGCTGCCATGTGGCTAAACCGCCAAGCTTTTGTTTTGCGGAGGGAGACACATGTTCAAGCTGAAGGCAGAGCTGAATCACTCAGCAGTGGAAGGGATTTTATTTGAGGCCTTGGGGGTGAGGAGAAGGAGCGGAGGCTTGAGCCTTGGGTCAAGGAAAGGAAATTGGGGGAGGCGAAGTTGCCAAGCTGCAATTTGGCCAAAGCCACATCTTGCAGTGGGTGAGGCGGCCCTCTCCTCCATCTCCCCGCAAAGCATTGAGTAACAAGGGCATTACACCCAACGTTTCAGGAGCCATGATTTGGTATTGAGGAATGCAGGGGCATGCCAAACCTGAAGGGGGAGGGGTGGGCAAGGGCAGCAGCTGCCCAGAGGGCTTGTCGCATCCAAATCCCAGCGCCTTGTCCCCTCCACCCACCCTCAGAGCCCCAGTGCTAGGAACACCATGGAAAAGCAGCCATCTTAGGCCACAGTGGTGGAAAGGCAGGGGAGAAAGATATCTCATCTCTTGTAGGGGAGGGGTGGGTGGAAAACAAGAAAGAAGTCTCTTACTCCACAGAAGGGACTTAAATGTGCTCATAGTGAAGGGTGGGCTCTTTCAGATCAGAGTCTGGGCTCTTTCCAGTCGCCTACCCTTGAAAAGGCATCTGATAAAATCCAATACCCACTTCCCCTAAACCAAATTGTCAGCTTCAAGTTTCTTCCCAGTTGTTCTTCTGGAGTTATTCCCCGACAGAGCAGGCCGGGCCCTGGGAGCCCAGAGCCTCATCTCTGCTGTCCTCCAAATCCCAAGTCCGTGCCGAAATCTGAGGAGGGAAGGAGGTGACATTATGCAGTGATTATGTCCCCATGACTGTCAGCCAAGGCCAGGCTGTTCCAAGGGTCCTGCTTGGAGCTGGCCTGCGGTGACTGGCTGACAGAAGACGCGTAGCCTGGTGGGGAAAGCTTCAGGGCCGAGAGAACCGGGTGGATGGAGGGCCCGTGGCCAGACATCGCACTGACTGAGAACGTCTGAAAGCAAAAAGTGCAAGATGAGCTCAATAGAATCACTCCTGAGGACTCAGGAAAGGAGGTGTGGTCTGGAGAGGGGAGCCCCGGTGCACAGGTGTCCCCCAGCTGGCTCCCACCCCTAGGAAAAGGATGAGGGGAGAGGGCCCCAGGACAAGGGCAGGTCAAGACAGCAAGCAGCATTTCCCTCTGTTTTTCCTAACCCCCATGCTGTGGGACCCAAGGGGTCTGGGTGATGCATTAGCTTGTGAGCACTGTGGCCCGGTAGAGGCTTGTGGATATTCTGGTTTCTCAGATGGCTTGTGTAGTTACATGAGCCATCTTCCATGATCTTATCCCCATCAGATCTCCACACCCGAAAGAGGCTCCTGGCTCCCCTGCTTCTTTACCCTGACAGTGAAAAGCTCTTTAGGATACAGCCTCCCTCAAGCGTGTGCAGAGGATAGGTCAGAGTTCACGGTAAACAAGCCATAACCAAGCTTGGGAAGCAGTCGCCAAGCTTAGGACTCTCCTAGTCCCAAATAGGGGAACCAAAGAGGGAAGGGGTTGGGGAGGAAGAATGCCATCATATTTGGTTGCAGGAAAGGACAGGACTGCTGACTCATCTTCTAGACACACACGTGAAGCTGGACCTGTAGCTGACCCTCATTAAACAGCAGCCTGCCTGTGACCTCCTCACCAACCTCCTGCCTGCCCACCCTACACCCCACAGTTTCCACACCTCTGCCCACGCCAGGAGGGTCCTCCTCCATCCCCTCCTCCTGCTAAAACCTACAAAACCTTCAAGGCGAAGGTCACACCACCTCTCACTTAGAAGAGAGACTTGCTGAGAAAGCCCATGCACCACCTTCTAGAACCTTCTACAGTTGTAGAAGCATGCAGTCTGATTCAGGTTGTGGTTGTGCCCTAATGAGTCCTTCCCCTGGTCTCTGAAGGCCCTGGCACATTGGTGTGTTGTAGCTGTGTGTCGAAATCAATGTAATGTGATCAGATGTGCTGAAATAGATTCTTGTGCAGACAGCCCCTAGCCCCAGCCTTTCAGGTGGGACCCCAAGGGCACCCGGCGGCTCCTGCTGCCACCTGCTGGGGCCCTGCTAAAGTGCGTGTTCTGGCGCTAACCTGGCCACCTAGGGCTCTGAGGTGTACTACCCCACGGGCAGCCCCGTCTCCCCACCCAGGGATGTACCTGGGCCATGGAGCTGCTGTGGCCATGGTAGGCCGACAGCCCGGGCTCTGTCTTGATGGGGCGCATCTCTTCACTGCTGCTGGTAGCTGCGTTGCTGGAGTTGCTAGAGGCACTGGTGGCGGGAGGAAGGCTCTCACTACCTGAGGGACCTAAAATAAGGCAAAGTCAGGACACCCAGGCCAGGGACACAGCGAATGGATGGCAGTTCTTTGAGACAGTCAGGGGAAGTCTATGCCAACAGCTGTATTCCTATGTCCTGAGGAATGAAGCAGGGTCCTTCATCAGGGCAAGGTGACAATTCTCAAAACGGGACAAATGAAAATATCAGAATTCCAAGAGAAATTTTTCAAGTGACAGGCTCACCACCCGTTATTCCAAATTCTTGAGACCACCTGTTTCAGGATTCAGAAGTGTTTGGATTTTAATACGGTATATTACAGAATACTCGCAGTAGAGTCTGAGATGACACTTTATAACTAAAGATATTAATTGTTCTACAACAAAATGTGAATATTCACACATGGGGCAAATAAAGACTATGACAGCCTGAATCTGTTCAGGTTTTGCTGCCCAATCTAGCTCCCTGCATTGGGAATTTCGGATAGGGGCTGCTCACCAGAACCAAATACTTGCTCTCTCTACCACTGCAACATGTAAGGAGGTGAGGTTACCAAGGGGAATGTGCTGTGCTTCTAAAACAGTGTGGACACAGGGAGAAAGGCTGAAGACCACTGGTGTGAGACACAGAAAATTAGATGTAATAATAAATAAGATCTAAGATAAAATACCTAATCAGATATACTGCCCGAAGGGGTAAGCCATTGTTGAATCTGGGAAAGGAAGCCTTGGGTCATGTTCTCAGTAGTGGAAAAGGAAAATTTATCTGTTTTTGTTTTTGTTTTATGTTTATTTTTGAGAGAGACAGAGCATGAGCAGGGGAGGGGCAGAGAGAGGGAGACACAGAAACCAAAGCAGGCTCCAGGCTCTGAGCTGTCAGCACAGAGGCCGATGCGGGGCTCGAACCCACAAACTGTGAGATCATGACCTGAGCCAAAGTCAGACGCTTAACTAACTGAGCCACGCAGGCACCCCAGAAAATGTATCTGTTTGTCGTGCCTTAGATTAGAAGATAAACTTTCCACTGGATCAGCTGATTTATTTTCTCTGCAACTGCAGCATTTCCCAGTGAAATCTTTGATTTGGTAGCAATACTGAGGAGAGAGTGCTCTTGACAGGAACATAAGTAGTCCTCATTCTTCATCTAGAAACTGAGAAGACAAAGTGGCATATTGGACAGACCATGGACCTTGAAGTGTAAAAACTTGGGTTTTAATTCCAAGTCTACCCACTCACAGCTGTGTGACTGGTTAAGTCACTGCCCTCTCTGAGCCTCAGTTTGCTCGTTAGTAAAATATAGATAATGGGTCTCAAGGGTGTCTTTAAGGACCAATGAGATACTAATTGTAGAGCAGCTTTCTAGAATGCTAAGTACTACATGATGTTAACTATACACTGGCTTACAAATCAATCTGTGGTGAGCATGACTAATGGAACCCTGTCATCCTAGATACCCATTATCTCAAAGGGAACAGAATTGAGCTGAGTTCTTGAGAGACTGCAGTCCCAATGATAAGAGGGACTGGTAATGTTCTTTTTTCTCTCTGGCCCTCAACCAGTCCAGCTGGCCCACTGCAGCCTTTGGTGCTGGCAAGAATCATGCAGCTTGACTTGAGCCTGCTTCAAAAGCTCCCAACATCTTGCATGGTAGTGTTACTTTTCACTGTGTTATCATTCTCTCCTGAATGGCTGCAGATGCACAGGCTATCATTACGCCTGGTAGCCTGGACTGACCCACTAACCGAGAGTACATGAGTTTCACATATTCCAAGGGCCACTGAGTTCTTCATATAATTACACACAATTCTTTTCCTTACCTGCTGGTGTCTTAGATTTATTAAGGTTCTTGGGCTTCCGTTTTCTGGTTTGAATCCCCTCTTTCCGCATTGCAAGAGGCCTGGGGACCTAGAGAGAGTTACAAATCAATATATATGGTTTTCTACTTGTATGTGATCTGCTACCATATTTAAACATGCATTCACACTATGAGAAGGCAATATCTAAGCAGTTCCTCTACAAACCTGGGGGCTGGGACTAAGTGAATCAGCCCCTGGAGTTCCTGCTGAGAAAGAAACCAATACCAATGCTATTCAAGTATGTATTAAGCACCTATACTATATGCTGTGTATTATACCAGCGCAGGAGAAACGGAAGCTTAAAGACACTATTCATTTCTTCCAGAGCTCCATAGTTTACTGGAAAGACAGACAAGTAGGAACCAACCAGACTCATAGGTGATGTGAGGGAACAGAGAGTAAACACTAAGCTCTGTCCTCGGTCCAGGAGGAGGGGAAGAGGCACATGACCTCATAAAGGAAGGCTTCACTGGGGAAGTGATGCCTAAGTTGTGGGAGGCTGTCAACTATACAAGGGGCAGGCATTTCAGGCAGCAGGAGCAGTGTGTGCAAAAGCCTTTAGTTTATCAGCAGTATCAGGATGCTGCTAAAGTGAAAAGGGTGCTATTAATAATTATGCTAAGAAATAGGCAGAAACTGGTGCAGCCCAGTGAACGGAGATGTGAAGTCATTCTACACAGAGTGGCTCTGCACTGCATTAAGTCTGGTTGGAGCAAATCATGGTGTTTCCATGGGTGGTGGGGAGAAACCAGAGATTATGTTGGGGAGACTGCCCTGGGGCCAGGTCCTGAGATAAACTATCCATGTGCAACACTTTCATGGCATTAACTTCTCATACACAAGCAGTGACTGTCAGGCATCATGCTCTTGAAATTCACAGATGCCTAAACAAGTGTCTGGGGACCAGGCTTGCTGGCTCATCTTTCGAGTACTTTTAAACATGTGCCCTCCTCACAGCTGGCTTCTCTCAGTCCAGGCCAACCAAATCTTCTAGTTACTGGTCTGTGCTTTTCTCCTGTACGGAACTAATAAAGGCCATATTTGAAATACTGAAAGAAAAGAAATTGCCACTTGAGAGACTAAACATGGAATGCTTAAGAGAGAAGGGTATCATTGTGTCAAGTTGAACCTGCCTTCTAGTCAACTGAGAAGTCAAACAGTGTTCCCATCTTTGGAGGGAAATAGCTTCTCTTCCCTCCAGCCTCCAACCCCACACTTTGATCTACTTGAAGCCCATTCTGGCCTCAGAAAAATAGAGCCCTTGTGTTTACCCCCACCGACCTCAGTACTTTTTAAAAAAATTATGGTAAAATACACATACCATAAAATTTACCATCTCAACCATTTCCAGCTGTGCTAAGTACATTCACATTGTTGTGCGGTCATCACCACCGTCCACCTCCAGAACACTTCTCATCTGGCAAAACTAAAACTCTGTACCCAATAAACACTAACTCCCTATTATCCCCTCCCTTTGGCTCCTGGCAAACACCACTCTACTTCCTGTCTCTGTGAGTTTGATTGCTTTCAGCACCTCATGTAAGTAGAATCATACAAGATTTGTCCTTTTGTGACTGGCTTCTTTCACTTAGCAAAATGACTTCAAGGTTCATTCATCTGGTACTATGTGTCGGAATTTACTTCCTTTTAAAGGATGAATCATAGTCCCTTTTATGGACAGATCACATTTTACTTATCCATCCATGGACCCTTGGGTTGCTTTCACATTTGGCTCTTGTGACTACTGCCACTGTGGACATGAGGGTACAGATATCTGTTCAAGACTCTGCTCTCACTTCTTTTGGGATATACACCTAGAAGTGGGATTGCCGGGTCATACGGTAATTCTGTTTTTAATTTTTTGAGGACACAATCATTTTAACACCTGCATAGTATTCCTTTATCAGTTTCTTTTACAATTCCCCTATTGAAGAACAAGAATTTCTTTAACCATTTTCCTCCAGAAGGTTTTTTCCCTTCATTTGCACTATTACAGTGATTCAACAAACATCTTTGATATGTTTCTTTGCAGAAGGAAGTGTATTTTCTTATGAATGTTCTTGACTATATTTTCTACTATTTTTTCTCACTGTAATAAGAAAACATGGTAGACTTCTCATGATGATGAGCAGTAAATAATATAAAGAATTGCTGAATTATATCATACACCTAAGCTGAATATAACACTGTATCTTACCTATACAGGAATTCAAACAAAAAACCTAGTTTAAAAAAAGAAATAAAACATGAGACTAAGTTAGTAACAACCCCTCCCACTCCATTACCATCAATGCTGTCCCCCTGGGGCAACTGGAATACCAGTCTGTTAGTTTCTTTCATTTTAAAGCATTCTCAAACATGTGTACATATCTGTACACGTATTTACATGTGTATTCATCCATCTTTATCTGTGTGTGTGTTTAACATACCCTTACCCCCATAGCGGGGTCATACTATGTATATTACTTTGCAAATGTGTCTTTGTTACTCCAGGTCAAGATACATGGCTCTGACTTGACTAGTTTTAAGCTTCTGCACATTTCGCACTATAGTTTGTGCCATAGATTAATCAACCATTCCTTTATGAGGGTTTATGACTGTTTCTTGTTTTGGCCACTACAAATATTGCAGCAATAAACAGTTCAAACATCATTCTGTACTGATTCTTTTATTATTTTATAGGCTAGTTTCCCCAAAGCAGAGCTGGTAAATCAAAAGATATGTATGTTTCTTATCCTTAGTAAGAACTACTAAGTTAATTTCCTAATGAATACTTGCAGTAATTCACAAGCAGATCAATGACATAGAAGAGTATTTCCCCAAATCCATACCAGCATTTGACTATGCTGGCACCTGATCTTGGACTTCCGGCCTCTAGGAATGTGGAAATAAATTTCCGTTGTGTATAAGCCACCAGTCTGGTGTTTTCTAACAGCAGCCCACACGGACTAATGCCGCCTGTAAGGGCCCTTCTAAATCTAGGTACCTTTGCTAAGAAGGGAAAAATGAATTACGGCCTGAAGTTGGAAGACAAGTGAGAAGTGAATAACGGGAACGAACGTGTGGCCACTGGTCGGGGCGCGCACCCTGCCCGGCAGTGGGGTCACTTACGCCATGGAGCTTCATGTAGAGGCCGCAGGCATTGCACACAGGCTCACCCTCAGCATTGCGGCGCCACAGTGTGGTGGTGGTGGTCTGGCAGTTGGCACAGGAGAGGCCCACTCGGCGGGAGGCGGACTGCAACAGAGAAGGCAAACCCTTCAAGTCCAAGTAAAAGGCTTGTGGTTGCTGCTTCTACTTCGCAGGGAGCGCTAAGGGGCTGGCCCTAAGTGGGTAGCAGGGTCAGCCACAGTGGCACAGGGCACCTGGGTGGCTCAGTTGGTTAAGCATCCAACTTCAGATCAGGTCATGCTCTTGTGGCTTGTGGGTTCAAGCCCTGCATTGGGCTCTGTGCTGACAGCTCAGAGCCTGGAGCCTGCTTTGGATTCTGTGTGTGTAAGTATGTATATATGTATGTATGTATGTATGTATGTATGTGCATGTGTGTCTGCCTCTCCCCTGCACACACTCTAATTCTCTATCTCTCTAGAAAAAAAAAAAATTAAAAAAAGTCTCAGAGCAGCCACAGAGCCAGATTCTCCCTTCACCTAAGGCACTCCTGGGGGTGCATGAGAACAAGGACTTCAGCTGCAGGAGAAGTAGAGTGAATTATTTTCCTAACTGTAGCATTAGTGGCATTATCAGTCATTCATCAAAGAGTCCAGCAAACACTGGGCACTGGAGGCAGAAAAGCTTTTCTCAAAAGTAGAAAAAATGACGGCTTCCAGTACCAGGCATGGGTGGTGGGTAAAGAATTACTATATTCAAGCATCATCAAAGACTGGATGGGCCTTGGGACCTCAAGAAAGGGAAACATCAGGACTCAACCCCTCCAATCCTCCCTTCCTAATATACATGAAAGCTAGTTTGTGTGGGTCAAAATCAAATTATACTAGAAAAGACCACGGACCTACGAGTCAAAAACCCTGTTACAAACTCTTTCCCAGCCATAGGCCCCAATACACCCTGTTTAATCTCCCTGGGCTCTGGGTTTTATAAGGTGAGGCTGGACTGAGAACCAGGAAGCCTGCGCTCAGGTTCCAAATAGGAGACTCAGTAGCCATGTGACTATAAGGCTGAGGCTGTTAGCTTTTCTGAGCCTCCCTTTTCACTTCTGCAGAATCAGGTGTTAAAGCAGATGGTCTGGAACATCCTTGTAGCTCAAGCTCACTCTAAAGGTATAAGAAATTATGATGTTGCCAACCACCCACCCAACTCCTCAACCCACACTTTCTTTTAAAGATGACTTGAGGGGGCGCCTGGGTGGCTCAGTCAGTTAAGTGTCCAACTTCAGCTCAGGTCATGATCTCATGGTTTGTAAGTTCGAGCCCTGCGTTGGGCTCTGTGCTGACAGCTAGCTTAGAGCCTGGAGCCTGCTTCAGATTCTGTATCTCCCTCTCTCTCCCTGACCCTCCCCTACTCACAGTCTCTCTCTCTCTCTCAGAAATAAATAAAACATTAAAAAAAAAAAAAAGATGACTTGAAGGGGGTGACTGGGAGGCTCAGTTGGTTGAGCGCCTGACTCCTGGTTTCAGCTCAGGTCACGGCCTCTCCATTACGTGAGTTCGAACCCTGCATTGGCTCTGTGCTGACAGTGCAGAGCCTGCTTGGTATTCTCTTTCTCCCATTTTCTCTCTCTCTGCCCCTCTCCCACTCACGCTATCTCTGTCTCTCTCAAAAATAAATAAATAAACTTAAACAAACAAACAAACATGACATGAAGTCCAAAATTCAAAATCTAGGAATTTCCCACCAAAGTGTGAGCCCTACAGCCAGGTGCCGAGAGTAGGAGAGGAGGGCAGACTTGAGCAGTCCGGGAACTTGCTTACCAGCCGGCGCTGAGGCTTGATGAGGGGCCGGTTGATACCATTCATCTTGTGGTAGAGGCCGCAGGCATTGCACAGGTAATGCCCTGTCCCGTCGCGCCTCCAGAGCGGGGTGGACATGGCCCCACAGTTGACACACTCCCTGCCTTCTGAGAAGTCATCAAACATATCTACTGGGTGGAAAATAATACAGAGGATTAATTCTTTGTTTGGGCCCAGAAATCTTACATTGGAAAATCTAGAAGCCAAAGGAATAATGTCTTTTCCTTGCAAGGTGTAAAAAACGATGGATCACCTCAGGCTGCCTCCCTGTTCCGGACTCTGGCCTCAACCTCTGGAACAGACAGTTTTACTCCTGGGCCTCCCAGACACTGCAAGGCTCTCCCCAGTCATGAGAAAAAGAAAGTCTGGCAGCAACCACCAGCAGCCTGGATTTTAGTCCCTATCTCTGCTTCAGAGCCTACATCCCTGAGGATCTCACCTAACACTGAATTCTGCCCAGACCTTCTTCCTCTTTCCCTTTCAAAATGGAGATCCTTTTCCATTTCAATTAAAAAAAAAAAAAAAAAAAAAAGATTTACTCTGGGAAATCAGACAATAAAATGTGTAAAGAAAATACAAATCAAATGTAATCCTATGACTGCAAGATCACCAGTGTTATTAACATTTTGTTCTATTATATCTTTTGCAGTACTTTATATATTGACATACATTTGTGCCTAGTCAAGGTCAAACTACATAATTTTGAGCCAACTTTTTTCACTTAATACCAAGGCATTTCCCCACATTAGACATTCTTCATAAACTCAGGGTGCCTGGGGTGGCTCAGTCAGTTGAGTGTACAACTCTTGATTTCAGCTCAGGTCATGATCCCAGGGTCATGGAATTGAGACCCTCGATGGGCTCTGTGCAAGGCATAAGCCTGCTTGGGATTCTCTCTCTCTCTCTCTCTCTCTCTCTCTCTCTCTCTCTCTCTCTTTCTCTCTCCTCCCCCACCCCATTCCTCTCCCCTGCTCTTGTTCTCTCAAATAAAATACATGAAAAATTAAAAGAAATTCTTCATAAATGCATTTTAGCATAGTATATATCATCCCATCATATACATGTGCCATCCTTTATTATTATTATTAAACTTTTACTCAATCACTATCTAGCTTCTGATTTTTGTTTGGTAAACACAGCTCATTTGGTGCACAAATCTTAGCATTTCTGCGTATTCCTTACGGTACTCTCCTAGAAGTAGAATTACTGCTCCAAAGGGACTACATATTTTTTAAAGATTTTAAAACTTTCAAACTGCCCTGCAAAAAGGGCTATAATTCATTTTTGTCATTTCAATATATCTGTTTGATATGCTGTATCCTAATTTGACATTTTTCCTGCTTCCTGTATAAAATGAAGGCCCACATTGCAAGCAACTGTGACTCAGCGTCACTCGCACTTCCAGGGGTATGTTGCCATCATGGTCAGTCTCATACACTCATTGACAAACCCCCTCCATCAGCACCTTTACCATCCAGGTCTACAGAATTTTATAACTGATAAATTTCACTCCTGCCCATTTAAGTTGCCCTGGTGAGATAGGCTGGGACCCCTTTCTTATTCCCAATGATCTGTTTAAAGCCTGGCCCAGAACTTCCAGAAACCTCTCTGACTCCATGTACCCTGCTTCCTATTTTGAAAAATATTTTACATCCCATCCAGATTTTCCATCCCTAAGTACAGCTACCCTGCTGTTCAGGTGGTCCTTGTCCTACCACCAGAGGCAAGACTGGGTTCTTCTCTACTAAGGGGGGATATTTAGAAGGGAGGGTTTTAAAGAGCTCTCCCTTCACCAGGACCTAGCAATGGGGTTCTGCTAGTTCTCTGGCCCAGCTACTTGCTCTAAGGGAACGTGGGCTGAATAAGAGCATGGTGGGGGGCCCTCCCCTCAAGTCTGGGTACACAAACAGTCATTTGCACCTGCAAACAAGTAGCTGTGTGTCCACATTGAGTCAACAATGTGCAGGTGTGAGGGGCTATTTGCTCAGGCCAGGGAGCTGAGCACACACGGTCACAAGAGAGGCTATTTTTGCACCTGGGTCACACTGAGAACTCTCCAGCAAGGTCACCGGCTTTCAGAGCCACATACCAAATGGCAACGCCTGCCCACAGTTTGCTTCCCCACGATGGGCTGGCAAGGAACAAACCCGCACGCCACCCTCACCACCATCACAGCCACCTGCAAACTGGCATGTGCTGCCCTTGCCCCGAGCCAGTAAACCCTGTTTCCTTGGCCCAGACCTTCCCACGAGGAACTGGAAAGGCCAAGGGAGTTCAAAGAAGGACCTTCGAACCAGGAGGGGCCCTGGCAATGTCATCCTTTTGGGGAGTGTCTGCTGTAAACACTAGATGGCACTACAGCCTCACAATTGAACCAAGACACATGAGCCTAAATCATGCTTGGGAATGGAGGACTTTTCTAGATCAATCATTTTTCCAGTCCAGACCTAAGGCAACCCTCTTATTCTATTTGTTTGTTTGTTTGTTTGTTTTATCATGGAAAGCTCTAAACACACTCAAAAGTGGACAGAATGAACTCTTATTTAATCATCATCCAGTTACTGACAAGTTGGGGCCAGTAGCTCTCTACTGACTTTCCTCTGTCCTGTATAATTGAAGAAAATCCCAGACATTCTACCATTTCATTCATAAATATTCCAGTATGCAGCTCTCACACATAAAGATGCATACCCTCCTCCTTTTAAAGACAGGCAAACTGGCTTCTTTCCTATGTTCTAGCTTATCTAAAAAAAACCTCTACAGACAAAAATCTCATAATCTGTTCTGTTTTGGAGGGGAGATGCCCTCTTCTCTTCACACTTATGGTTTTATATGCAGCAGTAGAATCTCATCGAAGGTGCCATCCTGGCAATTACAGCTCTCTTGGCTGGGTACTGGGCCTTAGTGGCACTGAGACCCCAAAACAAAGGTTTGCCTTAGAAACTCCTTCACATTTGTCTCACAGAATTGGTTACACACTCGAGCAACTATTTTACTGGCCAGGGAAAGGCACTGGAGGTTGGCAAATACGTATTTATCACCAACAAATGTTTACTGAGCATCGGCTCTTTAAGCCCTCTGATAGATGTCACAGATGCTAAGAGGGAACCTTATTCTAAGAATGCTAATAACTGAGTTGGGCAAATTGAGCCAAAATATCAATAATGAGTAACAATATTACTCAACTTGTATTCAGAACATACCTTAACCTAATTGGGGATTCAGATGGCAAATACTTTTGGTCTAGAGTAGGAAATGCAGAAGTCAGACCCAGATTAAAGGGTCAGGTGTTAACAACAGTAGCCAAAGGAAGAGAATGGGTAGGAGGTAAAGCCCATGCTTCCTAAAGGCATGTCTATATGTCTCTCTACAATCTACTACACCTCCAAATCTACAGAGATTTCCATATTTTCTACCAGAAAGACTTGCACCATCCAACCTACTCAATAAAATGTTACACAATTTTACATGATTATTACAAAGACAATTTAACAATAAAGGAAAAGGCTTACGCTGCATGTTAAATGAAAAATGCAGTACACAAAATGCCATAGCCACTGTAGTAGCAGCTAAGGCCACCAGCAAGGAAGTTTTTGTTAGGCTAGTTATTACGATGTGGGCTTTTCTTTCTTGAAAATGCCATTCTGGGGACACCTGGAGGGCTCATTTGGTTAAGTGTCCAACTCTTGGATTCAGTTCAGGTCCTGATCTCATGGTTTCATGAGTTCGAACCCTGCACTGGGCTCTGCGTTGATAGCATGGAGCCTGCTTGGGATTCTCTCTCTCCCTCTCTCTCTGCCCCTCCCCTACTCATACTCTTTGTCTCTAAGTGAATAAACTTAAAAAGTAAAAAAATCATCACTCTGTAATGTCATATTTGCCTATTTTTAAAAATCTAATAAAACAACAACAAAAACTGGGGCACCTGGGTGGCTCAGTTGGTTAAGTCTCTGAATCTGGCTCAGGTCATGACCTCACAGTTCGTGAGTTTGAGCCCCGTGTGGGGCTCTGTGCTGACAGCTCAGAGCCTGGAGCCTGCTTCAGATTTTGTGTCCCCAATTACATTCTGTCTGTCTCTCTCTCTAAAAAAATAAAATAAACATTAAAAACAAAAAACAAAAACAGAAAAACTTTTGATCATGTTAAGCAGCTCCAGTCCACTACGGGGGGGAAGGGGGGTTACTATTCTACTCTCTTGCATCACACACACACACCCTACCTGAGACTGCAGAAAGGAGAGAATGAAGTTCAAACCCTGCTGCTTAGCAGCCACTCTACCAGAAGTAGGAGGTACTAGGCAGTGAGTGAGCCCCACATCAGCATGAACATCTGGCAGTATGAACCCTGGTAACAAACAGCTCTTACTCCTTCATTAGAAGTACCCTGAGGGCTGGGGTGCCTGGCTGGCTCAGGCAGCAGAGCCTGCAACTCTTGATCTCAGGGTTGTGAGTTCAAGCCCTGTGTTGAGTGGAGAGATCACTTAAAGATAAAAAATCTTAAAAAAAATGTTAAGAAATGCACTGGGTGGAACTTCCCAAAGGGCCAGCAGGCGGTGGTCTGAAGCCAGTTTATAAGCCAGATTTCTAAGGGCACAGCCAATACCTTTACTTATGAAAGCCCCACCTACTCAGGGCTGAGCATCACGGGAATGGGTCCAATCACTTAGAGGTCAACAGGAATTCAACTCTCTCGGAAGTGGGTCAGCATTACCTCACATTGGAGAAAAGACTTGTAATAATAGTTGTAAAGTACTTTGCAAATAAGAGGGAAAAATCACAACAATGGCTGTAAAGTGCTTTGTAAACACCAAATGAGATAACAATGATGGATGATTGTTAGGTTTGGAGGGGTGGAGAAGGAGGGGGAAGGCCTGGGACAAATCTTTGAGAGGGATTTTTGCAGAAGGGAGAGGATAGATAAAAGAGCTAGGAGATTTGGGAATCTGACCTTTTCTCAAACCACTGGGGCACGTTGGGAATTGTAAATTGTGTATCAGTATCACTCTCAGACTTGGCCAAGCTGAGGACTTGTGGGCAAGGAAGGAAATGGAAGCATGGTTGACAGTGTATACTTATGAGGTCACCAGGCTGCTGCTCACAGGGCCATAGTAATTCATGACTATTTTAGCAATCAGAAACACAAAACGGGTGCGCCTAGGTGGCTTAGTCGGTTAAGCGTCCGACTTTCGCCTGGGTCATGATCTCACGGTTCGTGGGTTCGAGCCCTGCGTTGGGCTCTGTGCTGACTGCCAGCTCAGAGCCTGGACCCTGTTTCAGAGTCTGTGACTCCCTCTCTCTCTGACCCTCCCCTGCTCACGCTGTTTCTCTCTCTCTCTCCTAGAAATAAATAAAAACATTAAAAAATTAAAAAAAAAAAAAGAAACAAAACGAATTGGGTCCTGACCCCAAGAATGGGGATCCATCTCCTCACCTCCATCCATGACCCACTTCGGAAAACATTATCTTTAAAGAAGGAAACCAACTCAGCCTGATTTCGTAGGCATCCAATTTAGTATGGGTATTCCTAGGAATTACTTCTCCTCAAGTGCCTGAAAGAAAAATGTGGGCCAGGAGGTTGAAGGATCCCACCCCTGACTTCCCCACAGAGAACTGACACAATCAAAGGGAAAGGCTTCGACCTCTCCCCTGACCTGCTCCATCCATCTTGGGGAACCCACCCACAGGCAGTGCTAAGCAAGTCAGGGCTGGCGAGAGAGGGCTTTGGCTCCTCTATTTTGACCTCAGACTTTTTTGTTGGGTTCTTCTTTCTAGCTTGTCCCTGGACTCAGGCAGAAGACCCTGAGGGTAAAGCATCCCCTGCAGGGAACCCAAAAGGCCCCCTCATCATGGTCTACCCTCAGCCAGCAGGACTCTGCCCAGGACTGACTCCAAGACAGTGATCTGACTTTCACTGCCCACCTGCACAGACCCGTGGACCTTTGCCCCACATGTTCCTTAAATAGACCTGGAAGTATTTTCAGCACTCTGGAGACCGCCTTTGAGCCATGGGCTGCTGTCTTCCCGGGATTGGCCTCACTGACAGAAATTCCTTTCTGGTTTTGCCACCATTGGTCTCTCTGCCTCTGGATTTTGTCAGCGGGGAGTGGCCAAACCTGGTCTGTTTGGGGACCCCAGAGTCGGGTGAACTGTGCCCCAGCTGCGCTGGGAGAAGGAAAAGAGGAAGAGGGAGAGGAGCAGAGTAGGAGGAACAAGGGAAAGATATCAGAGGTCGGGGTCATGGTTGGCAACACCTGTTGGGCACTGCCCAAAAGCTGGATTTGCCCCCCAACTGCCAGAGGGCAAGCTCAGGCAGGTGGACGCTGCTGCGTGAACTGGCCAGCCCACCAAATTGGTGCCACAGAGCCTGGTTCTGCTCTGCTAGAGAGATGTCCCTTAGGCTTCCATTTTTTGGGGGGAGTTTCCTTGCTAGAGAAAGCTGGGCCAGACCCCACGTAGAGCCCCTCCTTCATCCTCAGATGCTGAGACTATCTGACCGCAGTCCCTCTACTCTTTCTGTGGGGGGCACTGAAGCCCCAAACATTTGCCATGTGTCTACTCTACTGGCCCCTGCAGCAAGTGCTGGCCATAGAGATCTAGCAGAAAAAACTGGGGCAAGATGGCCGCCTAAAGTTGTTCTGGTCTGGCTGGGGATACACAACTCAAAACAAGGAATTCTATTAAATGTGACAAACTGCAATGGCGCCTGGGCTTTTTTGCTCACCCCCATCCCTCCGCCCTCCAATTACACATCTTCAGCTGTCCCCGATCACTCAGCAATCTGTTTGGGGACAGAAGACACATCTACACAATGGAAACTGCCAGTGCTCAGGGCGGCTATTCAATGCTACAAAACTGTGACCAGAGGGGATCCAAGGCCTGGGTGATATCCGAGGAGGTACCTGCCCAGTGACATCCCCCAGAGCCAAAGGGGCTTCAGGAACAAAGTCCCTAGCCCCACCCGTATGTCCCTTGTTGAACCCCAGCCCTGCTATCCCATCCAAAGTTCACCAGAGATTGTGCATGGATTTCCTGACAGGCCTGGGTCTGTCCCCGGGGCTGGCGCCTAGGTCTGGGGCACAAGGAGCAAACAAATCCTGAGGTTTTTCTGGCAGCCTCGGCCTTTGGTCTTCTGGGCTTCGTCAGGCTTGGCCTGTGACAGGAGGCTGCCAAGGGGAAGGCGGACACGGCTCCAGCAGCGTCCAGGCTGGCAGGGATGAGGGCACCCATTCTGAAAGCGGAACAGAAGCGGATCCTGCCAGGCCCAGCCAGAGCGGCCCAGGGGCGTCTGCAGCCTCTGCTTCAGAGCACTGAAGGACGAGGACCCTGCGATGCACAGCTTCTCCAACTTCAGCGATTCTGACCTCGGTTTCAGGAGATGCGTGACATTTTTGGAATTTTCCAAACAAGGAAATGGAGACTCATCTCTAGGAAACATTGAGCATGCTACATTTCTTCACAGTTGCTGAATAACAGGAGAGACCTTTAAACTTTTCTCCAGGTGAATATTGCGATTGTGTTGGAAATAAACTTTCACCTTTACACGCACACACACAAACCAAAAACACTTGTGTTCATCTAGGAGTCTGGCTTCAGGTTGATAAGGAAAGTTAAAAAATGTGACTCAGGTTAGAAAAAAAAAGAGAAAGAACATTTTGAGAGGAAGGAAAAAGTATCAAAAGCAAGACAGGAGGAAGAGAGAGAGAAAGAGAAAGGAAAAGGAAGGGGCTGAAGAACAAATGAGCCTGGAGAAAAGTAGTTATAGCATGTTGCCAAGAGTTAATACCTCCCTCATACACTAAGAGAAATTGCAAATTACAAACAGAAAGATGAGATGAAGGCTCCATTAGGTAACTGGTCATCACTGAAGGGACTATATGGAAAGAGTCAACCATTTGTGTTCCTTTCTGTGACCAATTAGCCCCCCACCCCCACCCCCAGGGATCTACAAGCCCCCAAATACCCACCTCCAGGTCTACCTGGTGTGTGTTCCTAGTAGAGGCAGAGTGGGAGGTTGGCCTAGGCAGTCAGGCAATAGAATGTTAATGTGGTTCACGTGGTTCAGAAAAGATCTTGCCGAATAAATAGCAGAGCTAATTGGAAACGCATGCGGATTGACCAATCTCTTATTGACCAGCCTAGAATCCCATGAGCTCCTTCTCCTGACTCACCCTCCTGCTGGGGACCCAATCCTTCCCCCAGTAGCAGACAGTGTCAACGTAAACAGTTCAAAAATCAGTATATGAAAGATCGTTTAGGGTCACAATATAACATGTCAGCAGCAAGGGCTGTAAGAGGTCCAGGACCCACATATGCTCTGTTTTCCGGACTTATCTGAACACAGAAGCATCTGAAGACACGTCTGTTCAATGCTCTTTGGCTACCAGCTGAGAAATGCTCCCTAGCCTTCATCTCTGTGAAGATGAGATTTGAGACCTTCACGAATGCCCACACAGAAGAATATAATTACAGTATTAAAGATATCACCATGAAATGCAGGGTCACTCACTAGCTTCAGGAGAAATTTCTTAGTACATTACAATTCTAAGTTAATCCTCAGTGATGACTAACTAGGTCCTGGGCCTTCAGCATGGTACAAAGTTAAGTCCATTAATGATGTAGATCGCCGCACTGCTAGGAAAAGTTCTACAGTGTTAGGTACTGAGAATATGACTTCCTTTGCCACATCTGGAAATTAAACACACGTAGACTCCCAAGAGAGGGTCCTCAACAGCCCCTTCCAACCTGTGATCCAGGAGCTGGGTGGGACACCATCTTTAAAGTAGGCAAATGGGGCACCTGGGGGTCTCAGTCAGTCAAGCATCCAACTCTTGATTTCAGCTCCGATCATGATCTCACTCATGGTTTGTGCACTGACACCACAGAGCCTGCTTGGGATTTTCTGTCTCCCTTTCTCTTCCCGCCCCTTCCCGCTGGTGCTTTCTCTTTCTCTCAAAAATAAATAAACATTAAAAAAAAAGAAAAAAGCAGGCAAATGGACAGAGCAAAGAAGGGAATGCTCCAAAGGCTGTGTTGTGTTATCATTTCTATTTATAAAACTTAACCAAATGTTGATATTTTGTCCTTCTAACAGTAAATATTTTTACAAACACTGTTTTGCCTAGTTGTCTCCTCGTGCGGTCTGGGCTTCCCTCTCCCTGCCTCCTGTCTGTTAACCACTCAGTGAAGAAGTCTAGGCTCTTCCCTGTGGGTCCTCAGAAAGAAGCCCGCGGAGAATGAGCTAACGCTACTTAGCGTGCAGAAGCCTCAGTCTATAGACTGCCGTGTCCCATGGACACCCTGGCCTGAAGCCCACCCCCCACACCGACCCTCTTAAACCTGGAACTACTGGTCCTCCTCTCTTCTGCCAGGTCTGACCAGGATGCCACATAATTCATCCTCCAGGACGGGACACTTCTGAGGGAAAAGAGCTTATCACTAATTACTCTGGAACAGCAGAGTTGAAATCAGGATGTGTGGCCACTCTGGGCAGAACTCTGGCTGTGAGACCTGCATTCCTGACACTTACTCCCTCTGCAGTCCCCTACGGTCATCTCTCTCCAGTGTCTCCAGTGTCCAGGGCTGCATGAAGAATGCAAAGGGAGGAGCGTGTAAAATCACTCCAAGACTGGGCTCTCCAGCTGACCACTGCTATTTCACAGCTCCCTGGATTCAGCCTTAAGCTCAGAGATGGCCACAGGAGCCCTGAGCGGGCACCAACAATTGAAAATGTTTGCCACTTTCTGGACTCTGGGTACTGAGACCAAACTGTACCCTTGCTGCTCTGGACCCTGCTTTGTATAGTGACTGTGGCCACTGCTTAGCTCTGGACATCCCCCAATCATGGGTCCCCCCTGTGCCAACTTGTGTGCTGACTTGTCTCTATTAAGACTCTAAGTCTCCTGGAGGGTGGGGGGCACACAGTCTCAAAAACTAGAAGCGATGTTTGGGTGATTGCATGAACATTCAGGAGAAGAAACCAAGGTCCAGGGAAGATGAGTGACTCACGTAAGATTCCAGAACATTCTGTGACTTGATCCTTGCCCTCCCCAGCACCGCACTGCTCCGAGGCTGAATCACTCTATCCGCAGTGCTCGACATACAACAGAAACTCAATGCACATTCACGATCGGATTTCAACAAAATCCAGAGCCCTAAAGTGTCTAACAAGGCAGCAATAGTGCCCATAGAATGGTGTAAATCTGAGGGCTCTGCCTGACAGCCTGGTCACGGAGGTGCCCATGTTTCTGGACACACATAATAATAAACCGAGAGAGTTAACTATGCAGGGCCAGAGGCTTCTCATATTTATGGATATTCTGTGTGTGCGTATGGAATTATATATAACAGATGGATGGAGAGCTAAGGGAAACTACTCCATGATGCAGTGACAAAACTGCTCTAATAATACCCTGGAACACAGCAAAAGGCTCTCCCTGCCTCCCCTCCCCCCCCCAAAAAAGAGAGAAAGAAATGTTCATTGTTAAGATGTTCATGGCAAAATACTGGAAACCATCCAAATGACCATAGATAGGGAAATGAGTAAGAAAACTGAGCTACAGTAAAGAAATAGGAGAATTTGTGTGGATTTTTAAAATGACAATTATATGGACTATGTTAACACTTCCCCCCTCCTTTAACACAGCTTAAATTCATTAATTGAGCATTTAATTAAATAAGCATCTCTGTATCTGGGGGAAGGCCGTAGGAGGCACTGGGAATAGCAGTGCAAAGGCACTAAACTTGGGGGGATATGGACGGTTAAATATAATGCCGGAGTAAAAAAAAAAAAAAAACTAAAAACAAAACAAAACATATAAACAAAAACACCAGGGTGCCTGGGTAGCTCAGTCAGTTGAGGGACCAACTCTTGATTTCCGCTCAGGTCATGATTCCAGGGTTGTGGGATTGAGCCCTGTATCAGGCTCCAAGCTGAGTGTGGGGCCTGCTTAAGATTCCCTCTCTGCCCTTCCTACCCTCACTCATGAGTGTGTACCCTCTCTCTCCCTCTAAAAAAAGTGAATGTTATAAAAATAACACCATGCACCTTGAAAGGCGGCAGTCCAAGAAACCACTGAGTGTGTGGTTCCATTTCTATGAAACATCCAGGATGGGCCAATCCATAGACAGAAGGGACATAGACGGTGGCTGCCAGGGCAGGGAGACAGGGAAAGGGGAAACTCTATTACTAGGCAGAGCTTCTCTATGGGAGGATGAAAATGCTCTCAAATGGTTCAGGAGATGAATGTACAACTCCGTGAATATACTAAAATCTACTGCATGGTACACTTTTTATTTTTTAAGTAGGCTCCATGCCCAACCATGGGGCTTGAACCCACAACCCCCAGATCCAGTCACATGCTCTACGGACTCAGCCAGCCAGGTGCCCCTGAAGAAGTTCACTTTGAATGAGTGAACTTTACAGAATATATACATTTAAAAAGGTGTTAAAAAATAACTAATGAAAATTAAGTTACATTTTGAAAAGCCATCTCTGCCCAAGAGTCAGAGGATTAGAGATGTCTACATAACGTCTTCAATTTCCTGGGATCCTCTCATTCCAAAATTAAACAAAGTGCCTTCTCTGTCTTGGGCCTACCTGCCTCCCCTCCCCTAGGGGATGCCTCCTCTAGGTGCAAGTATCCATCATGGCCCCAATCATTCGTCACAACCCACAGAAGGAGAGAGACAGGCTCCTTCCAGGGTGGAGGACCAGAGAGTGCGGGGATGGACGTGATGAGCTAATCAAAAACTGTCTGTCAATCACACTGCGGACAAAGTCCAGGACTGGTCCTGCATCCTCCCTTCGAGTCACGAGTCCTGGAGGTGGTGAGTCAATGTTGCTCTCTCAGGCCTCCTGCCAACCTGCCTCAGTCATTTCAATGTGCCCCGGATGGGGGCGTGGGGAATCTAGCAGTCCCCACATTGCCGGTGAGTGGGACACAGTAGAGCCTGGGGCAGGGGTGGGGGCCATCTGACCATATCTTAGCAAAAGCAGAGAGCAAGCATTTGATCTAGAAATTCTGCTTCTGGGAATTTATCCTACAGGTTCACTGGCACTTGTATAAAATGGCTCACATATAAGAATATTCATTGTGGTATTTTTTTTTTTTTTTTACAATACCAGAGGATTGAAAAACAACTTATATGTTCATCGATATGAAACTGGTTAACTCAATTTAAGTACACTACGAGGGCACCTGGGTGGCTCAGTCAGTTAAGCTTCCAACTTTGGCTCAGGTCGTGATCTCACGGTTTGTAAGTTCGAGCCCCATGTTGGGCTCTGTGCTGACAGTTCAGAGCCTGGAGCCTGCTTCAGACTGTGTGTCTCCCTCTCCTTCTGCCCCTACCTTGCTTATGCTCTGTCTCTCTCATTCTCTCAAAAATAAATAAACATTTAAAAAATCTCTTAAAAAAATATATAAAGTATACTACGTAGCCATGAAGAAAAAAGATCTTTCATATACTAATTTGAAATTTTTCCCAAAATATGCTGTGAAATATTAAAAGCAAGGTACAGAACAGTACATATGATACTCTTATAAAAAGAAGGGGAGAAGAGTCTGTAAGCACATTTATTTGTATATAGAATAAATATCTCTAGAAGGACAGTGAAAAAAAAAACAGATAACATTCATTGCTTCCAGGGAAACATCCGGGTGGCTCAAAGATGCATTTGACCATATGTTCTTATGAGTCTTTTGAAGACTGAACTATGTTAATTTCCTATTTGCAATAATTAATTCTTTTGTATGTAAAATAGGTAAATAAATATTCCCTAACATCACCACTGTTTCATGTAGTATTATTTTTGTTATTTTATTTTTTTATTTGGGTGGGGGTACAGCAGGGGAGATGAGCAGAGGGAGAGAGAGAATCTTAATCCACGCTCAGTGTGCAGCACGACCTGGGGCTCGATCCCACAACCCATGACCTGAGCCGAAATCAAGAGTCAGGAGCTCTATCGACTAAGCTACACAGATGGCCCTGTACATTTAATTTAGAGAAGGTTCCATTTAGGCCAGGTTCCATTTTCTGATTTCCCACAAAAGCATCTTATCGCCTTCCATTTTCCAAGTGGCTTCTCAGTCTCACTGAGCATGGTCTTCTCTCACAGCGTCCTAGCTCCTGTCTCGAGGGGTCCGCAGACAGGCTTCCACAGGCAGGCTCAGGCTCCAGCCTCCCCTGAATCTGGCTTGGTTTCTAATGCTCAGTTATACGCACACGCGCGCTGCCTGTTTAGACTTTGCTCTTTTTATTATAATTAGGAAGACTGAGCAGGAGCTTTGGCCAGACCCTCTATCCAGGGCCATTTGAGAAGACTGAAACCAGGTCGATCTGGGCCTGTTGGACTCTGAAACCCCTCTCCGGCTTGTTATAAGCTGGCAGAATAGAAAGGAAACACTGAACAAATTGCCAGACCAGCTCCCTCAGGGACCGAGACAATGGGTCTGGAGGGAAAAGGCTTTTTCCTTCCAGCCCAGCGGCTGTCAAGAGGAAACAACTTCCCTTTCGCCTCCTGGAATGGCAGCAGCCAGCCAGCCAGCCAGCCAGGGAGATTTATGGAGTTATAATGTGACCTCTTTATTGCTCTGAATGCTAGGGAGGCATTTCAGGGGAGATTTACGCCTTTTAGAAGGGGAGGGGAGCAAAGGTGTAGAAACATATACACGGGGACTATTTTCCCCTCTGGGGGTTTCTTGAGGATTACTTAATCAAACCAAGGTTAATTCAATCACCACCACTTGACGTCTTCTGCTAATCCACCTAGTTTTCCTGCAAGCTTTTTGCATGAAGTGTGAAGTCCAAGGAGAGTCAGAAGGGCTCTGCTGTGAATTCAGTTAAGGCAAAACACAGAAAACCAGGATGAAGACCATATACAGCAGGGTCAGGAGGCTGTCCCTCCCTAGCAATGGACCCTGGGCTATACCCATTTTACCTGCTCATGCCTACTATCTTCTTTGTAAATGAGGGTGTTACACCAGATAATCTAGGGCCTTCCTAGTTTGAAAATTATCCAAATTACTTTCAGATCAAGTATATGAATTACTCTACACCAGTGATTTTTCTGTCATTTACTTTTTTGAGATGCAGAACCCATTCTTCAAAGAAAATTTTATTTGAGGAAGCCAGACATAGAAAGACAGAAAAGTGCAGCTAATTAGGTGAAAAGATATCCCAGACTCTTTCCAAATCCCCCTCTACATGCTGACATCCACACCCTGTGGTCTTGGGGAAAGTCCTCCAACCGCTAGAGGGCGCTGGAGCATAACTGTAGGAGCGTTGAGGGTCCATCCACTGCTTCAATATCACAAACTACATTTACCAAACTTAAAGGCTGGGAGTAATAAGAAACAATTCCACAAGCTATCAGGAATGAAAATGTTCACCAAAGTAATGCTACTTCCCTTACTCTGGTCTCCACAACTCAAAAAAATGGAGTGGCTGGAAAAGATGATTTCTAGCTCCCTACTTTAAAAATCATCCAATTTGGCACTACATTGTAATTCTTCTCATTTATGTATTTTTAAAAATTTCACCCCTAATTTAAGTTGTATAATTCATAACTGCTATAAAAATTCAAACACTACCAGAGGATGTCACATGAAGAATAGAGTCTCCCCTATTACCAATATCATGCTCTCTGCAGGCAAAATTTTTCTACATTTTTAAGCATTTTGTACCTTATTGTAATTTTTAGAAATTCAGAAATTACATAAAAGTACCAAGAATAATATAGTAATCCCTTGTATGCCCTGTCACCATCTCTTAACCAATCACTATTTTGAATTTAGAATATATCCTTCCAATTCATTTTTGTATTTCTACACACATGTATATGCATCTCCAACATCATTAAGTCTGGTTTTGTGTTTTTAACTTTACTTAAATGACTGTACACTGTACATCACATGTACAGACTTACTTTTTTACAAATATGAAGTATTTCAGTAACTGAGGAAAAAAAAGAATATAACAATACTCTTAAACTCACCACGTAGCTTTGTCAAATCTTAATATCTTACCATATTTGCTTTAGATATTTTTTAAAGAAAAAAACATTGCAAGTACAGTTGATTCCTCTGTGGGATTCTCTCTCTGCCCCTTTCCCTGCACAAAATAAATAAGTGAACAATTTTTTTAAGAAAACGTCACAAATAGAGAGTAAACCATAAAAATTCTCTCTCCTCAAGACCACATTCTATAGCATTCTCTGGATGTATAAGCAGTCTTAATATAATAACCAGTAAGCTTCATACTTTTCCTAAGATGTCTGCCAAGTAAGTGAAAGCTGTAAACAGATGCATTAAACTGCTAGAGCTCTGTCATCAGATACGCTCAAGGAGCGCTGGGACTCAGCCGTGGTATTGTGGATGGGAGGAAGAAAGGCTGAGAGGCGGGTTCTGTAGAGTCTCAGGGAATCTCCACTCCTTGACTGGAGTGAAGAGGGATAGAGAGAATAAAACTAACTGAATAAATAAGGTGTGAAATGTACCCTGATCTCTATGTGCTTATAAATTGGCTTAGGAGCAAAACAGAGTTTGGTAGAAAAGAATAAAATAACACTGAATGATCTAAATGATGCTCTATGACAAGGATAAAATAGGTAAAATTCGGTATCGATGTGATTAATTGCCAAATAAACCCATGGAAACGCTGGGTTAGACTAGAAAGGCTAATGCGAGGCAGAGGGACAGGCAAAGGATCTGAGAAGGGTGTGTGTGGTGAAGCAGAGGCAGGCACTATGTGAAAGCAAGGGAAGCTATGCTTTCTCCTGGACCTCCCTGAACACCAGTCAACCAAATTAAGGAAAAAGAAACAAAAAATACCAAACTCCCAAAATTAAAAATTTCATCTCTAGTGAAACGATGAAACAACTCATACCCTCATGTACAGAAATACTGTCCCGTACAGTGGAAATCCAGACCACACTGAAGAGCCAATCCCCTGAGACCTCCAGCAGGTTGTAAATTTCCCAGGTAAGAAAATAAATAGGATTGGACAGAAAGAGGCAATAGTTTCATTATTTGCAGATGAAAGAATGGTCAATGCCGGCAAACAAAGTTGTAAGATCACTATAGAGAAAGTTATCAAAATATTGCTAAAGGATGTGAAAGAAGACATGATTAAATGAGAAAAGATGCTCTGTTCTTAGATTGGAAAATAGAGAAGAGTTCTTTCTTCCAAATACCCCAAGCAAATCTATCATTTGAATGTGGTCCCAGCAAACATCCCAACAGGATTTCTTAAATGCAGCTGGTCAGGCTGAGTGGCAAATTTATATGGAAGAGTTACTGTATAAGAACAGCCCAGATAATTTTTATAAAAAAAGAAAAGGAAGAAGTTGCCCTATCAGAAAGCAGAACAAATGAAAAGAAGCAGGTAATGGCACAGAAATTAATGCAGTGATGTTCATTACAGCCCTCTTGCGTGCAGTCGTCAAAAACTACCTGCAGAAATACAGCCAAGGCATAAGAAATGGGGAAGCTGTGGTATAAAAAGACGGGCATTAAGCATTAAATCCTTTCAAATATCAAAGGAGAGCTAAACAACTGTGGGAATTATGGAATAGAATGCAAGTGTCCTGTACTTTTTTTTTTTAAAGTAAACTCTACACCCAGCATGGGACTGTAACTCACAAGAGTGCCATGTTCTACCAACTGAGCCAGCCAGGTGCCCCATAAGTGTCATGTACCTTTAAAATGTAGAACTAATAAATCTTCTTAAAAGAGTGAGGTAGATCTGTACTGATCTGGGAGAACATCCAAACAGATGTGCCTCCATGAAGACACTAAGTGCAGAGTAGTTTTTATGGTATGATCCCATTTGTGTGCAAATGGTACTGTTCTTCCCCGGGGCCCTTCCTGGGGGGTGGGGGGGATTAGATCATAAGCTTATACATAAGCTTGCCTATGATACTTGCTTTGATTAATGACATGTGACTAGAAGTGTATAAGCTACTTCCACAGCTTCCAAGCATGGGCTTCAAAGACCACTATGTGGTTCTGACATAGCTTTTTGGCCCCTGCCGTGAGGCAAGTATGACCCAGGTAGAGATTGTGCATTTAGCCTGTTTCCCAGAGTGAAACACAAACGTATGACAGAACTTCAGCCAACATATAATGGGGAGAGGCAAAAAATACATCTTTAAGAGAGAAACCCACTGAGATGTGGTGATAGTTTGCTATAGCATAATGGAGCAAAAGCTGCCTGTGACATTGTTAAACAGAACCAAAAGCAAACATAAGTGTTTTATAAATGTATTTTTGAACATGTCAATCACATGTCTAATACATCCTAGAGAAACATTTTTATGTATATAAACAGATATGGACAAGGATGCCTACTGCAGCATTTATTATAGCAAAAACTGAAAACAATCTAAACATGCATCAATAAGGAAATTAAAGGTTGAATATAATACATTAGTAAAATTGGAAAATTAGAAAGTAACTCTCAGTACTGCCATATTTATCAACATAAATAAAACTCAGAAACATACTAATAGGCAAAAAATAAAACTTGCAGAAAATTACACAGAATATAACGCATGTTTTTTTTTAATTTTTTTTAAAGTTTATTTATTTTGAGAGAGAGCAAGTGAGTGAGCATGCGAGCTTGAGTAGAGAACGGGAAGAGAGTCCCAAGAGGCTCCGTGTTGTCAGCATGAGCCCATTACGCAGCTCGAACTCATGAACCGTGAGATCATGACCTGAGCCAAAATCAAGAGTCAGATGCTCAACTGAGTGAGCCACCCAGGGGACCCTGGCAAAGCTTTTGTATTGTCTCTTTCTCTATTTTTTATTTTCATAAAATAGAGATAAAATGCAGTAAAAAATACGTGACATAAAATTACCATTTAATCATTTTTAAATGTACAATTTGATAGGGTTAAGCATATTCATTCTGCTGTGTAACCATCTCCAGAACTCTTTAATCTTAATAAACTGAAACTCTGTACCCATTAAACAACCCCCTTCTCCCTGGAGCCTCTGGCTACCCCCATTCTACTTCCTGTCTCTATGGATTTGACTACTCTAGGTACCTCATACAAGTGGAATTATACAGAATTTATCTTTTTGTGATGGGTTTATGTCACTTAGCATAATGTTCTCAAGATTCATCCATGTTGTAGACTAGACTGTCAGCATTTCCTTTCTTTCTGAACAAGTATTCCATTCTATATATGTATATACCTCATTCCATTCATCCATGCATCCATCTATGGACACCTGAGTTGCTTCCACTTTTTGGCTACTGTGTATCTCTCTCTCTTTTTAATCAATAATGTATTCATCTTTACAAAAAATAAGAAATCAGGAACAAACACAGAGCTCTTCATTAAACAGCAAAACCAAACAATCAGATCTTGACCACGATGGCTACTATGTCTTGACCAAGCGGGTGGGACTCCCCATGGCAGAGTCTTCCCAAGACTCAGTCTTCTAGGGAGAAGCTCAGAGGCAGCAGTAGCTGCAGAAAGGCCAGGCTGAAAGTCCAGTGGCAGCAAAATCCTGAGGGAAAGAAGACTGCCCAAGCAGCCCAGACCTGACAGAGCTGCTCAAGCGTATGTCTGGTGGCCTCCGTGCAGGCAGTCCCTTGAAACGGGAGGGCGTGCACCATCAGTGACACAGGGAATGGGGCCGCTAGCTGGTATTACGGGCTGGAGTCAAGATCTAGGTTTCCTTATGCCTCTGTCTCTCCCGGACGGATGACATGCACTTGGTGTCCACCTTCGCAGAAGTGATCACTCCTCCAGAAAAGACAGAGACATAAAGAAACCTAGATCCTGACTCCAGCCCATAATACCAGCCAGAGAGGAACACTCTGGAAGGTGTATATGTTGGGTTATTACAACAATAAAACAAACTAATAAGCAGCTCCTCCTTTTCGTCTTAGCTTTCTCCAAACTCTCACCTTGTGGCAGCCACCAAAGATTAGATGCATTTCCTGGCTGAAACCCACAATGCATTCAACTTGCCTCCTGCTTCTCAGCAAACACGATATGGCACCATGACATTTGGATGCTAGGAAAGACTCTAGGAAGCAATTCATGGTGAAAGGAGGCTCACTTACTCTCAGAGGTTCCCAGGCACAGACCCTGTCAGGGCTTTCTCAGAACACGCATGCCCTCCCTGACAAAGGCCACACAGCCCTTTCTTTCTGAGCACACACCAGTGGGTGTTTTTCCGCCTTTTGTTTAGATCTCACTAGATGCAGACAGCTCTTTCCAACTCCCTTTGAATGAATTTAAAAATGTTCTAAAGCTATGACAAGTCACTCTTTAGGTATCTACAACCCTCATCAGCCTCTGCTGATGTAAAGGGCCCCCTATGTAGAAGGGATTATAGACACTAAGTTGGATGTGGGATTTATGTTCCTGAAGGTAGATTAATACTGAGAATGAGAGCAAATTCTAATACCAAAAAATCCCTCATTTAATTCAACTTGGTAGCAACCTAACCCTTTTATTAATGGAACTGACAAAATCCTATTTGAATGATCCCCTTAATGATAACAGCAAGCATTTACTAATGGATGACTAATGGCTAACATTTAAAGATACTCCCTGAATGTCAAATACGATGGTTTATGAACATCATTTCCTATTACTCACAATAATACTATGAAGTAGCTTCTATTCAATTGTATGGACATGAAAACTGGGTAACACTGTAAGAAGAACTAGAAGTTTAAATCAGGTGCTGACTCCAGACCTTAAATACAAGAGTCTTTTCTGCCCCTCCTACTGTCAGCTGCCAAAGGGTAAATAAAGAGTTGAAGGTCCCAACAAGGAATATAAGCAATAGTTCTGGGCACCTGGGTGGCTCAGTTGGTTGGGCGTCCAACTTTGGCTTGGGTCATGATCTCACGGTTTGTGAGTTAAAGCCCTGCATTGGACTCTGTGCTGACAGCTCAGAGCCTGGAGCCTGTTCGGATTCTGTGTCTCCCCTTTCTCTGCCCCTCCTCCGCTCATGCTCTGTCTCTGTCTCTCAGAAATGAATATAAATTTTTTTAAAAAATAGTATCATTAGCAATAGTTCTGAAAATGATGCAAGTAAACCTGGCTAACAGGCTCTGCCTTCACCACAAACAGCTGGTTAGATGGTCATCTCTCCTCTCTACAGCAGATCCGTCTTCTTTGTCCTTTTCCCCCTCACTGCCCCTTCTGTTTTGTCCTGGGGAAAGGGTCCCCTTTATTAATGCCATTCCTGGAGATGTGTTTACACAGGGCAGGAAACTTAATATCAACATTCCCCGAAGGAGAGTGTCTTGTCACTTCTGTGAAGCACTTCAGGCAGGGAGAGACCAACCTCCTACTCAAATCAAAAGGCACTTACACCCTTTAAACAGAGTCTGACGGGAGAGTTTGTTTCTACAGAGACTCTTTGAGTTCCTGAGCCTGTGTGTTAGGGTGAAGTTGAGAGGCAGTTACTCATATACACAAAACTCCCTGGTGCCTCAAGAGGCTCTCTAAGCAGGATCTTGGGAATCTATGTAAAGTGGAGAGGAAGGAAAATACTGGATTCTGGACAAACTCAATGATCAAAATTCTACAGCTCTCTGTAAACTGGCAGGGAAAGGTTATAATTGATCTGGCTCTGGGACAGAACACTGATAGAGTATAAAGACTTTAGGGGGCCTTAGGAAGGCCAAGGGGGCGCCATCAGGGTCCAGCGAGCACCACAGGATCAAGGAGATGAGCACAGGTGGTTTTTACAAGGTAAAACATGGAGGGCACCTAGCCATTTTTTCAGCTTCCTTTCTTGGCTTCTCTTACCCAGCATCCGTTACCCCGGGACTGCCCCCACACTCCCCTCCTGCCTTCAGTATAGAGATTCTCTGCCTCTATCACTCTCCCTAATGCCCCAGGGGCTCTCTCCTGTTCCCAAGGCTTTGATAAGAGTGATGACCGCCCCAGGCATACAACCAGCCTCCTGAAATCTCACCTGCATGTCCCTCACCCATGCTTCAGACCCACTATATCCACAACATTGGTCGCACCCCTACGTGCTCTGTTTCCTTGCTGTTACCTCTGAGAAAACCACTGGGTTCTTCTGTGCTCTTCTCTCTCCTGGCCTTCTAGGTTTGGGCTGACTTTGCAAGATGCTTCAACCCCTCAACCTCCTCATTTCCCCTCCACTCCATCCCAGGTCCCTCTCCCTATAAAATTGGACATGCTCATCCCTAGACTTCTGTCTCTCAGATTCCTTTTACAGGGATGCATCCTCTGCTCCCACTCAAAGTCTCAGTAGGGCCAGGCTGCAGGTTTGAGTATATGAGCTAGAGGGCCCATACATATAATTTTTGATGAATTCCAGACTTTGTCTTTTCAGATAATGAACATTTTTTGGTATTTGCCATGCCATTGTAACTTGGGCCCCAAAATGAATGATGTATACCCTGAAAACACTTCCAGGCCGCTGGAACTATAATCCAAATAAAAAGATAGTACCATAAGATACAGTGAGAACACTGGCCCTGTTTGATTCTTGGCAGTTCTGTCTAGCGACATGTCAAAGGCTGCCTGCAAAGATAAGCCCACTGCAGAGATCACAAAGAGAGATCCCACTCCAGATTTCACACATGTATAAGATCCACCTTCTGCTCCCTCTTTGCTTCCAACAGGCAGTATGAACCTGCCTTCTTTGATTCTTCCTTGCTTGTTTCCAGTTCTTCCATGGGCGAGGGAGTGAGAACAAGAGAAAAAAAGTCATCTGCATAAAAAGCCATTATGGAATTATTAGGGTAGGAAGAAAAAATGAGACCACCAGATACCAGATGGTTGCCAAGATGCTGAGTTAGAATTGTTAATGTCGTGACATACTCCGAGTGCCAGGGCTCCGGTGTCCATGCTTTACAGCACTGTAACAGATAACAGCAAGTCTGCCCCTCCAGAGTCAAGAGCTAGGTTCAGAAGCTCCAATTATCCTGGCCTTCCCGTCAAAGACCAAGACCTACTGAGCCTAAGCGGTAAAACCCAAGGGACTTTCCAGAAAGACAGAATTTGCTCTTCTCTCCATAGGAAAGCATTCAAATAAGAGACTCCCAGTTCCTGCCCAGTGCCCTTCCTAGAAGTGCCTTTTATTTTCCAGGCTGACCCAGCAGTCAGAGGCTGCCAGGCAGAAGGGAAAAGTGATTAATCAGGTTTCCCGGTCCCTGGGCCATGGAGGAGGCTTACATGGGACTATGGGGGTGAGAAACTGTACCCGACAATTTACTGAACTCTCCAGTCAAGTTAGTTCAGACTTTTTCAATCCAACAAACCAGGGTACCGGCAAACAGCAACAACAACAAAGTGGTATGAGTTTCTGATGGAGAAGTAGAACCCCAAAGAAATGAAGGAATGACTAGACTTGGTCCGCATGCCTGGTCAGTGATGTGAGGCCTCAAATATAGGACTTCTGCCTTGCTCTAGTGTCCCATATGCTACTATGTGTCCCCTCCTTCCCACCCTCACCCCCCCCCCAAGCAGGAGATTATCAGCTAAGCAGAAGGGCTATACAGCAGGAGTGACTCTCCATGACAAAATGGAAGAACAGCTCAAAATCCGAAAGAAATGAAGCAAACTGGAATTCAATTTCCAGGTGAGCAACTTCAAGATGACCACCCCTAGCCCATGTAAATTGGGGGGATGAGAGGTGCATGGAAGTAGTCTTCCACATGCCTCCCACACTTCTTTCTCCTCCAACTCTGGCTGTAGAGACTCAAAAGAAAGGTAAGGACCACTGTTTTCACACATACCCTTCTTTTGGCCAATTCGGCCTTGGTGATTTTCTCTTGCCTTTCCTTTCATGTCTTTTGCCTTTACTCGCTCATTCTCCAGGCTAGAGAACACTTCTGACAGCCTCTCACTGAGCCACCTGCTTTCTGTCTCCATACCAGCCGGCCAGCCCACACACATACACACGCGCGCGCACGCACGCACGCACACACACACACAAACACACTCCTCTGTGTGTACATATTCTCAATTTACTGATTCAATATGTTTGCCCTCTATTCATAAAGCCCCAGACTCCTCTGCCTGATTTCAAGCCCCTGCATATCTGGCCCCAACTGTGTCAACCTTATCAGTCCCTAAAATGGGAGCAGCCTTGCTGGAGCGCTGAAAGTTTTGAGAGATGGGTGATAATGTCCAAAATGTTTAACACGACCATTTAGGGTGGAGCCCTGCATCAAGAGGCAAGAGGCAGGGGGAGTCTGCCAGGAGTAACCCAGCTCATGTAGCTGAGGAGGAGCACAAAGCCAAAAGCTGGCAACACTGGAGGTAGCCCTGAAGTCAAGAGGCAAGGAATGACTCAACAAACAGACAAAACTGCTTTTGGTAAACAGATTGTCAGTCAAAGTGCTGGTGTTCTTTTTCTGAGACTCTGTGGATGTCATGGCATGAAGCAAATGTGAAGTGATGTTGGGTTGTTGAGAATGTAATTTTTGGTGTGGATGAAAAGATGTACAGCTGTAAAGATGCATGAAAGATGTAAAAAGGTACCACTTCCAGGGAAAACAGTATGGCGGTTCCCCAAACCACATGGAATTACCATATGATCCAGCAATTCCACTGTTGTGTATTTGCCCAAAAGAACTAAAGGCCTGGACTTGAACAGATATTTGTACGCCATGTTCACGGCAGCATTGGTTCACAATGGCCAAAAGGCAGAAGCAACCCACGTGTCCATCACAGAGGAATGGATAAACAAAATGTGGTATATACATACAATAGGATATGATTCAGCCTTTAAAGGAAGGAAATTCTGACACAGGCTACAGCATGGATGAACCTGGAGAACATTACTCCAAGTGAAATAAGCCAGACACTAAAGGACAAATATTGGATGAGTCCACTTATATGAGGTAACTAGTATCAAATTCATAGGGAAAGGAGAATGGTGGCTGACAGGGGCTGGGGAGAGGGGATGGAAACACAGTTTCAGATCGGGAAGACGTTCTGGAGAGGGTTGGTGGTGATGGCTGCACAACAATGTGGATGCACTTAATGCCGCTGAACTGTACACTTGAAAATGGTTAAAATGGTCAATTTTATGGTGTGTAGATTTTCGCACAGGTAAATACAAAGAAAGATGCATAAAGGGAAGTAAAAACATTTTAGTCTTTAATTTCAATCGGAAGTATGGTATCGACACATGATATATTTTATCTTATCTTCGGGTGGGATGGGGGAGGTTTTTCCAAACTCTCTACTGAATGACTAACCCAATAACAAAGAACATAACCAGCAGAGCTAGCTCTAGGAGTGGTGTCCATATTAAAGGAGTCAGGGCTTCCTAGAGAAATGGCTAAATCCAGCTCTCGGGGGAGAAAATGCTGAGAAGAGCTTGGAATATTTTGTGGTATAGAAAGCAGGAAAGGATCAAGCTACAATTTTATCAGAAGAACTCAAGAGCCCAATTTAGACAGGTTCCCACTGGCAAAGATGGAACAATCAATTAGGACACCAACTACATGGATTATAACACATCATATACATTTAAATCTCTGAGTTCTTAACGATACTAAAAAAAAAAAGTCATTGGTCATCTGTTCTTTGAAAGATGTCAGGGAACTAATTCATTATTTTGAACACCAAAAAGTGAAAGAAACAAGCATTTATCCTGCTTTTCTAATACAAACTGTACCTCAGGGTAACCAAATATTTGGGAAACTGAAATGTATTTCTTTTATTGTTACAGCTATAGTCCTGCTGGTAAGTGAAGAAGGAATGAGAGTATTAGAATGTTACCATTTGCAAGCACTAATGGAATCATGGACCTAGGCAATGTCGATTGATAAAGCTGCTGAATGTGATCGAGCCTATTTTTCCAATTACAGATTTACATGAAAAAGAGGACAGAGGACGCCTGGGTGGCTCAGTTGGTTAATCATCCAACTTTAGCTCAGGTCATGGTCTCGAGGTTCATGAGTTCGAGTCCTGCTTCGTGCTCTGCACTGTCAGCGGGATTCTCTCTCTGCCCCTCTGCAACTTGAGCATGTGAGCGCATGTGCGTGCACACACACGTGCTCTCTCGCGCTCACTCTCTCTCTCTCTCTCTTAATATAAATAAATAAACTTAAAAAAAAAGGACAGATGATCATGTTAAATGTCATGGAGGAAATGCGATGAACAAAATCTAGATTGTAGAGTGGGAAAACTCTACAGGAAGAGCCTAGTTTCTTTAGCAAATATAACACCAGAAAAAGGAAAGGGTAAAAGGAGAACCTGTAGATTAAAAGACACTTGACAGACACATCGATGGAGGCAACATATGGTCCTGATTTGAACAAACACTCTAAGGAAATCAGACAAGCAGGAAATCTGAACACTGGTTGGCAAGTTAATGATATTAAGGAGTGATGGTTAATTCAAATCAGAGTGATGCTGGCATTGGAGCTATGTATATTTTTAAGTTTCCTTATATCTTTTAGAGACACATACATAAGTATTTATAGGTGAAGTGATATATTATCTGGAATTTCCTTCAAAATAACATAGTATGGTGGGAAGGGGGGCATACAGATGAAATACAACTCGTCACGAGGTGATATTGTTGAAACCCAGGGCTGAGCAGTTACTCTCTACTTCTGTATACATTTGAAACTTAACATTACAAAAGCTGCTTAAAATGCAAGAAATGAACCTCAAATCCTCATCTTCACCTCTAAACTTCCTAGGAGGTAGGTGCTCTGGCTAATCCATCCTACGGGGTCTAGCGATGTATATCTGCATAAACTGTACTGCTCCCTGTAATTATCCATATTCGTATTGGAGGCCACTCCTCGCACCCACTTCTCGGGCTAGAGACAATACCAGAAGCGGGAGGATTGCAAAAGAGAGTGGGACCCCGTCTCCAGGGGCAGATTAGTCACATTCCTCTTCTTCCCAGGGCAGGGAGGCATCTGGCTCAGGAAATAGAGCTGGCCTGGCATTTTGCCCCTTCTTTCCACCTCAGCCCAGACACAAACCACACAACCACACTGTGCCCTGCTGCTAACGCACATACACATAACGCCTCCAAAATATCCTGCTAGCACGCACCTCCTTCCCATCAGAGTTGGGAGGGAAGACGGCCATCACCTCACCACAGTGAGGCAAAAACAAAACTAAGAGCCACTATTTTCAGCCTTTCTACACCCTAACCGAAGCAATACATCCAAAATGCCACTCGGTTCCTGCCACTGTGCTGCTTTCCTTTCAAGCCTGCTCTCACTCAGGCCAAGTTTGAACATTCTACATGCCTCAGCTATTTCCCGGCCTCCTGTCCTCCACCTACATGGCCGAATAGCCAGACTCCAGGCACCTCCTCAGCTTGTAGGATCCTTCCCCGCTACACAGCACTCCCCTAATCACTGTTCAGGACTCGCCATAGGAGTCCCCTCCACCAGGAAGCCTGGTCTGAGGTGGCAGGGCCGGTTTCAGTAACCTAAGGGTACCCAAGGAACCCAGATTTACTCTGCCAGAGCTCTCCCTACACTGAGAGGGGCACATTCACTTCTAATATCCCCGCCACACCATAAGCTGCTGGGATGCAGAGACCATCTTGTTCAGTTTTGAGCTTCAATGCCTAATGCGTGCCCCGCTCGCAGGAGGCAGGTAATAATATTTGCTGGCTGGTTGACTGGTGTTTGAAATGGAGCTCTAGCCTCTGTGGATCTCCACGGGCTCCTAGAAACTCAGACACGGCATGGGTTTAGTAATAACAGAAAAGCAAAACCAAAGGAACAATAAACTAAGACCAACTCTGAGGTTCCTTAACCCATGGCTTCCAAAAGTTGTTTTTACATCTTAGTAGTAAGTATTTTATTATGTATAATAAAAAATAAAACTGCCCATCAAACCTCAAGTGTCACAGATACTGTTGCTTAGAATGAGGCAGGTAGCCATGGAAACCTATGTTACAGAGACTGCACGCAAGTTGTGATGCCCAGCCAAGCACGGGAAGGTTACTAGTTACTAGGATAGCTGTGGTATGAGGACAGACAAAGTCAACATGAACTATTATCCTGGGGGCTGCTGTAATACCCTGCATTCTAAATTCCCCTGAAGGGCACCAGAGGGGCCCTTCTCACCACTTCTTCTCCTGGCCTGAGATCTTAGCCTTCCAAATGCAGGTACTCAAGCTAAGAGAGGCACAGTAAGCTGTCCAAACTTGTACAGCAGGAAAAAGAGAGCACGGGACAGAGTCTGATGGGCCCTTGGTGCCAGACTCACATGCTTTCACTTCATTGACTATTTCTTGGCTATTATACACAATAAACCAGAAGATTGAAAAACTAAGTTTTTACACACAGCTCTCCCATCTGATTGGGTGCTACTAGCAGTTCTTTCTGCCAATTTCCCATTGTTGGTCTAGTTCGGGGGTCTGACTTTAGGGAGTCAGTCTGGACCACCGATCTTTAGCAACTTTTTTCAGTGTTGGAATAACTAAACAGTAACTTTTATGACTGTTTAAATATATACGTATACACATGCCTACATATGTATGGTAACTAAGAAGTCAAGGATTAATGCTAACAGTGGTTATCTTTGGGTGCTAAGATTACCAACTATCTGTGTACTGGTTTTTAGGAGTTTTTCATTTTTCCATATTAAACATACATAGAGTTTAACAAAAGAAGGATAATTAAGTTTTACTGATACTATTTGAAAAAAAAAACAAACCACTATTTGCTTTTCTGAAGCCAACTTTGACCTGGAAAACAATTTTCTTTTTTCAAGTGAGCCGTATTTTCTTATTAAGCGTGTACTCCGTGTGAACCACATTCTTTATTTAGGGTCAAGTTAAGTTCTTTCTATATGCTAGGGAAAGGTTTTATTTGTTGTTTGTTTTCTCCCCACCTAGTCAATTTCGAGGGGTAACTTGTATTATTGCCTCTCTTTACCAGGTTTGATTTATGATCTTGGAAGTCAGGTCATTCTTTGCTAGGTTGAAGAGAGAAAGAAAGAAAAAAAAAAGGTTCCCCCACCTAATACCTGATAAAATATCTGAAAAGGTCATTGCAGACCTTGACAGAAACATACAATTTCAACCCGATCTGATAAAACAACAACCAGAAAACTTTTATCAGAAGAAAACATAACTTGCCATTTCCCAGCTCAATTGACTGAACTTTTTTTATCTGCAATGACAGACATCGTAAGATAGGAAAAGCTGCAGATAAGAAACCAAATTGAGTTGTCTTGAATCAGATCCGATTGTCTGCCCCTGGTTCAAACTCCCCACACCTGCTCTGAATGGGTCAATGAGAGTCTCCTGGCATGGTCCCCGAGGGGTTTGGAAACATTGCAAAAGTGGTGAACTTTGAGACTTCAGCGTTTATTCTGCGATTATAATTAACCTGCTCACCAGTTGCTATTGATCAATTCTGAATGGAGGTGATAAAGTTTGACTGGATTTCTAGAAGTGAAAATGGAGCTTTAAACTGGGAGGAAAAAGGGAAAGAGTCAAAACATAAGGATCAAATTCAATTTTTAAGATCTGCAGTTAGGGAATCCCAAAGCCTATGGTTTAATAATCCACCAAATTCTGGTGGTTATCTCCTTGGTTTCTCATCCTCCAAAATAGAGTGTATGTGGGACAATTCAACACAGAGTGAAAAACACATTCCACTCGCAATGGCTTTTCAATAACTTTAAATGTATGGAACGGCTTACCTCTCTGGATTATATTCCTCCTTAGGTGGAAAAAAAGATACTTAGAGCCATGAAGTCAATTTTGGGACTCCTGCAAAATACTGAAGGCCAGAGAACCAAATTCCCTTCATTCAGATAAGAGGCTTGAATATTCTGGTTCAATTCTGATTACAGAGCAGTAATAGATAAAACCATAGGCCCCCTGCCAGAACCAAGAAACCTTCCACTGGTGGCTTCTGTGTTCAGCTCAGCCCAACTCCATGGGGCTCTTCCAGCCTGAGGTTTTATTCACTGACCTCATCCATCCCCCTACCCTCTATTCTCATCGTCACTAAAAACACAGTTACTACAGTGCTTTTCTCCCGTCCCTTCTCTGCTCCTCCCACAAACACATGTGAATCTTCAGAGGAAAGGGAATATGGAGATGCTTCTACATTTCCTTCAGGAAGGGATTTTTGAGAGAGCCATATGGTTTTGCTCTACTTTTGCAGCCAGCAATCCCCCCTCCCGC
Source organism: Proteles cristata cristata (assembly GCA_017311185.1). Lineage (NCBI taxonomy): Eukaryota > Metazoa > Chordata > Mammalia > Carnivora > Hyaenidae > Proteles > Proteles cristata. The sequence continues at coordinate 309,332 of JAESUZ010005557.1, forward strand.
CCCCAAATAGGAGAATCCTCTAGTTTGGAGGGTCTGAATTCTGGGAAACGCCTCTTTAATTCTCTGCGTGAAAGAATCCGGAGGCTGAAAGGGAAGTTGATGCAAGGCAGGGATTCCTAACAAGGCACTCCACAAGTGCAAGGTGGGCAGTATCAGAATGAGAAGGAAAGCCACTAGAGAAGATACTGCACCTGGGAAGCATCGGTGGGAAGCAGGAACACAGAGGGAAAAGTACATGGGGGAGAGAGAGCAGGGGGAGACCAAGCAACTGAAAATACTAACATGGAGCCCTTCAACCACCACACACCTTCTTGTCCTGAAGTGATAAGCGCCATCACCTTGGCAAATGCAAAAGAAGGTAAATGAAAGGAAAACATGGAAGTCCTGGAAATGGGACTTACCTGAATTCTAAGCCAGAGCTGTTGCTTACTACCACTGGGAACTTGAGCAGATTACTTCGTTTTTCTAAAGATCAGTTACCTCTTCTGCAAAATGGAGATTATATCTGCCTTTCAAGGACTTAAAAGGCCCTATCAACTGACAACTTCCCCATTTACCCTTGATAAGGATCCCACTTACTATCTATAAACTGCATACATACAGTGCAAGATACAGGCATATATATAGCTTAAGATATAAGCTACTATCACTAAAAAGTTAACTAGTTTCCAAACATTAATGTATCCAAACCTGTAAATTGTTTTTGTACAAATTAAAACAGATCAGAGGCCATTCCTATTATGATCCCACTCATATTATCTTCCTTACTTTCTTTAGAAGGAGACAAAGAAATAGCTCTACATATGGCCAATAAAATGTTTAAATAATCCTTCATGGAATATATTACATGAGACCAGGTCATGGTGCATAAAAGGTCAATAGAACAGAGTGATACCTATTCTCAAACCATGAAAGGGCTTTATCACCTGCACCTTATTCGGGATGAGCAGACCAAAAATGTCACCAGCAGACAAATACTTTCAGGTGTCAGAAAGGCCCCTTCAAGTTGTTTAAGCAGCAGCATCCAGGGGCCTGCAAGAATTGCCCTCTTCTAAGAGCAAGGCAATGGAAAAACCAGCACACCTTCCTTTCCCTATGCAAACAAAAGCAGCAATATTTGCAACAGGCTTCAGCTCTAAATTCAGATCAACTCAATTGCCTTAAAAGGACAGGCAGAGGAAGAACTGGTTAAAAGACTTACCTTGCCTTGGGGGAAGGCAATTTATTTTTTTAAAGTAATCCCTATCACTGCCATAGAGGTTTCTGTTTCTAGGCCTTATATAACCTGAGGGAGAACGACCATACCAGGCAAAGGCAACTATGTTTGTGTCCCCAACGTGAGCAACCAGACAATTGCGGACATTTGCTACCAAGAGACATTATTGAGAGCAGAAGAAGGGTGTTTTGTCCCCTCAGTAATCTCCTGTTGGATAACCAAAAACTAAATTCAATAAATGACAATTTATATTATACAATACTCTTCCTGTGCATCCATAACTCTAAATATAGAAACCTGTTTTAAAAAAAAGAGGGAAAGGGACTTCAAGGAAGTTAATTCATGAATGCTGTATGTCTCCTTAATAACTGGTTTAATACGTTTTTTCTTTTTTTTAAATTTATTTCTGAGGTGGGTGGAGGGGGAGATACAGAATCTGAAGCAGGCTCCAGGCTCTGAGCTAGCTGTCAGCACAGAGCCCGATGCTAGGCCCGAACCCATGAACTGTGAGATTATGGCCTGAGCCAAAGTTGGACGCTTAACCGACTGAGCCACCGGTTTTAATGTTTTTAAATTGGTAATATATTCACAAGGCTCAAAATTCAAAAGGTTCCATTTGCACACCAATATTCACAGCAACATTATTCACAAGAGGGGGCACAACTCAAGTGTCCACAATAGATGAATGGATTGAAAAATGGGATATATACATCATTCAGTGTTAGGAAGGAAACCACAGGACACGTTACAACACGGATGAACCTTGAGGATATTATGCCAAGTGCAATCAGTCATGAAAAGATGAATACTGTATGATTTCACTTACATGAAATACCTAAAGTAGTCAAATTCATAAAGACAAAAACTAAAACGGCAGTTACCAGGAGAGGAGGAAATAGCTGTTGTTTCACTGGTATAGTATTTCAGTTCTGCAAAATGAAAAGTTCTGAAAACCTGTTTCACAATGATGTAAATATACTTTTTTTTAAATCATGTTTTTTTAATTTTTAAATTTAATTTAATTTTTTATTTTAAATATTTTTATTTATTTCTAGGAGGGAGGGAGAGAGAGAGAGAGAGAGAGAGCATGAGCAGGGGAGGGTCAGAGAGAGAGGGAGTCACAGACTGAAACAGGCCCCAGGCTCTGAGCTGGCAGTAAGCACAGAGCCCGACACGGGGCTCGAACCCACCAACCGCCAGATCATGACCTAAGCGAAAGTCGGACGCTTAACCTACTAAGCTACCCAGGCACCCCGATGTAAATATACTTAATGCTACTGAACTGTATACTTAAAAATGGCTAAGATGGTAAAGAATAAAATAAAATAAAACTAGGGGTGCCTGGGTGGCTCAGTCGGTTAAGCCTCTGACTTTGGCTCAGGTTATGATCTCACAGTTCGCGGGCTCAAGCTCTGTATTAGGCTGTGTGCTGGCAGCTCAGAGCCTGGAGCCTGCTTCAGATTCTGTGACTCCCTCGCTGTCTGCCCCTCCCCCACTCATGATCTGTCTCTCTCTCTCTCTCCAAAAAGAAATAAACATTTAAAAAAATGTAATAATAAAAAAATAACTTCAACCTCCCTATATATTTAACTTCCCTATATTTTGAATGTATTTTCTTATTATTTAAATGGCTAATAAAGAACCATACAAGTGACTAATAAAAACTGGTTAAGTTGGTTAAAAATTCAAAAGCCTCTGAGGCATAAGTGGTAAAAGTGCTTTCCCTACCCTCATCTATCAACTACCCAGCTACCCTCTCCATGGGCAACTGACATTATAAATTCCTTGCAAATATTTCCAAAGATTAATTAAATATTTTCAAATGCATATACTCCTTTCATCTCTCTTTTTTAAATGTTTATTTATTTATTTTTTAGAGTGAAAGAGAGCAGGGGAGGGGTACAGTGAGAGGGAGACAGAATCTGAACAGGCTCCAGGCACAGAGCTGTCAGTGCAGAGACCACTGCAGGCTCAGACCCACAAGCATGAGATCATGACCTGAGCCCAAGTCAGAAGCTTAAGACTAAGAAATTTAAGACTAAGTCCCCCAGGCACCTCTTCTTCCTCCTCTTCCTCCTCCTCCTCTTCTTCTTCTTCTTCTTCTTCTCTCTTTCTTTCTCTCTCTCTCTCTCTCTCTTTTTAACACAAGTAACATGCAATATACATATCCTGTACTTATAAGTATCTTGGAGACAACTCTATACCATTACATAATGAATTTACTAATTTTTAAAGCCTGCATGACAGCCTACTGTATATAGACTGATAATGCACATTTAGGTTATTTCCAATTTTTATTATTACAAATAGGGCTACAACTGTGTCAGTATGTTTGCAGAATAAATTCCTAGAAGTTAAATTTCTGGGTCAAGGGTATCTACTTTGTAATTTGTTGAATATCATCAAGGACTCTCCAGAAAGGTTGCACCAATTTACACTCTCACCCACAGGTATCAGAGTTCCTGTTTCCCCACACCTCCAAGTAGGTTTGTTTTCTTAGCTCATTAAAGTTTAAAAAAAAAAAAAAAAAGGAAAGGATACAGAAGAAAGTGTTATCTAAAACTGTCTCCTGTGCATCATTCCACCTGAGTGCTTAGAAAGAAAGTGCCTGGCAAATGTGGCCTGACCTTTTGATGGGACACAATTGGGCAGGTGACAGATCTCACTAGAAGCGGTGACACACCCCGGTCACCCTGCACACACCTTCCCCATTTAATTGGTTCTCAATCTAGCACCACAGACCAGCCCCAACTCTGACTGACCTGCTCAGGGTGGTAACCGGAAAGTTAAACAACCTTGGTTTTCTCAAAGACTGACAAATCATTCTCTAGCCAAACAAGCTACTTAAGAATTGATCTCACAAAGTTCCCTCTATAAATGAACTGGATCTGAAAGAAACTGGCTTAAGTGATAAGCAGTCCCCAGAAGATCCAGAAAATTCAGAGTTTCCTACCGCCCTATACCGTAAACCAACTCTCACAACACCACGAGTGAGGCAAAGCTTTTAAAGAAACCATTTGGGTCACACTGGTTGATATACATGTATTTCACTGTTATTTTTTTAATCCTTAAAACGATTTAAAAATGCTGAGATCCTTTGACAATATTTTAATTGCTTGTTTCTCTATTACTGAAAAGAATAATTTCATGATAAAACATACTTTCACAGCATTCCAGTAACATCTACCACAATGTGATTTCCTTCATGGCATATTTACACACAATTCCCATTGTCTCCTTTCTGCCTTAAGTATTTACAAGCATTAATATAAAAATCAACTTTATTGTGGTACAATGTACACACAATAAAACACTCCTGCTTTTTTATTTTTTATTTTAAAGATTTTATTTTTAAGCAACCTCTGCACCCAACATGGGGCACAAATGCACAACCCCGAGATCAAGAGTCATCCACTCTTCTGACTGAGCCAGCCGGGTGCCCCGTACTTCTGTTTTAATAGTACACTTCCATCATGAATTTTGAAAAATTGATACATCTGTCTAACCACCCTGATTGGGTGTTAAAAAGAGACAGCCATCTTACTCTGCTCTGGCCATTTCACATGCACACAAACATGGACCCTAGCCCTTGAAATGCAAGAAATTCCCTGCCCAGCTCCACTGGCAGACAGCAATACAGAATCTCCTTTGTCCAGGGGGTTGGTATTAAGAGAAGCCGTATTCCAGTTTCCATATTCCATTGCAACAACTACAATCACGTGTGAAAAGGTGTTCTTGCCAAACCTAATGTCCACTCGCTGGAAGGAACACAACGTTAAAAGGCCTTTAAATGTTAAAATACCTTTTTACCTTTTAGGTATTTTTACATGGTCCTTCTCTCTCTCTCAACCATCCTGTGACTTCTCCCACCTAAACAGCTCTGGGGGTGGAGAGGGTTACAAGGGTTGCAGAACCCTCTCCCATCCTGCTCACCATACCGGGAGGCTCTCCAATGGGCCACTGAAGCAGCCACTGTGTGTGTGTTGACCTGGGCAGAGTACTGTGGCAGGTACCTCCTAGATCTCTACTCAAATATTTGCTAAGTGCCCAGCATGTGCCTGGCACTTAAATATGAGTAAGCCTCTGTACCTGCCCTCAATAAGGTCACATAATTCCATTAAAGGCAGCCTCATTAATGATTTCAACAGTTGTTTCAGGGTCAAGTTCATATTGAACCTGGAATGAATTGAAGTTCATATACATTGCGGTCAAGGCAGAATAATTCCTTCCAACCCATGTGCAGGTCTTTACAGAGGCCCCTGTTAGCTTTCATCACTTTGATTTTTGTCTTTTCCGGTAACCAAATAAGAACTGTCAAGATACTAACTCTTGTTAAAACTGAGGCAATTAATACTTCATGAAAAAAATAAAGCTGTTTTCTTAGTTCTCATTGAAATTGAAAACAGTTTCTGAGGTCTGTGTGGTTTTACGTCTGGTTATAAATATATTATTTTCACAAAAACCAACCTGTTGTTGGGTCATTTCATGGTACCACAAGATGTGATGGCAAATGAGGATGTCACTTTTCTTTTCCTTTTTTTCAAATTGAAGGTGCCTGGCTTTTCCTGGCAAACTCCAAACTCCTACTCACCCTTCCAGACCAAATGCAGATGACACCACTTGGGTGAAGACTTCCAGATTCCTAGACAGAAGGAAGAACCACTTCTGTCTTCTCTCTGCTCTCAGCTCATTCCTGCAGCATGCTACTGGGTCACTCATCTTCATGTCTGTTTAGGGTGACCAAACATCAGTGACCAATAAATGGGGACTCTCCTAGGTTTAGCACTAAATATTCCAAGTCCTGGGGAATGCCTCAGTCCTAGGGAAATCAGAAAAATAAGTCCCTCAACATGACAGTGAGTAGCTATTTAATAAAATAGGGGCCAAGACCAACAAACACTGCCTTATTTTTCTAATTTAAGACAACGCTGAACGCAGTTAGGATTATCCCATTTTACAGGACAAGAGAGGAAACTGAGAGGTAAGTAACTTGCCCAAGATCACAAGGGCACCTGGAAAGGAATCCACGCTGGAGCTCCGGGTGCCATACCACCACACTGTATCGCCATCTGACAATCCAGTGGCAGCTCCGCACAGCAAGCTCTCGATACCTATCATGGAGTCCGGAATCACTTATCACCATGCTCCTAGCACTCAGTATCAGCTAATGTGCCAGTGTTGGTCCTTGACAGAGCTACCAGGCATTTACAGGAGGGTCCATGTGACAGGAGGAATGTATGCAAAAAGCACATTTATTTGCATGCCCTGCTTTTAACTTAGCTTGCTTTTCTGTAAGTGCCACCTGCACAAGACGCTGAAGACGTGAATGCCAACACACTCCACATTCCTCATGTTCCCTCACAAAGATAACATGGAAGCTTTCCTGGCTTGACCATTTAACACACGTGGCTCTGTCCAGGCGAGACAATCCAGCTGTTGGCCAAACCCCAGGGCTGTCTTCAGGTGGGTTCTCCTGAACTAACGGCACAGAGCAGAGTGCTGGGAAGACAGGCCTCGCTTCTCCAGGGTGCTCCATGCAGGTCAGCTTGCCATTTGCTGACCCTTAAATTTGGGAAACATTACTGACTTCAGCAACCTCCTGGCGTTATGGGTTTCTAGAATTTAAATGCTGTGTGCACTGGCACAGAGTGTATATATGTGTGTATTTTTTTTTTTAACATTGTTTCAGTTGTAACTCTCCTGACCAGAAAGGCATCCTCCATCTTTGGCTTTTGATTCCAGGTGACAGGGTTTAGGAAGTAACCTCTCTACTCCCTCCCACAAGTTAAAGGAGCAGAGCTACAGGGACCATTTCTCCCTACTAAAACGAAACAAAACAAAAAAACCCCACTTTTAAAAATGTTTATTTATTTTTGAGACAGAGAGAGACATAGCGTGAGCAGGGGAGGGGCAGAGACAGAGGGAGACACAGGCTCCCGGCTCCGAGCTGTCAGCACAGAGCCAGACTCAGGGTTGGAACCCACTAACCGGAAGATCATGACCAGAGCCGAAGTCTGATGCTTAGCCGACTGAGCTACCCAGGCACCCCTCTCCTTACTTTAAAACATAAGTTCTAGAGAGAGTTTTATTTATTTATTTTAATATGATTTATCGTCAAATTGGCTAGCACACAGTGTGTACAGTGTGCTCTTAGAATTTGAGAGACCGCAGGAGTTCCGAGAATGCGGGCCACAGCGCCCCACCCCCTCCCCAACACGCCCACTTCGGACTGCCATTGTATGGAGATGCTTCAAGCCAGCTATCTCACTCAGGGCCTCCCAAAGGCTCCGGAGCCTGCGGCCCCTCCTCCCCCAGGGGGTGCCGTCTAGCTCCCCGAGAGGGGGAGGGGGAAACTAGGAGCCAAAGACCCAGCCCGGCGCCACTTCCACGGTTAATCAGTTTACCTGGGATGTGTATTTGGCTGCACCCTCCTGGCGACCTTCCCTGGCCACCCAGGGTCAGAGGATAATTTAAAAAACTCTTCAAAGCCGGGACCCTTCCCGGAGCCAGCTTAAGACTGGAAATCTGGGAGGGACAGGCTTTACTCTTCAAAGTGAGAACAAATGCGAAAAGATTTAGCACTTAGTAGGTAGTCAATAAACGTTAACTTTGTTTCTCACGTCTGGGCTTCACCTCCCCCGCAAAAGCCATCTCCAGCCGAACCCGATCCTGTCCCTTCCTGAAATTCGACAAGACCAGAGGTTTGGGGGGGGAGGGGGTTTGTTTTTGTTGTTTTGTTTTGTTTTTGCATTTTGAACTAGCGGTTGCCACTTCCCTTCTCTCCCAGAGCGAAGCCTTTCTCAGACTTCATTTTGTTCAACTGTAAATCGGAGCTGGGGAGCACAAGTTTGCCGTCTGTCCCAGGTCTGACATTCACAGGAAATATGCAATCGTGCCTCTTACGATTATTTCTAACCCCAGCCCCCCCGAACACGAGGAAGCTGCCGCGAAGTCTCCATGTGAGTCACGTCTCACAAAGCCCCTCTGGGCTTCCGTACGGGAGTTCTGGACGCTGACCAATACACCCGTGCACAGGTGCTGCGTGCGGCACGCACACCAGCGCAGGGCAGAACAGTGCACCGTACACCGTGGCCCCGAGGCACCCACAAGGTGCCAGCCCCCGTCCAACCCCTCTCTGCGGCTCCAGTACCTCCTTTGTTCCAGGTGTGAAATCCCCACAGGAAAATCATCTGCCACTCCGAAGGATCTTCCAACTGGGCCACCAAATGGCCCAGAAGATCTTGGGCCCTAGCCAATGTAATCAGTTCCCTGCTGCGGACTCTAAGGGAGGGCCAGAGGAAATGCGAGCAGAAGCCCGCCGACCGCTCGTGCTGCATCGAGGGCTCCGGCGCGGCTCCTCCCAGCGCCCCCTGTGCCCGTCGGCCGTGCACGCTCACCTACTGGGCAGACGTACCCGCAGTCCGTCCGGGGCTGCTTGGGGACACACTCGGGCCCTGCCACCCCGCAGTTCTCTCTCTTTCAGAAAGGCATTTAGAAAGCAGGCCTGCCCTCACTTCACAGAATGTGGGCTGTGACCTTCACCACCACCAACGTGCCGCCGCCGCCGCCAGTTTCTGTCTTCCAGTTTGCTTTCCTTGGAAACGCATGCATCCTGCCCCCTCCCCACTGCCCCACACTATGCACACACTTGTGAAAAATCAAATGCCCCAAACAGTGCCCAGGACAGCCTGTTCCGGTAGCCCACCGGCCTGGGCACTTGCGCTCAGTACTCACCGAGATTGGGGTGTCGGGCGGTGGGGTTGGCCCTGCCGGGCAGGCTGTGCAGAACCGGGCTGTCGAAGGGGCCGGCGGAGGCGGCGGCCGCGGCCGCCCAGGACGCGCCCACGTCGGTCATGTAGGCTGGGTAAGGGCTGGAGTAGGAGCCCGCGAAGCCCGCGCGCCCGTACTGCTCGCGGCCGGCGAGGCCGCGCCGCCGCCGCGCCGCCGCCGCTGTAGGCCGCGGCTTCCCGGGCGGCTGCGGCGGCCGCGGCGGCCGCCAGGGACCCGGTGGTCCCCGGGAAGGAGAAGCGCGGAGACACCGGCGGCGGGGTGTAGGCGGCGCCCTCGGCCCCCGCCTGGCTCCAGCCCGGGCTGCTCTGCTGCGTTCCGGGCCCGGCACCCGACGGGGCCCCGCCGGAGCTGCCGCCAGAGGTGGCTCCGGACGCAGCGCTCCCGCCTCCGCCCTGCAGATAAGACAGGCCCAGCACCGAGGAGGGCACCCGCGGCGTGGGCACGTAGACCGGGGAGGACGCGGCGCCCGCGCCGTGCATGAAGGCGCCCGGGCCACCCGCCTCGTAGGCCCCGGGCGGGGGGCCGTGGTTGGCGGCCATGGCCAGGCTCTGGTACATGGCCTCCGCGAGTCCTCTCCTTTACTCTCGAGTCAAGGCGCAAGGCAGGGAGAGAAAGTAATAAAAATAATAAAAATAACGTACAGGTGAGGGCTGTCACATAAATGAAGATCCAAAATCAAAAGTAAAAAATGCAAATCGCTCAAAAATGTATACGTATTAAATCCAGCATCGAGCAAAAGACTCTAAACTCTTGTTTACAGGAAAATCCCAAATTGAATTTTTGGTTCTTCCTGGAGGTGCTGGAGAAGGGGCCGGATCTACCCCAGGGCCTAGAGGTCCCGAGCGCCTACACGAGTGGCGGAAGACACGGGGTAGTTAGTGCCTGGGCGCCGGTATGGGGCACGGGCCTTCGGGCCACGCCGGTGGCCGTCGCTGCGCACCGTCTCTGGGACACCCGCAGATTCCGGCTCTGCGTGCGGTAGGCTGGCTCCGATGCGGAGGGTTAGACTGGCTCCTGTCCTCCTTGCAGCAGCCACGGTCCTGAAGGAGGAACGACAAAAAACGGACACAAGTTCACCCGGAGCGTTCTGAGCCTACTTTCCCTGAGTTTGGTTGCTTCTCCGCACTGCAAACCAAAGAAATCTCCGCTTTGGGCGCCCAGCTTTGGAGCCCACGCGGTTGCGAAGAAAGCTGCGGTCTTTGTTTTTCGGTGGTCGTGGGGTCTGATTGCCCCAGGAAAGCCTAGGGAGGGCGGCCTTAGAGAAGTGGGGCTTCACGGTTATTAGATATGTAATTACTGTTGTACTGCTGGTCAGGAAAGACTTTAATTTCACTTTATTTTTCAAGCATATTCTTGTCACAGAATTTTTAAGTTCAAGGGTTTCAGTTTCCAGCGGAGTGCCTGGGACCCGAGAAATATCGCTCATCTTTGTTCCCCCACCAACCCTAAGTGTCCCTGGCCATGAAAAAACTTTAGATTGCCTGTGAAACACAATGACCAACTTTATAAAAACCAGCAACCTAAGAAATTTTTATTTGTAATCTTTTTATTAAAGCTAGAGGTAGAGTTTAAATGTTTATACACGAGCAGTGTCTGCTAAATCTCTGTGAAAAGGACTGTGAAATCTGTTATCCCACCACACACTATACCATGTGAAAGTCAAATCAGACAAGGTATTTGTTTCTGGCAAATAGTTATATTTTAGCGATTTTGCAGATTGCACATCAAAACCGGAATAGTGAGAGAAATGTACAAGTTCACTTTGTGGAACTACTCACTGGACCATTCAGATTCACTGAATGGGGTTTTCCAGATAAAATCACTGATCCACCCTTGAGGGAATCAGAACACCAATGACAAGCTGAAAAGGAAGAATCAGTTCAGGGGACTTGGTTATGCCCTTGTATCCTGTGTTTTTATTTTCTCCGGCAATTTTTCTGATAAAATAAGAGCTCAGTGTTCTGAAGCACCTGCTCTATCCCAGGTCCTTTTCTCTACAGCTTCCCAAATAAACATGTGTGTCTCTTCATTTTACAAAAGAGGGAACTGAAGCATGGGAAACTTTTGAAATTTGTCAGAGAGCAAAGTACAATTGGAGGGGCTAGAGGACAGAATCTGCAGGGCTCCAGGGATTTGAGGCTGACCACTACATTCCCACTTTTCTCCTTAAGAAGAGGCAACCACTTTTTAACAGTGGTTTCTTTTTCATTGCAATGGAATTACAAAAAGATTAATTGACCTTTATTATACTAAGCCCAGGCTCTGACACTTACTGAATAAATGACTTTAGACACATTACCTAACTTCTGTGCCTCAGTTTCCTCATTTGCAAAAATGCAAATGTTAAAGGTATCTATCTTGTGGAGTCATGGTGAGGATTGTAAATTAATATATGTAAAGCTAGTATAGTAGGGTTTTATAAAACTTGTAACAGATACAAAGTTCTATGTAATTGTTGGTTATTATTATTACAGATTTCTAATGTGCCATAAGACAATGCCTCAGATATAATCATACTATAATGAATGGTTATCTTATTATAAAAAATTCTGAAAATGGAATCTCTAATATATACTATATAATACTTTTAACCATCTTTGCAACATCACTAATGATAATGGAATTAATAGCACTGTATTCTATAGTCACATGTTAACTCCTAGATGGTGTATCATTTGCTTTCAAAACTATACAATAAATTATTGGTTTGTTGGACATTTCCTTCCAGTCAGAAGTTTGGCTAGGGGGTGGATGCAAAAAATTTGATCTGAGGGGCACCTGGCTGGCTCTGTCCATGGAGCGTGAAACTCATGATCTCAGGGCTGTGAGTTCGAGCCCCATGGTTGGGTATAGAGATTACTTAAAACTAAAATGTTAAAAAAAAATTTTAACTGAAATCACCAATTTCACTCTTTGAAAATCAAGGCAAAAAAATTAGTACTTCATAGGAATCTGTGGGCTTCTGTAAGTAAATACATAGGCTTACCTTGATAAAATATTCAGTATTGAATTTTTAAATCAAATAGTTGAACTATTTCATTGTAGTTTCTGTAATACTCAACTTCTGTAGTTCTAATACATAACATCATACTTTTTTCTCATATAACTGCAGGAAGGGAAGATTTATAATTTTGTAAGCTAACTTACACACAGATGCTAGTTTATCAGCTTTAAAATGTAAATGATAAAAATGCCATAAATCTAACATTTGTCTTTATTAAATTCTCTGCTTTTTAAAATGGCTGGTGCATTACCTGGCCTTTGGATTACTGAACAATAGAAGGTGGAGAAAATACCCCTCTACACCTTTCTGGAAAGACAAGGAATCATTCTGCTTGCTTCTGTTATTAAGCCTCGGTTCAGGCGTCCGCGGAAGAAGCAGAGCGAGCTACGATCGCGGAAGAAGCAGAGCTAGCTACTGAGAATGGCAGAAGAGATCTGGCCTCATCATGGGGACTCAGGCCTGCTCCCCAGTTTTTCCCTTTCCTCCAGATCACTCATTTCAGTTCACCTCCAATTCACAGACCAAACAGGAGAAGCTTTCTTCGTGATTTAGCCCATAGCCCTTTTCCGGTCGAAAACTTGTGCTACTGTCTGCTTTTATTAACAGGTCACTCCTGCTCTTTGGGCTCAGCCTCTCAACCTTCACTCTTGGCCTGCTGCACAGAAAACTGTCACACACAAACGCACACACTAGCCAGCAATAATAAAGCTGGCCGCTGCTGGGGAATGTAGAGACTCAGAACTTTGGGGAGACATCACTCTGTTATCCCAAGAGAAACCTTACTTTAAAAGCCTGAAACCTACTCTTGGCTATCCATTTCATTTCTGAGAAACACAGGAAATATTTTCCTGCGGCGCTTCCCCAACCTTCCCCCGGAAAGCCGTCCCTGCAACCCCAAATCCAACCAGCTTGGAGTCCTTCACCCTGCTTCCCAGCCGAAAGGCATCCGCATTCCCTCAACCTGGTGGCAGTTCACCACCCAGGCATCCTCCTCTTACCTGAAGGACCCCTCAGCCCAAAACCAAGCGACATAATACTGTAGATCGGGGCAGCTAACCGTGGCCAGCGAAGGGACGTCACTGCTTTCCTCCTGGGTTCCGGCCGTCAGCCACTTTCACCCAGAAGCAGTGTGGGTGGCGATCTGACTCTCTGGACCCCCGTGAGGGAGGCTAGAAGTCTGGCCAGAAGGGCATAAAACGTCCGGGCGCTCAGTAGCCTTTGCCGACTTCGAAGCGCCTCCCCGGGGCCCAAGGCCCAGTTGCACAGCCTCCCACTGCCACTCTGAGTCCCCGGAGTCACCGACCGGCGACACTCTTCTCCTGAGCCCCTCCGTAAGACCTGTCCCGGGTCAGTTGGTCAGTGTGATTTCGCACGGCCATCATCACCATCCAGGCCCTGGCCTGGAAGGTGCAAGCAAGGGCTGGAGAATATATACGCAGGGGCTGGGATTAAAAACGTTCAAGTTCACACACACACACACAAACAAAAGTACTTCGAATATCCTTCTCCGCTTTCCCCCCAAGTCTTAACTCTGCTTTAAAGAAGCTGTTAAGCCAAAACGAAAAGCTAAGCAGGCTTTGGCTACTTTGGGGGAGGAAAGAGTGATCAGCCTCTCCTTTCCACCCACTAGTTACCTCTCCACTCCCAGGCAAACAAGCGCGGAGGAGCTCTGAATTTCGCAAACGGTGGGACAGAGCAAGGAGAAGACAGAAAAGGCAGTACCTGCCGGGACTTGAGCTTCTAGGAGGGCCGGCGCACGCTCCCCGGGCGCCCTGGGAGCTTAGGCAGCGGCGGTGCCTCTCGCGGCCACTGTGCCGGCCGCCTCCGAGTCCCCCAGCTCCTGGCGCCGACTCCCCTCGCCCCTGCGCTCCAGCGCCAGGCGCTGACTGGCCCGTGGGAGTCACGTGCCAGGGCCGGGGGCGGGGGCGCGCCGCCGAGGCTGCACCTCCGCTCTGCGCCGGGCTTCGGGGCTGTTCAAAAAACTCCCCCAGCAGGCAAAGTCCAGGCGCTCGGATCTCGGAAAATGCTAAAGTGCCACCAGTCGGGGAGCAGGGCTTCACCCACCGCCTTGCCAGAGGTCAATTCGGTTTTCAGTTTTGCCCAGGGTCAGCTTTATTCAGGAGGCCCCTCTCCTACCGCCTCCTTCCACCCCACCCCCCACCCGCGCCTCCAGGTGGTCCCGGTCCAGCCCCGGACTAGCGGGGCAGGGGGCGGGGCTGATAGAGGGGAAGGTGACCTTTTGGGCCAGACCCCGGATCGGCTGTGGAGCACAGGGGTACCAGGGGAACCCGGCTAGCTTCGAGTCTCCAGGAGGTGGTGGATCGTGGGGTTCCTGCCTGACTTTTCCACCGAACTGCGGGTGGAAAAGACAACCAAACCTGGGTTTGGCCCACTCAGGTCAGAGCGCAGGGACCGCAGCTTCCCTTCCGCCTTCCCAGCAGGCTGGGGAGTCCGCGAGGCGGCCTCTCCAGCCCTCAGTTTTATGTATTTATGCAAAACGTGCACCCCTTCCTGGCGACGCTTCCCATCTCCTGCGGCCTCCTCCCTTCAGATCTTTCCGTTTTCCCCAGCAGCTTTCGGCGCCGCTGCACCAATTCTAGGGACTTGGCGGGGGCTTGGGAAGGTTGGCGGTCCAGCCGGCTTCCTCGGCGGAGAGGGCTCTTCCAAGCCCCCTCAGACCCCTCCCTGGAGCGGGGGGCGGGGACGGTGGCCGGCCTGGGTCTGCAGTCGGCGTCAGTGCCTAGAGGCCCCAGCACAGCGGGGCTGCGAGCCGGAGAGTCCCTCAGACAGGTCTAAAGGTTAATAGAGCAATCACAGGGCCCTATTACCGCGTAAAAATAACCCATCGATTACTGCAGCCTTCAGCCCCAGATAACAGCCGGCCGGTGGCTCTCACGCTCTCGGTTAAACCTTTTCCCCCCACTAAGGCCTAGTTTCCCTCCCTAGAGCAGGTTTTTCATACCAGATTAGAGGGGTCGGGAGGGGGCCGGGGTAGCACCCTACACGAAACCCGTGCGGCTGCGAAGGAAGGATAAGGGGCTACGCCAGCTTCCGCTGTTGGTAATCGGTGTGGATTCCTGGCCTGCGCGAGGGTAACCCGAGCGCTGAGGACGAGACTAGGACACAGGGCTGATTGGGAGGAAACCCCCAAAGGGATCGTGGCCAACTCGTGGGGATTCTCAGGAAAATCCCGGAGGAAGGGCTGAGCGCGGCTGCGCAGGGAGTTCTCTTTCCTGAGCTCAACGTGCGGAGGTCCAGCGAGGCCAGAGCCCAAGGGAGAAAACTGAGGCGCCCTGCGGAGCGACGTCAGGTCTGCGCGGCGGCCGGACGCACCCGCGCTGCCCTACCCTCACCCCCACCCCCAGGCTGCTGCTCGCCTAGGACCCTTCGAGCCCCGGAAGCTTAGGCAGCTTGCCTCAACTCCTCGCCAGCGCCTCTGCAGAATTTGGCGCAGCGGATCCCAGGTGTCTAGGAACTTAAGAAGGAGGGTGCTCTGGACCCCGGAGGCCGGAGCTGGGGAGAGGCGGGTTGGCGGAGGACACTCGGCTGGCGCCCGCAGAGTAGCCGAATGGTGGAGAAGGGCACTCGATCTTTGCGCAGTCGGAAAACAACATCCGCATTGGCCTACGAGGGCTTTCTGGAGAGTTGAAAGTCTGGGCTTGGACGAGCGGCAAGTTGTTCGGGCATTTCTGTTGTCAGTGGGGATTTGTGGCTCCAGAGATGCCCTGGGTTTCAGAGCTGCCTTCCGGCACGCGACCCTCAGCACTGAGCCTGCAGCCTGGGCAGTGAATTTTCTTAGCCACAAGCCTAGAAAGCTGGGACTAAGCGTCTGGTGGATCGGCCATCCGAGCGTCCTCACCGAAGCCAAGGACGCGGGCCACTCCTAGGCAGACTTCCAGTAGTGCAGGATGTGTGTGCTGAGGTTCACATTAGCTGGGTGCCCAGGGGCGAGCCTCTCACCCCACTGCCCACACATCAGACCTCTAGGATCTTCAGTCTCCTCCTCTGTGGGGGCGGGAAGGGTGCATAACAGGCCCTGCCTACTCTATGTGGCTGTTATGAGACCCTAGATAGAAGAGCCTGCATTTCCTAAGCGATCGCTTGTTAGGAATCCCGGATTCACGGGGGTGGGCGGTGGGGGTCTCTTCTGGCAAGGGACACGATAGAGCTCTTTTACCCACGCCCCCGGCTGGCGCTCTTCAGGTGGGCTGAGATCTGGGAACCTTGAAAGATTCCTTGCTTCTAGGAATGTGCCTGAGATGGAGAAAATTGTGTCCGTTTCCTGTGGCTCTTTTCTCTGGGCCCAGCGCCCCAAATTTCTCCCCAAAGGGCTCAGCTCCAGGACGGTCCAGAAGGTGGTTGGCTAACGGTCTGTTCCTTTGGGGGTGTTTTCTTTTCCCTCGCTCTCTCCCTCCATTTTTCTCTCGGCCCCCTCCCTCTCCCCTCTCTAGGATAAGGCGGGAGCCCCCGCGGCCGCTGCGCGTTGCCAGGAGCGGGGAGCATTTCAAGGCCTCGCTGGCCCGCCGGCTGGAGGAGGTTTATCGGCTGCCGTTAAGTTCCCAGGCTTCTTGCTCGCTCAGGAGGCCGCTGGGAAGGGGAGGGGGTGCTCTGAGGTTCGGATTCTTGGCTATTTTTAAGGACATGTCCCTGGGCTGGCCTGGGATGGTGGCCCAACAGCTCTCACGTCCTCTTTCCTTTTTGCTTTCCCATAGTCAACAGGGAAATTTTAATACTGCATAAATCTTTTTACTAAGGACCTGGGTCTAATGAAGACTCAAGTCGTGAGATTTTAGACAAGAATTACTTAGATGTACTGTACTGTATAAAAAAATATTTCCCCAGGTCACAAGAATAGATTACATTTTCTTGCTTCATTAAGATCTCCCGGACTTGTGCTGGTCCATACCCTGGTAAAGATACAGTTGTGTCTGGATGTAGTGTACAGAGTAAGCTGAACTCTAGTTCCCTGAAAAAAGGAGTTAATAAAGTGTGGACGGTGGAATTCACGGTGGCACCAGTGAGGGTCTATCCTCACGGGGTAACCGGATTTCCTTGCCAGAGCCGAGCCAGCTTATTTTAAACGGAGCGCCAGCTCAGGTGCCACAATCTCAGATCTGGGTTAGTAACGCCGGTTGGCTCCCTACGAGAATCGGCCTCTGCGGCCAGCCACCCGAAAGCCTACTGTGTCTGAAAAACACGCCCCCCCCAAGAGAACAAGAGACCCCCAGAGAGAGAGAGAGAGAGAACAAGAGAGCAGACGTGGAGTCTCCCCTCCCCTTAGGAACGAATCCCTCCCCTCTGTAGACAGTTCTCTGTGGACTAGTGCGCCAGGGCTCATGACAGACATACAAAGTGACCCGCGCTCAACGTAGGCTGGCTCCGGTCCCCAAAGGGCCCTCGAATTCCCCCATTGTCTCCACACGTTTCCTCCTCCCTCTGCGACTCCTGGTCCTCGCCCGTGTGGCCCACTCTGCTCCCAGGGCAACCCCCCCGCCCCCCCAGAAGCGGGCGGAGCTGGGGGAACCAAATTGCGGAGCAGGGCCATCCCCGCTGAGGCAAAAACGGAGAACAAATTAAGCTACGAAGCCACGGAGAACGTCCTTTCCCTCCTAGAACCCGGGTTCCACAACCAGAATTCTTTGCGAGGGGTGGGGAGGGGAGGGAAGGGCGTTGGGGACCTAGAGAGCCTCGCCCCCTCCCACCGGGAACCGAGCTCTGCACCCCAGGAAGTGATCATCGCCCGCTGGCAGAGGTAACGCAGCAAAGGCAGCAACGCTTTCTGAGTCTGTCTTATTTTTAAAAATACTATTCGGTGTTGCAAAGTGAAGCCATGATCTCGCTCACAGACCTTGGCAAACGCTTCGTTGGTGCTTCAAGCCATGACGATCAGAGTTTTTGGCACACCTCCTAATATTTTATAGTCATTTCAAGATTACAGAACGCTCTCAGATTCCTTTTTTTTTTCCTCAAGGAAACAACATCCTGAGCTAGAGGGAGGAAGAGAAGGTGTTACCGTCTCATACAAACAGGAACTCACAGACGCTGAGGGGTTAAGGCACTTGTCCGAGGTGGCAAAGAAGGTACGCTCCGCAATAGGTCTTGAATGTAGATTCCCGAGTCATAGTTCTTTTTCCCAGTCTATTTAATATTGAGTTTATATCTATAATGACACTTTTTTAAACCCGCATTTTGTTGTTCAAATATTTCTAAATTTCCCTTCATGAGTATGCCTGACACTTAAAAAATTAAAATCGGCTTAAAACAAAGCAGGTTGTGTCTCATAACCTAAGAGCTCGTGGGAAGGGAAAGACGAACAAAAAGGAGGCTCCACATTTTCATTACATTTGGGAAGGATGCCAGTGGCTTTTTAAATGGGAGGGCGCTCCTGAGGGCCCAGGGCAGCAGAGGGCAGAACTGAAACCCGGTCTCTCAGGCGCCCGAAATTCCGGGCACTTGGGCCAGTAGGCTGCCCATCAGGGAGCATTCAACTCACTTTGGCCACGCTGATGCTGTGGCACACGCCCCTTTCCCCCTTCCCAGCTTGGCTCCTTCTCTCCCTCCTCACGCAAGAACCTCATGAAAACAGCAGCAAACAGGAGCTTCCTGCACCCACTCTCCAAGCTCCGTGGAGACTCTTTGAGCTGAGGGGAGGGCCTCTACCCTTTGGGGACCAGAACTGTCACCTGCGGGATCTCTCTTGGTGACGATGTGGGCCTCAATACTTTCACTTGTGGGTCTTCCCTCCCTCCCCTGGCAAGGACTTTTAGAAACTAGAGTGCTGGCAGTGCCTAGTCCAGAGCAAGAATGCCACAAATGTTCTTGGAATGCATAAAATATTAATTTGCTTTATTCATAGGCCTTATGTTCCCTGGAGTTATAAACTCATTTATCTGTGGCTGGTTATGAAGTCCCTCCCCACACACCCCCCAGAAGGTAAGCTCCATGAGGGCAGCGAATGTGACTGTGGCTGGCACATAGTAGTTGCTCAATAAATGTTGAATGATTAAAATTACAAAAGGGATTGCTAATGGCGTCTCCCAGGGCTGCTGGGAGTTTTAGACCAGAACACTCCCCTCAAAGGGGAATGTGTCCCCTTGGCACATAGTAGGTGCCCAGGGTCACCACCAGTTCTCAAAGTAGGACCCTGAGGTCCAGGCTGGACACCAGGACAGTAGCCCAGTCTGGGTTACTGGAGAGCATTTATCTGCGTCGCTCAGCCCCACCCTGGCCAACTACAAAGCTGCCCAAATCTAGGCTGCCCCTAAGAAACCCCGGAGTCCCAGGACTTTGGAGTCTGCAGAAAGAAGGGATTTCTGGGCGTGGAATGCAGTCAGGGGTTTTGGAAGTCGAGAACCCAGTTAAGTGCCGAGGCCATGGTTACTGGCACAGAAAGCCTGGGGACTCCCCAGAACAAAGACCAAGGACGAACAAAGATGCAGGTGCACCGTCTCTGGAGGCATGGAGGGCCCAGACCCAAAAGTCCTGAAAAGATGGAGAGAGCAAGGCAGGCACTAGGACCAAGAAAAAATGAAGGGGGGCTCTGGAGAGAGGCAGAAACAGGAGAAAGGAGAGAAGGTGGAGGGAGAGGAAGGCAGGCAGAGAGGAGCACAGAGAAAAAACTAGGGAAGCAACTGAGAGTGAGACGGGCCTTAGAAAAAGCCAGAGAGACACGGGATCCTTCGAGCTTTCCTTACTTCCTTCTTTCTATATTTATTGAGCACCTACTCTGTGCCAGGAACTTTCCAGGCTCTCTAATTCGGCATGAAACAAAACAGAGAAAACTCTGTCTCCAGGAGATTACATTCTATAAGAGGAAGAACGACAATAAAGAAGTGAAGTATATAGAGTGTTAAATGGTGGAGTGTTATGGGGAAGACAGAGCAGGGAATGAGCACGCAGAGAGAGCAGAGAGGAATTAATGACAGAGGCCAAAGAAAAGAGGAAGGGGAAGATAGGAGAGAAAAGCACAAATCTAGAGAAAGAAGACGAGATAGGAGATAGGAGTCGAGAGACTTGGCCACATAAATAGAGATCTCTCAAGGAGAGGAGAAAGCCAGCAAGAAAAATGGGAAGGAAAGCGCTACGGCTAGATCAGAGGAGGGGGATGATCCCTATCTGTAGGGGCGAGGTCAATCCAGAGTCGAGGGCTTACCCCACTCTCCCGAACCCCCCCACCCCCGCCCAGCTGCCGGAGAGGGCAGTGGTGGTGACCGGGACGCCAGCGGCTGGAGCGCTGCCGATATGCCAGACCCCGACGCATAGCATATCGGGGGACTTGTGAGGCCACCAGAGACATGATGTTCCGATCGCCAGCTCCGGCGCGTTTCCGCACAGGCTGCCCCCTCC
This sequence comes from Proteles cristata cristata, assembly GCA_017311185.1. NCBI lineage: Eukaryota > Metazoa > Chordata > Mammalia > Carnivora > Hyaenidae > Proteles > Proteles cristata. Next base: position 329,689 of record JAESUZ010005557.1, read on the forward strand.
TCGGTCAGCCCCGCACCCTTCCCCTGGCCACGGAGCCCGAGGTGACCCGGAGTCGGAGAAGACGCCCAGGCAGGCGCCGCGACCTGGCGCGGCAGAGCGAGAGACAGGAAAGTGTCAAGGAAGCGCGAAGCCCAAGTGCGAAAACAGCGGCGCGGCTGGGAGGCGGGGCGGGGGCGGCTGGAGGCCTGGAGGCCCTTCACGCCTGTGAGGACCCACTCCAGACAGGCCTGGGCTTCCCTGGAAAGCACAGTAGCGTGGCTTCACATGCCACCAGCCCACAGTTGTAGCAGGTGCCCAGAGAGTGATTTGTTCATTCTTCTAACACCCAGCCAGGCTTGGAGGTATTCATTGTTTGGAAGTAATTGGTTTCCTGAAACAGCACGAGGAAAGGGGAGGCAGGCAGCTTGCAAAAACGACACCGACCTCTCTGCAAGGATATGAACCATACTCTGTCCTGAGAGAATATGAAGACTGGAAGATCCCTGGCATTCCGTTTCTTTTCAGCCAGTTTCAATTTCCCTTCCCTAAGCGCCCCCCGCCCCCGCAATTCAGTTGGGTATCTGTGAGTTTGGGGAGTTTGGTTGAAAGACATGGGTACTCTCTACCTTTCTTTTTTTTTTTAATGTTCTATTTATTCCTGAGAGAGAGAGAGAGAGAGAGAGAGAGCAGGGGAGGGTCAGAGAAAGAGGGAGACATAGAATCTGAAGACGGGCTCCAGGCTCTGTGCTGTCAGCACAGAGCCCAATGAGAGGCTCGAACCCACAAACCGTGAGATCATGGCCTGAAACTAAGTTGGACGCTCAAGCGACTGAGCCACCCAGGCGCCCCTCTCTACCTTTAAAGTTTGCTTTCTTCCACAGCTCCAGGCCCTCTTCAGCAGAAGTGCTAATAAACAGCAAATTGCAACAGGGCAAGGAACTACAGGGAGACAAAGCAAGAAGCAAAGGTCTGAGTGAAATGGAATAATCAGCACCTAGAAAAGGAGGAGCTTTTCACACTTGGAGGTGCAGAGCTAACCCCAGGAGTCTCCACTAACCTTCTCCCACCCTCCCTCTGCCATCTCATACCACCTCACCTCCAGAGCTGGAGTCTTTTCCTGGTGAGGGAAACGAATCTCCCACCCACCTCCTTACAAAATCTCTGGAAAAGTCCACACTCTGCCTGGGGGAGGTTGGAGGGGGTGGTTAAGGCAGAAGACTGAGAGCCGATAGTAGAAGACACAGCCTCATCAATCAAAAGTGTTCAATTTCTCAATCACTATGTGAGAAATGTCTTTACTCCACTTCAAAGCCCTAAATTCTCATCTCCACCTCTCTCCCTCCCCAGCCCCTCCCTGCTTCAGTAGCTAGCACACACTCTTTCCTCCCCAGGTTCATTCATTTGTTTCTTTATTTTCCATTCTCTTCCTCCCCCACCCCACATCTCCATACACCACTATTGTTAGGGGCTCAGACATCCTCACCCCAAACTCGTTGAACGAGGCTGTTGAGCAGATGCATTATTTGTAGTATGCTTCAGGATAAGAAACGCTAAATGTAAATTAGGCTTTAATCTGTAGAAGAAGATTGCTGGAATCTTCAAACCCTACAGTTATATCCATGACTGACCCAAACTTGAAATCACACAAATGATCCTCAGGTGGAGAACAGATACAGGGATGTACATCCTTTCAACAGAATACTACTCAGGAAAAGAGAATGAAATGCAAACACAAGCAAAAGCAGGAGTGAATCTCAGGCACTGGGTCTGCATGAAAGAGGCCAGACTCAAAAGACTAAATGAGGGGCGCCTGGGTGGCTCAGTCAGTTAAGCCTCCCTCTGGCTAACAGTTCGGTTTGTGGGTTCGAGCCCCACGTCGGGCTCTGTGCTGACAGCTAGCTCAGAGCCTGGAGCCTGTCTTCTGATTCTGTATCTCCCTCTCTCTCTGACCGTCCCCTGCTCATGCTGTCTCTCTCTCTGTCAAAAATAAATAAAACATTAAAAAAAAAAGACTAAATGAATCCATTCATATGACACAGTCACAAAGGCAAAAACCATAGGGACAGAAAACAGATCAGTGGTTGTTGCCGGGAGCCCCCGGGGTGGGGGAGTGGGGGGGTGAAGAGATGGCTACAAACTGGAAAAGAGAATTTTAGGGAATGCTGGAACTGTTCTATATTTTAATTGTGGGGGTAGTTACACCATTTGTGTGTTTGTCAAAACTCAAAGAACGGCACGCTAAAAAGGATAAATCTACTGTAAGTAAATTTCATCTCAGTAAATTAGATTTCTCAAAAAGTGGGAGACGGGAACAGAGTATGGGAAGTATGGGAACAGATTCTCCAGCCTTTATTTTATCTCTCTCCCTGCCCCTCCCTCTCCTGTGGGTGCACCCATCCCCAGTCCTTAGCGAGCCACTACATCCCTGGTACATGTTCAACTCCCACCTAAAACGCTTTAGAAGAGTGATTTATATACAAAAGAAAGCCCTGCATCTCTTTCAAAAGGATCTAGTTTCCAAGGCTGGTCCTCCCTATTCCTCATCTTTCCTCCAGATCCACAGGAAATGCTATAGCAGCTCCAGTGCCTGGTTCATACATGTCCCACACATGCGCTCAGGTTTCACAGCAGGCTGCAAGGAGGGTGGCGTGTGAGGACGGGTTATTCTGTTCTTTCATCCCAAGAGTCCTGGAGCCAGGTATCAGAAGCTCAGAACTGCGAAGTCACTTTCTGGCCAACCTGCTGGCCATGGAGGATGCTAGAGACCCAGCCGGCCAGAGCCCAGTCTGCCTGGGGAGACTGGGTTTCGTCCAGCTGGTCCAAGGAGGCAAGAGGAAGCCAAGGCTTGACCTTGAAAAACTGAGTTTACCCCTGAGAGTAGAACTGTATTCTGAATGGGCTAAAGGAAAAGCATTTGGTGAAGCATGGCCTTTCCTGTACATGATTGCACTCCACCCTCACAGCAGCTCTGCGGGATAAGTTGTTTTGACTTTGAGTCTTAACATCAGTTTTCATTACACTCACCTGCAGTTTATGATGTGCACATGGATGGGCAACCATTGGGTGGATGATAATGGGAAGAAAGCGTGCCCTGTGCCAGATAAAACCACACTTTGTGCCTGTATTTACAGAAATCATAGTCTAGTGGACATCACAGGTGAGCGCCAAAGCCACTAATTACCTGGGCCATAGGATGGCTCTGCTACCTTTCCTAGCCAATAAAAGTGTGTGTATTGATTTCTCTCCTTTCCCAGAGCTGTTGATATTATCATTGTTTCCAACTACACTCAAAGTACTTTGGTCAAGGAGGGAGAATGAATAATGTTAACAGACACCCGTTGGTCAATGGCTTTAATCTTATCCTTTTCACTTGAATTAAAAAACCAACAATACTATCATAACACCATCATAAAGAAAAACAGGACAAAACCCCACAAAGTATTTTGTCTCCTATTAGAACCAGAGCAAACAGCTTGGCCTTGTAGATTTCCCTGTTACACTCATCCCCATCCTTGGACAGCTTGCTAATTAATCGGTGGAAGAACCAAAAGGTGGGAAGGGAAGGAAAGAAGTGAAAAGGGCACAGGAATCACAACTAGGAGAGCATGATGGCGGGCAACATTCTGGAAAAAAAGGAAGGGAACCCTGGGAACCACCAGGCATCGACTTTACCCCCTGGGAAGCCTTAAGTAAATCAAGGACAGGGTTGTGGGCAAGTCTTCCTCTTACGAAATGAAATTGGACACCATGATCTGATAGTTCTTTCAGCCTCCATGTCTTCTGAACCTGAATTAAATTCTCTTACAAGTGTTGAAATTCATAGACCAAACATTTATTGAATACTTACTATGTGCCGGGTGCCCTGCAAACTTTGGAGAGATGTAAGGAGGGACACAAGTCTCTGCATTCAAACTATTTAGATCGGTGAGAAAGAGTCCAGAAAACAGGCATCGGGGAGAGAGTTCTGGAACAGATAGATGCATGAAGAGAAACCTTGTAAACTCCTTGGGGGGGGAGGTCGGTGGGAGGGGGAAGTAAATAGATTCAAGGAACTGTATTATGTGTGTGCGTCCCTGTCGCCCACTCCCCATACATTCGCCTCGTTAACTATTCTCTTTGCAGACCTAGGGATGCGGTGGCCTCACCTGGGAGCAGGAATTGTGAGGACCGTGTACAGTGCCTGCACGACCTCCCCCATGTCAGAGGGCCCCTGTGGCCGCGCGCCTGGGCTGCGGCGAGTCGGGGTAGTGTGACCTCCCGCACGTCCGACCTCGCGCAGCAACGCCCCCACCCCAATCTGGTTCTCAGTTTCCTCACCTGTGAAATGGACAGGCTGTGCTACATCATTCCCAAGCCCCCTTACAGCTCTTTAAAAACAAGTGAACACACCCTTAAAAGACAACTAGGATTAAGAGGTGGAATAACGTCAGATACTTGCTGATTGATAGAAAAACGCTTCCCCCGACCACGCGCGTCTGTGTGGGGCTTCCACAAAGCCGCCCGGCCGCCTGGCGAACGCCGGCCCCTCGCGGGTCTCGCTCTTCCGGGGGGCGGCCGGGGCCCCGCGCCGGGCCGGCGTGACGGATGGCCGCGGGGCCGGCGGCCTGTCAGGCCTTATTGATGAGGTGCGCGCTGACGGCCGCCGCGTAACCCGAGGCGGCGGAGGCGAGCGCGGGCGGCGGCGGCCGCAGACTCGGCGGCGCTCGGGGTCAGCCCCCGGCCGGCCGCGCCCGCCCCTCCGGCGCGCCCCGGCGCGGCTCCGCGGAGGGGGCGGCGGCTGCGGAAGCGCCTCCGGGGCCTGGCGCCCCAAGCGCGGGGCCCGCTTCCTCCCGCTTCCCGCCCCCGCTCGTCCGCACCCCTGCCTCCCCTCCCCCTGCTCGGCCGGTGCCCGGGCCTCCGCTCTCACCCGGGCGAGGCGGGTGCAGGCGTCCGAGGCCGCGCTGCCCGCCGGCGCTGCCCCGGCCGGGGAGTGCCTCTCCCGAGGGAAGGGGCCGCGCCCTGCGAGGCGGGACCCGCCGCCGCCGCGGCTCTCACAGGTTTAGGAGAAGAGTTCCAGGCCAGTCACGCGGGCGGTGAGAGAAGCCGGGACGCCGGCGACTAGTCCATCTGCGTTCTTTAGAAATTTATATAGTGATAGATAAGGAGACAGGTAGACAAATAAGAGTAAGTGCACCTACGTGTAAAGTTGGTAATGCCCCCACGTGGCATTTCCCCCGGTGTTGTACACTGCTTATTTTCTGATTGAGCAAGTATTCGTTTCCAACAGCAAAGACATTTTGCTGGCTCTCCTGAGGATACACTGGAGCTTAGTTCATTGTCACGCTCCGCGCGAATTCTTCTCAGTTTCCCCTTCTCCCGTCGGGCTTTGCCTCTCTTTCTCAGCATTGCCCTTCCCCGGGCCCATGTGGGAGAGCGGGGCAGGCTGCAGAACACCGCAGGGTGACTTAGCTCCTCTGCCTTTCTAGTGAAAGCTCCCAAGGCCACCTTCTCTGTCCCGGACGCTAATGTGAGGACCATGAAGACATTACCTGCAAAGCACTTCCAGTTAATGAGGATTCAACAAGTAAGGCGACACTGGAGACAGCGCAACTCCTAGCGCTAAGGGGCACCAGCTGTTGTTTCGCCTCTTTGAGCACAGGTTAGCCCTGGCTGGTAAAGGGCCCTGCTTCTGCATTAGATGCACCTAAGAACTGGAAGACAAGGTAGTCTTTTCTCTGGGGCCCAGCAGAGAGAGTGAGTGGATGTTGAGAGTGCAGCTTTGGCCAGGTGGGGCAGGATCAGGGCAGCCGATGATCTGGGAGTCAGGAGTCTTGGGTTCTAATCCAGACAGCGCCTCCCGGTGAGTGGCAGGACCCCAGGCAAATCACTTCTCTAAGCCTTAACTTCCTGTCTGTCAGATGAAGAGAATGGACCCCTTCTTACATCAACATTTGTAACTTAGGGGCTCCCCAAGTGGTTAGCAATGAATCATGCCATTCTGTGCCCCAAAAGATTGGATACCAAGAGGTTCATTCCTGGTCCTGCACAGCAGAAGGGTGAGAATGCCAGGCCTCCAAGTCTGAACCTAATCTTAGCCTCAGATAATGAGTGTGTTCAGCGAGGAACCCAAAATATGAGGCCCATCTGAGTGTGTATGATAAAAGGCTTGGACTGCAGATGAAAACTTCAGTCCATTTACTAGGCAAACATTTACTGAGTAACAGCTAACACTGGGCACTTACTATGTGCCAGGCATGATGCCAAGTATGTTGCATGGGCGGATTAGCTCATTTATCCACACAATCACTCTACTTCCCCCATTTTACAGATGAAGAAACTGAGGCACAAAACGATTGAGTAACTCACCCAGCTTGATAGGTAACAGAGCCAAGATTTACAGGCAAGTCGTTTGCGTTCAGAATCCAAATACTACCCGTATGAACAAGGCATTGGTACCCGTGAGGGATATAAAAGGGGAAAAGCAAGGGCTTACTTCTTACATATCCTCCTTTAAATTTTTAAAAAAATATTTTAAACTCCCATTCCCAGAATCAATCCCTTTTCTCCCTCTGGTTTCACAGCCTTTAACACATTGTATTTCAGTGCAGTATCTCCCCGTGCCTGCCTGTCCGCATACCCCTCTCTCCCAAACTTCACTCTTCTTGAGGGCAGAAAGCCCTCAATACCTTTGTATTTTCCATAGTTTCTAACATGTAGTTGATGTTTTAAGGAGGTTATTGAATTAAATTCAGAAAATCAGAGTTTCTAAATCCCTGTCCTTTATGACCGAAGAGGTAGTACCAGGGATGTGGCTGAAACACACACACCGTGGTCCCTGCCGCTAGCGCAAACATAGAAAAGTGCATATGCAGGAGATGCCCTGTGGTGCCTCACCAGCATCTTGGCTCACATGCATCTGTTGGTGGTGTGATTTGACTCACTTATTGGTCACAGGACAGCCTCTCTCTGACACTGATATTGATGTGGTGTGCTGGAGTTGCAAGGCATCACAGAAATCCTGATCCAATCTACTTATTTAATTGATGAGGCAATAAGGACCCTGAAAGGGCTACATACTTATTCAAAATTATACAGGTATTTCATCGCAAAGCTGGGAGCAGGGGCTCTGGGACCTTGGTCATACTCTGTTCTTCCATTTCAGCAAGCTGCTATAGGAACTGCTATCTCCCCTCTATAAATCTGAACCCCAAGGCCAAGCTTTCCTCACCCTGATATAATCATCAGGGTGAGAAGATTAGCGATAAGGCAGCACTGAGCTCTGGGGTAGTCTGGGAACTTGGTTAGCACTGTTTGGCCTGCCCTTTGCAGGAAGTGAGCCTGGCGCAGCCCCAGCGGGGGGCAGGTGGGTGGTGTGAGGATATGGTACAGGGTCTCAAGGAATCATAGACATTCAAAGCTATAGTCACTCCATGCCCCTCTTAGACCGAGGACGAACCAAGCCAAAAGGGTATCACTTGATACATATTATATTTCTAGATGGAATGTCTTCTAAATAGCCTGTGGACTCATAAATATTCCAGCCTTCCAAATAAAGAAAATAAGACAGCAAAGTTGGAGGGCACATAATGGATAGGGTTCTGGACTTTACCGTTGTTCAGACTCTCATCATTTCATAGGGTGATCCCATGTTCCAGTCTATCCACACACACAATCAGTTAAACATAAATTAAATGGTCAACTCTTTGTCGCTTGAACTCTCTGAGCCTTGGTCCCCCATCTACAAAATAAGGGGTTTTGAGTAAAGATCTTTCATGTTTTCTTTTCAGTGGGAAATGCTTCAATTTTATGAATGTGGGGCTCCAAGAGAAGCTTCACAGCTTCTTTTGCCTGGGCAGCTGAGAGCAAAGTCACTTATAGATTGGTGATTGCTCTGTTACTGACATTGAACTTTGGGCTTCAGGTTCACCATTGACAAACTAAGATTGATTAAAAATAATAAAATAAGCCAGCCCTGCTGAGTAATATGTGGGAATTCATTAGCACTCACCTCCCAAATAAGCAGAGCATGTTAATTCCACTCATTAGAATGTATTACAAATATTACAAATATTGCAACTGCTGTCCTCCTTCCTTCTTTCCACCAGTGTGTTTGTATTTAATACCTAGCTACATGGAAGAGACAGGGTTTTTTTAATTTGGTTCTTAATTGGGACCATCAATTCACTACCGCTTTTTATCCACCTCCCAGCCCATAACGTTTCCCAGCTCCATTCTCATGATAAAGAAATGGTGTTGGGGAGAAGGCTGTGGCAAGGCCACCTCCTCAGTGTGGTCCTTGTTGTGGCTACCCCAACAGTCAGGCAGTCTCCCCTTTCCTCTTATTCCCACATAAACATTCCCTTTATACCGGCTGACTCTGAAATTCAAGTGCGTGTGTATGTGTGTGTGCACTTTATTTTGTCACTTTGTTAAACTTAAAAAGTCCTTGATGTCTGGAATAAGATTGAGGTAATTCTCCAGATCCCCCACAATGCCCTGCACATAGTAGGTGCTCAGTACACACTCAAAAGAATGAAGTAGTGATTGAACAAATAAATCTAGAGACTGAATCTGGAGGTCTGTATAAGAAATTTCCTATTTGTGAAATGCAATAATTTGCCCAAATTTCTTTCTCTTTTCACACCTCAGGGAACCTCACTCACAGCCACACTGTAAATGTATGGCTTTGTAAACCACTTTATTTTCACTGTTTTGATTTCATATGTGTGGGGGCTCTTAAAGTGCTATTTGCTTCACTTTATAACTTGCACCTTGGAGAGGCTGGTTGATAAATGAGAGATGAATAATTCCTTATTGCTACTTATCTGCTAAATCTATAAACTAGTGTCAGCATTTACTCAGTTGAGTTTAAAGCTATGTCTGGTATACTTATTAACTTGCTTAAAATAAGCCATAAAAATGGGCTTGGTAGGCAGTTTTTTTAACTAATTTTTAAAAATCACATTGGTCATTTTCCACTAACTCGTGATGTGACCTTTGGCAAATCACTTAACCTCCTTGGGCCTCACCTGCAGAATGAAGATGTGGTGTGTGTGTGTGTGTGTGTGTGTGTGTGTGTGTGTGTGTGTGCACGCGCTCACGCGCGCGTGCACGGGCGCGCACGTGTGTTAGATCAGCTCTAAGAACTTTGCTGCTCTTAGATTCCTTGATTCCATGATTTTCAAAGGAGGAAATTAAGGGATCCTGATAATACCTATTAGAGCAATCAGTTCATATAGACTATCTCATGAATCCTTGGCATATCCCTGGGGGGTGGGGAAGGCAACACTTGGTAGTTAGAACCGGGCATTCTGAGTTGTATTCTGTTACTTATTAGTGGTGTGACCTTTGGCAATGCAACACTTCTGAGTCTCAGTTTCCTCATCTATAAAACGGGCACAGTACTCCAGTGATACTCACATTGATTACTCCAGAGGGCAATAACATGTGAGGATCAGATGTGACATATATGTGAAAGCACTTTGATAAATGTTATTCATTGTCCCCTATTTACAGATGAGAGGACCATTTGAGGTATCGTTCAGTTAATCGGTTTGTAGCAGAGCCAAGGGAAGGATTGTTTGACCTCTCTTGTTCTATTTTGATTACATGTTGAAATTATTTAAAATTTATATAATAGATTATATAATCTTTATACAAAGATTATGTAAAGATTGAGTGTTCAAGAAAAACCTGTGCCTGATGAGACATTTCTGGGAATGCTAAATGGCATATTGATAAGAAAATCAGTTAATATCTTACTGGCCCATGAACCTAGGAACTCCCAGCTAACAGAAAATAAAGCATTTTCCAAAGCCTTTGAAAATATGCACCCTTCCCATCTCTGGTTCTTCTCACATCTCATACGCCTTGCTTTGGGGTGCACCCTGGCCCTGTCAAGAGTACATACGGTGTGCTCAGGGTTTGGGGTTTAATTCCCTAGAGAGACACGTGCAGAGAAACCAATTGTTGCTAAGGACTTTTGTTGTAAAGAAGTCAGTCAGCAAAGGTGTCTGGAACACACCCCTGTGAGAATTATTCTTCAAAACAGTACTACCACCATGTCTGTACAGTGCAGGGGGCTAGCAGATGTGGCATGAAGATAAATGTGGTGCTTGACTGGGTCCTGCTTGCCTTGTAGTGGAGGTCAGGGATGAACAATCCACAAAACTGTAATTCTGTAAAAACTAAAATTCTGTGGTTCTACAAAAATTTTATTCACATTTTCCTTACTGCCAGTCAACCAACCAACCAAACAAACAAATAAATGAAGGCTGACCTCAAAATGAAGGGAAAAAAAAGTATACAGCAAGAGAATAGGAGTGGTATTTTAAGTCCATACTTCCTACAGTACTCAGACTACAATTTTTTATTTGCTAAATGTTTATTTGCTAATTAACAATAATGAAACTGACCTTTAGTTTTATGCTACTTTTACCTTCTCTTGACCAAACGTGTTACATTAAGTTAAAAAAATTCAGTGTAAGGGCTTTCTGAAGCTTCCCTAAGTTTTAACATATTTTTTTAAATAAAGATTTTATCTTTAAGTAATCTCTGTACCCACTGTAGGCCTTAAATTTACAACTTGGAGTTCAAGCATCCCATGCTCCATCGAGCCTGCCAGACCTCCTGAAGACTCCCTAATATTATGGTGGGATTTTGTTTCTTTTTGTTACTATTCTCTCCCTCACCCCACCTCACACCTGCTTATAAAGGGGGAGGAAGCAACCTTCATCTTTATAAGCTGCTACTTATTTATCTACAAATTAAAATGATTTCAGTTTCAATAATGGTACCTGACATTCATTAATACTTGTAATTCATTTGATCTTCAGTCCCATTCTTAGTGATTAACTTTCTTGCTTTCACAAAGGTCTTTTCTTTTGAACACCCTCTCCAGATTTTGGGCCACTGTTAAATGTCTGTCTTCCCTCCCCCGTCCAAGCGCTCCTCCTCTTCTCCCTGGTCTGAATAATCAGCTTCTATTTGCAGCTGGACCAGCACCTGGCCTTACATTCCAGCACATCCTTCGGCCAGCAAAGGGAGTTTTGAGAAGAGGAAAAGCTACAAGAACTTAGACCATTGTTTTCAATTTCAGAAACACTCAAGGTTACAAGTGAAATTCTGAGACAACCGTGAAAACATTTTCTAAAGGGGCAGGGGGGGATCTCTTTTGGAAGAAATCACTCCCACCAATTGTAAATGTCTTTATCTAGGAATCAAGAGTCTAGGACTATTCTTGAAGTTTTAGGAAGTCTAAAGCTGAATTCTCTAAAATGGATAAGCTTTTTATCAGAAGCACAATAGTCACGAAATCTTAGGAAGAAACAGATCTTGGATCAGGTCTATCCTCTCCACCCCTCTCAAAACATCTCTTTTTCTAATTTCAAAGAAACAGGAACTCATTGTAGTTCATTTGGAAAATACAGGAAAGTATATCACAAAAAAGCAAATCTGTCCTAACCACACCACCCAGAAAGAACCCCTGAGAACATTCTCCCTTCCCCAACCTCTCTCCACCAGTTTCACACTGAATAGAGTGCTTTTGCAACCTACTTTCTGTTTTTAAAATAATAAAGTCTTTAATAATTGAAGGAAACAATATGATGACTACATACATTGCATTGTTTATGTAAATAAATTCTTACTGTTCAGAGTTCACATTATTTTCTACTTTTCACTGTCATAAATAGAAGTTCGATGTATCCTTGTCAAATTGACATAAATTTTGGTAAGTAAAACACCTTGTAAACCTCTGACTATTTTCTTGGTGTAAATTTCTATTACTGGAAAAACTGAGTCAAAGAATATGAACACTTGTAGGGTTTTGCATCCATATTGCAACATTGCCTTCTAGAAATCCAAAATTACCACTACCACCAGCAGCACTTAATATTGGGTAAGATAGTTTAAAAATAGATCTAACGATGTGTCAGGTACTTTTCAACCACTTATTAGACAAATCTAATTTCTGGTAACAAACAAAAGAAACAAAGCCAAGTGAAACCAAGGGGGACATTGATGCCAAACTGAATGAATCACACTTTGGAGGTTATATTGGAGACTGGTGAGAGATCCTGTCTGTCCTCTACAGTCTGTAACAACTTCAAAATATAAGAAACTGAAGCACAAAAATGGTAAGAAATGTTCCCAAAATAACATAGCCAGTAAGTAGTGCAGATGGGATTCAAACCATATTATTATCACACTGGAGTCCAAACTCTTACCACTGCTCCAGGGCCAATTTGCATGTAGTATCTCGTCAGATCTAAAGTTTCCAGAATGTTCTTTGTCATGAGCTCATTGCCCAGAAGTTGCCTTTTGTAGCTTTTAAAATTAACCAGCAAATGAGAATAACTTCGGATTATCTCTGAAAGGAAGGTTTATCTGTGAAGAAGGTGACACTCAATTATTGAGAAGCACATTCATATATCTTATTTCTAGGATGTGCCAGAAATAGAAGAGAAATAACTTGCTTGAGGTCACCCAGTTTGCAGGTAGTTGCATTGGGACTAGAATCCAGGCTCTGGTCACTCTTTGGCTACTGCCTATAGTGTTTCCTCTGCCAACAAATATCCTCTGTGGGCAAGCAAGGATTGACTAAGGCCCAAAGAGCCTTAAAGTTTCATGGGTGTTGGTGTCCAGCACCTGAAATTTCTCTTTCCAGGAGAAATCTGAAGGGGAAGTGGCACAGCTGGGTTAGTGGGGGTATTGTGGGTCACAACAGGGATGAGGAATGTAGCATCCTGAGCTAGTGTGGGCGGGCAGGCAGAGAGGTGTTCTCCCAGGAAAGGACCTGCCCATCCAATGAGCCACATTCAAGTGGAAAGCTTAGGCAGGAGGGATTGTTACAGGGCCACTGGAGGGTAGAGACTGCTGCTGGCCTTCTGGGGAGGGGATTCCTGCATTGAATAGAAGGCTGAACCAGATAACCTCTGGGGCCCTTCTAGCTCCCGATGTCTCTGATTTGTATGTGTTGGAGTAAAGAAGTGAGCAGTCACGGGACTGGAATAGTTGATTTAGGGTCCCACCCTCGTTGCCAGTGAAGTTCTCATCTTGGGCAAATAATTTAGCCTGTCAGTGCAAGGCACAATGCCTGGTGCCGAGAAAAGCTTTGTAAATGTTTGCTGACTGAATGACCAAAAGAATGGTGGATGGATTGAAGTCTCCCAAGTCCCAAGGAATATTGGTGAATATTAGATTCTAACAGTGCCCTTTGACTGGTGTAGAGTTTGAATGAGGCAATGTAAAAATATATGGAACTTCTTAAAAGGAAACAAGGTCCGCCAAACCAGTAGGGATTCTAATTCATCCTTACACTGACAATGGGTAGAATTATAATTTACCAGCATCAGTAAGCATACTATGCTGTGGTCAGTTCTGAGTCCACACAAAATTCTCTATTTCATTAATCCCTCCTGTCGCTGATGGGGCAGCTCAAAGCCTCCCAGAACCGGGTGGGGCAGCCAGACCGCATCCCTCCCTCCACCCCCGCCCCGGATAAATGCCGAGGTCTAATGGATTGTTCATGCTGCTGTCCAGATTAGATAGCGAGCCCCTCTGTTATCGTGGCTGGAGCAAACCCGGGCGGCCACTCTGGCAAGAGCTTTCTAAGGCAGCCCGGAGAAGCCTGGGGAATCTAGAGGGCAAGGGAGAGCAGAGACCTGCTGACAAATCCTGGGGCCCCAAGGCTGTTTGCCAGAGCGCCTCTTCTCAGAACTTGTCCTGGACCCTAAATCCTGCATCCCTCCCCCCACAGCATTTAAGTAACTACTGATGTGGTCATTATACTATCTGCTGAATTCTGGGAGTAGTTCTAAGACCGTAACTCGTAGATTCTGCTTGTCAACTTTTGAGAAGCTGGGAACACTTTGACGACACCCCCCTCCCCCTTAATACCAGAGAGATGGTTTTATACAGCGATGGCTGCATGAGGCCAGAAGGGCTGTACCTTTCCTAATTTTTGTTGTTCTTGAATCCTTGCAGAGGAAGCATAGCCAGCTTTCTGACCTCCCTTCCTAATTCTTCACGGTCAAGTTTTTTACCCGTTAATGATCCTGTTTCTTAAGGAAAAGCTTCTTTAGAGTTTTCGTTAAGTTTCTTCAATAAACCTTAAGTTTTTTTCCTCATGAGTGATTTTTTTTTGTCCCCAGTCATTTATCTAAAAGCAAAAAAAAGGATCTACTATTTATCAACACTATTATAAAAAAATAAAAATTTCATGTATGCTCTAACAACAAATTCTCCATAAAACAATGATAAATGCTCAAAATCATTATTTATCTACAAGGAGAGACTAATTGTTCTATCATTATTATGATAGAACTACTGTGATATAACAGAAAGCAAATAAAGTCTTAGCCGGTGAACAAGGAAAAGTTATCTATTTATACCATATCAATTTCCTGTTAAATCTTGTAGTTAGTGAAAAGCCATAATAAATGGTGTGGCAGGACAACTCATCTGCAATGCTCCCACAACATTAAAAAACCCATGCATCATGTGTTTTTTTTTTTAGTGAATCAATCTTGTTAGACACCCACTTAGCCATTAGAAAATGATTTTATAGTATGCTATTTATTTAGAGGTGGAAACTCAAGAAATTTCGTAAGGACAAACAGCACAGCTACGGTATAGATTCATATCCAGACATTAAAATAATTTGCCAGCAGAAGGCTTCTGATTCACCCAACAGGACATCTTTATCCAGTAAGTTCTGCATGCAAGCGGTACATCCAAATTAATAAAAACAAATTTATCATGAGAGGAAAGGTCTATGGTCGGGATGAGAAAAGATCAAGCCAGACACGGGGAAATTTAAAATGTGGGATGTGTGTCTGGAAGCATCCTGTGGTCACTAAGATCAGCCTGGTCTGCAGCCACCAAGGGCCGGGCAAAATAGAAGGGCGCACAGTAAAAAAAGGAGAGCACATTTTATAGATAAAGAACAAAGTAAGAGGGAAGGATTTTGATTAAGGAAGAAAAGGAAACTTAGGAATTGAATTAGAGGGAGGAGAACGAGAATCAGAGAGGGAGGTGGGGATGGGTGGGGATGAACGAAGGAAAGGAGAAAACAGAGGAAGCTAAGACAATACGAAACGAATAAAGAAAATCCCTAAGCCCGGTGGGTAGAGTGGATGAGGGAGAAACGACACATCACTCTATCTAAAGAAAAAGCAGCAGCCATTCCAAACTCCGCCCTGCCAAACGCCCGACCCGGTAGACGCCGCACCCGGCGCCTGGACACCGGCCCCCTGGGGCGGGCATCTGCGCGCCCCGATTGCCACCACTGCCCCTGGGTTTAGCGAACTATGATTTGGGAAGGGTCTGCCAGGGGTCTTTTCTAGGATAAGAAGGAAGGGTGCTGAGGAACTGTGGAGTTTGCGGCCAAGAAATGATAAGGCAGTGCCCTTCCCCAGAACTTCAGCTTGCCCAGGCCTGGGAATCCGAAGTCCCAGGTCCAGAAGCTTCGGGAAGTCTCTACTTCCGGCCTCCGCGCCGGCAAGAACTGTGCATGAAATATTAAGGCTTTTTGAACGCGGCTGAGGGAGACTCTCTGAACTGTGCGTCCGTAGCCACTAAGCCCGGGAGCTAGACCCGGGTGTCATCCATGCCCCTTAGTAGCCCTCCAAACCCGGCCCAGGGAAGGACTGAACCAGTGCCTTGCGGACTGGAGTCGGGTTCGCTGCGCCCCTCGACTAGGGTGGGAAGGGGATGTCTATCTGCACCGCCAGGTTGAAATGCGGAACAGCTCAACGGGGGGGTGAGGTGTGTGCGTGTTAAGAATACACGTTTTAATGAAAATCCTACTGTAATTCCTGGCCCGTCTAGGGACCTTATGTGGGCGTTAGAGTCTGGACAGACAGCAGGAGGCCTCGGCTTCGCTCCCCCTCTCGCTGCCCAGGCGTAGGGGGCAGCGCCGCTGGCACGAGCGGGTCGGGGGTCGCTCCAGCTCCCGCGCCTGGAACGGCGCGCGCACGCGGACCCCCTGGCTCCCGGGTCCGTCTGCGCGTTGAGCATCCCCGGGGGCTGAGCTCCCCAAGCTCGGATCGCGGAAAGGACGCGCTCTGAGCAGCACCAGGCCCAGGCACCGGGTCGCGCGACCGACCGCGACCTGGACTCTGCCGTCTGCGGCCTGAGCCTTCCCGCGCATTAGCCCTGCTCGGGACGTTGGGACCGCTGGGACCACACCGGTGTGAGGCGATCTGGCCCATGTGGCGCCCTAATGGCTGCGTGCGGTCAAGTCAAGCTAGCCTTGGCCTCGCCAGGAATAGAAATGATAAGAGGAGGTTCCGCTGCAAAGTGACCTAGAACTCCCGCGGTCTAGTTGTTCCTCTGCAAAGATCCGCTGGTTCTAGAACGTGTGGTCGCGCTGCAGGAGCCTTCTCCACCGCCACCGCGTCGTTTCCCACCTGGCTGCGAGCACTGTGCCCCGGGGGTTCGCCCAGAGGGACCAGAGGCTAGGGACTTCAGCCCACCCTACGGGAGAGCAGCGGTCCTTCGGGTTTGCGTTGCCCAGTTTTCCACGAGGGCTGCGTGCTTCTCACGGGAGCCTTCTCTTGGGAAGATCGCTTCTGATGAGTAGTCGTTTGGCAAAGGGTCCGAGCCCCTTCGCGGTGCACCCAGGCGATGTCACCCTGGGCAGAGCCACTTCTCCCAATCTTTCTTCCCGTCATGTAAAGTGTGGGAGAAACAACATCTCGATGTGAAATGAATTTGTAAACTTTTAAGCGCCACCCAAAAAGGGATTGATATTGATCACTAATTAATACGGTCTTCTTCCCTTTTTTTCTCCTACTGCAGGGGCATTTCTCTGCCTCTTTGAGGGGTCCCTGAAGATTTATTGAGTGTCCCCACTACTTTTGGGGGTCTCCATAGCCCCCTCCTCCGTCCCTTAAATTAAAAAAAAAATACTTTTCGTTTCCTTATCCAAACTCTCCATGGGGTTAGGACTGTTCGCCCCAGACTCATCCCATTAAGGCGTCCCCGGGACACATTTAAGGTCGTCGCTGTTCCCTCTGGGCCGCACCGCGGGGACCCCACCCAGTCCTCCTGGCCGGCTCCCTTTCCCCGGCTGCGCGCCCTCGCTGAAACCCAGGGCTCCAGCCCCGCGCTCGGCGCTGGCGCCCACGTTTGGAACTCAGCCGCCCTCGGTTCCTTTTCATTTTCCCGACAGCCTTAAGTCTGCTCCGTTCTCTCTCCTGTCCCTTCCAACTCTCCGCCGGAGCCTGACGCCGCTTGGTTTATTGACCTTAGATCTGCTGCGGGCTTTATCAGGTCGGCGGGAGCGTCCCACCGAGCACGGACCCCCCACCCCCGACCCCCAGTGGCGCGGTGGGAGCCCTTTTTAAAATTCTCTAGAGACGTCTCATTCCCGCCCCATCCCGACTCCCTGCAAGAACCTACAGAAAAATCGCCCGAATTCCCGTGATCTTGGAGAGAACCGAGGCAGGGCCTTCAAGGATACGAACATTTGCCTGTGTCCCCCCTTTATCTAGATAAGGCAGGTGAAAGTGCGTCCCTCCCTCCCTCGCAATTATTCGGATAATTGTCTCGAATCTCCACTTGGTGCTGTGTTTAGACAGTTGGAGATTGATCGTTTGAATTTCTTCAGAGTCTGCGGCCCCGGCCCCGAACGCCGCCGCCGTCTTCTCTCCTGTCGCGAGCCCTAACACGTCTCTGGACTCACACATGCAAACTGTAATTTTACGTCCTATAAATCACTTGGCAAATATAACTAGGCATTAGAAAGTCATTTGAAATGGATATTTTATTGGGCTCGAGAAATAGACCAGGGATAAAGACCAACTTATTCCCACTTCCTCAATACCAGCCTCACAAAACTGTCGAAGTGCCCCCCCTCCCCACACACACCATTGAACCCGTCAATGAAAAATCACTTTCACAGACAAGTTCTTCAGAAGAAAGAGGAAATGTCTACATCATTAAAAATGAAGTCCAATGTATTCTGTAAGGAAAAAAAAAGTTCATAAACTGGGACTTTCAAATACCTTTTTTACTCTAGGACCATTTATCCAAATAAGACTCACAGAAACAAAAACACTTCATCGCTTCTACTAATAAAAGAGCCAAACCAATTTTGTGATGATAGGTCGTAGGATTCTAGCAGACTTTCACAGCGATGTTTCCCCTCATTTCAGATATTGGCGCTTCCTTAACCTTGCCCAGCTAAAAACCTTCCAATTTCCCTCCATTTTGGTGAATCCGCAGGAGAGTGAGTGTGCGGGGACTATGAGAGAAATGAGGAGGGCCAAGGGAAACTGGAGCTGGGCAGGGGAAAAGGAAGCATAGGAGTGTAAGGTTAGAGACAGCTTTTGAATTCGTCCCGTGGAAGCCAGCAAGGCTTTGGAGAGGGAAACATACACAAAGGAACATTTTTCCGTTCTCTGCTTTGCAGAACTGGTATTTGTAGTGAGTGCACAGACATCAAGAGACTTTGCACTAAATCCTACCCAATTCCAAAAAAGGGCTCGCCTAGTCTTCCCTAAGGCTGCCGGGTTCAAATACGCCCTTGTCTGTTTTCAACCTTTGGGCACGGGGAGGAACTCAGACAGCCCAGTTGCCTTCAGAGTCTCCCAGAGCCTTAGCTGTTACTCAGGAGCTTCTCATTTTCCAACCCGTGTTTTCTCAAAGCTGCCTCTCTCTCTTTACCTTTGTCTCCCCCTTTCCTTTGGACTCAGCCCTTTTCTCAGCTACAGAGAAGATTCAAAACGCATTTGCCCAAACTCTGGATTTATAGAAATGGGAGGTCATTTTGACTTGTATGCAAACGCATCTGCAACCAAGCTCTTCAAAGCACGCAGTGGGAAGAAAAACGGGATCATTGTGGTGCACTTACAAAAACCCACCTCCACCCCTCCTTCCCATCACCTGTCTGGCTCCAGAATAAATGAAAAATTAAACCCTACCCCCTAGCCTGGCTGACCCTTGGCCTGTAAATAGGTAAAGAAAAGTATCAGATCCTGAGGTCCGTGAGGCCTATTCGCTAACTCACCAATGAAGCCATAGGACACACTGGTGAGACTTTCTGCCCTGAGAGCATACAGGGCTGGTCTGACAGGGGTCAGGAAACGTTTTCCTGAGCTTTCTTGGGGGTTCTCAAGACAGCATCAGCAGCACGGACACCAGGAGAAAGGCATGCGATCTGAGCGTGTTGGACGGAGAGGAAAGAGGGCCCAGGGGCACCGGGTCAAATCCGTTTGCTTTTTTGTGTGGTATGTATTTATTCACTTTTTCTTGAGAGACTGACCATCCCTACCGGTGGTTTCTGATTGTTGGAGTAGGAGGCTGAACCCGGAAACAGAGACACTCAAATGCTACCAAGGAGAAAGGGAAACCAAGAGAAAATGAACCAGAGAGAAGTGGGAAAGGAAGCCTTGCATCTGCGGTTTGGTCTGCCAAGAACCTCATCCTTTCTTCCTGTCCTCAGATGTCTGAGAGCCTCTAGCTGACCCTCTCCTCACTGGCAGGTCCTCTCCCTGCCCCTTTCCCCACCCCTCCCTGCTGCCCGCAGTCAGAGAGTCGGGCTCACTCTGGCCTTCTCTTCCTTCTGCCTCGCTGCTCCTGGCCTTCCTGGCCTCCCAGCTCCCTGCATCTCTGTCTTCCCGGGCGGGGGGTCCCCGGGAAGGCCGGGAAAGGACTTACCCTCAGTGGGAGCGGTGTCCCTGCAGCTCCTTGGAGGCCGGTGTGAGGCAGTCTCTCAGGGACGATAGGTCTCCGTCCCTCAGTCTCAGGGATTCCAGGCTGTTCTCTGTGGGGTGGGAGGGAGGCGTTGTGAGCCGAGTCTCCCAGCTCCCTCAGAGCTCCCAGCTTTCCCCTCGGAATTAGATAACAGGAAAAATAGATAAGAGAAGTGGTTCATTAATTCAGCAAGCTTTTTTTTTTTTTGGTATGTGTACAAGTGGAAGGAAACCCTGTTAGGGAATAAAGCCCTAGTCGGATGTTTTTTTAATAAGTCAATGTTCACAAGGTTCCAGAGATGCTTCCGGAAGGTCACTCAGAAGAACTGAGCCCTACAGGAAACAAACTGAAGGAATCACCATTTGTGGGGGGAAATGCTGACTTCACAACATGAGACTTCTTCACCCCAAGTCGCTCTCAGAGGCTAGTCCAGCCTTTCTGATGTGTGGGGCAGGCCACCTGGTGACGCTTACCTAGGCGCCATCGCCATTGTCCTCTGAAGGTGGAAATAACAATAACAGCAGCCCTGCTGTCCCTAGAAGGCAATAAAAAATAACACTAGATCATGTAGTATTTCCTGGACTCCTCACGAAAGGAGCAGCCGGCAGTTTATATAACAGTATAAGATCCTTGAGCCTAATCAGAAAGGTTAGAAATGTGCCAGTGGCCCAGTCACATAGCCTGGAAAAGGAGAGAGCCCATGTCGAATTCGAGATGAATTGATATCTAATGTAGCAATAACAAAATCAATGAATTCTTAGTATTGGAAGATACCTCAGAATTCCTGTTTCTTGCCCAAAGCAGGAAGCCCCATGAGGTGATTATCTATACTCTATTTGAATATTCCTGCTACGGGGAGCTCACCACTCTACAACACATGGAGGTACAGTGCTACTGGCCACCATACTTCTCTGCCCCACAAATGACCCAAGATCACAGGGCTGTGCCAGGCACACAGGATGCCCTGACTTATTTAGGGTGAGTCTCGTTTGTGGAGTCAGCATCTCTGAAAGACAGTTTTTAATGATAAGAAGAATAACAATGCCTTTGTATTTTAACATATTTCCCACTTCCCAGACTCCCAGAATCCTTTTTTTCTTTTTTGAGTTTTTTTTTTTTTGAGGGGGTTAGACTCCCAGAATTCTTACAACGATCTCTGCCAACTGAGAAGAGGACGTACAAGCTACTACTTTATTTCCATATGTAGGCCAGGAACCTGAAACAGAAAAGGGAAGTGAATCAAAGGGCAAATGTGTAGTGGAAAAGAACTTAGAGAGATGAAGGCCTGGAGGAAAAAAGGGAAAATGAATATTTGTTCCTTCTAAAAATTTTTAGCTACAAATATTTTTGTAAGTGATGAATAAGGTGTCTATTACTGTTATCTGCCTTTACACTCTTCCCCCCCACCCCTCCTGCCAAATAGCCTGTAAAAACTATGCCACAGGAAGATTTTAGTGTAAAACTCCCTGTGGTGTCAGATCATTAAAATTCCTAAAGAGTGAGTTGAACAGTATAAGACAAGGATGCAGAAGCTTGGGTCCACCTTCTTTCTCCAGAGGTGCAGTGTGTCTGTTATTTCACCAGAGGACTGTCTTGTTCCCACGTAGCTCCCCTCTATGGACTTTAAAAATATTATTATGGTCTGGATGGGTGATGGGGGGTGGGATGGGCTAAATGGGTGAGGGGCATTAAGGAGGGCACTTGTTGGAATGAACACTGAGTGTTGTATGTAAGTAATGAATCACTAAATTCTATTCTTAAAGAAACAATTATCATGGTAAGGGGCCCCTAGGTGGCTCAGTCAGTTAGGGTCTGACTCTTGATATGGGCTCACAGTTCCTGGGGATAGAGCCCCGTGTTGTGCTCTGTGCTGACATCAGGGAGCCTTCTTGGGATTCTCTCTCTCTCTCTGCCCCTCCCCTACTTGCCCCCCCCCAAAGAATAAATAAACACTAAAAGTTATGGTAAAATATATAAAATGTAAAATTCACCATTTTAGCCATTTTTATGTATACAATTCAGTGTATCCATATTGTTGTGCACCATCACCACCGCCCAGGTCCAGAAGTTGTTCATTTTCCCAAACTGAAACTCTGTCTGTCCCCACTAAACCTCAACTCCCCACACCTCTTTCCCCAGTCTCTGGCAATCCCCATTCTAATTTCTATTTCTATGAATTTGACCGCTCTACGTACCTCATTTAACTGGAATCATGCAGCATGTGTCCTTTCATGACTGGTTTATTTCATTTAGTGTAATGTCTTCAAGGTTCATCCATGTTGTAGCCTATGTCAGAATATCCTTCCTTTTTAAAAAAAAGTTTTTGTTTAATTTATTTTTCTAAATTTACATCCAAGTTAATTAGCATATAGTGCAACAATGATTTCAGGAGTAGATTCCTTAATGTCCCTCACCCATTTACTGGGCCCACAACCCCTCCAGTAACCCTCTGTTTGTTCTCCATAGTTAAGTCTTATGTTTTTGTCCCCATCCCTGTTTTTATATTATTTTTGCTTCCCTTCCCTATGTTCATCTGTTTCAAATATTAAAGTTCTTATATGAGTGAAATCATATGATATTTGTCTTTTTCTGACTGATTAATTTTGCTTAACACAATAGCCTCTAGTTCCATCCAGGTAGTTGCAAATGGTAAGATTTTATTCTTTTAGATCATCAAGTAATACTCCTTTGTACACATATACCACATCTATCCATTCATCCATCCATGGACATTTGGGCTCTTTCCCTACTTTGGCTATTGTCGATAGCACTGCTATAAACATTGCTGTGCATGTGTCCCTTCGAAACAGCACACCTGTATCTCTTGGACAAATACCTAGTAGTGCAATTGCTGGATCATAGGGTAGTTCTAGCTTTAATTTTCTGAGGAACCTCCGTACTGTTTTCCAGAGTGGCTGCACCAGCTTGCATTCCTACCAGCAGTACAAAAGAGATCCTCTTTCTTCGCATCCTCGCCAATAGCTGTTGTTGCCTGTGTTGTTAATGTTGGCCATTCTGACAGGTGTGAGGTAGTGTCTCATGGTGGTTTTGATTTGTATTTCCCTGATGATGAGTGACATTGAACATCACTTCATGTGTCTGTTAGCCATCTTATCCTTCCTTTTTAAAGGCCAAATACTATTCCATTGCATAGAGTGACCAGTTTGGTTCACCCATTCACCCATGGATGGACATTTCAGCTATTGTGAATAATGCTGCTCTGAGCATGGATATGCAAATACCCATTTCTAGATCCCGCTGTCAGGAAGTGGTATTGCTGAATCATAAAGCAGTTTATGTTTAATTTTTTGAGGAGCTTACATACTGTTTTCCACTCTTCACGGAGTTCTGATCTAAAACTTGGAGAGGAGTCAACCTCCACTTTTCCTACTTAGGGTTCTATCTAGGGGCAGATTGTCCTTCCTGATCAGAAATTGTAAAAGAGAATGATTTTGCAGCAGGAAAGAAGGTAGTCCATGAGGTTCTTTCGGGAACTACATTGGAGCAGAGTGCTCACAGGAATGCTTCTTTATTAAGAGATTAAGGGAGGCCACTTTTGGCTTCAAGATGCAGAGAAAACAGCACATGTGTTGAAATCCCAGAGGGAGAGGGAGACAGAATCGCAAGTAGGCTCCAGTCTGTCATGACATTAAATCATGACCTGAGCCAAGGTCAAGAGTTGGCCGCTTAACCGACTAAGCTACCCAGACACCCCTCAGATTCTTTTTTTTTTAAATACAGTTTATTTATTTATTTTAGTAAACTCCACACCCAGCGTGAGGCTTGAACTCACAACCCTGAGATCAAGAGTCGCATGCTCTTTGACTCAGCCAGCCAGGTGCCCCGATTTCCATTAAATTCTTAGTGATCAAGACGTCCTTTGACATTACATACTTTATTTATTTAATTTCTAGGAGAGAGAGAGAGAGAGACAGCGTGAGCAGGGGAGGGTCAGAGAGAGAGGGAGTCACAGACTGAAACAGGCTCCAGGCTCTGAGCTGGCAGTCAGCACAGAGCCCAACGCGGCCCGAACCCACGAATGGCGAGATCATGACCTAAGTGAAAGTCAGACGCTTAACCGACTAAGCCACCCAGGCGCCCCGACATTACATACTTTAAAAGGAAGACAGTGCAGGGCGCCTGGGTGACTTAATTGGTTAAACAATGACTTCGAGTCGGGGTATGTTATCTCTGCTGCCAGTTCAGAACCTGCCTTGTTTCTGATCATCTTTCCTCCTCTCTCTTTGCCCTACATCACTCTTGTGTGCGTGCGCGCGCGCTCTCTCCCTTTCTCAAAAGTAAAAGGAAGACAGTGCAATCATTGTTCTTATCCCTGACCATCATCCATAGCTTGTTAAGAGAGATGTGTGCAATTAAAATATGAGGAAAGGACTCATAACCCAAATGCTCTTCCCTTTAAAGGCCTTATTCATAGAAAGTCCCTTGGCTGCTAATACACCACTGAGTACATACAATAATATAATGTATTAATAAAATATATATAGTATCGATATAATGTATTAATATAATTATACATATATATATTCACAGAAAGATGCAAAGACAGTGCAGAGACGTTCCATAGACTCTACCCAGTTTCCCTCCTTCAGTGATTACATTTTACATGGTTATGGTACAATATCAAATTCAGGAAACTGACATGGTATAATGTATATGTATAGTTCTGCATCACTTTATCTTATGTAGATTCATGTAACCATTGCTGTAGTCAAGATACAGAACTATTCCGTCACCACAAAGACCACTTCCCCTGTACTACTCCTTTATAGTTGTACCCAACCCCCTTCCTAACCCCTGGCAACCACAATTTTCTCCATAGCTGTAATTTAGTTATTTTGAGAATATTATATAAATAGAATCATACTGTATGACCTTGTGAGATTGTGACCCTGTGAAACTGGCTTTTTAATTTTATAAATTTAATTTAATTATTTAATTTATGTGTATTGACTTTTGAGAGAGAGGGAGAAAGAGAGAGAAAGGGAGAGCAAGAATCCCAAGCAGGCTCTGTGCTGTCTACACAGAGCCCAGCGTGGAGCTCAAACTCACTAACTATTAGATCATCACCTAAGCTGAAATCAAGAGTCAGATGCTTATCCAACTGACTGAGCCACCCAGGAGCCCTGAAATTGGCTTTTGAAAATTAGTATAATATCCTTGAGATTCAGTCAGGTTGTTGGATTATCATTAGTTTGTTTCTTTTCATTGCTGAATAGAATCCCATGGTATGGATGCATCACTGTTTATTTAACCGTTAACCTATTGAGGGGCATTTTGGTTATTTCCAGTTCTTGGCTATTACAAATGAAGCTGCTAAAATTAATTGTATAGGTTTTTGTGTGGACATAAGTTTTATTTCTCTGGGATGAATGCCAGGAGTGTGATTACTGGGTCACATGGTAATAGTATTTTAATTTTGTAAGAAACTACCAAACTGTCTTCCAGAGTGACAGTATCTTTTTATATTCCACCGCCAATGTGTGAGAGATGCAGGTTTCCCGCATCCTCGTCAGTATTTGGTATCTCACTATTTTCAATTTTAGCTCTTCTGATTGGTGTGCAGTGATATTTATCATGGCATTAATTTGCATTTTCTTGATGGCTAGTGATGTTTCTTGAAAATCTTTTCATGTGCTTCTCTGCAATTGTATATCCTTTTCAGTGAAATGTCTCTTCATGTCTTCTGCCTGTTTTCTAATTGGGTTGTTTGTTTTTTCCCTGTTGAGTTTGAATGTTCCTGATATGAATCTTTTGTCAGATATGTGGCTTGCAAATATTTTCTTCCTGTCTCTGACTTATTTTTTAATCTTCTTAAGAAAATTTTTCACTGAGAAAAGTTTTCGATTTTTGTAAAGTTCAATTTATTAATTTTTCTTTTATGGATCATATTTTTGGTGTCATGTCAAAGAAACCTTCACCAAACCCTAGCTTCTGAAGATTTTGTTATACTTTCTTCTAAAAATTTTATACCTGTATATTTTACATTTAAATCTGTGATAATTAATTTTGAGTTAGTTTTGTGTAAGGTGTGAGTTTAGTTCGAAGTTTACTTATTTGTTTTACCTATGGATATCCAGTTGTTCCAGCACCATTTGTTGAAAGACTATCCTTCCTCCATTGAATTGCACCTTTGTCAAAAATCACCTGGCCATACTTGTGTGGGTCTATTTCCAGGGTCTCTATTCTGTTTCAATGCTCTTTGTATCTATTTCCTTAAAAATACTATGCATTCTTGATGACTGTAGCCATATAATAAGTCTTGAAATCAAGCAAAGTGATTTCTCCTACTTTATTCTGCTTTTTCAAAATCATTTTAACTATTCTAATTCTTTTGCCTACCTACATAAATTTAAAAATAACCTTATCTGTAGTTATAAAAAGTCTTACTGAGATTTTCACAAGAGTTGCATTAAATCTATATAAGAAATTTGGGAGAATTGACATCTTTACTATGTTGAGTCTTCCAATTCATGGACATGGTATGTCTCTCTGTTTATTTAAATCTTTCTTGATTTCTTTCACTAGTGTTTTGTAATTTTTAGTGTACAATCCTATACATGTTTTGTGAGACTTACTCTTAAGTATTTATTTTTTGAGCAATTGTATATATTATACATTTAATTTCAGTTTTCTCATATCGTTGCTAGCATATAAAAACATAATTGTATGTATAAAAACATAATTGCAAATAAAAACGTCTTGCATCCTGCAACCTTGTTGAGCTCATTTTTTAGTTCTAGAAATCTTTTTTTGAGATTCATTGGGGTTTTTTATGTAGATGATCATGTCATCTGCTAATAGACATACTTTTATTTCTTCCTTTCTGATCTGTATTCCTTTTATTTTCTTTATTTTCCTCATAGTTCTGGCTCGACCTTCTAGTACTGTGTTGAACAGAAATAATGAGAGTGGATATCCTTCTCTAATTTTCAGTCTTAAGGGGAAAGCATTCAGTCTTTCATCATTAAATATAATATTAGCTATAAGTATTTTGTAAATCATCTCAGTCAAGTTGAGGAAATTCTCCTCTTCCCAGTTTTCAGAGTTTTCTTTGTGAACAGGTGTCAAGTTTTGTCAAAAACTTTTTTCTGTACCAATTGGTATAATCATATGATTTATCTCTTTTTTTGGCTTATTAGTGTGGATTACATTGATTGATTTTCAAATATTTTTTTTTTGTAATATTTTTTATTTATTTCTAGGAGAGAGAGAGAGAGACAGCGTGAGCAGGGGAGGGTCAGAGAGAGAGGGAGTCACAGACTGAAACAGGCTCCAGGCTCTGAGCTGGCAGTCAGCACAGAGCCCGACGCGGGGCTCGAACCCACCAACCGCGAGATCATGACCCAAGCGAAAGTCAGACACTTAACCAACTAAGCCACCCAGGCGCCCCTGATTTTCAAATATTTAACCAGCTTTGCATCTCTGGAATAAATCTCTCTAGTCATAATGAGTAATTCCTTTTATGTATTGCTGTATTCTATTTACTAATATTTTGTTAAGGATTTTGCATTTGTATAAATGAGAAATATTGGTCTGTAGTGTTCTTTTTGTGTTTTTCTTAGTGTTGTTTTGGTATCGGAGTAATACTGGCCATATAAAATACATTGGGAAATGTTTCCTTCATTTCTGTTTTTAGGAAGAGATTGTGTAGAATTTGTGTTATTTCTTCATATTTATAATATTCGGTAGAATTATCCAATAAAATAATCTGGGCCTGGATATTTCTTTTTTGAGAATTTAAATTACAAATTACAAATAACTACAGGGTTATTAACATGATCTATTTCATATTAAGTTGTGGTAGTTTGTTTTTTTTTAGGAATTGGTCTATTTTATCTAAGCTGTCAAACTCATGTGTGTAAAATAGATCATAGTACTCCCTTTTCGTCTTATGATGTTTGTACGGTCTGAAATGATATTCCTTGTTTCATCCCTGATCTCGGCAATTTGTATCTTCACTCTCCTTTTAAAATTTTCAATGTTGCTAGAGTTTTGTCAATTTTATGGATGTTTTCAGCCAGCTTTTTGTTTCATTGATGTTTCTTTATCATTTTTTTTCTGTTTTCAAATTCGTTGATATCTATTCTTGCCTTTATTATTTTCTTCCTTCTGCTTACTTTGGATTTTTTTCACTGACCTTTCTAGCTCTGTGAGGTGGGAACTTAGATTTTATTCGTGACTTTTCCCCTTTTCTAATACAAGCATTTGATGTTATAAATTTCCTTCTTAGCACTGCCTTCACTATGCCCCTCAAAATTAAAAAAAATTTTTTAATGTTTATTTATTTTTGAGAGAGACAGAGACAGAGTGTGACTCAGGGAGGGGCAAGGAATGGGAGACACAGAATCCAAAGCAGGTTCCAGACTCCACGCTGTCAGCACAGAGCCCAATACAGGGCTCGAAGCCACAAACCTGAGCTGAAGTTGGATGCTTAACCAACTGAGCCATCCAGGTGCCCCCCCACCACACATAATTTTTTAAAATTGTGTCCTCCTTTACAGATTGCAAAGCTAAGTCAGAACAAGATTACATATTCAAGGAACACAACTAGGCAGTGGTAGAAAAATTTTTATCTCCTTGTGGTTGGTATAATTGAGATATAATATATAAGTTTCAAGTGAATAATGTTAAGGATTTGATATTTGTATATATTGTGAAATGATCACCATAATTAAGTCTAGTTAACATCTGTCACCATACATAGTTACAATTATTTTCTTGTGATAACAACTTTTTTTGTGATAATAAATTTTAAGATTTACTCTCTAGTAGCTTTCAAGTATGCAATATAGTATTATTAACTATAGTCACCATGTTGTACATTACATTGTATGACTCATTTATTTTATAACTATAAATTTGTACCTTTTAACACTCTTCACTCATATTTCCCACTCTTCATCCCCTGCCTCTGGCAACCACCAATCTGTTCTTTGTATCTATGAGTTTATTTTTTTTTAAATATTCCACTTACAAGTGATATCATATGGCATTTGTCTTTCTTTTTCTGCGTTATTTCACTTAGCACAATGCCCTCAAGGTCCATCCATGTTGTTGCAAATGGCAAGATTTTATTCTTTCTTTTATGGCTGAGTAATATTCCATTGTATATATAACCATACCTTCTTTATCCATTCATCTGTTGGTGGACACAGGTTGTTTCCATGTTTTGGCTATTATAAATAATGCTGTAACAAACATGGGATTGCATATATCTTTTTTTATGTTTATTATTTTTTTTTAATTTTAAGACAGAACCAGAGAACATCAATGGAGGAAGGGGCAGAGAAAGAAGAGTGAGAGAGAAGACCAAGCAGGCTCTGCACTATTAGCATGGAGCCTGACTTGGGCTCAGACTGTGACATCATGACCTGGGCTGAAATCAAGAGTCAGACTCTTAACTGACTGAGCCACCCAGGGGCCCCAGGATTGCATATATCTTTTTGAATTAGTATTTTCATCCCTCAAATTTTTTATGTTGTATTTTCATACAGTTTTATGTATTTTATGATTTTCCTTGAAACTTTCTCTCTGAACCATGTACTATTTAGAAGTGTATTGTTTAGTTTCCAGGTGTCTACAGATTTTTCAGTCCTTTTTCTGGTATTGATTTTTTATTTTCACTTTATTGTGGTCAGAGAACATATTCTGTATGACTTTAATTCTTTTAAATTTATTCAAATTTGCCTTATGAGCCAGGACTTGGTCTATATCGGTTCCATGGATATTTGAAAAAAAAAAAAAAGTATTTTGCTGTTGTTGGGTGGAATGTTGTGCCAATATTGATCATTTAGTGTTGGTTGATGGTATTCTTACAGAGTTTTTGAATGTGTCTCTTTGTACAGAGTTTTTAGTAGGTACATAGGTATTACATTATTAGTCCATAACTTCTCACTATCTACTGGTATCAACATTTTACCACTCTGAGTGAAGGAGTGAAGTGTAGGAATCTTACTTCCCTTTATGTTCTTCCATTTATAGAGTAATTGTCTTAAGTATTTCCTCTGCATACAGTGAGAATCATATCAATGTTATAATTGTTGTTTCAAAGGCCAAGTATAATTTTTAGAATTCGAAAAGAGAAGGAAAATCTATTTTATTTACCCATATTTTCCCATTTATGTTGTTCTCTTTCCCTTCCTGATGTTCCAAGATTTTTTCTTTTATTGTTTCTTTTCTGTTTAGAGAACTTCCTTTAGCCATTCTTTTAATGTAGGTCTTTAGCAACAAGTTCTATTAATTTTCTTTTATTTGAGCATGCCTTGATTTACCCTCATTCCTGATGCATATTTTTGCTGAGTGCAGAATTCTGAGTTGACAGTTTTTTCTTTTTGCTCTTAGAAAATATTATTCTACTTCCTTCTGGCTCCCATGGTTTTTGCTGAGAGATATGCTGTCATTCCAATTGTTTTTCCTCATAGGTAGGGTGTCATTTTTCTCTCACTGCTTTCAAGACTTTTTCTTTGTCTTTATTTTTCTAAAGTTTGGCTAGAATGAGTTTTGAGGTGAATTTCTTTAAATTTATCTTGTTTTGAGGTTCATTAATTTTTTTTAAATCTCTAAGTTTACTCTTTTGCCAAATTGGAAATTTTCAGCCTTTTTAAATAAATACTTTTTTAACCTTGCTCTCTTCCTGGCATTCCAGTGACATGTTATTTATTTATTTATTTATTTATTTAGTTAGTTAGTTAGTTATTGTCCTGTCATCTCTGAAGTTCTCTTCATTTTTCAGTCTATTTTCTCTCTGTTGTTTATAGTGGGTAATGATTTCTATTGTTCTATTTTTTTTTTGGTTTTAGATATTTTATTTTTAAAGAATCTCTACACCCAACATGAGACTTGAACCCACAATTCCAAGATCAAGAGTTGTACACACCACCAACCAAGCCAGCCAGGTGCCTCTTGTGTTCTATTTTCAAGTTCACGGATTCTTACCTTTGTCCTCTCCATTCTGCTGTTGAATCCATCCACTGAATTTTTAATTTTGGTTACTGTATTTTTTTAGTTCTAAAATTGCCATTTGGTTCTTCTTTATTTGTTCTTCCTTGCTAAGAGTTTCTGCTTTTTTCATTTGTTTCAAGTGTGTTTGTAATTGCTTATTGAAGCACTTCTATTATGGCTTCTATGAAATCTTTGTCAGATAATTCTACTATGTGTGTCATCTTGGTTGATTGTCTTTCCTTATCAGGATGAATTTTCCCTGTATAAGTATATTCCCTGTATATTCCTTTCTCAGTATAAGGAATGATTTTCAGTTGAAACCTGGACATTTTGCATATTACATTATAAGACTGGATCTTATTTAAGTCTTCTCTTGTAGTAGGTTTCTGACACTACTGGAAATTCAGGCTCCCCTCTAAGCCTCTACTGATGCAACTCTGCCTGACATCATCAGAGGTGTCTTGTTACTCTTTGTGTGGCCTCCATTTATGCCACAAGAAAAAGCAAAGCCTCGTTATCCATGTGTGGTGGTGAAAGTCCTAACTCCATTAGGTTTCTCTAACACCATTTCAGCTGAGAGCGTGGTTGCTATGTTGCTGCTGGGTGGGGTTGTGAGACTGGGCTTCCAGTGGGGTTTTCACTGACAAGGCAGAGTGAAGGACTTCACAAAAAATGTTAAACTTTATTGAGGGAGAAGGAAGAGGTGGACAAATGGAGAAACACACTACTCTCTTAGATGAGAAGACTCAATATTGAAAGAGACATTGATATTTTAGAACTTCAGAAATTTACCCTAACATTGATTTGAAACAGTAAAGGGATAAAAATGGCCATGAAAGAAAAGTAATCATAGGGGACTTGGCCACTACATGTTAAAATGCTTTATAAAGCTGTAATCACTGTGGCACTGACTTAATAATATCAGATAGGTCAATGGAAAGAGGTAGGTAGCCTAGAAATATATTTAGAAGTTTACTACATTATAATGTGGCATTTCAAAAAGAACAAGATTATTCAATATAAGTGTTTGGATAACTGTTAACCATGTAACAAAGTATAATAACAAATATTACCTCACACTGTACTGTATATATAAACTTTAGTTGTATCAAACATATAATTTAAAAAAATTAAAACCAAAAAAGTTGTAGAAAAAATATATTGAACATTTACTTATATAATCTCAGGGTAGGAAAGACCATTCCATGCATGATATCAAGGTAGAAACTATAAGGGAACATATTTATAAATTTAACTAGATAAAAATTAAAATTCTATATAGCAAAAAATTACTATGAGATATTGGAAGAAGTTACTTGCAACTTACATGTCAGACAAAGTCAACATTTCTTTTTCTTAAGTAGGCTTCACACCCAATGCAGGGCCCAATGTGGGGCTTGAACTCACCACTATCCTGGGATCAAGACCTCAGCTGAGATTAAGAGTCAAACACTTAAACTACTGAGCCTCTCAGGCACCCATAAGGTTTTAATATATATGAAGCATTTACAAATCAGTAAGAACAAAACAAGTCTTCAGGAGAAAACTAGATGAAGGCTATAACTAGACATTTCACACACAAAAGAATTGCCAATTAGTATGAAAAAAGTTAAACTTCACTAATAATTTATATAAATGCAAATTAAAACATAAGTGCAGCATCATTTTTGTTAATTGAGTTAACAAAGCTGAAAGGTGGTCATTCTGGCTGATAAGCAGAGTAAGGTGAGAGGTGATCGGATCAAGGTGAGCCTGGAGAGATCGGCTTGGGCCAGTTTGTGGCCATGCAAGCCATGCTATGATTTTGGGTTTTATTCCAGAAAAATGGTAAGTCTTTGAAGGGTTTTAATCAAGAGAATTACATGATCAGATTGATATTTTGAATAGGTCACTATAGCTCACATAGCTGGACAGAAAGATAGATAGATACTATCTATTTAGGTATATACCCATATTATCTATTTGTGTTGGAAAATGTCTGGAAGAAGAATCAGTTAATTCTAACATTTTAAAAGTGGTTGATTTTGGGTGATGACATTTCTGGTGATTTACATGTTTCTTTTTCCTTTTTTTTTTTTAATGTTTATTTATTTTTAAGAGAGACAGATACAGAGAGACACAGAATCTGAGGCAGGCTCCAGGCTCTGAGCTGTCAGCACAGAGTCCGATGCGGGGCTAGAACTCACTAACTGTGAGATCATGACCCAAGCCAAAGTCAGATGCTTAACCTACTGAGCCACCCAAGCACCCCAATGTTTTTCTTTTTCTTAATCCTTACTTCCTCTTTTTTCTGCAAATATTATGTATTACTAACTTTTTTGTTTGTTTTTAGATTAGGGACCTGTGGAGATAAAGTTGCACAAGATTTAGAATCAGACAATCCTGGTTTAACACCCTTCCCCTGCCCCCCCATCAGCTGTTTGGCAATTGAACAAGATACTTATTCCTCTGATTTCCTTTTGTCTGGCAGAAGACCTGTGAATAAAAATAAAAATAAAACAACAAAGTTTTACCCTTAAAAATGGTGATGGTAATAAATGCTTATCTCACAGAATTTTTATGACCATATATTCAATTGCACACATAATTAGTAAGTATTTAATAACTACATAAATGGTAGTTGAAAAGATGATGTTTAGTGTAACCCAGAGTGTTATGACACATGGTTGAAATATCGCTGAGATTTATCTGTAGTTTATTTAAAAGACTAAGTGAGTTAGCACTGTACCTGATTAAATGTGCAAAGGAATTATTTTGAGCTTATACATTTAAAAAATGTTTATTTACTTTTAAGAGAGAGAGAGAATGCACGTGGCAGAGAAAGAGGGAGACAGAAGATCTGAAGATGATTCTGTGCCAACAAGCAGAGAGCCCCATGTGGGCCTTGAACTCATGAACTGTGAGATCATGACCTGAGCTGAAGTTGGAAGCTTAACTGACTGAGCCATCCGGGTGCTCTAGGCTTGTACATTTTAACAAAGATTTGTTGGTAGCTTGAAAGAAGTTAGGTATTGTCAAGATTGTGACAAATTTTGTAGGTTTCAAAAAAGATTATATATAATTTGTAGCAAATATTCCCCAAGGAAGCTTCCATTTCTGAGTTAATGTCACCCATTCTTTAGATTATACTTGTTGAACAAATGAAATCATCGAATAAAATTTTGAAATAATCTTGCCAGTGGAGAGTATAGCATTCAGATAGCATTGTCAGGTAAAATTTAAGACATATGATTTGTTGTTTATATGAAATTCAAATTTTATTGAGCATTCTATGTTTGTATTTGCTGAATCAGGCAACCCTAACTATGGAGAGGCCATTACAAGTGTTTTGGGGTCAATAGATGGGGACACTTGTTGATGGGGATGGCCTGTGAATGAGAGTATCCTTATAGTTAGAGGGTACTTAGGGCACTGCATTATGAAAGTGCCCTGTTCTGGGTGCTTGCATGGCTCAGTTGGTTGAGGGTACGACTTTTTATTTTGGCTCAGGTCATGATTCCAAGGTCATGGGATCGAGCCCTATGTCAGGCTCTGCACTGAGCTTGCAGCCCTCTTAGATTCTCTCCCTCTCTCTCTTTCTCTCTCTCTCTCCATTTGCTCCTCCTCCTCTCTCTTTCTCTCTCTCATATATAAATTAAAAAAAAAAAAGAAAGTACCCTGTTCCAAAATTTGGATTGGTACATTATGACAACCCAGAGTTAAGAATAAACGAATATTTAATGAAAGTTGCATTTGAATTGGGTCATGAAAGAGGGTGGTTTTTCCAGGAATATTATCCATGTACATAACAAAATATGTTGGACACAGTGCCTGCCTGCTCCACCCGCTATTCCCATAATTCCTGTTTTATGATTTGTTTTTCTCAAGTCACTCACATACGCAGATTCACTGATGCCTCAGCGCCTCCCCTCCATCAAGCTGGACTGTGACTAAGCTGATGGTGGTTGAGTCCACAGACTAACACACTCGGTGCTTTCGGGCCAAAGGGGAAGAAACCGGACCAGGAGGAGCCATGCTGAGTTTGTGATTTTCTGGGAGTAAAGTCTCCTCTTAAGAGGGTGAATGAACTCTTTTCTCATCCTGTTCCACTAGTCATCTTTTCCTGGTCCTTTGGTGGAGAGTGTACCCTCCCCCACTTTGAGGGTTTATAGTTACAGGGTGACTCGTTCCTGGTTGTTGAGTTGTGTGACATCTGAGAGTCACCACCTCACACTATTTTCATTTAAAAAACCCACATAAATACAAACATTGTGATTCAGGTTTGTATCTAAGAAAGTTTGGAAAGATGCTGCAGATGTAAAGCTAGTTACTGTGGGAGATTGGGATTAAGAGACTGGGGAGTGAGGGTGGCGTAGGCACTTTTACTTTTATACCTTATCCAGTTTTTTAAAGATATATTTTAAAAACATTTTTAATGTTTATTTTTTGAGAAAGAAAGAGACACAGAATGTGAGTGGGGGAAGGACAGAGAGAGAGAGGGAAACAGAGAATCTGAAGACAGGCTCCAGGCTCTGAGCTGGCTGTCAGCACAGAGCCTGATGCAGGGCTCGAACCCATGAACCGAGAGATCATGATCTGAGCCAAAGTAGGACGCCAAACCAACTAAGCCACCCAGGTGCCCCAATGTTTATTTATTTTTTGAGAAAGAGAGAGACACAGAGTGTGAGTGGGGGAGGGGC
The DNA here is from genome assembly GCA_017311185.1 of Proteles cristata cristata. Taxonomy (NCBI): domain Eukaryota; kingdom Metazoa; phylum Chordata; class Mammalia; order Carnivora; family Hyaenidae; genus Proteles; species Proteles cristata. The sequence goes on from JAESUZ010005557.1 coordinate 364,989, forward strand.
AGAGAGACAGGGGGAGACACAGAATCCAAAGCAGGCTCCAGGCTCTGAGATGTCAGTACAGAGCCCGAGGTGGGGCTTGAACCCACAAACTGCGAGATCATGACCTGAGCCAGTCAGATGCTTAACCACCTGAGCCACCCAAGTGCCTCTACCTTATCCATTTCTGTACTGCATGCAAAAAATAAATTCTTTTACAAAGAGTGTAATAATAGACCAGCAACAAAGCAGTGAAATTAGAGACCAAATTCTAAACTAAAACCCACTCCCAAACATCTATTTCATTCATCTTGAGACACTGCCTTTCCCATGCACACCTGTGGCACAGAATGTGTGCTACATTGTATTCTGCTGTGTTGCTCAAAATTGCGTCCCAGCTGTTTCTCTGCATTGCTACCGTGTCACTTTTCAGGGTTAGAAGGATGGACTTTGAGTTACCAGTGGCTTGCATCACCAACTTGTCTTCCCCAGGCACTGACCTGAGCAGCCAGCTGAGGAAGGTGTGTGTTGGGTGTGGGTGTGTGAGGGACAGTTTCCTGGCTTTTTTCCTTCTTCTTCTTTTTTTTTCATCTGGAACGAGAGACACCGGAAGTAGGTTTTCTCTGGAGTCCCTTCCAGGTGTCATCTATTACCTTCATGCAGCACATCATCAATAATGGTCATTTGGACATAATTCTTTGTAAATCTTTATTTAATCCACCAGCCTTTCTGTTTTAAGATCACTTGGCCTAACGCAGCTCATTTATCCTCATGATAGATACATGGCGGTAGATACAATTTTCGCTTTTGGAGATGGAGAAACTGAGTCCAAAGGTGTGGGATGATTTACCACAGCGTCGGCATCTTATCAGGGCAGCCCCCCCGGGTTCGGCTTCCCTGCGTTATGGGTGATGGGTAGCAGACGACATCTCTGAAGAGCAGGCAATTCGAGGCGGCTTAGGTACGATTGTTAAATAGATCCATCATTCTCCTGTCATCTCCCGTTTTTCTCCTCTTAAGATTCCAAGTCACTATTTTTTTTGTGGCATTTATTTGTGACATTTTCATGAATGGACCCTTGGAACCAACACACACAGAGACACACGGCAATTTGGTCACACCTAGGAGGCAGATAAAGCCCAAGGGAGCCTGCAAAAGGATCTGTAGATAAAAAGTCCGGTATCTGGGCAGGTAACACCCAATTACAACAGAGCAGTGTTGACTTACACTTTTCCTTATCGGGGGAATCAGGTATTTGTGTAAATCAGAAAAGGATTTGATGGATGCTATTTCACTGGAGTTTCCAGCCAAAGGACAGGTTTGGTTAAACAAAATATATATTCTCCTTATCTACAGTGGCAACTATCATGCAACTCCCCGTCTCCCTTCTCCTCCGAGCCTTATAAAAACGAGGGCCTTATCTCGAGTTTGTAAGAGCCTAATGTCTAGCAGGCTCTGGGCTAAAATCACTCTGACAGCCCAGCACCTCAGGCCCGGCAGAGCCATTTGGGCAGACAGATGATCTTCCCTTATCTCCAATTGTCTTGGCAATAAATGTCCTTCTCTTAAGATGCCTGTTTAGACTACCCCAGTGGAAAAGAACAGGTACCATCTCGCGTGATGGGAGAAGATTGGGAGATTCGCTCTGCGGCGTCCGATGGCCATGCTGGGAAAGAACATAGCTCGGAGGAGGAGGCTGGCAGTCATGATGACGGCCAGCTCGTCCAGGAAGGAGGCTGGGGAGCCTCGGTCAGGGGAGTCTGACCCTGACCTCAGTCAGGGAGTCTGAGTGTTGGTAATAAAGAGTAGGAATGAGGCCAGACGCAGACGGGGGAAGTGGGGAGAGCGACTTCCATCAGACAAAATGAAGTTACTCAGATTTTTGTGCTGCTTCTTGAAAACGCTGGTGGCTTTTCAGGCTTGATATCAGACACCGGTTGGGGGTGGTGACCAGATACAGTGGAGTCAGGGACGTGCGTGAGGCTCGGCCTCTAACCTGCGGGGAGGCCTTGAACAAGGCCCCACGGTGCCAGGTGGCCGAGGTGCAGGAGGGCAGCAAACCTCTGCCTTGCCTTGCCAGGGCTCGAGGTGCATGGCCCTGAACTCACACGATGGGCAGGGAGCCGGTGAACTGGATCCGCCTTGAGCCTTTTCCATGAATCCAACCTGAGTCTGTCTCTCCTTTCCCTTCTAAATACGCTTGATTTTTGGATGCAAGTAAGGAGCTCTTCGGAGTGAAAATCCTGGGGTGGCCCCGACTCACCCAAGAGCGTCCCGTGAGACCCTGTACATCGTCTCCCCCTAAGAGAGGCATCTAATGCGTGCTTTGGTCACCTCAGTGACACGGATGCCTCGCTCTTCCTGGGAAAGCTGAGTCAGAACTGCATGGACCTGGCCACGACATTCTTCCAGCTATTTAGTTGGGAATATGTTTCCCGTTCTTAGTTCTGATTTGCAGTTCCCTAACCATTAGCATCTTTTCATGTGCTTCTTGGCCTTTTGTATGTGTCTCCTTTAGAGAGGTGCATATTCAAGTCCTTTGCTCAGTTTTCAGGGGGTTGTTTTTTCTGTTATGATTGGATTGTAGAAATTCTTGAGATATTCTGTGTATTAACTCCTTATCAGATATAGGATTTGCAAATATTCTCTCCTGTCCCGTAGAATCCCTTTTCACTCTGCTGACTGTGTCATTGGCTGCACAGAAGTTTTAAAGTTTGCCGTGGTCCAGTTTCTTTCCTTCCTTCGTTGCCTGTGCTTTTCTTGTCAAATGGACAGACTATGAGGGGCACCTGGATTAAGCATCTGGTTAAGCATCTGACTCTTGGTTTGGCTCAGGTCATGATCTAATGGTTCATGAGTTTGAGCCCTGCATCAGGCTCTGTGCTGCTGGTGTGGGATCTCCTTGGGTTTGTCTCTCTGTCCTTCTCTTTCTGAACCTCCCCTGCTTTCTTTCTCTCTCTCTGTCTCTCAAAATAAATAAACGTTAACGAAAAAAATGGACAGACTATGAGATGTGGGCTGGTCTTGGAAAGCCAGACACATGGAATTTTCATGAACACAAGTCCCCAGACAGTGGGGAGAACAGAGCTTCATAGCCTTGTACTCTCCTTGTCCCTACAGCTCCTGGTGTGTGTGTGTGTGTGTGTGTGTGTGTGTGTGTGTGTGTGTGTGTGTGTGGTAACAGAGAGAAAGATTATAGCCACTTTGTTTCTTCTTTGGAGGAGGCAAACCCTTCTGTTCCTATGTGGGTCAGAATGTGCCTTTTCTTTTCAAGGCTGACTCTGGTTTGAGACTCTCCTAATCTGTTTTCTAAAGTGACCATTTTGTTCAACTTCAGATACCGGCCTGTAATTCATTTCGTTTTTGCTCTGAAAAATTCTGTTTTAACTATGAAATTAATTCGCACTCTCCGGACACATTTTGGAAAATATAAACATATACAAAGAAGAAAACAGGAGCCACCTGTAAACCCTCTGTTGAGATGTAGCCTCACATTACACTTTGATGTATTTCTGTCCAGGCTTGATTGAGGGAGAGGTGGGTTGATATGCAGACAGACAGACAGATAGACAGACATAGCCACACATAAATGGGTGTTTATTTTCATAGTTGATGTCATCTTATATTTCATTCTTTCTCTCTTTCCAGACCTCCACACCTCCTCTTCTTCCTCTATCTCAGCTTCTTTTTCTTAATGTTTATTTATTTATTTTGAGAGACAGAGATAGACAGTGAGTGGGCAAGGGCAGGGAGAAAAGGAGGGAGAGAACCCCAAGTAAGCTCCATGCTGTCAGTGCAGAACACGATGCAGGGCTTGAACTCATGAACTGTGAGATTATGACCTGAGCTGAAGTCAAGAGCCATACGCTTAACCAATGAAGCCACCAGGTGCCCCTCAGCTACTTATCTCATTGAGAAAACAGAAGCCATCTTGTGTTCCAAGCCTGGTCCACCCACCTGCCTCTCGCAGGACCTGTCTGACCCTCCTTCCTATCTGTGTGTGGCCATGCTGCCCTTGCTCATCCTAAGGCCACTCCCTTCTCTCCTGTGGGCCCCGTTCCTTCCTGATGCTTGAGGGTGGCCTCTACAGATCTCCCCTCTCTCCTCTGGTTCATCCCTTCTTTCTCTCCTGGATCATTCCTGCTACCCATCAGACACAACATAATAGCTGCTTTCTTTCAAACCTAAATTCTCTCTCACTTAGTTGCACGTTCCCCTGAAAGCAGGGAATAAACCAGGCACATCCTATGAAGGATGAATAAGTGCATTCACCTGTAGTGTAGGGTACTTACACTGAGGTCATGGGAGGTGATTCTGGAAGGAGAGGCTGGGGTCAGAGTGCTCAGGGCTTTGAGTGCTTTGTTCTATAGAAGATAGGGAATCATTTAGGGCTTTGAGGAAGGGGGCCGTGGAGGCTTCGGGTGTTGGCTTGCTGAGGCTGTTCTGTAGCAATGAGGAGGGGTGGGGAGAGCTGTTGGGTGGTTGGTGTCCCAGCCCAGGCTGGAGAGGACCAGGTCCCTAGTGATGGAGGTGGCTGTGGAGCCCAGGGGAAGTACGCTGCAAGAGGCCTGGTCTGCCATGAAGTTTTAAGTCACAAAAATAAGTTGGATGTGAGTGGAGAGGGAGGGAGGAGTAAAAGATACCTCTAGTCGTGGGACTGAATGTTGGTAAGAAAAGGAGTTCTCTCATCTTTTATTTATTAATTAATTAATTATTTATTTATTCATTCATTCATTCATTTAATTTTATTATATATTTTTCCCTTAAATAGTTTACTGTTAAGTTGGTTTCCATATAACACCCAGTGCTCATCCCTAAAAGTGCCCTCCTCCATGCCCATCACCCCCTTTCTCCTCTCCTCCACCCCCATTAGTCCTCAGTTTGTTCTCAGCATTCAACAGTCTCTCATGGTTTGCCTCCCTCCCTCTCCCCAACTATTTTCCCCCTTCTTCTCCCCCATGGTCCTCCGTTAAGTTCCTCCTAATCCACCTATACGTGCAAACATATGGTATCTGTCCTTCTCTGCCTGACTTATTTCACTCAGCATAACACCCTCAAGGTCCATCCATGTTGCTACACATGGCCAGATTTCATTCTTTCTCATTGCCATGTAGTATTCCATGGTATAGATAAACCACATCTTCTTGATCCATTCATCTGTTGATGGACACTGAGGCTCTTTCCATGTTTTAGCTATTGTGGAGAGTGCTGCTATGAACATTGGGGTACATGTGCTCCTGTGCCTCAGCATTTCTGTATCCCTTGGGTAAATTCCTAGCAGTGCTATTGCTGGGTCATAGGGGAGTTCTATTGTTAGTTTTTTTGAGGAACCTCCACACTGTTTTCCAGAGGGGCTGTACCAGTTTACATTCCCACCAACAGTGTAGGAGGGTGCCCGTTTCTCCACATCCTCGCCAGCATCTAGAGTTCTCTGATTGGCTCATTTTAGCCACTCTGACTGGCGTGAGGTGGTATCTCAGTGTGGTTTTGATTTGTATTTCCCTGATGAGGAGGGACGCTGAGCATCATTTCATGTGTCTGTTGGCCATCTGGATGTCCTCTTTGGAGAAGTGTCTGTTCATGTCTTCTGCCCATTTCTTCACTGGATTATTTGTTTTTTGGGTGTGGAGTTTGGTGGGTTCCTTATAGATTTATTTACTTAAAATATTTATTTTTGAGAGAGAGAGAGAGAGAGAGAGACCATGAGCAGCGGAGGGGCAGAGAGAGAGGCAGGGACAGAGGATCCAAAGCAAGCTCAGCACTGACAGCACAGGGTCCGACATGGGGCCCGAACTCATGAACTGCAAGATCATGACCTTAGCCAAAATCAAGAGTCAGACACTCAACTGACTCAGCCACACAGGTGCCCTTATCACTTTTTAAAAATAGGCCTGAGAAGAAGATGAAAAGGCAGGTGGTTTCTAAAATGTGGAGGTGGGAAGCTGGCCCTGGATTGCTTCCATCGCAGAGAGAAGTGATGAGGGTTTTGTCCGCTGGGTCTTTCCGCCTGTAGGCTAGGGTGACTGGTGTTGGGTGGGAGGGCTCTCTAGGGACCACGAGCTGGCCCTGCCCCTCATCAGTGGGGCTTCCTCTGGGCAGCAGCAGGGGCAGGTGGTCCGTGGTGACAGGTAGGGCTGAGGAAGTAAGGAGGGTGCTTCTGGGAGAAGGGTCCTTAGTTTAATTCTCTGTTTACAAATAAGGTGAGAGAGGTCCCATGGAAAGGATTTGCTGGGGAAGCAGGAAGAGGGTTTTGGTGAAGGGAGAAGCCTGGGATCCAAGAGGGGGAAAAGATGGTGGTGAAGGGTTCTGGTGGGGATTGGGGGCAGCTCGGGACAGTTACAGGGGAGAGGACAGCTTGGAGTGAGAAGGTGGGAGACAGAATAGGAGATGGGATGAGGTGGGACATGTAGACACATCCAGAAGATGTCACTTGGGGAGGAAGTCCTTCTGCAAGCAGACAAGACAGGGCTTAGACGGCAGCTGTCGAGCTCTGCAAGGCCTCTTGGGTTCCTCTCCTTATTTAGGTGAAAGGTGCTATTTTCACTTCTGAACTTGGACAGTAGGACCCCTCCCAACCTCTCCCCAGAAAAGGGAGCGCCAACGGCCAATGGGTAATTTCTTTCTTTCTAATCCTGTAGTTTTATGGGGCCGTAAATGAGGAGAGCAGGGAATTAAAGAAAAAGGTGTAGCCAAGACAAATAGCAGAGTCCTTGCCCATGTGGCACTTGCAGTCTAAAGGTGTGCATGATGCAATCCGTGGCCATGTGTTCCCAGGAGGTCAGGGTGAAGCTCTCCTGGACAGTCTGGGGCAGCCAGCAGGTGGTTGGGAGGGACAGGTGGCCTCAGTCCTCAAGCAATGACTGAAGGGAGGTCTTTCCCTGGGGCAGTGAGGGGACAAATGGAAACTTGGCACCGGTGGGCACAGGTAGGGAGCAGGACGGTGGACGAGCTGGAATGAAGCAGTGGGGGAGGGACCCAGAGGTCAGCTTTGTTTGGGGGGTTGTAACTTGGGGGGGGAGTCAATGAGCAGAAGACTAGAAGGCCAGCAGGTGCCCAGCAGAATGGCAGAAACCGAGAGCCCTTAGCCCCATGAGGCTGTTGCTGATTCTGGATGTCTTTCCTGGGGGAACCACCCCTGGGGTATTTGGTGGTGGTGGGGGGGGTGCCTAAACCTGATGAAATTAAGGGCCTGTGCAGCTGTGGCTGGGAAGCATACCCCAAACCAAATTAGTGAAAAGTGACCTGGACATCTGGGGACTTCAGCAAGATCTGGAAGTGTGGAAATGAAGAGGATGTTCCCCTAACATGGCTTTACTGGAGATATGGTCCATGGGCAGAGAGGCCAGCATGGGTTTGATAGTGGTTTTCTAGTGCAGGCCAATTGGCATGAATTCCTCAGCAGAGAGAGGTGGCTTACCAGGCAACATGACGTGCAAAGGATCTTATAATCCATACGTTCAACCTTGAAAACATTATGCTACATGAAATAGGCCAACCATAAAAGCACAAACAGTATATGATTCCACTTACATTAGCTTCCTGGAGTAGTGAAATTCATAGGGGCAGGAAGCAGAATGGCAGTTGCCAGGGGCCGGGGGCAAGGGAGAGTGGGGAGTTGGTGGTTACTGGGGACGGAATTTCAGTTTGGGAAGATGAAAAAGTTCTGGAGATGGATGTCAGTGATGGTTGCACAACAATGTGAGTGTACTTAATGCCACTGAACTGTACACTTAAAAATAGTTAACATAATACATGTTATGTATAGCTTACCCCAATAAAATATGCATTTAAAAATCCCTAGGTCACTTGGCATAGACTTTCTTCTTATCAGTCTTGTTCTGATCCTGATTTGGCTTCTGGAGCCAGTAGATGGTATCTGAGGGGGAGTCAGGCAACCCTTCACCATCTGGTCATCTTTCTTTTAAAAAAAAGTTTACTTATTTTGAGAGAGAGAGAGAGAAAAAGAGAGAGAAAGACAGGCAGAGAGAGAGCACAAGCAGAGGAGGGGAAGAGTGAGAGGAAGAGAGAGGATCCCAAGCAAGCTCCACACTGTCAGCACAGAGCCTGACATGGAGCTCAAACTCACACATCATGAGATCATGACCCAAGCCCAAATCGAGAGTCAGATGCTTAACCAACTGAGCCACCCAGGTGTCCTAACCCTACCTTGTTTTCAAGTCAGTACCTCTGTGTGATGGTCAACCTTCTGGAGCCTGCTTACCTCAGAAAGGTGAAGGTCCAGCCCCAAGTCTGCAAAGTAGAGCCCCAGGGTCTGAAACCACAGGTCCCCATCACCCCTTCTGTACTCCCCACCACAGCAAAGAGGCAGGGAAGCTGACGTAGATGGTGTCGGTCAGCAGCAGCTGGCTGTTTGGAAGCACAGTGTTTGGAGTCTGATGCATCTGGGTTTACATCACCATCATTAATGGGCAAGCTGCTAGCCACCTCTCCCCCATAAGCCTTAGTTTCCCTATCTGTAAAATGGCCTCAATTTTATTTATCCCTCAGGATTTTGAGAGTTCTATCATATAAAATACATAAAACACAGAGCATGGTGCTTGCACAGAGTAGCTGTTCAACCAACACTTTACTTAACTTCCTCCTGCCTCTTTCTGATAGCATGTGTCTTAGGAGGTTCAGGCTGCTATAACAGATTATCACAGACTGGGTGATTTAAACAGCAAACCAACAGACATTTATTTCTCTCAGTTCTGGAGGCTGGAAGGATCATGGTGCCAGTAGATTCAGTGTCTGGTGAAGACCCACTTTGTCAGGGACAGCCATCCTCTTGTTTTGTCTCCCTATGGCTGAAGGAGTTAGGGATCTCTGTGGGGTCTCTTTTATAAGGGTACTAATCCCACTTATCACTTCCCAAAGGCCCTATCTCTGCATACAATCCTTTGGGTGTTAGGATTTCAACATACGAATTTTGAGAGCACACAAATATTCAGATCACAGCAGTATAATTTAACAAATGCACAGAAACCTCTTTCCTTTCCCTTGAGATTTTTAGGAAGAGGGTAGATGTCTTTCTGCCATGGAGTTTTAGAGGGAAGTACGGGACAGAAAATCTTCTGCAGGTCTTTTGACCCTAAAATCCTGATTTTCCCAGGGTGGCCGTTCTATGTCTGAGAGCTTCTTTGGGATTGCCTTTTTCTGATTGTGCTTATGAATATCTCTGTGAACATCCCACATTCCACCAATAAGCAGCAAGTTTATTTTTTAGCCAATCAACAGCCAAGGTGAAGATCTTGAAGAGCCTAAGTAACGTCATTTTGAAATTAAGGCCTCCATTAAGAGCAACCTCGGGCTGCATGTAGCCCCAGTTCCTCAGATTGCTCAAGGCTAAAGCCATCCTCGGACCGCCCTCAGATCAGCTAATCAGAAAACATTCCTGTGGTCTGAGTCAAGGCTAGGAACTGTAGACAGTTATTCTGTACAAACTAGTCAATTTCTCACCACTTGCCTGAACCCCAAGTGGGCCCTTTGAACTCACCTCATAATTGGTCATTTTCAAAGGATTCTCAAAATTCATGATTGGGTCTGACCAAAAGTAATGAACACCTCACAGATACTGAATGGTCAAAGCTGTTACCATGGGTGCTGTACAATTGTAATTGGTGCTTATGTGATGATGCTATACGTACAACATATGCACTGTAACACTCCCGTCCCTTAGGCCATAAAAACCCTGCTCACTTTTGTTCGGGGCTTCACTTTGCTTCCACTACACTGGTAGGCGGGTGAGCCCCAGCTCGAGCTTGTAATAAAGACCCTTTTGTACTTGCATCAGTGTCAGCTCCTTGGGGGTCTCAGGAGACTTGCAAATCAGGCACAACAATCTCATGATAGGTCTCTGCTTGTAGCCAGCCATTAGCCCAGAGGCCCAGAGTTGGTGGCCATCAGGACAGGTGTCCTGACCTTCCCGCAGTCATGTCAAAGTGACCTCCAATCAGCTCCACGCCAGAAGCCAAACAGGAGGAAGAGGAAAGTATTCAGTCACCTGGATTTTGTTTTATCTGATGTAAAAAATGTGCACATTGGGAACCATACAGAAATTGAGAATCCAGAGGACAAATACCTTGAGAAGGTTGAACTTTTCCACCTTTCACTAGCATAAGTAGGGAGAGATTGGGGGAAATAGGAAACAGAAAACAGTGAGAGGCTGTGGGAAAATTTGGGCTCTTGTATTATTGGTGGGAATATAAAATGGGGCAGCCACTATGGAAAACAGTATGGAAGTTCCTAAAAAAATAAATTAAACATAGAATTGCCATATTATCGAGAAATTCTGTTTAGGGACATATATCCAAATGAATAGAAAACAAGGTCTCGAAGAAATATTTGTGCGTCCACATTCAGAACATTATTCACAAGGGCCTAAAGATGGAAGAAAGCAAGCCAAGTGTCGATCAGTGAATGAATGGGTAAACAAAATGTGGACTCTCCATACAATGGGATATTATTCAGCCTTAAAAAGGAAGGACATTCTGACATGTGCTACAACATGGATGAAGCTTGAAGACATTATGGTTAAATGAAGTAAGCCAGTCACAAAAAGACAAATACTGTCTGATTCCACTCACATGAGGTATCTAGAATGGTCAGTCATAAAATTCAGAAAATAGAATGGTGGTTGCCAGGGGCAGGAGGGAGGAGAGAATGAGGAGTTATTGTTTAATGGCTGTAGAATTTCAGTTCAGAAAGATAAAAAAGAGTCCTGGAGATGGATGGTGGTGATGTTTGCACAACAATTAATGCCGCTGAACCGTCACACTAACAAGTGGTTAAGAGAGTACATTTTATGTTACATGTGTATTTTACCACAGTTAATGTTTAAAAATAGAGCTGAGGACATGGATTGGTGCAGAATTTACTCAGGTGGTTGGGAGGGATGGGTGGCCTCTACTCATAAGGAATGGCTGGTAGAGGGTCTTCTCCCTAGAGCAGTGAGGGAACATATGCCACGGAGGTGCAGGTGAACACAGGCAGGGAGCTAGGTGGTGTGGTTTGAAGAGGAAGGGTGGGGAGGGACTCAAAGTTCAACTCCTTTGTTTTAGAGAGGTAAAGGGAAGGATTTGTGGCTCAGTGGAGGGAGCAAGTGGGCAGAAGTCTCAGTTTCCTCATCTGTAAAATGGGGCTTGTAAGACATCTTCCTTATCATAATCCTTGGGACAAACAGGCCTCTAGGCTTTTGGCATGTGGCTAATCCCTTCTGGCTCCAGGACTGGGAGGAGGTCACCAGGACAATCCTTGGTAGGATTTCTGGGGGATGTGAGAGGATGCGTGCAGAGCCAGGGCTGGCATGGCCATCAATCAGTCAAGGTTCTCTCCGGCGTCCCTGGAGACTATCAGCCCACCCACCTCCCCACCTTCTGCGTTGCTGTTGCTGGCGTCCTTGTCTGCCACCCTTTTGCTGCCTTCTGCAGGACACCGTTCCTCTGTCTTCACGCCCCCAAGCAGCAGAGAGGTACCGTTTTTGTGGGAGGCTGACTTTTACAGAAGGCCTTGGGGGAAAGTGAGGGGATGTTCATCTCTTGGGACAACACAGCAGACACATTTATTTTATTTTTATTTTTTCATATTTTTATTTATTTCTAGAAGAGAGAGAGACAGCGTGAGCAGGGGAGGGTCAGAGAGAGAGGGAGTCACAGGCTGAAACAGGCTCCAGGCTCTGAGCTGGCAGTCAGCACAGAGCCCGACGCGGGGCTCGAACCCACGAACCGCGAGATCATGACCTAAGCGAAAGTCGGACGCTTAACCGACTAAGCCACTCAGGCGCCCCACAGCAGACACATTTAAATGCAACATTGGGCAGTATTGTTCTGGGGTTCTCTTTTAAAATTTTTAAAAATGTTTATTATTTTTGAGAGAGAGACTGACAGAGAGCAAGCAGGGGAGGGGCAGAGAGAGGGAGATACAGAATCCGAAGCAGGCTCCAGGCCCTGAGCTGTCAGCACAGAACCCAACGCGGGGCTTGAACCCATGAACCGTAAGATCATGATCTGAGCCGAAGTTGGACACTTAACTGACTGAGCCACCCAGGTGCCCTTGTTCTGGGATTCTGTGGCTACCTCACAAGAGAATTTAGCACCAACGGCCATATTGTACCCCCTCTCCCTAGACCCTCCTCCTGTGCTCTCCTTTCCTCCTGCGTTTATTTGTATCTTTATTTCCTCCTTGTTAGATTAGTCAGAACTCAAAATTCCTTTCACCTTATGCACAGTCAGGCAGCTCTGTGTCTGGGTCCTGTGGTTCCCGAGCTGTCGTTGAGGATGAGGGGGATGCTCCTCACCTTTCTCTTCAGAGATGCCCCAGTCAAGTGTCTCCTGATAAGAGGGGAGAGAATATAGGTGAACACTGGAGAGTGTGGGGCTGCATCCCTGGTGAGTGAGGCCCAGGGGCTCTAGCAGCAGGGAGGTGCGTGGGTGAGAGGGCCAGGACAGTCCCCACCCTCTCCCATCTAGCTGGGCTCTGCAACAGCACAGGAGATAGGCTCCATCCCAAAGCCTTGGGGGGTGCATTCCCAGGGGTGGTGGCTGAAGTCCTGGGTGGAGAACTCCACTGCAAGTGTGCCAAAAGACGCGGATTTTGCATTCGTTACATGCTGGTTCTGGGATTTGAGGTGCAGGAAGTGCCGTAGCATTGGAGTGAAGAGGTTGGGTCTCAAGTAGACATGTGAATCCTGATTCTGGCCCATCTTAGCTGGGCGACTGGGCAGGTTAGCCCCTCTGTGACTTCAGTGAAGCTTAGAGATAATCATGGTCTAACTTACAGGGTTATTGTAAGGAGTCAGTGAGATAATGTGTGCAAAAGAATTTGCTATATAGTAAGTGCTCAGCAAAATCAGCTGCTGGCATAATGATAGTTATCCTGATCTGAATCTGAATACAGGTGCCCCTGCAAAGGGGAGAATTCTGGGGGAGATGAATATGTTCATTCTTGCAACTGTGGTGATGGGTTCATACATGTGTCAAAACATCAAATTGTATACTTACTTAAATGGTGCAGCTTACTACATAAGGGTTATGTCTCACCAAAGGTGTTAAAAAGAGGGGATGTCTGGGTGGATCAGTCAGATAAACATCCAACTCTAGATTTTGAGCTCAGATCATGATCTCATGGTTCATGAGATCGAGCTTCATGTCAGGCTCTGTGCTGACAGCATGGAGCCTGCTTGGGATCTTCTTTCTCTCTGCTCCTTCCCCACTCATGCATGTGCTTGTTTTCTCTCTCTCGGAATAAATAATAAAAAAAAACTTTTAAAAAAGCTGCTACAAAGGGTATATTGATGCCTCAAATATTTTAGTTAAATAGACATTTAACATGCTTATTTTCCAGTGTAAAACTAATATAGGATCACCAGGGAAATGTAGAAATTCATGAAAGCAGGAAAAACCTTGTAAAGCACACAAGGTTTTTGTTTGTTTGTTTGTTTTTGGTGGAAGGATCATTAGTATGTCCATGAGGCTCACTAGGGAGCAAGGCTCCTGCCCCGGCATCAATGGGCCATGATGATCAGTCATACTGAGTGGAGAGTCCCCTGGGGACTTGTGTTCTACAAATGTCCAGTGCTTCCCCACCCCGTGGCCCAGTGAGTCAGAGGAGGAGACCTGGAATCTGAGTTTAAGGACACCTTCCCATTAACTCTGATCCAGGAAGCCCAGAGCCCACTTTTTGAGAAATGTTGAAATAGAGAGCAAATCACAAAGCCCTGATACTCTTTGATCCTTTTTCCTTTAGCCCCAACCAAGCTAGTATTACCCCAGATTCAGGGATATGCTCAGAGCTGTGTGGTGAGAGAGAACTGGCTGATTCTAGTCTTAAGAAGCTTTATAAGAGCAGTAGCAGTAACAGCAATGCTAATATTAATGATAGTGATAGTACTGGTAATATGAATGATCGTAGTAATAGTGCTAATACTAATGGTTACTGAATGGATACTGAGAGTTACTGAAAAGTCTTAAGTTTCACATTCTCCAAAGAAGATATACAGATGCTCAACATCCATAATCATTGGGAAAATGCAAGTCAAAACTACACTGAGACACCATCTCACTCACATCCAATGGGATGGCTACTATCAGAAGAACAGAAAATCTGCATTGGTGACAATGTGAAGAAATCAGAACCCTCATGCATTGTTGATGGGAATGTTGGTGCAGCTGCTGTGGAAAACAGGATGGGGGATCCTCAAAAAATTAAACATAAAGTTACTACTCGATCCAGAAATTCCACTTCTGGGTATATACACAAAAGACCTGAAGGCAGAGGCTCAGATGGATATTTATACACCATGTTCATAGCATACATAATTCACAACAGCCAAAAGATGGAATCAATCCAAATGTTCGTTGATGGTAAATAAAATGTGGGATATATGTACGATGGATTCTACTACTTAGCCTCAGAAAGGAAGGACGTTCTGACATCTGCCACAACACAGATGAACCTTGAGGAAGTTACACTAAGTGAAATAAGGCAGTCACAAGAAGACAAATACTGTATGATTCCTCATAGATGATGTACCTATATAATAGTCAGACTCATAAAGACAGAGAGTAGAAAGGTGGTTGCCATGGGCTGGGGGAAGGTGGTAAGGGGAAATTATGGTTCAATGTCACTTTGGGAAGATGAAATGCTCTGGATATGGATGGGGATGGTGGTTGCACAACAATGTGAAAGTACTTAACGCCTCTGAACTGTACACTTAAAAATGGTTCCAGTGGTAAATTTTATGTTATGTGTATTTTATAATTAAAAAAAAAGGGGGGGGGCTGGGGTGTCTGGGTGGCTCAGTCAGCTAAGCCTCCAACTTCATCTCAGGACATGATCTTGCAGTTCGTGGATTTGAACCCCGTGTTGGGCTCTGTGCTGAAAGCTCAGAGCCTGGAGCCTGCTTTGGATTCTGTGTCTCCCTCTTTCTCTGTCCTTCCCCATCTTGTGCTCTGTCTCTGTGTCTCTCTCTCAAAAATAAAAATAAGTAAACATTAAAAAATTAAAGAAAAAGAGGGGGGATGAGGAAAAGTTTGTTTCTTCCTTTCTAAAATTGGGGAACCCCACGTCCAAGGATGTGAGGGTTGAGTGTGAACACATCTAACACTGAGAAGATCAGTGGGCCCAGAGCAAGTGGTCAGTGATGCTCACGGTTGAGATGGTTGTCAGTGTCATTTTGCCGGCCGTGCTTGGGGATGGTCAGCTCTTTCCTGGGTGACCTAAGGCACATTCCTTCTCTGGGCCTCAGTTTCTCCACACAGAAAAGAAGGGCTGAGATCATCGCCAAGGTCCCTTTCCTCCCCTAACTGTGATGGTCTGTGTAGGCTGCCCACTGGAATCGCCCTCCCAGATCCTGGAACCGACATCTCAGGGGCAGGCCTGGCATCTTTATCCAATTGGCAGCAGGAGCTGAGACCGTTCGGCTAAGCTTGTCGGTGCTGGGGTGATGTGGGGCAAACCAGGGTTTGTGACCTGGGTTCCCTCGCCTGGAGAAGTCCCGGAGAAGCTCATCTCTGATGCATCGTAATCCTATGGGCATATGACAAGTGGTCCTGGTGTGTGTGTGCACGTGCACCATGGTGCGTGGACATCTACGCATAAGTGTGTGGTCTGCACGAGAGCAGCCAGAGGTGCGAATGTGGAGGGGAGGGGCTCTGTGCTGCATGTCAACATGCCTCAGGAACAAAAAACAGTAGGAGCCTCCAGCACATTGTAGATTACAGCAATTTTTCAGGCTTGCCTACACACTGGGGAGGCTTATAAGAACACTGGTGCGTGTGTCTCTTTCCTAAGGCCCTCATTTCAGTAGTCGGGGCATGGCCTGGGCCCTAGGATTTTTCAAAGCTCCCTTGGGAGGTTTGCTCTACAGTCAGGCAGGGAGCCATTGCTTCCAGGGTCAAGGAGAGGAGGCCCTAGCCCAGATTTGCCGGGCTGGGCCCAGTCCAAGGGCTGTGTGGTGTGCGAGGGAGGCTACCTGTAAGCTGTTTATTGCCTGCTTGAATTACTGGGTAAATATTGACCCGAAGCTCTGGTGTCCCAGGAGCTACCTGTTGTTTTCACGGGCATGTCTCTGGTGCGGTGGGGACACCTTAGGCTTGGGGTCTGCCAACCAAGAGATGGGTAACACGGAGGCAAAGCATCTCCCCGAGGGACCCTGTGCCAAGTCCTCAGTGGAGACTGGGCTCTGTGGGCAGGCCCTTCGATGTGTAGGGGAAGATGCAGTGGTGGAACAGGCCAATGCTGCTCAAAAGAGCTATGACAACTTGGGCAAGTGTTTCAAGATGTCTGGACCCCAGTCTCCCCATTTGTAGGACAAGGACAGCTGTACCTACCTGCAGAGTTACTGTGAGGATGAAATGGCATGCCACACGTAACATGTCAGTCACATAGTAGTTGCTCAATAAATGGGCTTTTGAAGTTTTCTGGACTGGACAACCAGCTGGCTACCTGGTCCATGGGAAGTTCCTGCATCTCTTGGCCAGCAGGCTGGCATGTGAACCAGTGTGAAGGTGACCACTCCTGGGCTGAAAGCGACAGAGCTCATTCACTCCTGTCATGGGCTGACTTGTGGACCCTCCACCACCAAGCTCCTATTTCGAAGTCCTAACCCTCAGCACCTATTTGGAGGTAGGGCCTTTAAAGAGGTGATTAAATTAAAATGAGGTCATTGGCTGGGCCCTAATCGAATATGGCTGGTGTTTTAATAAGAAGAGGAGATCAGGACATGGACACGGATGGAGGGAAGCCATGTGAGGACCAGGGAGAAGACAGCTGTCTGCAGGCCAAGAGAGAGAGGTCTTAAGAGAAACTAACCATGCTGACGCCTTGATCTTGGACTTCCAGCCTCCAGAGCCATGATGAAATACGCTTCTGTAGTTTAAGCCTTCTCGTGTGTGGCACTTTGTGATGCAGCCTTAGCAAGTATAATCCAAGTCCCCACAGCAAAACCCCTTCAGATCCCGCTCCTCACCAACCACATCGACATTCACCCTCTTCTTACAACCTCTAAATCCCGGAGCCCTTTCTTTGTCCCATGGCATCTGTCACTAAGTTCTAAAGTCTCTCAGCTTTGTCCATCACTGTCAAAACCCCTTCGCCCTCTGCATGATCACTTCATCCTCTCGCCCTTGTCTCTGCTCCAGACCATCCTCCATACAACGTGAATTTTTCACACTCAAATGTGATCACATGACCAGACCCCTCCCCACACGCTTGGCCCCACTCTTTTCCTTCACTATGTCCCGGCTGCCTGAACTCCTTATATAGTTTCCGGAATGTGCTATGTTACTCTAACACCCGTGGGCCTCTGAGCCTTCGGGCCCAGTACCTGGATACTTCTCTCTTTCCCGCTGTCAAACTCCTATTCATTCTTTACAGCCCTTTTATAATGTTCCCTTCTTAGAAGCCCTCCTGGACCTTCCAGGGCCAGGATTACCCCTTCCTCTTCTCTCTGTGCTCCTAGCCTTGTGCACAACTACTATCATGTGCAGTTTGGAGATGCTCTGATTCTGTGTCTTTCTTCCTACCCAGAGTGTGAGCTGATGGAATCAAGAACCACACTTTATTTATCTCACATTCCAAGCATCTAGCCCCGTGTCTGGCATGGTTGGTACTAAATAGCTGCTTCTCAAATGAAGGGATTAAACATATAGTTTAGGCCAGAGTTTCAGGCTGGATAATTCCTTGCTGTGGGGGCTGATTGTGCACTGTAGGACATTTAGCAGCACTGCTGGCCTCTACCTGCTGGAGGTCACTAGTACCTCTCTTTCTTAAGTTACAACAACCCAAAATATCTCCAGACATCATCAAATGTCCCCAGGGGTCAAAATTGCCCCAGCTGAGAACCACTGTTAGCCATGCAGAGAACTTGAACCTCTTGTGAGAAACACTGTAGGTGCCTCTGAGGTTAGAGTGACATTGATATTGCTTTTGTTAGGGCACTAATCAGAGATACATAGCAACCTTGGGGGTTTGTGCTGAAGGGGGTCCTATGAGAGAATGCTGGGGGTGGAGGGACCAAAAACCCTTTTCCAATAATAAGGTTGAGGAGGCTGCTTTTTTCCTGAAATTATGGCTCGAGTTTCCTATAAATTGGGTACAAGCCCAATGGGAGAGGATACACTTTTACCAAGTGGAGGGGCTGATGGCGGTTAGGATCACAATTTTCAGAAATCAGAGCGGCACCCGTTCCACCTCCCTCCAAATTAAATCCCCTTTTTCCTTTACTGATTTCCCCCCAAACTGCTTTCACCTGAAGCTTCCTCAAGTCCCCCAGCTCACATCAATGTCCTCGTGATATTGGGTTTATCCACCAGCGTCTGGGCGCCCCTCTGCATCCCCATTGTCCAGCTCTGTCTCTCCCGTGCCCAGCGTGGCAGCTTGAGGAACAGCATGTTCCTTCCTGTGTTGACCTTGGCTGACTCTGGTGACCTCTCTTGGGGGTGAACTGGGCATATTTTCTGATTTCCCTGCACTCTGTTTCTTCTTTTGTAAAAAATGGAGTCATAATACCCACCTCCAATTGTGAGTGTACAGTTAAGCACTCAGTAATGGTGGCTCTTAGCAGTCCTACAGGTCAAGACACAAAGCTTTATTATGTAGTGACAAGGTAGGAGATAGATGGATAAGCTGCCTTTTCTATACAAAGCAAATTTGGGGGCAAGGAAGGCCTCTTGCCTGGCAAAGTAGCACAGTCCCTCAGCTCCTCATTTCTAACCACATCTACTCATGTTCATGTTAAAAACTCAAATTCCCTTGAAATGGTAGCATATTGAGTCTTACCAGTAGGCTGGCAGGATAAAATACAGGATGCTCAATTAAATTTTATTTCCAGATAAACAGTGGATAATTTTCAGCATAAGCATGTTCCAAATACTACATGAGATATAATTTATTTAAATTTTAAATTAAAAAGTTTTTTAATGCTTATTTATTTTTGAGAGACAGAGACAGAGCACAAATGGGGGAGGGGCAGAGAGAGGGAGACAGAGAATCCGAAGCAGGCTCCAGGTTCTGAGCTGTCAGCACAGAGCTCGATGCAGGGCTCGAACTCACAGACTGAGAGATCATGACCTGAGCTTAAGTCAGACGCTCAATTGACTGAGCCACCCAGGTGCCCTGAGAGAGAGAAAATCTTAAGTAGGTTCCACACTTGGTGAGGAACCTGATGTGGGGCTCGATCCTACAATCCTGGGATCATAACCTGAGTGGAATTCAAGAATTGGACGCTGAACCGACTGAGCTACCTAGGGACCCTGGGACATACTTATCATAAAAATTATTCTTTGTTCATCTGAAATTCAAATTTAACTGAGTGTTTTGTATTTTTTCATTTTGTATCTGGGAACCCCACTTACCAACCTTTGACATCTTAGCTAAATACATTTGTTAGACCCTTTTCAGAGAAGTTTGGTTAGGGAGAGAATATGAAGCTCATGGAACTATCTCTTGGAGGCAACCAGTGACAAAAGATTCTTTGCTTGACAAAACTTTAATTAGGCACCTGACTCTTCTCCTAGGCTCATCTGTACACTTCCCTGTAAAATCTAGTTTTAGGAAGAACCCTGCTAGGTCAGTTTCACTAGAACATTCTCAGCCTCAATATCTGATCAGGATCCTGGGTCTCCTCCATCTCCAGGTGATGTTTGATTGCCCTGCCCTGTCTTCAGCAGGAATCCCACTAGATGGTTTTTTAGCCAGGGGCAAAATGAGTTTCCCACCCCTGATGTTTCCACTTACTTTTCTGTCTGCTGACTACCATATTGGCTACAAACCCCCACTTGCCTGTGCTATATTCAGGGTTGAGCCCAATCTCCCTCCCATCATAAAATCCCATTGCATGGTTCCTACACTTATCCTGACAGTCCTGAATAAAGTCTGCCTCACCATCTTTAACAAGTGTCATTGATTTCTTTTTTTAACACCAGTGTGGTAGTCCTGTTGGGTCATTTTATATAGATTGGTTCACCAGCTGAGTTTTATCTGTCATGAAACAGCTTAAAAAATGTAAAGAAGCCTTGTTTCCACTGTTCTTGTGGCTTTTACATGAAACATGCATGTAAGGCTTCTGTGCTGGCCCTTCTTCTCAAAATTTTTGGCAAAGGTGACCAAAAAATAGCTTCTGTGGAAATTATTTATTTAGTATTAATGGAGCAAAGTTAGATCTTGGCTAGACATTTCAAGTAAACAGGATCATTCCACGTAGCCTTGTTTGAAACCAGAGATTTCCTGTGACCCCTAGAGTTTTAACAAGAGCCAGAGAAGTTATATTTATAGAAACCCCGTTAATTTTACCCCCCACCACTGCATTTAATCCCAAATACAACAAATCCCAGAACGTCTGCAGACAGTGCTTATTTGATAAATGAGGCCAGGAGGCAATCCCTTGATGCAGTTGTGTTGATAAATGTGAGGTTGTCAAAATGGCACCGGGGGTGGATGCCAGTGGGTATACAATATTTTTAAGAAGCTGCAAACACAATCAATTAATAAAAACATTAACCCCCAGCACACAGTGTCTTTTGGTCAAATATCTTGGTCGTCTTTGTAAATCGCTGCTGACCTCAGATGCTTATAAGAGTTTCCAGGCAGAGCTGAAAATACTGTGGCTTTCTCATATTTCTTCTTGAGCCATCCACCCTCTCTGTTATTCCTAAACATTTGCTCAGGCACTTTGTGGAAGCTGACTTTGGTGGAAACCTCTGTTGGAGAGGCTGTCAGTTGCATAGACTGCTGTAAGTTGACTAGTAGGAATTTTTCCTACTCAAGGACCTTCCTAGTCCAGTCAGAACTTGAGAACCAGAAGAAAGAGGGAAGAACTGAGCATTTCTAGAATCAGAGGATTCCTCAACTCTTAACAGAAAATCATCAAAGTGCTGGGATGGGAGAAGCGGAGGGTCACGGTAGAAAGAGTATCATAAGATCCAGATCTTAGTTCTGGCCACAGTGACCAATGCCACTTAGATAATCTAACCTTTATTTTTCTCATCTGTTTTTTTTCTTTTTTTTTCTTTTCTTTTTTTTTTTATTTTGAGAGAGAGAGTGTGTGAACAGAAGAGGAAGAGAGAGAGAGGGAGAATCCCAAGAAGGCTCTATGTGGCACAGAACCCAACTTGGGGCTTGTTCTCAAGAACCGTGAGATCATGACCTGAGCCAATCAAGAGTTGGATGCTTTACCAACTAAGCCCCTACTTTTCTCATCAGTTAAACAAAGGAATAACATTGTCTGTTCTGCTAGGTTGTTCTTGAGAGATTTCTAGTGAGATAATGCATATAAGGGAAGTATAAATTATTGTTATTTTAGTCAAAAGTTTTATGGTCATCTGAATTGAGGCATGTCCATTGGACCTAGTGTAGTGGGATGACCCATGGACCTCACAGTCATGGGGACCTCATGTGGTCATAATTCCAGTCTTCTCAAAAAGTCCTGATGATGATGTCCAGCCACACCTGTGAGTAGAGTCTCACTAGTTAACTGCTATCTCTTCTGGGGCCCCTTTGGGTCTAGAAAGTACCCTCAGGCCACTCGGGTCCTCCCTTCAGCCAATGTTTGTGCAATTGCAGGCAACATTTCTTTTCAGTGATAGAGAAAAGAGACAAGAAGAGATAGAAGAAAGGATACTAGAATGTATTGTAAATAGGGTGAGTATCAGTTTGAAAAACTTTTGCTTCAGATATTTTATACACTCCAACTGTATATACATATTGGACTGTAATTAAAAAGATATTTCTTACTGCGAGTTGTGCTTAAAAAACAACAATGCTTTAAGGAAAGCAATTTAAGGAAATTTAAGGAAAAGTTTAAGGAAAGACAAATATGATTGTGTCACTTGGGCAGCTTTGAGTCCAAAATCCAGCCAAGGAAGTAGGTGTGGACAGAGTCACCGAGGTGAGGAGCCCAGAAATGTCTTCTTGAATTGAGTCACAGGATGATGTCATGACACCAATATTGTGCTACCAGCTCTTTGTAGCTCTAAGCTTCTATGAGCCTTATTTCCTAACCTTCAGCACAACGGGCTGGCTTCTGTGAGCTCCAAGGCCTTTCCAGTGCTAACATTCTTGGGGGTGTTACCTCTTTGTTCTTAGGGAACCATTTGGGCTTCTTCAGTGTGGGAAGGAGCTGAGCTCAATGCCATGTTTGTCTTCTCACATCTCAGGACTACTTCCTCTTCCTGGGTTCCCAGACAGTGCCTCTGACATCCTTGGAGTGCATGGAGATAGAGATGTTTTCCAAACATTTCTCTCTGTTTCTCTTAGAAAGAAGATTCTCCCTCTACGCTGACTGTTTTCACCCACTTGGATTATATGGGGGACATTTTGAATAGTTTCGTCTAGCACTTTTGTCAGCAGCAGGATTGGCCAACCCAGACATTTCCTGGCTTTGTCCTCTGCAGGGGCTCTCCAGTCACAAGGTTAATGGGCCTTCCATCTCCTAGCTGCAGGCCATCTAAATTCCCCCTTACAGAGCTAAGCTTGGTGTGAAGGGCTCTTCCCACACCCTCTCCTCTGTCTTCCATCCTCTTCTTTTTATTTTTTCATTTCCCCCTTTCTATGTAAGTCTCTGAGGCAGCTTCCTACTTTGTAAATAGATTTATCTGGTCTATTTTTACTTTGGAGAAAACATTTGCAGAGAGGTAAGTAAAGCCAGTTCATGAAACTGTATCACTTTGACAGCTGTATCTTATAAATATTATGCAATTGTGGAAATAGAGTTCACATCAACCGGATGTTCTTGCCCTGGGTTTTTTGACTCCTTCTGACCCATAAATCTGAAGCTTATTCTTCTGGAATACTTTCTCACTACTTTTGGGGTGGGTGATGAACTTTTCCTTTCCTTATAAAATGCCTTCAGTAATTGTTAAACAAAACTTTTGAAGGCTAGACACTAAATAGTATAAAAGTGATAACTACCTCAAATGGTGGTAATCAGAGATCAATAGGCTGATGGATTTTTTTTTTAGTGAATACTACCCCTCCTTATAATTCCAGTAAAGCCTGTATTCCTGAAAATTTAAAACAAAAGATGAATTTGTGCAAACTTGAGAAGACTGTGTTCCTGAAATTTTACACCTTATTAATAAAATGGTATTAAAATATCTTCCTCCCTAAAGTCTTTTTGCACTTTGCCCCTTCCCTTCTTTCTGTATCAGGTAGGTGTTGGCATCTCAGAGCCACCTGGGTTAGCCCTGATCCTCTAAAAAACAGATGCCAAAATAGGTTTAGGGACTGTGGAGAGAAAATGGGGAGAGAGTTGGGAAAGCTAGAAGAGCTGTCAGTCTGTAAATAAGTGTAAACGGAGTGAAGGAGAGAGAAAGAAGTTGGGTGGAAGTTTCTTGATATGATGCAGTTGAAGGCCAGCTTGAGAAACAGAGGAGACTGTAGGTTCATACTGGCCATTAGAGGGGTCTCGGGTGTCCCAGGAATACCACCCAGTGTTCAGCTGACTGAGTGCAGAAGTTGGAAGTGTGGTCTTCCTGTAAACACTGTGATGGATTTCAGAGCACAGTGGCTGGGGCCCCTGGTCAGTGAAGCCCTCTACAGTCTGGGGACTGCAAAGTTCATCCCCATGGCCACACACTGCCTGATCTGGCCATCTTTGTACCTACCTAATAAAATCTGCCCTCTTCACACCCTCTCTTCTTAAAGACATTTTTGCAGTGGGCAGGGTCTTTCTGTTTTGTTATTAGTTACTAACTAATAATAACTGCAGGTAACCCACAGATCAACTGTGCTGTCCACAACACAGCAAATGGACCTCCTCCAGAGTCTGGTTAGCAGGTTCTGATAGTTGGAGAAAGCAAACAGCGCAGTCAGTGGCTGTGTATGACCAGGGAATTATTCAGTTTGGATGGGGTGACTTCCGCACTGCCTCATTTATCTTTCCAGTGCCAGTTTGGACTGCGTGTGCTCAAGGGAGCAGATCAGAGTCAACTCTCTCGTTAGGAAGTAAATCACATTTTGTGTTCTATAGCACAAAGCACGGGAGAGTAACCCAGCATTTGAGCCTTCCTTACCCCTTGGCAATTTAGGTGTGCTTGCCTCCAATCATCTTTCCCTGACGACGCCCAAGATTTGTGTGAAATGCTGTCCTCACTTCCCTCGTGGTCGTCCTCTCTGCTCTACAGCCAGGTGTACCAGTTCGATTGTCTCCTGGCAGCTGGCACCACTTTGGATTCTTCACTTCTTAGACAAGAAATCTAATCACACACATACTTCATAAAGCTAGTAAATTTACTGAAGTTTTAAGTTTTATGAGTAGGGATACACCTGCCATCTTGTTTCCCCCTCCCTCTTCATTCCACATCCTCTCCAAAAGTCTATGTTCTCTACGGTTTCTGGGTCCCTCGACTCACACTCAGGCTCTCTGGGGAGTGGAACCGCCACTGGTGTAGGTGTTCCTCCCCTAGATGCCTCCCTACCCTGGAGCTGCCTTCCCAAGGCCCCTGGGTTTCTGGGGAGGAAGACTCTCCATCTCCCTTATCATTTTTTTGTGAGTCTTTTTTTCCCCAAACAATTTCAAATTTACAAAAGAGTTGCAAAAGTAGTACGAAGAGCTCCCATACACCCAAATTCCCCAAATGTTAACATCTTACAGAACCACAGTACAATGATCAAAATGAAGAAATTAACATTGATGCCCTTTGTTATCTAATCTACAGGCCTTATTCAAGTTTTGCCATTTGTTTCACTCGTGCTTTTTTTCTGGTCCGGGATCCAATTTGATACAAGCTCCCATTGTTTTTAGTGGCCATGTCACCTTAGTCTCTTTTAATCTGCATTCTAGATGAGGGGTCTGCAAACATTTTATGTAAAGAAACAGATAGTAAACATTTTAAGCTTTGAAGGCTGTGTGTTTTTTTGTTGTTGTTCTAAACTGTTTTTTTGTTGTTCTAAACTGTTAAATCCAGGTGAATGAATTTTGTAGATGAAATACATGGTCCCTCAAATGATATTTCCCCATCAAAGTGCCTGACAAACATCCACATTTATTCTGTCTATTCTAAGCAACCTGCTCTGATGAATGATAAATGGGAAGCATGTCCCCAGGCTATGGCTGAGTGCTCTCCTTCCTTGTTTTGGGCCAGAAAGAGTATTTTCTGAGGTTTTATGAGTAGGGATATGCCTGCCATCTTGTTTCCCCTTTAGGAAACAAGCTTAGGCTTGACAGCTTACGCAATGGAGCACATGCTAAGTCCGGGTTGTATGTCTCTGCTATCATTTAGGTATGAGGCTGCTAAGCCTATGTTCCACCCTGCCCACAGAACGCTTGGGGAATAGATTTCCTCTTGCTCAAAGCAAGATCCTTGGAATCCCAGACAGGCACAGTCAGCTGAGGATGGGGTGGGGGGTAGGGGGTGAAGAGACCCAGGGGAGGGGGCCGGGAGAGATGAAGCGGCAGCTCTGTGCCTCTAGAGCAATCAAAGCCAGCATTGTTCTCAAAGAGTTAACCTGCATACCAGGCTTGCAATTAGCAAGGAATAATGGGGTGTGATGGGTGCGGAACAACGGCTGGAACTGATTTTTAGCCTTACAGTGAGAAACTGCCCTGCTGATTCCCCTTCCTTATTTCCTGGTAACTTGCAGGCAGCAGGCTCAGTAGAGCAGAAATCCTTGGGGGGAGGGGGAGGGCAGGGCAGGGGAGCAATCTGTCTTTGAATAATTTAAACAATGCAGCACAGCCAAGCTAAATGGAGCTTATCAAATGTTACACCTCTTAAAGCTGCAATCAGAGGAGGCAGGATATTAACTGTAAAGCCCTCCCTCTGGTCCAAGGGAAACCAAGGAACAGACCTGCTACTAACTGCAAAGAAGGAGTATGAGAGGTGGCAGGAGAAAGAAATGGATCCATTTTGAAGGCCAGATCAATAATGGGAAGGAGGAAGCAGATACCTGAGGACATGAGAGAGGAATAGCATTTACTGAGCACCTACTGTGTACAGGATGACAAGCACTTTTATATAGGATGCTTTCTTTAACCTTTGCCCCAATTTGAAATGACATATGCTAGTATTCATATGTACCTTTAAATAGGAAAGCAAATCACTTAAGACTCATTCACTTCAGATGCTGTAAAACTCTGGCCCCACCTGGCCTGATCAAAGGGATTTCCCCTCCCCTCCCCCAACCCATCTAGCTGGTTTGATTCAGGGCTCAGACAACATCACCAGGACTCTGTTTCTTTCCATCCCTTGGCTCTGCTCTCTACTGTGCTGGCTTTGGGCTCAGGCTCTTTGAAGAGGTAAAATGACAGCAGAAGCACCAATCCTGGCATCCTCCAGGGTTCATGCTCAGCAAAGAAAAAGAGCTGTGTTCTCTAAAAAAGAAGAGTTGAAGCAGAAACTCCATTTCCAGCCAAGATGGAGTGACAGCAACCAGATTCAATTTCACCTTAAACAATTGAAAAACAGGACACAGTATAGGTAACATTGTTTTTTAGACAATGAACAATAGGCAGTGCAGGACAGAGATCCCTGAGAAGGGACACAGGAGAAAGTGTCTAGGCTGCAGCACTGGGGGGAGGGGGGAGGGGGTATAAGGACAGGGAGATTCAGGTGGAGCTTGGCAGTCTCCTTGGAGAGAGTAGAGTTCACAGGACCCAGTAGTGGAGAGGAGAGAGCTACCCAGAGAGCTAGCTTTGGAGACCTTCAGAGGACCCCTCAAGTAGTTGGAAGAGCTTTGACAGATGCACTTATGCAAAGAAATTGCTGAAAGCTAGGAAAAGAACCCCTTCAAAGGCTAAGCATAACCATCCTCAGAGTTCACACAAATCAGTGATAGTTCAAGTTCCCACAAGACAGTGTGAAAAACCTGATAATACTTGAAGGATAGGGCAGCGTACTCAGAAGGTTATGGCCTTCATAGTGGCAATAAGTCTGCTTAGCCTGAGACTTAAAGCTGCACCGATCCTAACAAATCTTACATGAATGTCTTGAAAGGAACAAGTTGTTTCCCAGCAACTTAACTGAATCCCAGAACAAAACTCAAGAACATTGAAAGGAATACAAAACTATCCAGGACCTTAGAAGGTAAAATTCACCATGTCTCTCAGCCAATTAAAAATTACCAAGCATACAAAGATGCAGGAAAATGAGACCTATAAGGAAGAGATTTATCAAAAAATAGAAACAGACTCAGAAGTGAGACAGGTGGTAGAACTAGTAGACAACGATACTAAAATAGGTATTGTAAGCATATTCTATACATTGTAGAAGATAGAGAAAAATATGACTATAATGTGGAAGACATGGAAAGAGATTCAATATACCTTCTAGAGATGAGAAAGAATGTTTGAGGTAAAAACTAGACAGGATGAGATTAACAGCAGATTAGACATCTAGCAGAAAAGATTAGTGAACTTGAAGAAATAGCGATGGAAACTATTCAACATGAAACCCAGAGAAAAGTACTGGGAAAACCTACAGAATCCCAGTGAGCTGTGGGGCCACTTGAAGTAGCCTAATACAGGCACACATTGGAGATATCGCAGGTTCAGTTCCAGACCACTGCAATACAGCACATACTGCAGTACAGTGAGTCAAATGAATTTTTTTGTTTCCCAGTGCATATAAAAGTTCTGTTTATACTATAGTAAGGTCTATTAAGTGTAAAATAGTACTATGTCTAAAAAAGAAATGTTCATACCTTAATTAAAAGTAATTTATTGCTGGGGACCTGGGTGACTCCATCAGTAAAGCATCCACCTTCAGCTCAGCTGTTGATCTCATGGTTCACAAGTTTGAGCCCTGGATTAGGCTTCGTACTGACAGCATGGAGTCTGCTTAGGATTCTCTCTCTCTCTGTCTGCTCCATTCCCCACCAACTTTATCTCTCTCTCAAAATAAAAACACTTAAAAAAAAAGTAGTTTATTGCTAAAAAAAATGTTAGCCATCATCTCAGTTTTCCACAAGTAATAAATTTTTTGCTAGTGGAGGATCCTACCTCAGTGTTGATGGCTGCTGAATGATCAGGGTGGTGGCTGCTGAAAGCTAAGTGGCTGTGGCAATTTCTTAAATTTCCATATCTTATTTCTTAAATAGATCACAGTGAAGTTTGCTGCTTGATCGATTCTTTTTTTTTTTTTAATAAATGATCTCTCTGTAGCATGAGGTGCTGTTTGATAGCATTTTACCCACCTACATTTCAAAATTGGAGTCAATCTTCTCCAACTCTGCTGCTACTTTATCAACTGAGTCTATGTAATAGTCTATAAACCTTTTGTTATCATTTGAATAATCTTTACAGAATCTTCACCAGGAGTAGATTTTCTCTTAAGAAGTCTCTTTCTTTGTTCATTCAACAGAAGCAATTCCTCACCGTTCGAGTTTGATCATAAGATTGCAGTAATTCAGTCCCATCTTCAGACTCCACTTCTTTTTTTTAAAAAAAAATATAACTTATTGTGAAATTGGCTTCCATACAACACCCAGTGCTCTTCCCAACAGATGCCCTCCTCAATACCCATCACCCACTTTCCCCTCTCCCCAACCCCCAATGAACCCTAGTTTGTTCTCTGTATTTAAGAGTCTCTTATGGTTTGTTCAGGCTCCACTTCTAATTCTAGTTCTCTTGCAGTTTCTACCATAGCTGCAGTTACTTTCCCCATGAAAGTCTTGAATCTCTTGAAGTCATTCATGAGGGTTGAAATCAACTTCTTCCAAATGCCTGTTAATATTGATATTTTAATCTCTTCCCATGCATCACAGATGTTCTCACTGGCACTAGAATGGAATCATTTCCAGAAGATTTTCAACTTACTTTGCCCAAGTCCATCAGAGGAATCACTATCTATGGCAGCTGTAGCTTTACAAAGTGTATTTCTTTGTAAATACTCTTGGGTGACCAAGTGCATTGTCAATGAGCAGTCATATTTTGATAGGAATCTTTCTTTCTCAGCAGTAGTTCTCAACAGTGGGCTTAAAATATTCAGTCAACTATATTGTAAGCATGTGTGCTTTCATCCAGGTTTGTGTTCCATTCATAGAGCACAGGGGAGTATATACAGATAATTGTCAAGGGCTCTAGGATTTGCAGAATGGTAAGTGAGCACTGGCTTCAGTTCAAAGTCACCAGCTGCATTAGCTGCTAACAAGAGAGTCAGCCTGTTTTGGAGGCTGTGAAGCCAGGCATTGACTTCTCTTCTCTAGCTATGAAAATCCTAGAGGACATCTTTTTCCAATAGAATGCTGTTTTGTCTACATTGAAAAAAATCTTGTTTAGTGTAACGGCCTTCATTAATTATCTTAGCTGGATCTTCTGTATAAATTCCTGCAGCTTCCACATCAGCTCTTACTGCTTCACCTTGTCCTTTTTATGTTATAGAGATGTTTCTTTCCTTAAACCTTATGAACCAACTTCTGCTAGCTTCAGACTTTTCTCTTGCAGCCTTCTCATCTCTCTCAGCCTTTATGGAATTGAGGAGAGTTAGGGTCTTGGTCTGGATCAGGCTTTGGCTTATAGGAATGTTGTGGCTGGTTTGATTTTCTATCCAGACCACTCAAACTTTCTCCATATCTGAATAAGTCTGTTTCACTTTTTAAAAAATCATTTTGTGTGTTCACCAGAGTAACTTTTAATTTCCTTCAAAAATGTTTCTTTTGCATTCACAGTTTGATTAATTGTTCGGTGCAAGAGGCCTAGCTTTCAGTCTATCTCAGCTTTCAACATGTCTTCTTCACTAAGCTTAATCATTTCTAACTTTTGATTTAAAGTAAAAGATATGAGACTCTTTCTTTCTCTTGAACACTTAGAGGCCACTATAGGGTTATTAACTGGTCTAATTTCAATATTGTTGTGTCTCAAGGAACAGGGAGGCCCAAGAAGAGGGACAGTGATGGGGTAATGGTTATTATATAAAACAATCAGAGCACACACATAATTTATTGTTTAAGTTTGCCATCTTACATGGGTTCTGCTCATGATGCCCCAAAACAATTACAACAGTAACATTGAAGTAACACACAGAACTGTAACAGATAGAATATTAATGGAAAGTTTGAAATATTGGGAAAATTACCAACATATGACACAGAGACACAAAGTGAGTAAATGCTGTTGGAAAAATGGCTCCCATATACTTGCTCAAGGCAGGGTTGCCACAAACTGTCAATTTGTAAAAAACACAATATCTGTAAAGTGCAATACAATGAAGTGCCATAAAACAAGGTATATCCATATATGTTTGATTGGAGTGCCTAAAGGAAAGCAGGTGGACAGGGCCTTATGCATGGAAGATGTTCAGCGGTTGAGTAAGTGGGTCATCCTGTTGCACTGTGGCCTTGAACCTCTTCCACTCTACGAAGTTTGGTCTCATAATGACAGCAATGATAATGATAATGGTGATGATTTATTCATTAATCACATTTGATGTGAGAATATGTATAATATTTAATTTTACCCTTGCAACAACCCTGTGAAATCTGTCATCTTCACATTACAGATGAGGAAACAGGCATATGAAACCATGAGGGTGTAGTTGGAACAAATATCTTGGAGGGAGACAATTTGATTGTATAAGCTCACATAGTTTGTGAGCCAAGGCCCTGGCCTCTGGACATTGAGCTAGAAGTGTGGGAATCAGGGAATATCCTTGGTTTTATCCCTCAAGTAACTTGTGTATTTGGCAAATCTTTTCCAATCTCTGGCTGTCTGGTTTCCTTCCTGTAATGTGAGAATGTTGGAAAAATTATTCTCAAGTGTGAACATTTGAGCCATCTGTATTGGTTTCCATCACTTGTGTGTTTCTTTCCCCTTAGAGCCAACAACACTTGGTGAGAAGTATCTCTTGGGTGGTATGGAAATCCAGAGACCAGCTTGCTTTACCTAGCTAGGGCCACATGAGAATAGTCATTGTGTTGGAAAAATTAAAAATTTTCAAATATCCATAAATCCCTGCATTGAGGCACTACATAATAGTTCTGTTGGAAACAACCAGGATAGGGAAGTGACACACAGTCATATCAGGTGACAGAAAACTGAAGAATTTTTGGCAGAAGATGCAAAGGAGACACGACTCTGGACTTGGGTATTTGAAGGGCTGCTATGAAGAAAGAGGGCTAGACTTTGCAGGGGATACCTTTTAGTTCTGTGAGACTGGGAGTCAACTATTTTGCATATCTTGAACTGTGACCTTGAGAACAATAGACAGCTACCTCCCCCACCTTCCCCATCCTTCTTTGGGACATTACAGTGAAGAAAGGTACTTTGCTGAGAAAAAAATTGGACTCTTCCCTTGAATTGGACTCATCCAAAAAAGCTGTGCAGTAAGATGGATAGAGCCTCAGGGCCTTCCTTAGGCTTGGCTTTGTTTTTTCTGCATTTCTAGTCTGAGAACCTGGGTGACACCCTACATGCTTTGTATAAAGTCTTCTTAGCCTAAGTTAACTACAGTGCAACCTAGAGTCTTAACTTTCTCAGAATCCAGCTGGGATGACAGGTGGAAATCTGGAGAAATGCATCGCACCATACTCCAGAGAAGTGTTAAATACAGGATTGCAAATCTGGAAAGGACTGCTTTGGGAGAGGCTGAGTCCCTCACTGGGGGAGGCATCAGATATTTGCGGATGGCAGGATGGACACAAAAGCTCATTCAGTAAAACTGAGATAGATGGCATCTTATCTTCCTTCATTTCTTCTTCTAATAACAGAGATAATATACACATATATTCTTTGCAAGAAAAATGTACTTCAGTCCACATATACAAGTTAGTTTTCTTTTCTTTTTTTTTTTTAATGTTTTTATTTATTTCTAGGAGAGAGAGAGAGACAGTGTGAGCAGGGGAGGGTCAGAGAGAGAGGGAGTCACAGACTGAAACAGGCTCCAGGCTCTGAGCTGGCAGTCAGCACAGAGCCCGACGCGGGGCTCGAACCCACGAACCGCAAGATCATGACCCAAGCGAAAGTTGGACGCTTAACTGACTAAGCCACCCAGGCGCCCCTACAAGCTGGTTTTCAAATGTGCCTTTTAAAGGGCTCTTTTGAATGCCAACTAAATACATCTTTCAGGACTTGAGTAGTCATTAATAATTTTTGATCATGGTAAAGAACATTTCTTCATGCTTTCCTGGCTTTCTTTGGCCCCAAGAATTACTGATTATTTGAATGTAGAAAAGTAAAGAAAAAGTAATTTTGAAATCTTTGATTTACCCTGGAAGTAAACTCATTCAGGCTATTTTATTACAAATAAAGAAATAAAGTTTACAAATAAATTACAAATAAAGTCTCAAGTGCAGCTATGTGGCATTTGTTTGTACATGAAATATTTGTAGCACTAATAGTCTGATAAAGGCACTCCTCAAAAATATCACTTTAAAATACGTTAATAATGTTTAATGACCCTAAAATCATCACATTGCTCTCTGGTTCCCTAAATGTAGTTCCCTATACTACTGTATATAACTTTTTCTTTATGATAAAGAGTCATCATGATAAGCCTCATTTCTTGTACTTTATGGTAACACACTCATGTCCTCCAAGACCATTGAGGTGTGTACAGCTATTTGTCATTAAGCTAAATTACCTCATTTGTATGCCTTTAATGGTTTAAGTTTTAGTAAACTCACTTTCAGTCTGTCAACCCAGATTTCATTAATATTATTGTGCTTGGCTCTTCAAAGAACCCCTTCTGTTTGCTGTGGGCCAGACACCATGAAAACACATATGTGTGTGCATGCACACTTGCACACACACTCACTCTTTCCAGTATGACCTCCATGAGGTTGTAAAGTTGGTTTTATACT
Source organism: Proteles cristata cristata (assembly GCA_017311185.1). Classification (NCBI taxonomy): domain Eukaryota; kingdom Metazoa; phylum Chordata; class Mammalia; order Carnivora; family Hyaenidae; genus Proteles; species Proteles cristata. The sequence continues at coordinate 397,695 of JAESUZ010005557.1, forward strand.
TGTGATCCTAACTGGACAGGTGTCACATGGGCCGCATGCAGAGAAGGACCACAGGGTATGTGAAACAGTTTCTGTGTGTTTCCTGTCCCAAAGTCTTTCTTCTGGTCTCCTTGTCTTTGCTTTCCCAACATCTGCTCAAGCTTCCCTTCATTCTGGCTCCTGAGTTTTCAGCACAGCCCAGACTCTGCTTCTGATTTTTGAGTTGCTCTTCTGGGATTTGTTGCTCTTTGGATCTAAATGATCTTGGCCAAGTACTCTTTCACTTGTTCTCTGAGTCACTTCTCAGGCATTTGATCTCCCTCCCAGCTAGCTCTCAGACTCCCCATTAACTGCACATTCACAATCCAGACATCCAAGGGTCTCCATTTGTTAGTAAAATAATTTTGACTGGATATATTGACTTCATTCACTCTGTCTTGTATGAGCTGCCATAACAGGAATGCCATAGACTGAATGCCTTAAACAAATATTTATTGCTCACAGTTCTGGAGGCTTGAAGTGTGAGACCAGGGTACCAGCGTGGTCTGATCCTGGTGATTCCTTGTTTCTCACATGGTTGAGGGAGACCATGAGCATCTTGTCTCTTCCTTTTCCTATCAGGGCACTACCTCACACTCATGACCTCATCTAACCCTAACTAGGTCCCAAAGGCCCCATCTCCAAATAACTATCACGTTGGAGATTAGAGTTTCAACATATAAATCTGAGGGGGACTGAAACATTCAGTCCATAACACACACCCATATAGCTCTTGGTATGATAAAGTTATAAATGGTTTGACCTGTTATAACAACAGACAGCATGATAAAAATCTGTTATCAGCATAAACTCAACACCTGCAATAATTTTCATAAAATAACTGCTGTTAACTCATAGTATCTCTAACTTGCAGTTTCTCACAACAGCATTTCCCCCTACAACTCACTGTCTTTGATGCTGAAGTATTCTATTTTTTCAAAGTTTTTCTTTATTTATTTTGAGGGGGGGAGGGGTAGAGAAAGAGGGAGAGAAAGAATCCCAAGCAGGATCCATGCTCAGCATGGAGACTGATGCAGACAACGAGATCACAACCTGAGCCAATATCAAGAGTTGATGCTTAACCAACAGCCCCCCAGATGCCCCAGTGCTGAAGTATTCTGAAGTGAATTACAGCTATCATAGCATATCACCTTCAAGTATTTCAGAAATGTATCTCTAAAAAATATGATTATTTTTTCACATAGTCAAAATCAAAATAACATTAGAATACAAAAATTAGTAATTTACTTAGTTTCCTCTAATGCTCATCATTTTGTATTCAAATTTCTCTAGATGTCCTCACTAGACGCTAATCTGTGATCATGCATTGCACCTGGCAGTTTTAGCCTTTAACGTTCTTTTATCTAGCATCATTGATGTGCTAGTGAGGCTGTGCATAATTTCCCAACTTCTAGATTCGGCTCATTGCTTCCCCCAAGACATCTTTTAGCTTGTTGCCCTGTCTCCTGCTTATCCTTTAAATGGAAAGTCCTATCACACAAGGGCTCCAGATGCCTTCCCTGTCCTCCTGTTGACCTTGCTTTTCTGACCTATGGCTCAACACCTCTTTGAAGGGCAAAGAATCCTGGTGAGAAGAGTCCCAGAGAGCAGAGAGAAGTCTATCTTCCCCTCAACTTGCCTAATCACCTACCTCAGGGATCCCTCCTGGTTTCAGAAGATTTTCTCAGAGAAAGAAGGAAAGTGTTCATGGTTGAACTTGATCCCCTATACTTTGGCTTCTGTACCAGACTCCACTGTGTCCTTCCTGTCCCCAGTCACTCCTCACTTCCAAAGCATCCTGCAGTTCAGTTTGCTTCCATTTGATGAATTGAATGGAGCTCCTGGTAAGTGCCAGGCACAATGCTGGGTGACAGATTTGCAAAGCTGTATAAGATGCAGCCCCAACCCTTTAGCTCAAAGACTAGTGAGAAAGATGTGGCTATAATCAGATAATATCAGTACCGGTAGAGTAAATGCTTTTTTTTTCAGTTGTGGTAAAATATACATAACATAAAACTTATTATCCTGTCTCTTTTTGAAGTGAACAGTTCAGTAGTGTTAAGAACATTCACATTGCTGCAAGTGTTTTTGTATGGGGTGTATTGGGGTGCAGAGGAGAACACTTCATCCAGTCTGGGGTAAGGAAACTCCCTGGAGGAGATGTTTCTTGAGATGCATCGTGCAAGGTCTATAGATAGGCATTATTTTGGTAAAGGAGGGAGGGAAGGGCACTCCTGACACAGTAATCTATTCCAGAATGCCATAGACTGGTGTCTTATAAACAATAGAAATTTACTTCTCAAAGTTCTGGAGGCTGGGAAGTCCAAGATCAAGGTCCAGCAGATTCAGTGTCTAGTGAGGAGTTGCTTCCTGGTTTTTATTTTTAGTTATTTATTTTTTTAATGTTTATTTATTTTTGAGAGAGAAAGCACAAGCTAGGGATAGAGATAGAGAGGGGTGGGAGGGGGAACAGAAGATCAGAAGTGGTCTCTGCACTGAGAGTGGAGAGCCTGATGCAGGGCTCGAACATACAAACTGTGAGATCATGACCTGATGAAGTCAGACGCTCAACCACCTGAGTCACCCAGGTGTCCATGCTCTCTGGTTTTTAGACAGCTGTCTTCTTACTATGTCCTCACATGGTGGAAAGGGAAAGGGATCTCTCTGGAGTCTCTTTTTTAAAGGCACTAATTACATTCATGAGGGCTTCCTCCTTATGACTTAATCATCTATTAAAGGGCCTGCTGTCTAATACCATCACAGTGGGTGTTATTTCAACATACACATTTTAGGTGGAAGGGGGGACACAAATATTCAACCCATAACACAGGCTGAGGAAACAGCCCAAGTAAAGGCACTGGGGCAGGAAACAGGATGATGTCCCAGGGAACTGCAAGCAGGTAATGGTTACAAGAATGGAGTGTGCAGTGGAAGAGTGAAAGGTAAAGGTGGAAGAAGGAGGCAGGGCCATGCCACAGAGGGGCAGATATGCTCCACTAAAGAGCTTAGACTTTAATTTGAGCAATGGAGACTCAGTGAATGATGCAGGGAGGGGTGTGACACAGTCATGTCTGTACGCCCAGGAGCTCATGCTAGTGGCCTGAGCAGGGGTGGGAAGGGGAGGAAAGGGGGCTGAACAGGGCAGAGATGACGGGTAGCCTGCAGGGCCTCTGATTAGTAGGGGGTGAGGCTGAGGCAGGGAGAAAGAGACGATTCCAGTTCCCTCCTTTCTGGCCTGGATCACTAGGTGGATGATTGTGCCCATTAACAGAGGGAGGACAAACAATTTCATGAAGAAATGTGGCTGGTGATGATCAGGAATCAGGGCTTTGAATTTAAGGTGTCTGGAATGCCTGTATTTTGTTCCACTCATCAGGGGCTGGTCAAATCTAGGTACTTGAACATGCATGTCTCAAGCTCTGGAAAAGACCTGGGTAGTAGATGTGTGGTCAGCAGGTAGATGGCAGTTGGCATCATGAGAACAAATGATATCAATGCAGGTCAGAGAGGGAAAAGTCCAATGAGCCAAGGGTGGCCGTTTGGCCAGAGGAAGGAGAGAAGAAACAAGGAGCGTGCTGGGCAGAAGCCATGAGAGATGAGTTTTTAGAACAAAAGAGAGATTCATGGCATTAAACACTAGAGGTGCAGTAAGACAAAGCCTGAAAGAGGTGCCTTAAATCTGGGAGCAAGAAGCCCATCAGGAACGTTCTTTGCCGAGGCAGTTTTAGTGAAGCAGAAGGCACGAAAGAATATAGCAGGTTAACCTTCCAAAACAGGGGTCCAGGGGGTTTTGATTCCAAAAGGGGGCAGATAACATCAAAATGATATGCTCAAAATACTCTGAGTTAAAACAGTAGGGCCAAACAGGTGCGGTCAATGGCACCTCTGTTTCAACCCAACTACATGTTCGTCCTGCACTGAAACTCAAGCTCCTTCCCCGGGCTTTGATGGTCTTGGGAATTCGATAGATTTCTCTCTATTTCCCCACAAGCCTCCATTCTAGCAGACAGGCTCTCCACCCTACTTCTGCTTATGCTATTTCTCATCCCGGGACCCCTGCTGCTGATTTTCTGTCCCTTCAGGTCCTGCCTATGCTTTAAGGCTCAGGCTCTATCTAACTTCTTTTGGGAAAACCTGCCTTCCAGCAAAACGCATCTCACCCCACTGACAGGGGGCAGAGGGTACAGTTGGTGCCTCTCAATAATAAAAGATCAAATCTATTTTTTTTTAATCAGTCAATCTTCTCTCCCACGCATTTAAGATGTCTCCCCAACCCAACTAACTTCTTTAGGACTAGATACTGGATTAGCTACTTTTTGTTTTGTTTTGTTTTTAAACAGTCCTCAAACTACTTAACTCAGAACCTGGGGCTTGGTGGGTCTTCGTTAGCCATGGAGGAAAATCTCCAAGCGAGACAATAGACTGGTTTCCAGGGTCTGCTTGTAGCTCAGTCTCCATAACATGTCACCTCTGGATTCCTTCCCAGACACCAATAGCAGGAGGCACAGGGCAGGGCCAGGCCCCGCCATCAGCCGCATGAGACCTCACACACATAGCTGGGGCTCGGTCCTTCAGGCTTTACTGCAAAGCTCAGAAAAGGGCACGTACTTCAAGAAGGAGCCTGGCTGTCTCCTGAAGGCTGGATGCCAGAGGCTTTACACAGAGAGAAGCAGACATAAACTAGGCGCTTTGTACCTCTAATCTCATTGAACCGAGTCATAACTGCTCCCACTTTGATGCCTGAGGTGGTAGTGGATTCTCAGAAGTCAGTGGGGGCTTAGTTGCAGACCACAGAATCAGTGTTAGCTAGCAGTTAAGGCAAGGAAGAAGTTTTTTAAGAATGTGGGTGAGCTCTGGGCTTGGCAGATCTTCTGGGAACTCCCAGGGCCGGGCAGGGCTGGCCGGGTCAGGGAGCCGCTGCTCAGTGGCCTCTGTTGCGCCTCACCCTCCATCACAGGTGTCCGCCCTGCCTGCCTCCCTGTGAACAGCTCAGAGTCTCACGCAGGGGCATGCCTTGGTGACGCACAAGTCATGGGCTTGCAGGAAGGGAAGTTGGGAAGGAGCTCTCTTGTTTTTTGTTTTGCAAAAGTGGATTTACAATGTGGGGAGCTACACAAAATGTAGAGCTACACAAAAAGAGTTTGGGAAGCCACAAGTAACAGTGCTGCACATGTATCAGAAGCACATGTATCAGCTCATCGGACCATTTCCAAATTGGATGGCTGGGGAGACTGAGGCACAGAGAGGCTAACTCATCCGAGTCACACAACTGGCAATGGGATGGTGGGGATTCACGACTGTCCCACATTACATCTCACTTTTTCCCTGTGGCTTTGAGGATTAGACCCTCAAAAAGTGATGGTACCTCGGACAGCCATAGGGAAGCAGAAGTTTCTGTGGAGGATGAAGATGGTTCACAGTCAAGGATTTCAAAGCGGCAGAGGGGACTGCTGGTGAGCACATCCAACACGCAGTTAGAGATTGAAAATTGGAGCCATTTTACTCTGTCCTCCCCGCCTGGGAGCGGGTTCTGGACAAAATGCTTCTATAAGTCCCGCCTCGTAATCAAAGTTAAGTGGATTCTCTACCCCTTCCCAATACACACGCACACATATATGCACATGCACGCATGTTCATGTATGCACAAGACACATATAGACACAGGCACACCCATGCACACGTGTTGGCATATGCATGCACATGGACACACAGACACACATACTGACGTGCATGCATACATGTACAGGTAATGTTGAAGGCCTCTGGCTACAGAAGTGCTTTCAAGTGCCTTTCTTGTCCTTGCCTAGAGTTTACAGCACTTGGAAAATGTCAGGCGTGGGAGGCCTTTCAGTCTTGGGTTAGGTTAAAACTCCCTCCACATATTTGGAGGGCGTCCAGGCCCTTCGAGCGCATTCACAGAGCAGATAACAGTGACCTTGCTGGTGAGGGAGGACAGCCCAGCTGAGGCCAAGGAGCCGTGCTGGTTGAGCTGAGGTCACTTCCCCTCCCCTGCTGCACCTGGGTTGGATCTGATGTCAAAGACCCCGGTCCCAGCTTTGGGAAGGAACACAATGCTTGGTTCTCCAGGAGAAGGTGAGAGCCAAGCGCTGGCCCCACAAGTTTGGGGTGGAGAAGAGTCCAGCTGTTTCCTAGGAGCCCATGGGCTGATGGCCAAACATCAATCTCACTGCCTTCCCAAAGACACAAAGCATGCCTCTCCAGAATGGTGACTGATTTTCCATCCTAGCTGGGGCTGCGTTCTGTTCCTCAACAGCTCTGAGGCTTCTCAAGAGGGAAAGCTCAAATCTATACAACGACTGGTGTAGAGGGGGCCCCCAAATAGAACTAGTCCTTAGAATCCTGGAGCTCGAAGGCCATGGAGATGCTCTCATTTAAACAGAATCCCCTCTATTGCCACCCCCTCCAAGGTGCCATCCTGTCCCATTTGTTGACCACAAGTGACAGGGAACTCACTCCTTCAGGAGCCATCTATGTTATAGGTGAAGCCCACCTGTTTTCTGCCCCTCTGTCACTTCCACTCACTGGTCCTGATTGTGTCTCTTGAGCCACTCAGGTTAGGACTAACCCTTTCTCCACATGACAGCTTTTCAAATATTTGAAAACAGCTGGCATTCAGACATTTGGCAAATACTGATAGGGTACATGCTGGGTGCCAGGCCTGGTGCTGGGAGCTGGGGGCAGACATGCGATCAGCTACGAGCAGCTGGTGGTCTAGTGGAGATGGCAGACAGGATAGAGGAGCAGGCCCCACAGGGTGATGAACCTGCGGGCTGGGGGAGCAGAGGGGGCTGCACTGCCCAGAAGAGAGGGCAGCCAGCCATGTGCTGGAGGTCATGCAGAGTGTACTCAGATTGGGAATCCTGGGGCTGTAAGCACTCCAGACAGAGGAAGAAGGATAGGCAAAGGTTGGGAGTACAGCATAGCACCCCCAAACTGCAGATAACTTAGAGCGTATGGGTCCCAGGCAACTGCGGGATGTGCATCATTGGGCACTTATCCTGAGGTCATGGCAAGGGGAGTGGGTGGGAGCGTACTGCAAAGTTTTAAGTGGGGAAAGGCAGGATCAGGTGTGGATTTTAACTACGCCACTCTGGCTGTGGAATAATGAAGGCATTTCTGAAGCTTTCCTCTCACCTGGGCAGAGTGTCCAAGAAGAGTTGCTGGAGGCGTCTAGGCCAGAGGTGCTGGGTGCCTGCACTAAGGCTGCAGCCACAGGGTGGAGGGCAGTGGGCGGAGTTGAGAGATGGTAATGTGTGCATCCCAGGCGAGCTGACAAACCTCTGGACATGCATCTCCAGAGTCTGCATACACTTCTCATCCAACATAACTCTGAAGCCCCTCACTGGCCAGCTCACCCTCTTGGGTTGGGCTCCCCTTTACAATTTAGGGTGATGTCAAGTATGCTGCCCAGAGTGGAGCATAGTATTTTAGACAATGTCTGAACAGTGTAGAGTATGTTGGCTCTTTATCTCCTTGTTCTAGTCTCTATCCTTTCTGCCACCGAAGTTGACATCAGTGATCTGGTGGCCACAGCCCACAGTTGCCCATAGGCAACTCAAAGCATGTACTCAAGACCATGAACCTTCTCCACATTGGCTATTTCAAAGCTATGCACCCCCATCTGGGATTTGGAAGTTTGGTTTCCAGAACCTAGTTAGCAGGAACTCACATTTATAATTTTTATTCACATTTATTCCTTTTTAAAAAAAGGTTTATTTATTTATTTTGAAAGAGAGAGAGAGCATGAGCAGGGGAGGGGCAGAGAGAGAGGGAGAGAGAGAATCCCAAGCAGGCTCTGCACTATCAGAGGAGAGCTTAACTCAGGGCTTGAACTCATGCCCCTGATCATGTTTTGAGCCAAAACCAAGAGTTGGATGCTCAACTGACTGAGCCACCCAGGAACCCCTACATTTATTCCTAAGAAATTCAATTTTCTTAGATTCAATGCACCCATCTCTACCACTTTGCCCTTAAGAGACAGGAGCACTGGGTTAGAAGTTATGAGGTTTGACCTCTTGGACTCATATGTGACTTTCTACTGTGGTTTTGTCTGCTATATAAAAGAACAAATAATGTCATTTTTCATTTCACAAGGCTTGAAAAAAGAATTTAATGATTAAAAAATTTTTCTCCAAAAGTTACCACCTAGAATGTTTTTCTTTCCATCTTGGGGGAACAATGTGTTGCTATTTGTATGAAGTAAAGAGGAAGGGGGTGGGCCAGCCTGCACACCTTTGTAGAAACCCACAACTGGACTTGGGCTGCCTCTAGGAGGCCCACCAGGCAAACTAGGGGAAAGACACAGTGTCCAAGCCAATCTGCTCTCCTGAAACGCCTCCACTGGGACCTGCCACAGCTGTCAACTGGGCTTGGACCTCCAAAAGACCATATAAAAGTGCAGTGGGAGTGAGTGTGTGTGTGTGTGTGTGTGTGTGTGTGTGTGTGTGTGTGTGTGTGTGTGTATGTGTGTACAGTGGGAGTCAGGTTATTAGGGGTGGAGGGAAGGGAACTGTTTGATTAATGGGTGTCCTGTGAACCTGCACATTTGCCCAAGGCTGCATTCCTGGGCTTTCAAACCCGGGGCAGTTTGATAAGCTGAGACCAAAGTCCTCTTTCCTTCCAGCTAGGAGAGCAAACAGGGCTACTCGCTAATCCCAGCCCTGGCCTCTGGGGCCGTCTCTCAGCAACCGGCCCATCAAGTGGCCTTTCACAGGCCAATCAATGGGGCAGCCCCCATGTTACTGGGACTTGGGGGAAGCTGACAGCCAGCTTGCCTGAGCCAGATGGGTGGGAGGCCATGGCTCACTGGACCTCCAGCACGCAGTCCCAAGGCCCATGCTTGGCCAACGCGGTAGTTACAGCACCCGCCAAGCTGGCCTTCTCTCCCTCTCCTTCCTGCTACCCTTTTCCCCTACAATTGTTCTCACCTGGGCAGCTTATCAGCAGGGCTTTCTCCAGTGCCTGCCCAGAATGTTCTTCCCAACACCTATAGCCTTCCAGCTGGTTCCTCCTCCTCTGGAAGCTTCCACTGATCCCTTCAGCCTACATGGGGCTCTCTTTCCTCTGGATTCCTAGTGCCCTCAGAGCCATTGCTCATGGCTTAGTACCAGACACATCTTTAATCAATTTGGATATGTTGGCTTGATATTACCAACTAGATTATCAGCATTCTGTGGGTAAGACTTACACTTTGGGACCTCCCTCACCACCCCACCAGTGGAGGGCACAGTGTTAGTTTGGGGAGGATCATACAGGTAGGAAGGCATGTGGGGACTGGGGATGGAGCAGGGGGAGAAGTGGGCTGCTCTGAGGCTGAAGGACTTAACCCCAGGAAGTTGTGGAAAGAAAGCTCTTTGAGCTGAAACCCAGCCATGCTGGGAGGAAAACCAGGTTAGGGCTGGGAGGATGTTTATTTCTGGAGAGTCGCAGTAGATATCTGGGGGTGTCTGCTCAGCCTGTCCCCCTCCTCCCCTGTCTCTGAGGGCTATTCCTTTTCCTGTGCGGATGAGCAAGGGTGGTGGAGCTGCATTCACATAAACTCCTATACATGCCTGGGGAGGGTTAGGGTTGTGATGGGCCCTGGAGGCTCTCCAGATTCTCTTCTCTGGAGACTTGGCTTTAAAACTGGGAGAGATGGGTCTCCATCTCAGAGTATTTGCCTCTAAGGAGGTGTAAACTAGCTATGAGCTGGCTACAAGCAGGGAGAAGCTATGCAAGCCTGGATGTGAGGGAGAAGGAAGAAGCCACACAGAGAGAGGCAGGATTGGGAATGCCCAGCGGCTCTTGCTGTCTGCATCATCTACGTCAGCGCGCACTGTACTCCTGAGAGCATGTGCTGTTACTATATTCTTGTACTGATGGGAAAATCAGCTTGGAGATGTTTGATAACCCACCCAACCACTCTGTCAGTGAGGGGCGGACTTGAACCCTGTCCTGCGAGGTTACTGAGTTCAAGTGTAACCTTTCTGCTGCCTTTGCTCTTAACAGCTTTGTAGATCAGGGATCCCACACTTTGGTTCTATGAGATACCAGAAGAACTATGGCCAGAACTGTAATAAGGTTTTGCTCTATCTATCTATCTATCTATCTATCTATCTATCTATCATCCTATCTATCTATCTATCATTCTATCTATCTATCTATCTATCTATCTATCTATCTATCTATCTATCATCCTATCTATCATCCTATTTATCTATCTACGCATTCACTTGTCCATCCATCCATCCATTTTTTATTTATCCACCTATCATTCTGACTCCATTATCTATCTTCCTGTGTTTCTATCTATCCATCATCTATCTACTTATCCATCCACCCATCCATCTTCCTATCTCTCCATCCTCTCTCTCTACTTTCTCACCTGTCCATCTATCACATAGTTATATCTCTATCCTTCCATCCCTCTATCTTCCTACCTATCTGTCCATTATTTATCTTCCTATTTTTCTATCCATCTATTATCTATTGGTCTTTCTATCCTCTATCTATCTATCTATCTATCTATCTATCTATCTACCTATCTACCTGTCTATCTATCCATCTATCATCTCATCATCTATCACCATTATTAAGCCTTGCCATATGTAAGGCACTATGACAGGTACTGCATTGTGTTTTAGTCCTGCCAATTTGGCACAGACAGTGAGGGACAGTAGATGATCAGGTGTCAAATTGAGTGTGTCTCCTAAGATTGTCCTGTAGGGAGCATTACAAATGCAGATTCCCTGACCCCATCCCCGAGATTCTAATTCAGAAAGGAGATGAGGCTCAGGGTATCTGCTTTTCCAAGTTCCCTGGGGGCACCTGGTATATGTGACCCTCAATCTAATGCTGAAAAACAGCTGTCTGGACAGTGTTTTTCAGAGAAGGAGAGGATCAGTGAGACCTGAGATGGTCAGGGAAGATGATGTGGGTCAAGACCAGCCACTCCGACATCCCCTGAGAGGGCCTAGGGAACTCTGGGAAAAGTGGCATGGCAGGAAGAGAATGATACAGGGGTGGGAAGCCTGGGCAAGGCCCAGCATCTTTCCATGATAAGGAAACACATGCCCATGAGGGGGCAGAAGGTGTTTTGTAGGAAGCAAGATGTCAGGAAAAGGCCATAGTTCACTTTTTCCCATTAATAATAATGCCACAATAGCAACAAGAACAGTGTCACCAACTGCTTCAGTGGAAGTAGGTAATGTCCAGTATTCACTCCTAGGGGCTACACGTACTTTCCAGGGTTAAGAGGGAGGTGTTATTTGATACTTGATCCAGGACTAAAGAAACCAAGAAAACCCAAGTGCAATCAGGATTGGGGTGGATATGAGTGGTTGAGAACCCTGGAGGTCTTGGTTTGAGTGAGGACTGAGAGATGGTCATTATCATCATTACCATTATCTGCTGCATGATTTCTGGGCAATGCTTCATTCATCCCCAAGACTGTACAGAAGGGAAGCCAAAACAGTGAGCCATCCACTTACCTGTCCAGACAGTAGGAAGTGGAGTGCAAGCCTGCTCTTAGGCTGTGTCTGGTCTTGGCTTCTCCCTACAGATGGGGTGCTCTTGAAACACCCCAGAAGGTGCAAATTTGTCTTCTTCTCATCTTCCCTCCCAGCACCTTGCCCTAGTCAATGTAACCTCATGACCACTAGGAGCCAGGTCCTGAGTTCTTTCTCTTGGGCAGGGCCTCAGTCTCTGTCACTCTATTTCCACCTTTTCCTGCGGAGCAGCCCCCAACCAGAGAGTGTCTGCACCAACCCCTACCCCACCCCACTGGTTGCTCAGCACCTGGGCTTCCACTCCCAGCACGGCCCCTCCTCATCCCGCAGCTCCCAGCCTCCCTCCATCTGCAGCATAAACCCAGTGCCCTGCCTATGCCTCCCCAGCCTGCCCTTGGGGGGCCCACTTTCTCCCACTCCTTCCTTATTAGTGCGTGTGTGAGAAGAAAAGGAATTTCTTTTGCCATTTATCCTCAGAGCAGCCTCCAAAAGGAGTTGAAGGACACGCTGCAAAGTGTGAAAAAAAAACAAGGCCTGAGCTTGCCAAAAGGGCCCAAATGGTTATTTTAATCATGTGGAACAGCCCTCTTTTGATGGAAAATTTTCTACTCCAACACCTGTGGCCATTAAAGGAACCCTCACTCTTTTCTACCCTTGGGTCCCAGGGGTCACCCTCTAGTTGGGGCTGGCTGCCAGCTCAAATAATTATTCCTGCCCTTTCTCTCCACCTTCCTCATCCCTTCCCAGTGCAGCCTGCCTTCCCTCAGGCCTACAGTGGATGCGGGGGAGCAGCTGTGCCTCCCTCCCTCCCCCTTTGCAGTTTCTGGAAGGAATAAACTGGCAAGACCAGGATCTCCTCCCCCAACACTAACTGGCTCTCAGGGCTTGTTGGATCAGGTCTATCTCTGATCCTCTGTTGCCCCTACTCATCTCCTTTCTTCATTCTTCCTTATGCAGACTCACTGCCCACTTGACCCTTGGAGGTTGTTCAGTACCTTCCATTCCCTAAAGTGCTCTGTGTCCCTCTTAACTCAAAGAAAATGAGGGGAGTCCCTAGGGAAATGACACTATCCAAACTTCTTTTGATCCATTGTCTTTCTAAGTGCGTAGTTTTCTTTTTTAGATTGCATAATCTGATTTTGGTTTGTAAAAGATTATCCATGTACTTAGAGATACCATATCACCCCGCTTCCCTCAGGTTCTTTGGTGAATAACAGATCCAGAGAGGTGATGAGATTTACCGACAGTTATGCAGTGCTCAGTGAAGATGGGGAAGGACTGGAAATGGACTGTGCTTGGAAGTCAGACTTGCAAAAGGAGTTGCCTTGACTTTTTCCATTTTGTCACTTGCTCTGCAGTCCCTTTCAGTCTTTCCTCTCCCAGTCATGCCATAGAAACAGCTCTTAAGGTCACCAATGAACTCAATGTCACTGAATCTGATGAACATTTTCTCTCTTCATCTTGACTTCTCAGCAGTATTTGACATTGTTGACATAATCCCCTCCTTTAGTTTGAAGCACTTTCTTCCTTTGCTTCTGTGCTTCCTCATGATCCTTGTTTTCTCTGACTACTTTGGTTACATCTCTGTCTCCTCTGCAGGAAATCCTCCATCTAGTGCTTATAAAGATTGGTGTTCCTCAAGGCTCAAGTCTGGGTTCTCTCCCTACTCCATACTCTCTTCTTTTGCAATCCCATCCAGACCCACTGTTTGTACTACCACCCACATATCTCCAGGCCTGACTTCTTCTTTGTGCTCCATCTGCCTCCTTACTGATATCATTTAGATGTCTCAAAGACACCTCAAACCTAACTTATCAAAATCTGAAACTGCTGTCTTCTCTGGGACTCCCAGGCTGTATAACTCTGCCAGGCACTGTTGAGCAAAGTGGTGTCCTGTTCTTTTCCCCACCTCTGATCCTCTTTGTGCTCCTGAACTCACTGAATAGAACCAATGAAACAGTATTACAGCCCAGAAATATTAGAGTTATGCCTGTTATGCCTCTTTCCCGCTCTTTCTCACTGTATACAATCCATCATCTGGTCCACTAGCCCTGTGCAACCTACCATCATTTCCTCAGTAGCCTCTATCCACACTACAATATTAAAACATGAGATATAGAGCAGTTAAAGTTAAAATGGGGTCAAAAGACAAATGTGGACTGACTATTGAAGTGATGACATTCTAGCACATATTCTAGAATCTGGACTATCTCTACAAGAACACAAATCTATGAAACTACATCAAGTTAAAAGAGTCAGCATGTAGCAAGTACACCCTGATTTCAGCCATGTAACACAGGCTATGCTTGGTATTGAAGGTGGCATCCAGGTGTGTAAGTAGTTTAACTTTTACGCCCAGGGCTTTGATTTCCTGTAAGACCATTAACCTGTGCAGTATCAATTTAAAAAATTAAAAGCAATACCCAAATCAATGAAAAAAAGTAGGGATTTTGAAATAATTTAAATTCTCCTTGATATTATTCAAATGTAAAACTGATTACAGGCAGATGGGACTCATAGTACCCAACATAATGTCTAGCACATATAAATGTTTCTGAATAGGTGAATGTGTGCCATCTAAATTACATGAGACTGCATTGTTTTTCTTTTTAAAGAGAGTGCACATGTGTGCATGAGTGGGGGAGGGTCAGAGGGAAAGAGAGATTCTTAAGCTGGCTACACAGTCAGCAAAGAGCCTGTTGTGGGGCTCAGTCCCATGACTCTGGGATCATAACCTGAGCCAAAATCAAAAATTGGACCAACTAAGTCACCAAGGCACCCTGAGACTGCATTCTTTATTCATTTTACAAGTGCTAGAAAATATCAAGCATAATTCAATGACATTTGGAGGAAGAACTGAAGGTGACCCAATCTCTAACCTTCTCCCTGACCCAGACTTCTCACCTCTCTGACATTTTAGTGCTTTCTAGAACAACACCTTTATTCATGACCCAGGAAGGAGCCAGAAAGAAGCCAGGTAGCTATAGATGTGGAGTTTGTGTGAGGAGAGTTGTCTGGCAGTCACTTCTCTGGTAACTGGGGCCTCAATAGTAGGACTCCAAGCACTTTTCAGGGTGAGCTTATTAAAGAGCTTCAGGTCCCACACCAAGCAGAAAATGTAACTTTGAGCCCCCCTTGTCTCCATTGTGCAGAAGAGTAAAGCAAGACCCAAGACAGGAGAAGTGGTTTACAAAAAACAGCTATAGAGTTGGTGGCAAAACCAGAATCAGAAACCAGGTCTCCAGTTCCTTTCTCCAAGGATCCTCTACTATAACAAAATGCCTCAGAGGATGACTTGCGTCATAGGATGACCCAGAAAGGAGCTCTTCCTGTAATTGAAATGAGTCAATTCACCAAAACGATATTGAAGCAAAAGAACAAAGTTGAAGGGCTCATACTTTCTCATTTTACTCCAGACCTATAGTACTCAAAACAGTGTGGTACTGGAAATAAGGATAAATATATGAGATAGAATTAAATTAAAATAATCCAGAAATAAACTCATACATCTATAGCCACTTGACTTTCAACAAAGGTGCCAAGACCATTCAATGGGGAAAGGATAGTCCTGGGACAACTGGATATCTACATGTCCAACAATGAAGTTGAAACCCTTCTCCACACCATTTACAATAATTAACTTAAAATGGATCAACAACCTGTATATAAGAGCTAAAACTATAAAACTCTTTGAAGAAAAGATAGTGATATATCATCATGAACTTAGATTTGGCAATGTTCCCTTAGATATGACACCAAAAGCAAGAGGAGCAAAAGAAAATAATAAATAAGTTGGAACCATCAAAATTAGAAACTTACGAACACAACTTACAGAATGGTAGAAAATATTTGCAAATCATAAATCTGATAAACATCTAGGATCCAGAATATATAGACAACCCTTCCATCCCAACAACAAAAAGACAAAAACCTCAATTTAAAAATGGGAAGAAGTCTTGAATAGACATTTCTCTAAACAAGTTATACAAATGGCCAACAAGTACACGAAAAGATGCTTTATATCATTAGCACTTAGGGAAATACAAGTCAAAATCACAGTGAGATACCACTTCACCCCCACTAGGATGGCTATAATGAAAAATAAAGACTCTGAAAATAACAAGTGTTGGAGAATATGTGGAGAAATTGTATCTATTGGACATTGCTGGCAGAAATGTTAAATGGTTCAGCTGCCATGGGAGATAGAATGTAGTTCTTTAAAAAATTAAATATGGGATTACCATTTGATCCAAAAATTCCACTTCTAGGTATATACCCAAAATCATAGAAAACACGTATGCAAACAAATACTTTTACATGAATGTTTGTAGTAACACTATTCAAAATGGCTAGAAGGTAGGAACAACTCAAATGTCCATCAACAGACAAATGAGTAAACAAGATGTGGTATATCCATATAATATTCTTTTCAGTCATAAAAAAGAATCCATTACTGATGCATGCTACAATGTGGCTGAACCTTACGCTAGGTGAAACAAATCAGGTACAAAAGATCCCATATTGTATGATTTCATTTAAATGAAATATCCAGAACAGGTAATTTTATATAGAGAGAAGACAGGTGTGTGATTGCCAGGGGCTTAGGCAAGGAGGGAATGGGGAGTGACTTCCTAAGGGCTTCACTTCCTGAAGTTTTCTTTTAGGATGATGAAAATGTTTTGGAATTTGATAATGATGATTGTTGAGGCTGCATAATATTTGAATGGACTAAGTGTTACTGAATATATACCTTATAATTGTTAGTTTTATTGTATGTGAATTTCTCCTAAATGGGAAAAAATAGTTGATTTACTCAGAGAGTAATTAAGAAAGAAAAATCTTTAAGCCTACTGTGTGCTTCTTATAAACTTTTCACATTTTAGCCAGAGTGAGTGTGTGTGTGTGTGGGGGGGGGAACCCCACATGCATTTTTTGGAGCATGCAGAGTTGTGAAACACATGTACTGAATAATCTGAAACTATGAACTGATTGAGCCCAAGAGGCCAATCGAGCTAGCAGCCTGAAAATTTCCCTCTAACCAGATGTGTCCCTGCTTCCAAGCAGCATTGTCCCTATCCATTGCACTACATTCATCTTCCCTCTTCTATAAAAGTTTCAACCACTGGATGGTACTTAGGGATATGAAGCAAGCTGGGATGAAAAAAGAGGGATGCTTTAGGAAACTGAGCTTCCATAGGCAGCAGGTTGGCCATGATTGGAATGGTAGTTCTTGTGAACTGACTGAGGACCAGGTGGAAATCCAGAGAGGCTGAAGCATTTGATAGAAGAGGCCCTTAGAATCAAAGCCCAGTCTGATGTAAAAGACCGTCATTACCTAGGTCCCTTAACAGAGCTCAGGAACCAGTAGTAGAGATATCTGTGATATGGTGGTACAAAGCGGCCATTGATGGACCAGGCTGGTAGATTGTAAAGGGAAGAATTGGGGCCTGACATGAGCTGAGTGATTCAGGACAGCAGTTAATGGAAAAAGAATGGGAGGTTGGACCTGAAAGAAAACATCACAGATGGGCCTGTGAAAGTCATGCCCAGGCATCTAGCCAGCTCTGGGTAAACAGGGCTGATGCTCCCTCATCCTTAACCACTATCCAGTTAACCACTATGTTTATTGGATTATTCTTCTGTCCTGGCTCTCACGGGTGACCCCTTGGGTATGTCCCTTCTATGGCTTCTAAGAGCACTGTGTGTGCCTTTAGGGCCCATCTGCATTCTATTATAGATAGTTATGTGCGTAACTAAACCCTTACTGACTCTAAGTCCCTTTTGGCCAGGATGAGTCTGATTACTCTTTGTTTTCCCCCATAAAGCCTAATATGGTGCTCTATTCTGAGAGGGTGTTCGTGAGGTGTCTATTGTGTGGATGACTATAGGGGAGAGGTTTTATCTGCCAAAAAGCTTTCACTGGGAGAAACACAATATGAACCTCATATGGCTCTAATGGGGTATCAAACACAGAAGCCTTAGGAATGGCATATGATCTAGGCTGCTCCAATTCTAATTGTTTAGTCCAGTCTCCATAGTGATTGGTCCAGATGTGGTCATGTGACCTGAGCAGACCGAGTCAGAATCCTTCCAGGAGATTTGACACATGGACTCCAAAAAAACTTTTGGATCATGAGCTGTGGGCTCATGAGGACATGAGGACATCCAGAGGTTCCCATAGCATATTTATTATCATGTTGAGAGTCCTTTGTAAGAATCAAGATAACTGTGTGAGGCAAGAAAGGCTGGATATGGAGAGAGAGACAAACAGAGCTTGATGGTGTTTGACATTTCAAATTTCCTGAAATAATTATAGCTTTGTATTGGTATTTGAAAATGTATCTTTGATTCTACATAACCAGTTCTCTAACCACTTTTTGGATAGTAAAGCGTATGTGATCAGGGGCTACATATTTTCAATCTAATGAAAGAAATTCGATAGATACTTATTAGGTGTCAACTACATGCTAAAGCTGAGTTAGCCAATAAGAGAGAGAGAAAACACAGTGTTGACTGAGAAGATTATGGAGAAGAAGACAATGTGATCATTATAACACCCATTTAAAGGGAGAGTAGATACTTCCAAGGGTTGTAGAAATGGAGGAAGGAGTGATGAATTCTTCCTGGGGAAGGAATGAGGGATAGCAACAAGGGAAATATGGCTTTTAAGGATGTGGTCATCACCATGGGGATGAAGGCATTCCACGCCCTGGAGTACCATGGTCACAGGTCTGGAGTCTCAAGTGGTATCTTCTGGTTTCCATTTGGGATTTGTGGCAAGGAGGTGGGAAAAAGTTGGAGAGGTAAGTGGGGGATTAATGCTTTGGAGTTTGGACTCCAAAGGACAATAAGGAGGTCCTGAAAGGACCTGAGGTGATCAGAATGGCATTCTGGAAAGATCACTCAGGCAGCACCGTGAAAGATAGACTGGGCAAGGGGTAGGTTGGGGCTGAAGACCACCTGGGGATGACAGAAATAGCCCAGATGAGACACAGTGGTGGCCTATCCCAGGGCCATAGCTGTGGGGATATCGAGGGAGAGTTTGGATGTAAAATGGAGAAAGAATGTGGCAAAGGTTTGGATGTAAGACTCAAAGTTGTTGAGGATGGCTTATAAGCCTTTGGCTTAGTGACTCAGAGAATATGGTCAGGATGTTTTGGAGGGTGCAGGAATGGGGCAGGGGGTAGGAAGAAGCCAGGCTGACGTTTCTGACTGGGCCGCAATGCACCTGGATTCTCTGGGTGCATATGTAGAGAATGAGGGGGTGGGTTAATCACAGGAGTGTGGTTGATCCAGACAGACAGTGGGTTCATCAGGGAAGCCCCTGTCTTAAAGTAGCCCCAAGAGTCATATTTTTAGGGAAGCAAACCATCCAGGGACAAGGAGGAATGACCATATGCCCTGGGGTTGCATATGACCTTTCCAAACCCACAGGTAGTTTTTCAGTGGGCTCATAGGTGTCCAGCTGCCAGCACAGGCAGGGATGCTGATCCTGGGTGCACTTTCAGGGATTGAGGAGGCTCTGACAGTCCCATTGTCTTATCCACTTTTTCTCTCCAAATAAGAAACAAACTATAGATCATTTCAAATGTGCAAGACAAGGCAATGTATTTATATATCCTAAAGGGATTCTATTTCCTGAGATCTAAAAAAGATTATGAACTCTTCAATTACACCTTGTTCTCCAAGTGTCCTGTTTTCCTTCAAAACTGAACACCGGCAGCCTGGTTAATTCAACATGCTTCATTCAGCTGACAGCTGAAGATGGGCTGGCCATGCTGGCAGCTTCTTGCCTCAATTGAGTTAAATTCCTGAGACCTAACCCTCTTTATCACTAGTACTGGCACTTTCATTTTTGTTTTCCACTTAGTTACATAACACGATGAAGGAAAATACGCTAACATAATGCAAATAATTGTGGTAATGTGTGCTGTTAAACAAACAAAGATGGCGATATGGCCAATAGCAATCTGTTAGTAGCCAGGCAGCACCACCATGTGAAACTCTCAGTTCTTTCAAGAAATGCCGCACAAAGGTCCGAGATAGGCAGATAAAAAGGAGTTCCTAAGTATCTGTGTATGAAAACATGGGGTATATGAATGTCAGATATGTAAATTGAGGACTACTTAATTTTAATTTATAGATTTATCTTTTTACAGATTTATTTTTGTAAAAATTTTCTTCTATTTCATTACTATATATATAGTATATGTATTCTATATATATTCTATTTCATAATTATATGTATAGTATAATATTCTTCTATTTCATTATTATATATAATATATACATATATATAATATATATATTATATATATAAGTGTCCTGTTTTCCTTTTCTATAGACCCACAGAAATGCCTTCTTTGGCCTGAATCCCAGAAATGCAGGGCCCTCCTGTCGGTCTCAACACAGAAGCTGGAGAAACTGACTAGTCCAAGTAAATGATCAGGTTCTCCCCCAGTCACCAGGATAAAGCTCCATGGGGCACAATCCCCCTTTTGCGCTCAGAACTTCCAGTGACCCTTTAGTGACATAGCCAAAGATCACCACACATCTGAAGAAAGTCTCCAAGATCAAAAATAGAGACCAAGACAGATAGAGACAAAGAAGCTTAAAGTAAACAATGTGAGGAGAAGAAAACTTAACAAAATAATTATAATTAATATATTTTAGATGATAAGATGTTGCCTTAATGAAGTAGGACTAGAAGCTATGAAAAAACAACAATCAGAAAACAAGAAAGACCTCTTAGAAATTAAAATACAGAAGAGAAAAAAAGGATTTTATAGGAGGGTAGGAAGATAAAGGTGAAAAAAATCTTCCTGAAGGTAGAACAAAAAGAGAAAGAAATAGATGGAAATAGGAAATAAACAATAAGGCATTTAGACTATCAATTTAGGATATCCAATATCCAATTAATAGAAGTTCTAGAAAGAAGGGGTAGAGAACATGGGAAAGGGGAGTAAATAGCCAAGCAATAATAGGTGAACTTTTTTCAGAATTAAAGGAAGTGAGTTCCAGATTAACAGTCTATTGATTGATTACCTGAGACAATGAATGAAAAGAAACATTAAGAAATATCATAAAATTTTCCCACAACAGGTATAAAGAGAATTTCCTAAGAGCTTCCAGCAAACAAACCAAGACAAGCTTCATTACAAAGTGTCAGAAAGAGGAACGCAGGTCTTAAGAAGTCTGACAAGGGAGCCATCCTTTTACAGTACTATGAAAGAAATGATTTCCCATCTAGAATTCAATACCTTACCAAATTTTTAAAAATGTACCTTTTCTGAGGAAGGTACTGAAGGAGATGCTCCAGCAAGACCAAGGAGTACCTTAAGAAAGTAGAAGGAACAGGATCTAGGAAACAGGGTCACAGCAATGTCTTTACTGTCAGAATAGTGACTGATCGTGATTTTACTCAAATATAATCATAATATATAATTGCTGAAGGATGAGAGAGAGAAGTCAAAGGGAGAGCAGTGTACAGTTGCTGAGTTCTCCTTTGTCATATTAAAAAGTCGTTAGATGAAGTCTAAACCTGAGAAGTAAAAACAGCAGCATAAACCCGTTATTCAGAAATAAAGTGGCAAATGCCAGAAGCAGCACGAGGCGTTGACAGTGGTTTGTGGCGAGCAGAATCGGACATAGGGACAGGATGGGGAGGCAGACTGCCGGAAACCAGCTTTGTTGTTAAACTTTTTCTTGTTACTGAGTCACTTAAAATATAAGAACTCTGTATGACTTGATAAAATTAAAAAAAAAAAAATCTGAGACTCAGCGGAGCAAATACACCCGTGCACACGGAACGGTCAAGCAACACAGTCCCACCACAGAGAGAATCGTGGGCCGCTTTCCGTGTCCACCTCTCCCTCGGGTTTTCCTCTCGCGGCCTCAGGTCCAAGGCTGGTGAACCGCAAGTTTTGCTCCGGGGTTGCAGGCTGTTGCGAACCTGGGGAGGGGGGGTGGGCAGGGAAACTTGAACCCACGAACTTGGCAGAGGCCGAGACGGTCTCCCCGATTTACCAGGCCCAGGTGCTCCGTGATCCCGGAGCCCCTCCGCGTGCCCTCCCCGCCGGCGCCGCACTCTGCCCTCCCCGCGGGACCGCCCGTCACGTCCCCGCCCCCCCGCTCCCCTCCCTCCCCGCGCCCGCGGCGCCCTCCCGGGTTCAGCCCGGCAGGCCGCCCTCCCCGCCGCCGCCTGTGGCCGCTGGAATCCCTGTCGCCCCGGGACTCAGCTGACAGCGGACAGACAATGGTATTTCCCATCAGCCTGGGTATCAGGAGCCGGCCTTATCCAGCGGTGTTTTTCTATTAGTCTAACACCCCATTGTCCACCCCTTATCACTGAAATGTTGATGTCATGCCTGGCTTGGAAGTGGTTTCTGCATCTCGGCGCTGGGATTGCTTCGCTTTAATTGGGGGGGAGGGGGAGGGGTGGAGGAGCTCATTTATCAGAATTCTCACGAGAATTCACCCCTTTCCTCCTTCCAATGCGGGCCGCCGAGGGCGCCACGGTGGGGTGGGTTCCCAGCCACAATTCCTGGCCTTTCACTCTGTCCCTGCATCTCGACCCCGCTGGCCTCCCTCAAAGCCGAAATGCCTAGAAGGGTGGTCACTTTTTGACCCTCTGTGCTTTGGACTCTGGGCTCTGGGTGGGGTGGGGCCATGGCTCTTGCTTCTCTGAATCTGCTGCAAGCCCTAAAGGCCGCCGCTGAGCCTGTTCTTAGTAGGATCTCCACAAATATGTGCAGGATTAGACCAACGTGCAGACAGCTGGGAAGGTTCAGTCTGAAAGCAGATGGAAAATTCAAGACCTGGCTTC
The DNA here is from genome assembly GCA_017311185.1 of Proteles cristata cristata. Taxonomy (NCBI): domain Eukaryota; kingdom Metazoa; phylum Chordata; class Mammalia; order Carnivora; family Hyaenidae; genus Proteles; species Proteles cristata. The sequence goes on from JAESUZ010005557.1 coordinate 420,045, forward strand.
ATCCACACTACATCTCCCCATCTCCCCTCATCCCGAACAACTGCCTCCCGAACTCCTGAGGAGAGTCTTAAAAATGCTGTCCCTACTGTGCTCAGTCCTTTTTTTTATTAAAACAAGTTTTTAATGGTTTTTATTTATTTCTGAGAGAGAGAGAGCATGAGCAGGGGAGGGTCAGAGAGAGAGGGAGACACAGAATCTGAAGCAGGCTCCAGGCTCTGAGCTGGCTGTCAGCGTAGAGCCCGACCGCAGGGCTCGAACCCACAAACTACAAGATCATGAACTGAGCCAAAGCCAGACGCTTAACTGACTGAGCCACCCAGGTGTCCCTGTGCTCAGTTCTTCTCTGATTCTCTTTGTTCATAGTGGGGCCCAAGCACAGGAGACTGTGTGTGTGTGTGTGTGTGTGTGTGTGTGTGTGTGAGCACATTCATGTGCTTGGTTGTTGTAATACCCCTCAGAGAATCTGGTTCAGAGGAAAGTGGTGAGCTCGCGGATGGGGTGGGTCCTGCTGCTGTTTGCTAGGGCAAATTACTTACCCTGTCCAAGACTCAGTTTCCTCATCCATTAAGCCGGCACAATAAGATTGCAGCTCAAGGGATTGTCCTGAGGCCAGGATTGAAATAATTGAAATAAGGTGCTTAGCTGGGTGTCTGGCACATAGTATGCCCACATTAAATGGTGGCTGTTATTAATGTAGCTATATGTGGGCTTTGCACAAAGCCTGGTGTGGGGAGCTGGTGAGTGGGGCAAAGGAGAGGAGCTAGTGGGGGTGAGAGGTAGTTCCCCTGGCCCCCTCCTTGGAGCACTGGGGCAGAGAGGAGCAGGCGGGCTCCCGCAGGCTAGGCCAGCCAGTGTGGCGCTGCCAGAGGTCAAATGAGCCCACAGGGTCTCAAGTTCTTGCCTGAACTTTAAGCAGAAAAGAAATGTAGGCTGTAATCATTTGGAGAATTCTGTCCTCTATGGAGCCAACATTTATATATAAGGCGTCTGTTTTGAAGCGTTCCTGAGAAAATTGAATTTGGAATATGGTTGGCAAGCTTCATTTGAAAGCAGATTTTACCTATGTAAAGTGGCCTCAACACATTAACCTAAATGAACACACCCACAAACCTTGCAAACAGGCACTGCTCTCTGAAAGAGCGGGGGCTCAAGGCCTGCACCGTGACACCCAGAACATAGCAGAGAGGCTACCGAGAGTCTAGTCTCCTCACCAAGGCTCATGGAATTGCTGCTTAACACAGCTGTTGAAAGCCTTCCCATCCATCCACCGCCCTCCCCCAGGCTGCTACCCTAAAGGTCAGGTGTCCAAGAGGGAATACTTTCCCTCTAACACATATTCCTGGGATGAAAAGAAAATAGGGATGAGGGACTGTCTACCTTGTCGCTATGTTTACTGTGTGATCTTCACTCATAAAAGGCTTGCTGGATTCTCACATGCACCGCCATCTTTGGAGACCTTAGCCCAGAGACCAAGATGAAGATGACCAGAAGTTCAGGAGAAGAGTATTCTTCCTTGACTGCAATTCCAGGCTATATGATCTCCGCCTCCTCTTTCCTGACAGGCCTCACTTTCGGTAGTTCCAAATGTTGAAGGCTGAGGATGACGGGGGGCAGGAATAATGGCCTGTGGGGATGGGAAATGGAATTTTCAAGGGCAGCTTTGAGCAAAGTAAATTCTCTCACCCCAGAGGATTTGAGGGGCTCCTATACATCTTAAATCTGTCTTCTAGGGACTGGGTAAAATTTCACCAAATTCCATTAATCCCATTTTAAGGTGCAATATTTCCATGTGGGCCAATGCACAATGTCATGAACACCTTAGTGTGAAGGAGTAACTTACATGCTGTCTTCTAAGAATGCAGATGCCAACTAAAAATACTGAGAGAGAGGTTACAAGAGGAAAGGGGGTACAGAAACAGAATCCATCCACTTGACAGTTCTTCTAGACCTATCACTTTTAAAAAAAGTTTATTTATTTTGAGAGAGAAAACAACTGAGGGAAGGGCAGAGAGAGAGAGGGCAAGAATCCCAAGCAGGCTCCATGCTATCACCGCAGGGCTTGAACCCGTGAACTGTGAGATGGTGACCTGAGTCAAAATCAAGGGACGTTTAATCTACTGAACCACCTGGGCACCCCCACTTCTTTTTTAATGGGTGGTTTCCTATTTGGTACATGTATTCCTTTGGTTCAAGGCAGCATTTTCTGGGTATGCCTGTGCTCAGTCCTGCACTTGGGCTCCTTAAGCTTTGATGATTTCAGTGTGTGGTTTTCAGGAAGTTAGAGGGTCTAGTTGGGTTTCTTTGAAAATTCTTACATACATTAAAGTGCTCCCTCCCCCTCTCAGATAAACAATTTAGTTTAGAGAGTTATCAGGGCTTTACAAATAGTGTCTTAGCATACAATGTCTGGTTCATCCCCTTTCTCCTTTCTCCTTTCTGCTTGTCCTTCACCTTTCTCCTTTCTCTTTGAGATCTGTGGCTTTGCAAGTGAAATCACAATCCACCCAAGGAGTCTGTGGCCACGATGAGGAAATGACGTATTCTTCTTTGATCCCGCACCCCATCCCTGATTTGTATCTTTCACAGAACTTTTAATAGCACTTATTATGCTTTGTCACTATTGTTTGTTCCTTTCTTGTCTCCCCTTTCAGATGGGACAGGTCGCCCAAGTTTCTACTGTGTCCCCAGGTCTCAGCATGGGGCTGGCCCGTGGAAGGTGTTCAGTAAATGCGAGCTGGATGAATGCATGAGCTGATGCAAACCAGGGTGCTGTGCAGAGACCAACAGTCCTGGGGAGAAAGGACTGTGTCCAGAGTTCCTAAGGCGGGTTTCACAGGGGAGAAGGAGCGGGTGTGAACTCAAGCAGGGAGGGTTTGTAGGCAAGGTTGTAGCCTCCTAGACCTGGAGCCAGAAGAGATGTTGGAGACAGGACCATCCCGAAGCCACTTTCAGGGAAGGAGAGGAAAAAGGCCCTTTAACCGAGCACCCACTTTGTCCCAGCCTAACCTGCTGTGTCTCAGTTCTTTTAGGGAATTCGAGTGGAGGAAGCTTAGGTTTGTAATAACCCACCCTCCAGAGCCCCCATTTTTACCGCAGATGAAACAGACACTCAGAGTGGTTAAGAACTTTCTAAAGAGTGTGAGGTTTGCCCTCGGCCCCGAGCAAACGACAGCTCAGAGCTGATACCCCAAGGCCCCAGGCGGCTGTGACAGCTTTGGTCAGCTGTCTTGGTGTCTTAAGACTGCCTTCCTTCTCTTTCTGCTAGCGTTTCCTGCGTGCTTCCGCACCATCTTCCTCATGTCCCTCCGGGGCTCCTCCCTGGCTCCGGGGGTCTGCTGCCTGTGGCCGGCCACCCCTTTATCTTGTCTCCCCGTTTCCACTGCTATCAGCCATTATCTGGCGCGATCCCACCCTGGCCGGGCAGGGCAGGAAGCCGGGCTGTGACTCTCCTCTCTTTACTCTCCATCCTCTTCCTTCTCCAGAGACAAAAGCAAAAACAGCCTGTTCACAGATCTGCCGTTTCCCTTGGCTCCTTGACTCTTGTTTCCCACTCTCATTTTTTTACAGGCTCCTCATTGGCACCTCAGTTAGTGCTCAGGATCCTCTGGCCCCGAGGCCTCGAGGCCCACGACTGTCACTTCCTCTGTCGGGAGGCCAGCCCTCGCAGACCCAAGTCTGTCCCCTCCGCAAAGCCCCCTGCTCCCTCTTATCCTTGTAGACATCAGCCCTGTCCCGAGCGGTCGTCTGGCTGTCTGCACCAAGGATGGGGCGGACAGTGCTCTGGCCTGGCTCATTAGCAGGCTGCCTGTGGCTCAGATTATGGCCAGGGGAGGGGTTGTTTTTTGGTCAAAGAGCATCATGCATCCATTTATTATGTCCCCATTCACTCAGACATTTACTGTGCACTTCCTACGCCGCTGCTGGAGACCCAGAGATGAGCAGAATACGACCTCTGCCCCCAAACAGCGTGTAATTTGTGGGGAGTGGGGAGGTCATTGGACTGAGTTAAAGTGCTGTATCTAATGCATGGTAGCAATTGCTAAGTGTGACAGAGCACGCTGAGAGATCAGAGGAGGGAGAGGTGGATGCAAATGAGGAGAGCTGATGTTTAGCAGCACCAGCTGTGCTAAGTACTGGTAGAGCCGCCTCATTTCCTCCTCCTGGCAAACCCATGAGGAAGGTGTGGTTACCATCCTCAACTTGCCGACAAGAGGCTGAGGCTCAGGGAGGTTAAGTAATGAGTCCCAACACCTGGAGGCTCGAGCCTCATTTTCCTTGAAGGCCCAGTTCAAATGCCACCTTCTTAAAAGCTTCATCCCCATCTCTCAAGCCCCTTTTTCTGAAGAACATGCTGGATGGGAGAGTGAGCTCTGGAGACATCCGTGGCTCGAGATACTCAATTGCATTGAGTCTCAGTTTTCCTCGTTTATAAAAGGGGATCATAACAGTACCTTCTAGGTTTGTTGTGGGTTTTTTAAAGGGACAGTGCATACAATGTGCTTAGTGACTGGCACAGAGTATATACTAGATAAATATCAGCCATGATTATTCTGGTAATTATTATTACCCCTACAGAAAAGTTATCAGGAGGAGATGCTTCGCAGGAGAGTGATTTGAGAAAGCGTGTTGTCAGAGTTGATATACATTTTGCATCTCTTTTCCAAAGGCCGTGTAACACTTGCATCTTGCCCAGGATTGTCCTCTCGGGCAAGAGGACCCACACTGGACACAAGCCAGAGTCTGTGTTCCTATTTTCATCTCAAGTTTACCATAAGTCTCCCCAGTGATCACAAAAACCCTGCTCGTTTCAAAGTCATCTGGGTCCCTAATAGTGTGAGTCCCTTCTCTTGTGATTATTGACCTTCATTTTGTCCATTCTTTAAAGTATTGTGGTAAAGTTGACGTAACCTATTTTAGTTATTTTTCCCCATACAGTTCAGTGGCCTTAGATACATCCACATGACGCTCCCACCATCACCACTGTTCATCTCTGGAACTTCTTCATCAGCACAACGTGAAACTCTGTCCCCATTGAACACTAACTCCCCACCTCCCCCTTTCACAGAGTCCCTGGCAACGCCCATGCTGCTTTCTGCCTCTGTGAATTTGACTTCTCTAAATACCTAGAGAATCATATTGGATTGGTGCTTTTGTGACTGGCTATGTCACTTAGCATAAACTTCCTCAGGGTTCATTCATGTTGTAGCCTGTGTCAGAATATCCTTCCCTTTTAGGGCCAAATAGTATTCCACTGTACGAGAAGACCACACTTTGTTTCTCCAAGTGTCTGTTCATAGACACTTGGATTGTTTCTGCCTTTTGGCTGCTGTGACGGATGCTGCTGTGAACGTGGTGTACAAATATCCATCCAAATCTCTACTTTCCATCCTTTTACGCATATATCTAGAAGTAGAATTTCTGGATCAAGTGGTAATCTGATGTTTAATCTTTTGAGGAACCATCACATTGATTTCCATAGTAGTTGTGCAATTTTACACTCTACCAGCAATGCACAGGGTTCCTGTGTATTCACATCCTTGCCAGGTGCCTCAAAAGACAGCTTATTGTTTATAGGGGGTCAGGTGCAAATCTAAATTGTTGGGAAGTTCTTTTATCTGGAGTTCAAATACTCTCGTATCCTTTGCAATTGGCCTGGCCTGGCCCTGAATCAGCCCGTCTAAATCTGCTCCTTCTTTCCCTGGGTATTTCCTTTCAGCAGCCTGAGTCAGCCGCTGCCCAAGCCGTCAGCATACTCCCTGTGCATCCTGCTGGCCCCTGCCTTATTCTGAAGGATGCCAACCGTGGGGTTTCCTCACTGATTGCTCATGAGGCGCCTCCTGCCCTGAGTGGGCGCAGACGCCGACAGGACAGGGGGACTTCACTCCCTTTCTCAAGGAGGGTGAGTTATTGGAGGGAATGCTGGCTCCCTGAGGAGTTAAATCATCCCTTGACTCAGACAAGAGCCCTTTGCCCCACAGGAGAGCATTACTCATCCCGGCACCCGCGGGACCAGGCTCTATGTCAGGGGGAAGTGGGGCTCCTATTCCTCTCGCTCAGAAACTCATAAATCATCCCTATTAGAATTTCAGTTCTTCAGATAGACAAGGAACAGCTGGCCAAGCCAGGTTTCCCAAGTGCTCCAACTGTTTGTTCTAGAGGGTAATAGGGGGTGCATCAGAGGACCAGGGAATCCCAGACACCAGGATTCTTTTTGGACTTTCCTTGAGGCCAGATGACTTTCCCACTGCTGGTCCATGTGAGACAGAAGGACTTCAGGTCCAGCAACCCCCAGGACTTGAGTGGCCATGGAGGGGGTCATTGAAAGCCCAAGTGTTCTGTTTGTGGCAGCCACCTTGCCCCCAAGCCAGCACTTGGGCATGGCCAGCCTGCCCTGAAGTAACATGGTTCTCTCGGTGCCTCAACTTCCTCATCTATAAAATGGAAGAAAGACTGGACAATCTCTTTATCTCCTTTCAGCTCTAACTTCTACGAAACCGGCCATCCAAGAGTTCCCTGTGGGTTGGCCACAAGTCACAATCAGCTGGTGCAGAGGTTTGTTTGCCTGTTTTGATGGGAGTGGAGGGTTGGAGTGACCATGATGGAAGGTCTATAAACTATGAAGATAGCACCAGATGCATGAATGGCCACTTTAAAGAATCGACCTGATGTGTTTCCTTAGAGAGGCACAGCTGGATTCACAGGCAGATAATGGTGCGAGTGTATAGTGTGCCTGTCTAGTACGTCTATTTTAAGGCTCTGGAATTCCTAACAGGAGATATAGCTTAGTGTTGACATCATTGCCAGCTGGAATGTTGAGAACAATACTGCCCCCAGCACACCTTTGGATGTATGGGGCGGGCTAGCTGGGTGGTTACAAGGGGTACTAAGGAGTCCCAGATTATAGTCTTGAGCATGGCTGCAGGCTGATCTCACCACAGATTCTGGTTGGCTGTTCTCCAAATGTGAGCTGTAGGCCCCCACATCTCCTCAGGGATTGAAATAGCACAAATCATTGCCACCACCAGTAAATAAGGTCTGTCAATGGGTCTAGGAATGTGAGCAGATGGAGGGGAAAAAGTAGTGGATTAGGACCAGAGCACTCGAGTGCTTACCCACTAATCAGCTGGGTGACTTGACAAACACTGGAGAAGGGGAGTGTTCTCTACCCAGCCTCTTCCTAACCCCCAACCCTGACCCTGCATGACATCCAGCAGCATCTGATGCCCCAAATATTTCACTTATACTTAACTTTGTCTGAGTTGGATTTTGGTTACTTACAGCTAAAAGAGTTGCAAAACAGAAGACCACGTCACCTCTAGCACCCCATTGACTCATTTTTTCCATTAAAATAAATGTACCGAAATAGGTGACTGCTGAAGTTTTCTCAGCTCTGTGATTCTACTTTTGCCTATGACAAGTGAGAAAACAAGGTCCAGCTCACTTAGAGAGCTTACAATTCAAATTGAAAACATAAAAAATAAAATAATTTAAAAATTGAGAAAAAAGAGCACCTGGGTGTTTCAGTCCATTAAGCTTCCAACTTTGGCTCAAGTCATGATCTCATGGTTCATGAGTTCTAGACCCACATTGGACTCTCTGCTATCAGCACAGGGCCTGCTTCAGATCCTCTGTCTCCCTTTCTCTCTGCCCCTCTCCTGTGTGTGCTCTCTCTCTCTCAAAAATAAAAATAAAAAATACTAGGGGCGCCTGGGTGGCTCAGTCGGTTAAGCATCTGACTTCAGCTCAGGTCATGATCTCAGTTTGTGGGTTCAAGCCCCACATCAGGCTTTGTGCTGATGGCTCAGCCTATTTCAGATTCTGTGTCTCCCTGTCTCTCTGGCCCTTCCCCACTCATTCTCTGTCTCTCAAAACTGAATAAATTCTAAAAAATTAAAAAAAAGTTAAAAAAATAAAAAACACTAAGAGAATTTGAAAAAAAAAGAAGAAAAAATAAAACTTACAACAAAACCTAAAAGCCAAGACTTCTCCCTGTACCCCCCCCCTCATCTTGATGTTTACTTCTAGGAGAAGGAAGATAAGGAGTTAATGATTGTTGAGTGTTTACCATCTATAGGAACTGTAGACGTATTTTCTCATTTAGTATTCACCATAGCTCTTTGAAGTATGGGTTAGCCCTCCATTTCACAGATAGGGAGGCCAAGGTGCAGTGAGGCCCAAGGCCACAGAATTAGTGAGAACCAAAGACAGGGTTCAGATTCAGATCTGTCTAATTTGGGCACTCTGGCTTATCTTCTTTCCAGGGGTAAGGTTTTTAGTCACAAATGATCCCACCATGATCTTTGTGTTGGTAAGGAGGCACCCCAGTGAATAAGCCTGGTTCTGAAGGCAGGCAATACTGTCACTGAGGCAATACTGTCATTATGTTCCTCATCAGCTATTCTCAAAGGCTGTGCAACTATTGCTTTCCACAAATGCTATGTTTTATTAGTGTTTGAAGCAATTCTTAAGCGACTGAGTTCTTCTTCCACTGGTGTTTGAAAATCCTACCTCTGGCTATCTGATTCTATCACATCTCAAGATCCTGCCTGGACTTGAGCTTCACACTTGGGTGGGATGTGGCAGGGATGAAAACTCTGGGGAGAAAGACAATGCCCAATGCCACCTCTGAGGGGTGTACACTGGACCCTGAGTGTGGCCCTAAGACAGATGGGGAGTGGCCTCAGTCCTAGCAACAGTGATCCCTTGTGGAGGCTCTGTTACACACCAGGAACTTTGTGTAGCTTTAGTAATCATTTTGCAAGATGTTATTGTCCCCACTTCACAAGTGTCAAAATAGAGGCTCAAAGAAGTGAAATAATTTGCTCTGCTTTTACATGGTTTCAAAGTCCATGCTCATGCTGACACATCACAGATGCACTAGCATGGTGTGGAGTTGCCTGGCGATTCCTGCAGAGGTGAAGATTACCCCTCTCTCAAGACACAGACAGGGCCCAACAACTGGAGCTGACAAGCCATGGGTGGGGTCTATACCATTGGGGGTGGGAGATCTGGAACTTTAGCTAAGGCTCCTCCTCTGACCACTGATTTCTCCGGTGCCTTATCATAGTTTTAACAACCATCTGTCATGTCAACACAACATCTTAAACATGCTGAAAAAGCCACTACTTTTGGAAAATGTGTTCAGACAGTATCAGCCCTTCTGTTCTTCAAAATTAAAACCTTAGATCCACCATGATTGTAAAAGACCTTTAAAATCTCAGTTTCCTCTGAGAGGTGGTTCCAAATGTTCACCCTTGGAACATGGAGACTGAAAGCCTAGTCATCCAATGCCCCTCAGCAGAAGCTCCTGTGGAGCTATCCAAGGTCCTGCAAATTCTTTGACCTGTGCTTTGTGTGATCAACCATCTTTCTACTTGTATTCTTGACCTTCCCTTTCCTGGCTTTGGACCTCATATACCCTTTCCTGTCTGATTTACATTTACTTGTGGTTATTTTCTAGGTCCTACTGAGCTGAGCTTACCTGACTGTATTCATGATGGCCTTGACTCCCACCCTCTGAGCTAGTCCAGGTCTCACTTTTAACTACCATACCCTTGCTGATAATCAGTTGACCCAACTGTCTAGCACTGCATGTCATATCCCTTACCTCCAACCTCCTCCCATAGCCACCTGGTTTCTTGTGTGGTTATTCTGTGGAGTCTGATTGACTTTCAAGAGACACCCAATTTGTTGATTTTGTCCCATCTTCTTTCTGACCCCATGACTAGCCATTTATGAACTGCTTCCTGGGGTCAGAGCAGTGGGGATATTCTCACTCAATAAGGCACATAACTTGAGGAGACTTGTGTCTCTGTCCCATCATATGCTCACATCTACTCCGTGTGTCTCAATCCATATTGATATAATTGATTCTTTAAGGAAAATCAGTTAGAAAATGAGCTTCCATTGAAATGTACCACCTTCCTTTCTCATGAGAACTGGAACTTTGTTGTTCTAGTCTTGGCATTGCCCCTGACCAGCTCTGTGACCTCAGGTAAGCCATTTAAGCCATCCATCTCTTGATGTTTTTTGTCATTCATTTGCTTTTTCATCAAATACTTACTGACCGTGTAGCATGCATTATGTACTAAGCTAGGTGCTGGGGATGCTACAAAGAGAAAGATATAGTTTTGTTTTGTTTTTGTCTTCAAACAACCCACAGTCTAATCTAAGGAAAAGTAATGTGGCGAATTACTGCAACAATAGGAACAAAATGCTAAGGAAACACAGAGGCCAGAACTGCACTTGCTGTCTCCTCTGTTTAGAAGGCTTTCCCCTCAAACACTTGTATGACTCACATCCTTATTTCTGCAGTCCTTTGGTCAATGTCATGTTATCAGAGAGGCCTTCCCTGACCACCCTATTTGAAAGAGGAAACCCACCCTTAACCTGGCACCTCCCTATGTCTCTCTTCTGCTTTATTTTTCTCCATAGCATTTATCATCTTCTAGAAGGAAAGTGTACTCTCATCTGTGAAGTGGAAGACTGAGCTAATGATTCCTGTAGCAGGTTGAATGGTGACCTGGAAAAGACATGTCCAGGTCCTAAGCCCCCAGAACCTGTGAATTTCCTCTTTTGGAAAAATGGTCTTTGCAGATGTACTTAAGTTAAGGATCTTGAGATGATGTCATCCTGGATAGTCTGGGTAGACCCTAAATCTAGTGACAAGTGTCCTTATAAGAGGCAGATGACATGAACTAATAGAGGAGAATGCCACAAGAAGACAGAAGCAGAGAATGGAGTGAGATAGGCACAAACCGAGGAACATTTGTAGCCACCAGAAGCTGGAAAAAGCTAGAAAATGTTCTCTTCTAAGAGTCTTCAGAGACAGTATGGCTCTGCAAAAATCTTGACTTCAGACTCCGGCCTTCATTACTGTGAGAGAATACGTTTTTCTGTTGTTTGTCACCAGGTAATAATCATTTGTTAGGACTGTCACAACACAGGAATCCAATGTCTATATTATCTCTACGATCATCTTTAGGATAAACAGCTTGATGCCTAAATAGTTAGGACTGGGAATGCCATTCAACAATACCGACCTTTTTAATGATTCCTGAGCTGTATTTGTGGACATAGACACAACTTGGGAATGACATTGGGTGCTCTTGGCCACTCCACATGAGCTGCATTGAGCAAATATGCATAGCAAGATGTGGTCTCTTGCTGTTTCCGGGAAAAGAGAAAGATGCATGGTCATCTGGCCTAGAGAGGACATGGACTCCCACCACCCTTGCCTACAAACTTAAAAAGGAACACATATTCAATCACAGTATGGTTTATATAGAAAAAATGAGAAAAAGCCCAAATTTTTGTAAGCAAGTAGTTATATAAACTATTTGACATTCTTACCTTAGAAACCTTATGTAAAAGTCTATATTTCTAGTTTATAAGAATACTATATTAGAATAGCATATCTCACATATTAGTGAAGTATATTAGAAATAAACTCTACTCGTAAATGTACTCACACATGCATGTAAATTCGTTGAAAAAGGTCTGTAAAGACACATGTTAACCCATAGCATCAGCTACCATTGGGAGGGGACAGAGATGGAGCAGTGTTCAAGAGTTTTCACTTCCTCTGCTTGTGTGAACCTTTTTACAATGATTCAGGCCATTTAAAAAGTTATTTCATTTCAGCAACAAAAGCAAAAGATGGGAAAAATGATGCATTCAGCTGAGGGTGTGATGTTGATTCCTTGCAGCCTTGCAGCCAGCCCGTGTGACTGGAGGGGGAGGCGGGGCTTGGTGTTCTCTGATGCTTCAGGCTCATAAATTTTGCCTCTCCGGCAAGGTCTTCTTTGGTTCCTGGTCACTGTGATGTGGCCTTGATGTGAAACCTGTGAACTGGCAGAGTCTAGCACCCAGTGTTCTGGACAGAGAAGGCTGTGCTGGCAAACCAGAGAGGCACTTTCCCTTTGTGGTCACTCTTGCAACCTCGGGGAGGTGCTTCCCGGAGCAGCCCAGAGCCCACGCCTGCAGCGGACATTCATCCACCCTGTGGATGAGGAACAACCAGTAGCAGTCCCACCCCAGCCCACTCGCTTCTGAGGCCACCCGGGTAGGTTTAGAGTGGGAGCCTCTCATCCAACCATGAGGCGTTGGCCGGGGACCCATGGGCTACAGTGGAGGTCCTGAGAGAGAATGGACGCGCCAGTGGGCCTGCGCTGCCAGTGTCTTCTCCCTCCACCCCGTTGGTGTGTCGTTCCTCAGGAAGGGAGGCAGCTTTTTACCTTTCTACCCGGTGGGGGCCTGAAGGCTCAGATGGTCCGAGGACCCCAGGACACCTGGACCATGGAAGGGTTATTGGGAAGGCAGAGAGGCCTCAGGCTGGGGAAAATCCTTAAATTGTGCATTCATTAATATAAATTATCTATTATATTTTGGCACAAAGGATAAAATGAGCTGAGAATACAACCAGGACAGGCTCTTTGACACCTTTTCAGTGAAAGGAGAAGTCTCATTTGTAACCAATGTACATTGCTGACAAGCCAAATGATACAATACTGAAAAAGATCACATTTTTCTCAGAAAACCTTCCAATTCTTTGCCCCACTCCTTACTTTTGTGTATTGGTACTTTCCTTAGCTAATGGTATATGTTTGGAATAAAAGAATCAGGCCAGAACTGTCACAGGCAAGAGGAGTTTAAAGAGGTAAAGCCTAAGGAAATTTGAATAAATTAATACTAGTCTATTATGGTTAATAATAATATATCAATAATAACAACAGTTTATAATAATGTATCATATTGGTTCTTTAACTGCACCAAGTGCATCATATTAATGCAAAATGTTAACAATGGGGAAACTGGGTGGGGGTATATGGAAACTCTCTGTACCTTCTCTACAACTTTGCTGCAAATCTAAATCTATTCTAAACTTTTAATTTCTTTTTTTATTAAAAAAATAAGGCTTGGCCTGGATTAATGAATGCCCATGCCAAATGAAGATTACAAGTGGTAGTGGGGTAGGTGAGTAGAATTTGAAATTTAAGGGGTTTATGATGAGTTTATTTGAAGTAAGATTTGAGTACTCAGCCCTAAACATTCTCCATTGTTGTAGTTGACTCTCATATCAACTGTGTGAAATGTTATTATTCCCGATTTACAGATGGAGAAACCAAGCTCGAAGAGGTTACATGGTTTTCCATCCTCTGCTCCAGTTTGTGCTTCATTTGCTACTGTAATCTGGATAATTTCCCAAATTTGCCATACCTCTTCACATGTCAGTGTCTGCCAAGCACTCAGTCACTCTTCTTCTCTGCCTGGTAAATGGTCCAGTCTTTTCCATCCTTTTATTTGTATTTTTAAAGGTTTATTTATTTATTTTGAGAGAGAGAGAGCACACGAGCAGAGGAGGGGCAGAGAGAAAGGGAAAGAGAGAATCCCAAGCAGGTTCCGTGCTGTCAATGCAGAGCCCCATGCAGGGCTTGAACTCAAGAACCGTGAGATCACGACCTGATCATCAAGAGTTGGATGCTCAGCTGACTGAGGCACCCAGGTGCCCTTCCATCCTTTTAAAATTTCCTCAGGTTTCACCTCCTCTAAGAAGTCTTCCTTGAGAGTCCCACATAATTAGTCATCCCATACTTTGTGCTCCTTCTGAACCCCCCAAAATGAGTTATTTCCTCGAAATCCTCTGCCTCTGCAGTGGGCTCTGAGCAACCTGTGGGCAGGGGCTGGGACTTTCTCATCTTTCAATCCACACGGTCTGGCCCAGCCCCTGGCAAACTGTGGCTGGGCAGCCTATATCTCTTGAATTGAGTGAAGCTAATATGAAATCATTTTTAGTTTGCTCAGGCTGCTGTCACAAATCGCTACAGACTAGGTGGCCTAAACAATAGTGGTTTATTTTCTCACAGTTCTGGAGGCTGGAAGCTCGAGACGAAGGTATCGGTAAGGCTGGTTTCTTCTCTCTCTCTGCCTGCAGATGGCCGTCTTCTCCCTGGGTCCTCACACGGCCTTCTGTCTGCACACACCTGTATTCTACTCTCCTCTTCTTACTGGGACACAGGTCAAGTCAGACCAGGGCCACCCCCATGACCTCATTTAACCTCAGTCACCTCTTTGAAGACCCTATCTTCAAATGAAGTAGCATTCCGGTATCCTGGGGGTTAGGATTTCAACATAAGAATTTGGAGGGGACACAGCTCTGTCCATAACTAAACAAGAGCAGGCTGTGGGTTTGCAAGGTGGTGAAGAATGATGCCAAGTGCCCACCATTTAAAAGATTTAGATGAAATGTGGGCAAAGGCCTGAAAACTTCTCAGCTGGAGTCACGAGGACATTGCTTCTATTCCAGGACATAGGATGTGAGAAGGACTTGTATTGGGAAAACAATCTGAGGTCATAAGATGAAGGAGCTACGGAAGAGGCTTGTTTTTATTTATCGCCACTAACAATTGCTTCAGCTAGAAGAGGGATCCTGGAAGCTTCCAGTCTGCACTGTGCTTTCTGGCCTTGACCCCCTGGCTATCGCTGTGCTCATAGTCTCCCTCTTGTGCTCCTCATTCTCTTGCACTGTTACTTTTGCCTGGTGCAGCCCACACAGCACACAATGTCTTCAAGGCCTCACACCCAGGCCAGGGGGAGGCCCCAGAATGGAATTTCAGACTAAACTTGCATTGGCAGGCTACCTCCTCAAGGGCAAGGGGATGTCTCAGGCAGCAGCTGCAGCCGCCCAGGGAGAGCCAGAAGGTTCTAGTTGCTTGTAACACATTGAAGGGGATGGTCCTGACAAACAGCCCAAATCTGAAGAAGGGTCTGAGAGCCCCGTTCCCGAAGAGCCAATCATCCAGGATCCTGGGAATGCACAAGAACATTCGCAGGACTATGGGCAGCTGGCAATATTTTATAACTGCTGATCTGGTGCCATTAACATTACTGCTTTGGAAATGAGGCTTTGTTTTCTCAGGCGGTGGGTATTTATTGAGCACACAGTGAATACCATCTGGTTGGTGCTTTAGGATCTAGAGTGGCCTCACAGACATTCCTCCATTGGATCTGCATGGTAGAGGGTGGGGCAGATATGACTGTGCCTACCCCCATCTTGCAGGTGAAGAAACTGAGGCTCAGCAAGGGTTGCTCAGCTAGTAGGTAGTGTGTTTGCATCTGGGAATAAGTCCTCTGGCTGCTCTATACCCGCATGTGCTCCTTCGATCCCCTCAACAACCCCCGATAGGAGAGCCTGGCACTTTTTGTTTCTCCGGTGAAGCTGATGGCTTGGGGATTACATGGGTGCTCAAGATCACACAGACAGCTTGTGGCACAGTTGACTTAAACTGACTCTCCTGACTTAGATCTGGGGCACTTTTTCCTCTGCCATAACACCATACCTCGGATGGGTGGGACCCAGTCGGTTTGGGACCAAGCCCTTCCCTCAGTGTGCTTA
The DNA here is from genome assembly GCA_017311185.1 of Proteles cristata cristata. Lineage (NCBI taxonomy): Eukaryota > Metazoa > Chordata > Mammalia > Carnivora > Hyaenidae > Proteles > Proteles cristata. The sequence continues at coordinate 435,439 of JAESUZ010005557.1, forward strand.
AAGTGTGGCTGCTTGAGATGAATCATGGCTGGAAGGAACGGGAAGAGGGTGCAGGTGGGAGTGTATGCACTAGCTAGGGGCCTGGCCCATCCAACCCGTGACTCAGCTGCTACATCTCCTCAATGAGCCAGGGTGTGTGCTGGCAGCGGCTCTTGGGCCCACAAACATAGGATCACCTTGCCTTTCCCCAACACCTTCTGCTGAGGGTGACCACTCCCGGGAAGAGGCATGCATCATGGGAAAATAGAACATGGGCTTGAGAGTCAGATTCAAGTCCAAATTCTGATGCTGCCATGGATGAGCTGCTCCACCTTGTGGGTGTTAGTTAATTTCTCTGAGTCTCAGTTTCTCCACCTGTAAAATGAAGGCAATAATGCCTACTTTGTAGGACTGCTTTGGGGATGAAAATGAGATCATGTATATCAATTGTTGGCACTATGCCTGATACATAGTAGATACTTAGTAAATAGTAACTAATATTAAGATGCTGAGTCCCTGATGTACAGTCCTAAAAAAAATTGTTGGTGTCCGTGGCCCAGAATGAGGTGTTGGGTTGATGTGTGTACCTCTCTGCACACCTGTCCTCCTTGCTGGCTGACCAAGGGCCAAAGGCTGTGCGAGCAGTGGTTACTAGCTGGAGGACCTCAGATTCAGACGAGCTTCCAGTATACAGAGGAATGACCACTATTATCATTATTGGTCCCTGTGCTAGGTGGGCAGTGTGTGTCTGGATTCATTTTGAGAAGACTGGGGACCTTGTCTCGGTTCCGCAGAGAGAGTGCCATAATTGACCAAGGTGATGTGCACTAAAATGGATTAGGAGCCTGAAAGCCAGGAGTTTTCCTTTCCTGAAGTAGGTGATCTGCAAGATTCTATTAGTCTAAAATATGACTCTTCCCTACATTGGGTCTCAGTTGTCTTCTCTATCAATGAGGCGGTTGAGCTGGCTGACCTCTGAATTCTTTTTTAGTTCCATCATCGTAGGACCCCAGCGACTCTGTGCCTTGGCTGAGCCAAACATTACCCCAAACGCTCCTCTACGAAAAGTTGGCTGCAGCCGGGAACAGGAAGGAAACCAGCTCCTGCCTGGCGGGGTCCTCTGGGAGGCAGCTCCACGACTCAGCAGCCAGTTTCTGATTGTCAGCAGGAGTCCCCTCCAGCCTGCTGCACACACAACCCTGGGGGGAACCCTTACCCTGTGTCTGTGTCCCAGGGCCCAAACCTGTGGGGAGCACGGGTGAGACCCATTGCTGTGCTCTCCATCCCAGAGGCAGTGAGAGTCTGGTGGAAATCTGTCGGTATCAGGGCAGGCTGTTGAGTCTACTGGTGTGTCCATGAAACAGGGCGCTCAGAGCTGTTCAGACCCAAGGAGCAATGGACCTTGACCGCCAGAAGGGCCTGTGAGCAGGCCGTAGTCATCTTCCCAGAGGAGAGAAACATGGAAAATGAAGCGTGGTTTAGAGAGGAGAATTAACATCTGTTGGACTTCCACTCTGTCAGCACCATGTGGTTTCTCAGAATATAAAGAAGAAGAAGACAGAAAGTCTACTGTCTAGGATGCAGACACGTTGCTTATTTTTTAGAAAATTTTTATGTCTGTTTCCTCCAACTGGAATGTTTGCTGCACGAGAGTGGCGATTTCCTGCATCCTGTTCACCAAGGTGTTCCCTGGAACTGGCAGTGAGCCTTGCGCATGGCAGACAGTCACTAAATATTGATTAATTGAATGGGACAATTGACAATATTTGAGAGTAAAACTGGAGGTGTGTTCAGGGTTCTGGGAGAATAGTGGAGAAGGTAAAAGCCTGAGAGGTGACAGTTGGAGTGAGTTTTGAAGGGTTAACAGTGATTCATCAGGGAGTAAATGTAACAAAAAGTTAGGTTTTTTTCTTTTCAGTTAGATTTCATGATACACTTTCTATTGATGATACTTATGAGCCCCTTAAAGTTATGACACGAGGTGAAGGTGTGCGGTGTAGAGAAATTAGAATAAATGTCCTGAGGTGGCCGCAATGGGGAAGGGATATTAATAGCACGCCTCGTCTATGCCCAGTGCTGTGCCAGGCATTTAATGCCTGATATCTTACTTGTTCCTTCTAACCCTCCAGCGAGGTAGGCATTTGACAAATGGGAGTACAGGCTCAAGGGGCTTCAGTAACTGGCTTTGGGTTTCAGTGCTCACTCGGGCTGGAGGCTGAATGAGACCTTGGGGCTTTCTACCTCCAGAACTGTTCTTTCCTGGGAAGGCTGGCCCTCCTTCAGAGCAGAGGACCTGGTCATCTTAACCACAGGGTAAATATATCAAATGACCCTCCAGAATTAGAGCCTTGTCTGAAAGCTCTAGGCTCCAAGGCCAGACCTTGAAAATAAACTCTAAGGTTTTTTCATTAAAAAGTTTTTTTTGAGCCTGTGGCCTTTCTGCTCTGATCTCTCCCAGGCCACTCCTTTGCCCCCACTGTCTGCCCACCAGTGCAAGGTCTCAGAAACACTCAGAAGCTCCATGAGGAGGATGGAGAAGCCCCATCCATCAAGACTTTGAAAGGCACCAGGGCAGGTCCGGGGTGGGGGTGGGGGCAGCAGGAGAGAAGGTTGGGGGAGCCTAGTCGTTCCAGAAGGGAATCACAGCCTGGAGGTCCCTAGCCCCATTTCCCTGGAGGGGAGGGTCCAAAGTGTGGGGGTGGAAAGGGAGAGAGGGGCAGAGAAGGAGGGAAGATAAGCCAGCGGTCATTTGTCTTTTTAATTGGCTCAAATGCTCAGAGGAGAGCTGTGTTGTTATCCGGGCCCTGGGGCTGGACCGGGTCCAAGCGCCAGGCTTCGGCCCGCCTGGCGCAGTGCAGAGCTGCAGAGGGAGGTCCTGGTCTGCCCTTCACCCGGGAGGGGCCCCTCGGGGAGGACGGTTGGGGAGACCGGGTGGGAGGCAGCAACACGTGGTCAGAGGCAGCTTTTGCTTCTCCGGCATTTGAGAAATTTAAAACAGTAATTCAGTGACTGAAATAGACAGTTTGAAGAATCCGTGGCATCTGAAGGCCCCTCCTAATTCACTCCCCTGCCTGTGGGTGAAGCCTGGCAGTCAGCTAGGTGTCTTCGGGGAGGGAGAGTTTTGGAGCTGTTTGGAACTTAGAGCTTTCTGTTCATAACAATATGACACTGTTAAAGCACCCAGGAAAATAAGAGTGCTCCTTTGTATTTGCCAGCTGATGTATAATCAGCAATGGCCCTGTGACATTTATTATCCCATTTGGGTCTCTGACACTGTCTGGTGAGAAAGGCAGGGAAGGTATACTTTTCCTGTTTCCTGTGTCCTGGTTGAGGGAACTATAGCTCTGAGTGGCTTGGCGACATATGCAGGGTGGCTCAGCATTGCGGCTGGAACTCAAACACAGGCCATCTAATTCTGCATCCGGGGGCAGGCTCCTCAGAGCTGTCCACCCCCCAGAGGAACTGCATGGGTGGATGCCTGGTGTGTTGTGATGGTCCCCAGCGGTGGTTGTTGGTTGGTACAGCCTCTAGGAGACAGATGGCTCTGTTCAAGTGCCCCCTCAGAGCACGTCTCAGCCTGTGGGATTGTGGCAGAAGGAAGAATGCCCCCAATGCAGGGAGAGAAGGGTTTTCAGGAGCGTGATTGGTCCAGAGATGGGGGAAGGGGGTACAGGCAGGGAAGGGACGGGAAGATGATGTGGTCCCAGTTAGTACCAGGGAATTCAGAGAACTAAGATAGCAGCTTTAGCTGGGTGTGGGTGGGTGTTTGTGGGTGAGGGCCCTCTGGAAGCTGAAGGCTGCTGTGATACCCCGTCATTCAAGATCTTCCTACTAGGAGATGCGTTAACCATAGACCCATTGCCTCAATACATGTGGGCCCTACGCACCCAATTCAAATCTCTGAATCCAAAGCAAAGAAGACACTTTTACTTTCCCAAGGGCTCCCAGACCCTTGCGAAAAGGTAGCTAAGCTTCAGAATCCTCAGCTGGTGAGCCGGCAGGTTCTATGCCTTCGCCCTCTGGTCCCAGCCTTGGCTGGTCTGCCATCCCCTAAACGAAACTCCTCCTGACTCCGCTTCCCTTACTGGTCATTGGCTTCCTGCTCCTGCACCTCACCTTCCAGGACACTGGGTAGGGGGAAGGGGAGGCAGCTGTCATCTCAGGAGTGGGGAGAGTATGACCCAAAGGAGTGGCCTGGCCCAATAGAGGGCAGGCCGATGGCATCTTCTCCCAGGCTTCTGGAGGATTGAAGAAGTGAGAAGTGGGAGAAAGCCAGTGGTGAGGTGGTTTACACCAGCCTCTTCTTGCTCCATGCTCCAAGAGGGGCTGGTGAATTAGGCAGGGTGATAATCATAAGGGGCTTTGTTCTGTCTCTTGTGGTGCTGAGGGAGGGGCCACCTGTCAGGATACTGACCAAGGAGCCGCAGTGTGGAGAAGCCGCATCAGAGAAAACCCTCCTGTGGCATGGACGGTTAGTGCAGAGAGGTTCTGGGTTAGTCCTATGTGGCATGGAGAGGACCCAGACTGGGGGTCGACTGAGAGCCCTGCTGGGTGGGCCTCCGTGGAGGTGACCAGGCTGAGGCTGAGGAAGTGACCTATAAGGTGAATCTCTCAGCAAAACTGAATGGTGGTCAGACTCCCCACCAGGGCAGGGGTGGGGCCACATCAAGCCCCAACCAAACCCACAAACTGGTGGCCAGTTTGTCAGCCCCGGATCAACCTCCGGGGTGGACCGGACTCACCAGATCTCACCTCTGTGGTCTCCAATCCAAGGCTGGACCTGACCAGTGCAGACCCATGTGGAGATAGAGAACCCAGAGGATTCCAGCCCCTCCTGTAGGTTCAAGGGCCCAGTGCTCTCTCCAGGACACGACGTGCAAGACACCTTTCTGTGGCCCCTCAGCACTCCTCCCCTCTCCACCTGGCCTGCTCCGGGAGCCGACCTGCATGCACTTTGGCTGCCTCTGGGCCCTGAGGCTTCTGCTGGGTTAGGGTTATGAGGGAAAGTTGCCCATGTCAGGCGAGGTTGTTTGAGAGTTCAATACCAGTACAAGGGCAAGGCAGGTGCCGAGTGGACTGCACTTCTGTCTTATCTTATTTGCCCTCAGTTCCATGCCTTTGCTCCCTCTGAATAGGCCCACTCCATTCCCCTTTTCTCTGGATCTTTCTGGTTCCAGAGCTTCAGGAACATGTTCTCCTCCTTGACCACCACCGCCCCACCCCAGGTGCAGGGTGGTATCTTCCTGCACTGCTCACGTCTGGGGGCCTCACTATCCTTTGTTAGGCTTATTGGCAATTCCATCATCTGATTAGCCAATTCCTCAGCGTGAAATCCCATAGCTTTGGGGCACGTGGGGGGCTCAGTCAGTTAAGTGTCCTACTCTTGATTTCAGCTCAGGTCATGATCTCATGGTTCATGGGATTAAGCCCCGCTGTCAGCGCAGAGCCTGCTTGGGATTCTCTCTCCCTCTCTCTCTGTCTCTCCCCTACTCACACACGCACTCTCTCTTGAAATAAATAAAATAAACTTTTAAAAAATCCCATGGTGGGGCGCCTAGGTGGCTTAGTCGGTTAAGCGTCTGACTTTCGCTTGGGTCATGATCTCGCGGTTCGTGGGTTCGAGCCCCGCGTCGGGCTCTGTGCTGACTGCCAGCTCAGAGCCTGGAGCCTGTTTCAGTCTGTGACTCCCTCTCTCTCTGACCCTCCCCCTGCTCATGCTGTCTCTCTCTCTCTCCTAGAAATAAATGAAACATTTTTTAAAAATTAAAAAAAAAAATCCCATGGCTTTAAGTCTCAGAACAGGTTTCTCTTTCCAGGTTGGACCCTGGCTGATACATTTGGGAGGGCAGTTAATGTTGGCCCTGCTTTACAGATGAGATTAACCAAAGCTGAGGGGTCCAGTGACTTGATCAAGGCCACATAACCAGTTGTGGAGAAGTTGGGATTTGACCCTGCATCTGGTGAGTCTGCAGCCCAAGTCTTTGTCATCACAGCCACCGGCAATGGTGTCACTGCCACCAGTTCATGCTTCTGTAGTTTATAAAGCTGACACAGGCTTTTCCACTTGGTCCTCATCAACAGAGACTGGGCAATGCTGCTTAGCATTGTCACACTCTACTGAGGACAAAGCTGTGGCTTAGATCCATGGGGTGCCTTTTCCTAGATAAATGATTGTACCAAGGATTTTAAACTCTGCTTCCTGTACAGACCAGAGAGATGCTTCGTGTGTGCCTTTGCTCCACCTCCTGAATGCTGTCACCACTGGCCTCCAATCTCCAAATATACCTAACTTTTAAAAGAAATTGTGGTAAAATATACATAACATAAAATTTACCATCTTGACTCTCTTTGAGTGTACCATCAGTGGCATTAAGTGCCATCTTTCCAAACTGAAACTCCGTACTCATTAAATGCTAACTTCCCTGTCTACTTCCCCCAGCCCCTGACAACCCCCAATCTACTTTCTGTCTCTATAAATTTGACTCACATGAATGAATCATACAGTGTTTGTTCCTTTGTGCCTGACTTCTTTCACTTAGCAAATGTCCTCAAAGTTTGTCCATGTTGAAGTATATGTCAGAATTTCCTTCCTTTTCCTTTAAAAATTTTTTAACATTTATTCACTTTTGAGAGAGAGACAGAGTGCAACTGAGGGAGGGACAGAGGGAGACACAGAATCCTAAGCAGGCTCCAGGCTCTGAGCTGTCAGCACAGAGCCTGACATGGGGCTTGAACCCACGAGTGGTAGGATCGTGACCTGAGCTGAAGTCAGATGCTTAACCAACTGAGCAGCCCAGGCGTCCCAAATTTCTTTCCTTTTTAAGGCTGAATAATATTCCATTGTATGGATAGACCACCTTTGGTTTATCCACTCATCTCTTCATGGTGCCTTGGATTGTGTTCACTTCTGCCGATCTACCTACCTTTCACTGCCCAGCTCAGATGTCGTCTCCTCCACGAAACTGCACTGCACATAACTGCTGAAGGCATGCGGGACTGGAGGAGGAGAACTGTCTGGGAACTTGCACTGGAGAGTCAGGCCCACTCTCCCCCAGCATCCTCAGGTGGCCTGAACAAGATAGACAGCAAAGGTCTGAATGTTGCCCGAAGCCTGTGCCAGATCAGGGCTTGGTATTGTATTCTTGGCCTTGATAGTCACTGTTGGAAGTAACTGAATAAATCAGACTGATAGAGTGGCCTTTTCTCCCAAGAATGAAATGTCTGTGTCAAGTCCAGGTCAGATACTCTACTGGGTTGGAAGCTACTGGACGGGGGGGTTAGGGGGGTGGGGGAGGTTTGGGCCTCTCGTGCCCACCACATGGGTCCCCAGCTCATCCCTCAGAGCCTGAGGGAGTGATGACGACTGAGGTTGCCTCTCCTGATTGCCCCCAGGGGCTCAGGATTAGAGAACTGTAAAGCTGGCTTATTCTTTAGCAAGCGTCCATAATTCATTATCCCAGTCCCTCTCCATCCGATCCTGAAGGAGGCAGCAGGGGTTCAGGCCCTGGGAATAAGGCACCAACATAGGAAAGAAGATGAAAAAGGCAGAGCCAAGAAAGCAAAAGGGGGTAAGAACAGAGGCTAAACGTATCTGGAACTGTGAGATGTTTTCTGAAATTTAGGAGGATTGGTCTAGATGCTTAAGAATTTCTTGTTTGTTCTTATAAAATACATTCAAGAAGTCACTTTGGCTTTAGATTACACACTGCTGACCCCCTTCCTTTGCTGAGACTCCTGAACTTTCTTTCTTCTCATGTCCTATAGTAACTCAAAGAAAATAGAGAGCCACAGTGCAGTGGGCTGGCAAAACCAGGGAGTGGTGCGCAGTCTGTACATAGCACAAGAGCTTGGTGAGGTCTTCCAGCAGGTGGTGGTAATGAGTCTTGGATAGAGCCTCTACTTTCTAACTCACACAAAGGCCTTGTATGGGTTGGTGGGTGGACTAGGATTGGGGGAGGGGCAGGACTTAGCATTGTGGAATTTTCCTTTGCCATTTGACAGGTGTGGAGTATGATCTGCCAATGGGTTAGACACTACTTCACACAGGATCTGTGGAAGTAGGTCACCCTCATTCTACTTGGCCTCAGAGACAAGAAGGAAGACTAAGGAGTGGATGGTAAGGGAAAGAAAACTTTGGTCCAACACAGAAAGAGCTTTACAAGATTTGTGGTAGTGAGGTGCCCATCATCAGGCATATCTGAGCTGAAGCAGATGATTCTTTCTTAGTAATATTGTAGAAGACCTTCAGACTTTAGATGAGGATGGATTAGACAGTCTTTCAGGATGTCTTCCAACGCAGAGAGGCTACTGGGCTACATCATTTCACTGAGAAGAAAATGATGACAAATCTGGAGCTTATTGAAGGAAGGAATATGCCTTATGCGTCATGGACTCACTGTCCCTAGGACATACGGGCACATGTAATAAATATGTCAGTAGATATAGTATCCTTATTCAACAAATGAGGGTTGGAGAATCAGGATTGGAGCTGCTGCTTGCTCAACTGAGCTGCATGTGAGGTCCCCAGTCACCTGGCTGATACAATTAATGAGGATCCTTCCCACCTCCCTGCTGGTCATCTCCTCCCTACCTCTCTGCTGGTTAGTTACCCTATCTACATTGCCATCTTGAAACTCTAGGTGTGCATTCAAAGAAACCCTGCCTCCAAACAGTGGCCCTCAGCATCCCCTGGACTTATAAGATGGTCAGGACAACAGTCCCCAAACTCTCTTTTGTCCTTCCTTTCTGTCTCAGAAGATGAAGCTAAGCAGCAGTGACATTGAGACTTCATAACAGTCTGGAGAGCTGGCCTAAATCCAGCCATGGGCTCCAAGTGTCCTAAAAATACCAGTCACCACCCAAGTGTCCTAGCCCAGCCCCCATGTCCGGAAGTCCTGACAGTAACCATATGCCACCGCGGAGTCAGTCAAAGCAACCTTGGCAAATGTCAGCCACAGCTGCTTGTAATCTTCAGGGAGGTAAGGCGGTGCCAGAAGTGATCGGTTTCTTTATCCACATCACCCAGATATAAACAATATTGGGGAATCATGACAGGGAGATCCTTCTAGGCCAGTGTCCTGAACCATTTCTTCCTGAGTGAAGTTACCCTGTAGCTCAGGGCCCTAATGGCTCCCGGGGATTGCAGCTTATTGTTCTTATCTGCCGGAGGCAAAAGCACCTCAGTGAAAGACATTTTTGGTGCCCTGTTCTGGATGTCTCGGTAATCCTCTCATTTATGTATGCAGACAAGGAGATCAAAGCCCCCTGGGGATGCATAAAACATGTCAGGGCTGGGAGTTGTACATCCATTAAAGCTGACAAATGCTTTGTCCAGCTGATGGGCAGCCAGATAGCCACCCTGCGGGACAGGAGAGCGGCAAGCAGTGAAGCAGAGGGTGTTTGTCTGCGTGGGGGGGGGGGGCGGGGAGCGAGGGAGGAGGGACAGAGAGCAGGAGAGACAGGGGCTGAGAAGACGGGAGCCATACCAGGACAAGCAGGGGGTCCAGACGCCCCAACCTCCATGGGCACCTGCAGGCTCTGAAGCAGCCTTACAAAAAGAGCCATGCAGAAAATCAGGTTCACGTCCTTCTAAGAGTCCTGAGACCCTTCTATGTGGACATTCCAGAATCTACAGGCATGGAATAGGAATGGGAAATCCTGAGAGAAGGGAGGGTAGAGAAAAGAAACAAGAAAGGAAAGATGAGGAAAAAACCAAACCCCTTAATGTCATTGCTATTCCTTTTTACAAGTGACAAGACTGCAGAATTCCCCTGTAGTGGCGCATGTCACGGTGGTAGCTGCCCTCATGTGCTCTGGGTCTTCCACGGTAGGGCGAGAGTGAGCTCTCTGCAGTCCCGCTGGGGAGAAGAGACTTCCAGGAGTTTCTACTCAAGTGCACTTGGCTTTCCGGGAGGTGACTCTGCGAATGCAGGCACAGAGTGTCCCCGAGAGGGCTTGTAGCTCTTGTGGCCTTTGGGAGAACACAGGCCACCACCTTCAGCCCCGCATAAGGGGAGGTCCTGGGTGAGAATGTGCTTGCACACATATGTGTGCGAGCGTGTGTGTGTGTCTGTGTGTGCGTGCATGTGTGAGAGAGAGAGACTGACAGACACAGGGACACAGGCAGACATTGGCTCCTGCTCTCCCAGGACCAGGAGCACAGAAGACAAAATTCATAGTTTGGGAACCTGCAGCTGGAGCTGCTGAGCTGTTCTGGTGCCTGCAAACAGTATTTTGGTTTCCTGACTCATGTGCCTCCCAGGGGAGCCTCGTGGGAATTGCACGCTCTCTTCTGGCTCACAGACCCGGCTTCCCACTGCACGTCTCACTTGGGGGTCCCACCTGTGGACCTGCCTTGCCTTTTGTTCCCAAGGTGCTCTGCCCAGGGTGTGAAGAGAGCGCAGTCTCTGGGAGACTAACCTGTTTTCACAACTGCTCCGGCTTTGCCCTCGGCTCCTGGCCCCCTTGTCTGGTATGGGTCTTGTGGTGGTATTTCTAGAAAGAGAAGCTCAATCACTGAGTTCTCTTCCTTCCTCACGTGAAGCGGTCAGGACCTGCTGTCCTTGCTGTCCCTCCCTCTATCCTGGTAGAGCTGGTCTCACCCGCAAAGCTAATGGAGTGATGGCACAGGCAGCCACGGCTTACAGGTGGCTTTCTCTGCAAATCGTGACACACTTCCCTGTAAAACAATGTAATACTTCCAGTCCTCCAAAATCCTTGAATCTATTAAATCCAATGTATCAAATGCCATATATGTGCAATGAAAAGTGAATGCTATCACAAATTCATGATTTAAGTGGACAAAATAACACATTTGAAAAAGCAGTCGCTTTCCTTCCCCAAATGCTAGTTCGCGAGGAGAGAGAGATTTAATCTGAAGCGGAGAGATAGATGGAGGCGTTCATCCAATTAGTGTTGTAGTATGAAGATGGATGGCATTGCTCTGTGTTTTAAAATTGTGCTTAGCTTCAAACCTGATACATTTTCCTTCCATTAATACAGACCCTTTGCTATCTTTCCCCAATTACAATTGGGGTCATTTAAGACAATCTCCTTCTGTCCCAAAACAAAATGCAGAAAAGCACAAGAGAAAACAAGATCAGACGCAGGGGAGGGAGCTTCCTCTGAGATAATTAGGTGACACTGAAGACCAAGATGCAGGAGTTAAGAAACGACGTGTGTATATGTGAGCATGTGTCTGATCTGCAATGCGCTAAGCTTTGCATGGAGAAACAAAGAATGTTGCAAAGAGGTGAGGGCAGAGTGTACGCATTCTTTCAAGAGAGAAAGGGGAGATGGCCGCCCTGGAGATTTGGTCTCCCAATTCTCCAGCCACCAGATGGCAGCATAGACCAGAACAGTTTTGTTGCTTTTCCCTCATCTTGTGGAGGCAAAATCCAGCTCCTCTCAGGACCTGCCTGGTCTCCAGCTTTCATGCAGCAGCTCCACCTCACCACCAAGGCCACAAAATCACTTGCCTGCACCCCAAGCTTTGAAACCAGTCTTGATCTTAGTTACCAGAGTTTTAAGGAGCTATGGTTTTCATGCTTACCCTCTTATTACCGTATCACCAAAGCTTTCGATTTTTGTCCTTGATGCCAACTTCTCATCCTAGTTCCCACCACCCTCTTTTGCCTCTTAACCACTACTTCCTCTTCTTAAAAAAAAAAAAAAAGGCCTCCCTAATTGCTGTTGTATCTCCGTTTCATCTCTCCTCTCTACCCTCAGGCCTGGAGTCTTGTCACCGCCCGCCTCCCCCCCACCATCTCATGCTGCAGGCCTTATACCTGGTGCCACTTCCTGAACTTCCTGAACGTCACTGCCTATGTAAAGAATGTCATCCATTGTTGACTTCTCTGATGAAAACTGCTTTCCTGGATGCTACCTTTGCCCATGATGGTAGGTCTTGTCTGAAGTCTCTCCCATCCCCTGTGCTGGGATTGTCTCTCTAGCACTTGCTCTTCCTGATCTGTTCCCATGCTATTGCAGTTAAATCTCTTGTACTGGCCAATATCATGAGGCATGACAGTCACATGCTTAGAGCCTCGATGGTGCCACATGACCTTGAGGATGAATCCTACACTTTAAGGAGTAGGGAATGGTAGATTCCACGATCTTTCCCCATCTTCTTCTCCAGCCATCCCTCTCCCCATTCCTTTATGCACACTTGTTTCTCTAGACATACAGAAACTCCTTTCTGTCTCCTGGGTAGGTTCTTTTTGCTTGTGTTTCTGAGTCCCTCAAAAGTGTTTGCTTCTTTCTAGAACATTCTCCCAATATAAACCCAGCTAGTTGACTGCAGAGCTCAGCTCAAGCAGCATTTTTAACAGGAAGCCTTCCCTAATTGCCTACCTGGGGAAGTGCCCTCCTGTGTTTCTCCAGCACCCTATGCTATCCTCTATTCCAACTCCTATTGGAATTACACAGCCCCGCTAAACCACTGTCCATAGCATCTCCTGTGTGGTGTGAGTTTCTGGTGGACAGGGACTATCTCTCCTGCGTTTCTGCCTTCCTTGTGTCTGGATGGCATAGTCCATCTTTATGAATGGACATCACCTATTTAATGAATCATGGAATGAGTCAAGGATATTTGAATGATATACTTAAGTATTTTCTTAAATATATTCCAAGAAATTTTATTTCCATTGAATGATAAATATTGGTGGACAGAGGTTTTTGTATTTGTAGAAAATTAGTTTGGAGAAGTGCTACATTAGGTAAAGTAATTAGGTTAGATTACTTCTTTATTGAAGTATTTTTCACATTTTAAAGTATGCTAAGATGTATTATTCTCTCAAGAAGTCTCATTATATAGGGCTATAGAGCACATTCTTTGGGAATATCTGATCTCATTCCTATATCAATTCTCACATGAAGTGCACTGACTGGAAGACAACAGTGTGATTACTTTTGTGGGAATAAGTCCCTGGCCATAGTGACGTTTATTCTGCTGATATGCTTAATTAACCATGTGTTCTCTACACTTAACTGTCATCTTCTTCTTTTTCATATATTTTTTAAGTTTTAAAAAATCTTTATTTTTGAGAGAGACAGCACACACACATGTGCACGAGCGGGGATCAGGCAGAGATAGAACGTGGCAGAGGATCTGAAGCAGGCTCTGCACTGACAGCAGAGAACCCGATTCAGGGCTCAAACTCAGGAGTATGACCTGAGCCAAAGTTGGATGTTTAACTGACAGAGCCACCCAGGTGCCCCTCTTACTGTCTTCTTATACTAATAATATTAATTATTCATAATCTTTAAGATCTGTGGAAAACTGATTACATTTCAATTTCAGGTAAGAGAACATTGGGAGATCAGGCCACCTCATCACTTCCTTATACGTTCAACCAAGCCATTGCCTTAGTCAGGGACCTTCTTCCTTCTTGTTGGGAAATATAATTCATTTGCTTAATATGTGAGTTTTGACATTACTTGTTTATATTTTCCCACGGTGCCGTTTTGCTGTACAACTATTTCTTTGGGTTTTCATCAGCAATCATTAATTGGCCTCCCTTTGGCTCCTGGAAACACACTTATCAGAGAGAGTCTCCAAAATGGCAGCTCACACAGCCTGGACTCTTCAGAACCAGACTCATTTGGCCTCACAGACTCTGAGAGAATTCCATGACTTGGTAAGGGAACTTCCTGAGGGCATCTCCAGCTCCAGGGAAGACCTCACCAAACTTCACAGCATTTTGTCTGGGCTGATATACTTAACAGGTGGCTGAGTCCTATTCTTATCCAATCTCCTCCCTTAGCTGAGCCTGGTCTTCCCCACCTGTTTCTCCCAGTTGCCTCTCATGTCTCTTCAGGGAAAAGAATTGGGTGGGTGGGCATGGGAGGTCTACATCAGAGCCAAAAAAAAAAAAAAAAAGTGGAAGAATGTCCCATTAATCAAAGAGCGTTTAAAACATGACCCTAGGGATTAGAGAGACCTATTCCTTGGAGGCCTTTAAGAACATAGACATTGATTATCTGAAACATTTATTCCTAGAGGAAGAAGCATGAGCATATGTCTTCTGACAGTCCCTTCCACATGGGTCATCAAAACCAAGCCAGCTGACCACCACTCTGAGAGGATGGGGAAGGGAAGGTAGTGGGTGGAGTGGGAAGTAGGAATGAAGGCACCCAGGGTTTCCACTATAGCATTCATGCATGTGTTCATTCATTCACTATTTGCTGGGGGCCTGCCATGTGCCAGGCACTATTGAAGGCCCAGAGACACAGCAGTGAACATTTTGGCCGGCTCTCTCCAAACAATGGAAGGGCTGTTCCAAATTCTGAAACAAAGATAATTTGTCCAACAAAAACTTTTTAGGGCTATTATTTACCAAGTTAGATGCCAACTTTAATTTTCTTTAGTTTTCTTTACTGTGGCAAAATACACATAATGTAAAATTTGCCATTTTAACCACTATTGAGTGCACAGTTCGGTGACATTCACAGTACTGTGCAATCATCGCCACCTAACTCTAGAACTCTTTATCAGCCCAAACTGAAACTCTGTCCCCATTAAATACACATTTATTTTCTGCCTCTAGGGATTTGATGACTACAGGTGGAATTATACATTATTTGTCTTTTTGTGACTGACTTCTTTCACTTAGCATAATGTTCTCAAGGCTCATTCATGCTGCAGCCTGTGTCAGAATTTCCTTTTTTTTTTTTAAAGGCTGAATAGTATCTTATTGTATGGATATACTACATTTTGTTTATCCATTTACCTGCTGATGGACATTTGGGTTGTTTCCACCTTTTGGCTATTGTGAATAATGCTTCGGTAAACAGGGTGTCCGGCCAACTTTAATTTTACTGTGATGGCATAAGCATGCACCATTTCCATGAAGAGGGAGGGGAGGAGTCAGCCTCCTTGAATCATACAAAGCAAGTTAAGATATCATGCATCAAAGATTCAGTCTCAATCCAGCAGAACTGAGAGGTAGGAAATAGCAGATAAGAGACTTCAAAGCAGATTCCGAACTCCTCTGAAGTGAGTCTTGCAAGTTCTGGGGAAGAGGTGGCCTGAGGAAGAAACTGTGAAACAGAACACGAAATTACCTTGAGGCTCCCCATCTCCCCTCAAGGTGAGTGAGGCCGGATGAGCACAGTAAAGAATATGAGCTGATGGGCAACTGTAAGACCTTCCTTAGAGAGCACTCTGTAACTGGACGGACAGGCTGATGAAATGGAAGAGCACATCTCGCCGCACTCCAGAATTCTTATATACGACAGCCCACAAACCTACTAGAGTAGTCCTTGTGAGTATCCTGATTGTTAGGTGTGGATTTTCCGGACCTCTCATTTTCCCGTCCTAGTGTCTCTTGCCACCCCTTTGCTGCTTACTCTAAGACATGCGCAGAGTAAAATAAATGAGAGGAAATGTAAATCTTTTAACAGAGATTCTTATGAACAGTTTTTAAACATTTTTAAAAATGTTTATTTATTCTAGAGAGAGAGAAGTGTGAGGGAGGGAGGGGCAGAAAGAGAGGGAGACAGGGTCTAGGCTCTGAGCTGTCAGCACAGAGCCTGATGGGGGGCTCGAACTCACAAACTGTGAGATCATGACCTAAGCCGGTCAGACACTTAACTGACTGAGCCAGCCAGGCACTCCTCTCATGAACAATTTTGATCAAGGCGAACTGATTGAAATAAAAAAGATGGAATTAAAGTGTGTGAAAATTTTGGTTTGTTAAACAATCACTAGGAATACTTCCCTGACTCTCTGCCTTCTCAAATAGGAGTCTGGGTCAATGAACTTAACATCCTGGGTCTGTACAGGGGAAGTTTCAAGGCAGGGGACAAGGCCAAGGCAGCACGAAGAACCCCAGGAAAGCAGGCTAGGCGATGGGGAGAGAGGAGAAGACAAAGCCTGGAGAAAGTCCTTGAGCTACAGGGACCCAGAACAAACATGGCAGAGGAAAACAGGCATAAAGAGCTACATATTTATTCATTTAACAGGTATTTGCTGAGAACTTACTATATGCCAAGCCCTGTTTTGGCCAGGGAACAAAACCAGTTGCTCTCACAGAGCTTACATTCAAGTAGTTTGTAAATGTTTAGAAAATGTGTGGTGATTTCTAAAGGCCAGGATGGGTTCCCTCAGACCTCACGGGTCAGAATCTTTCCCTTCCTCCCTCCTCTTTCATGTGTTAATTGTCAACTAATTAATTGTGGAGTTGTTAAGTAGGTAGAGAAGGGGAATACTGCAGACATTGATTTCCTCCGTGACACCACTGATTTCCTATGGGAGTTGGAAGGAGAGACTAGGAATCAAAGAGGCTCTGTACTTGGAGAAGAACACTCACCGGTGGCTGCATATTGAGCCTCTTCGTCACCACTAACTAGGACTCTGATCTGGGTCACTTAGGGCCCGGCTGTCACCAGAGCTCAGAAGCTGACAAGATGGCTCAGAAGAAAACCAAAGCAGCCGTACTCTGAAAAGACTGTTCAGTGTTGGTAGTTTAAAAGGAAATAGGACTGGATTACACAGGGAGCCAGAAAGAATGACACAAATGTTTAGAATCACAAGAGGCTGGAAGATGTACATGGAGCGGAAGAGTAGAAGAATGATAGAAAGCAGAGCAAGAACTCTGAAGTCAGAAAGGCCCATGTTGTGGTCCCATCTCAGCTGATTGTTGGTCTAATTAGTCCTCAGTTTTCTCATCTATAAAATGGGGATAAGAATAGGCCTCATTGCAAAAGGGCGGAATGAAGTAATAAGACCAACCATCAAGGGTGTAGTGAGCACTCAGTAACTGGTAGCTACCATCATTTTTGTGGTCACAATTACAATGAAGTCATATTCTCCTGGTGGCCAGGGTCATGCTTGACTGTGTGTGTCCCTTTGCACAACATAGTACCCAGCATGTGCTGCACACGGAGGCTGGAAAGGGAAGTCAGCGCATCTGCATCTTGGGGTTGGCAGGAGGGAAATGGATATGCCAGGCATATGCAAAGCCTGCATGCAGGATGTGGACCCAACATGTCACCTGTTAATACTGAATTAGGAGCAGCAACGATGGAGCCTGGCTTCAACCCCAGGACTGCACAGCCCAGATACCCGGACTGGCCACTCCACCAAATCTGTGAACCAGGGAAGGGAGGAGGCACAAAGGTCAAGATGGGAAGTCTGATACCAAGCTAAGTTGGGGGAACTTAGCTACCTGAACCCCTGAAAACATCACAAATAACTAGGAGGAACTTTAAATTTATGAGGCATTTTCTTGTACCTCATCTTATTTATGTGAGATTGGCAGTGCGGACCTTGTGATTACCCCCCACATGGATACCAGGACATGGGGGCCTGGAGGCTGAATGCCTGCTTGAAGTCCACACGACTTAAAATTGCAGATTTGACCTGAGCCAGGGGCCCTTTATAAAGTAGAGAAATGTGACTGGGTCAGCCCGGCTCTGCAGGGACCTTTCAGCATCAAAGTTCTGAAATTCTATCATGTTCTCTTAGCTGAGAAATGTCACAGACCAGGCTGCCTCTGTGGCCCATCCCAGGGACCTTAACAACTTGGGAAAGGACTTTTGGAGAGGGCAGAATCTCCAGCAGGAAGGTACTGACTGCTTTTCTGTGTAGGGCACTGTGCTGGGCACTGCACAGTCCATGCTCACCATCACTGCCAGCTATGTAGAGAGGACACAGTAGCCTCTATTCACAGAGGAAGACGCTGAAGTTCACAATGCTTCCATAGAATTAAAAGGAGTATAACAGGGAATTCCAGGAATAAGCCAGCCAGAGGGGCTGAATTTGGGGAAAGAAGGCTTTGGAGGATATTCCTTCATCCACCTTGGGCACACCTGTGGGACGCTGGGTCCTTGGCACAGGTGCTCCTGTGCTGGGATGCTGCCATTCTTGGCCAGGACCTCCTCCCCCCAGGGCCTGTGGCTCCCACCAGAGGGAGAGGGGCTTCCTGGCTCATGCAGATTTGCTGCGGGTACTGTTGTGTTCATCTCAGTGTTTACACCGCTGTCTCTGAGATGAGAGCCTCAAGCCTCCAGCACGGTCCCCCAGCAGCAGGGAGCAAGGAGAGATCGAGGATGCCTGACCAGCTGCTGGCCCCAGGCTGACCCCCATGACCCCAGAGTTATCACAGGGAGGCAGTCCTGGGGTGGGCCCAGGACCACCAACGATGTAGCCACAACAAGGGCGGTGACGGAGCAGAGGGGGAAACTAGGGGAGGATCCTTGAGGCCCATGGCCCCAGTCCTGGCTCCGCACAGGTGCTTAATAAATAAATGCCCACTGCTTTCGTGGGCAGTAACCCAGGCACTGGCTACCATCTACTGAGCACTTTACCAATGTTTCTCTACTTGTCTTCTCAACAGCCCTTGAGGTAGTTATCTTCACCAGCCAGGTTCTGTAGCTGAGGAAACTGAGGCATGCAGCAGAGGGACAGTAAATACACCTTGTCACCTGGGAAGTGACAGCATCAGGATGACAATCCAGGTGTGTTGGCCTTCAGAGTGCTCATCTCACTCTGCTGCCCCGGACTGAAGCCCACCTGCATTCCTGCCGTGACTTTATTTATATTAGTGTCTGGGGTCAGGAATTCTTGGGGGACACAAGAAACACAGAGAGACACGCGAGGCAGCATTGAGTGTTGTCAGCGTTGGTGAGTAGCTCGCCCACCAGTGTCCCACTCCAGCTCCGGTACCCGGTGAACATCACCATCGACTCACAGCATGTTAGCATTAGGGCGCTTCCAGCCATAGGAGAAGGAACTTGCCCAAGACTGTGAATTGCCTCCTCCAGGTGGGGGGTGGTAGTGGCTGTGGTAGTATCTCTTGACTCCCAGCCATTGTTTCAGTAAGGCTGATCATAGTTGCTATTAAACTCAAGGGACAAATCAGAATCCTTGATCTGGACGGAGGTCATTCTTTCCAGTCCGTCTCCATCCATTTTTTTTTTAAACAAGATTTTTCCAACTACTATTGGGTGGAGCCACATGAAAATGCTAAGATTCAATTATTTTTGACCAACAAAAATGGCAGTTCCATACGGTCCAACCTCATACTTGAGAGGGTCACACTGATCCAAAAGAACTTGCTGGAAAGCCCCTGACTGGAAGTCTGAAATGGTACTTTACTCTGAGTCCTTGCTCACTCAACTGACTTCCTGACACCGTGTTCTCCAGAGACAACTGTGCTGCGAGTGGTTGGGTCGCAGTCCAGTCCAGTTGCAGGGCACAAGACTGGAAGTCTAAAGCCATGGTGCACAATTCACCCAACCTTCCTGAGCCTCAGTTTCTTCATCTGTGCCTTCTCACAGGGTTTCTATACCATTAAACACAATGATACATGGGAAGCATCTGGCTCCATGCCAGGCATCCAATCAGTGCTATTTAAGGGTGTGTTGGATGAATGTGAGTCACCAAGAACAATGTTCAACTCAGAAGATGCATGCCCCGGAATGGACGTGTTGGCATCCATCACCTCCATGCCAACTCCCCTGCTGTGGGCAGGTGCCTGAAGTGACTGCTGGTTACTGCCTGTGTCCACTCTAACCTCTCTCCATCCATCTCCTTTGCCCACTCCATCTCTTCTACCAGCCCACATGGATGTCTTGCCAGAGGCCTCACAAACATGTCTGACCTGCTGGCGGGGGCTCCACAATGAGGAGACTGATGCCCTCTAAGACACATCTTCACAACCCACCCACCCTTCCCTCGCCTTCCCCCAAACATCCCACACCATTAGACCCACACCCCCAACACACCCATCCCTCCATGAAACTCCACACCCCAAAGCCCACCATGTGCTCATGACACACCCACAACTCTTTGATCTTCTTCCTGAACCCTGGGACAGGGTTCAAGGACTTTTAGTCACCTTGAGAAACGGTCCCAGTAGAATGGAGCACAGTCAACAAAGGCCTCTGGGAGAACCAAGGAGTTGGGGAGGGTTCCCCAATCAGTTCCTCTTCTTGATCACATCCTCAACCACGAGGGGGCGCTAAGTGAGGACTTTCTCCATGCTGGCCTTGCACTCAGCATTCCCAGTAACCTCAGGAGATGGAGCGGCTACAATTTGCACAAGAGGAAACTGAGGCGCAGACAATGTAGGTAACTTGCCAGCAATTGCTTGAAGAATGGGCCGAGGCACAAGAGATTAGGGGAACTCTGGGCCTTTCCAGCTCTGACGGTCTAAGGGCTCCTTCTATGCTGAGTCCTGCAACAACTTTCCCCACTCACAAATGACATCATGACCTGTCAGAGAGCTGGGGTTTCATGACCAAGTAGAGATGGAACTAGGAACAGGTGTTACGTTTCTGAATATCCAGGTAACTTTTCCAAACACCAGAAATTCCTGCTCCCTCATCTCATGAAGAGGTTTTGTCCAGAATTTCCCCCAAAATTTCCAAAGTTCCCTAAATCCCAACCTCCCTCACCTTTCCCTGAGATGCCACACAACAGGCTCCCGCTTCTGTTCAGTTATGCCAACCCTTTCTAGTGGGGTAAAGGTGAGCTTGACTCACAAAAGCTCTGTGGTGGAAAGTTGAAGATTTTAAAAGTAAGATTTTCCCAGGGTGCCTCGGTGGTTCAGTTGGTTGAGTGTCCAACTTCGGCTCAAGTTGCATCAGGCTCTGTGCTGACAGCTTGGAGCCTGGAGCCTGTTTTGGATTCTGGGTCTCCCTCTCTCTCTGCCCCTCCCTTGTTCGTGCTGTCTCTCTCTCTCAAAAGTAAATAAATTAAAAAAAATTAAAAAGTAAGATTGTTCTGATACTTTCAGGGACATAAAGTTACTTGAGGTAGGAGGCTAATGGAATTTCCAGGCAATTGCTTTCAGAGTAGAAATCACGTTCTGTAGTTTTCCAGTGGTTCTTGGAAGCCTTATGCAAGTTGTTTCCTCAAATACTCAGAAGTATCTCCCTTGCAGTCTTGTTTACTCTGGTTTGGCCAATCTTATTTTCTCAAAGAAGGTACCAAGGAAACTTCACCTTGGCTGGTCATGATTATAAATAGAGTTGGGAGAAAACTAAAAAATCGTCTCACCTTTCCTCTTGGCTTTACAAATGAGGAAACTGAGGCTCAGAGATTGGCACGAATGAGAGCGGTAGTGATGGTGGTGATGTTGACGATACCACAGTTCCTGACACCCATTTACTTGACACCCAAGGGCGTGATGTACATTGATTCCTCCTTTATTCCCACAGGTACTTTTATTATACCCGTTTTACAGATGGGAAAAGTGAGGCTGACAAATGGCACGGCTGAGGTTCAGGGAGGCTTGTCATGTCTCTGATCCTGTGAAGTGCTCTTTTCACCCCACTCACTCCCTCAAAAAGCCAAGAGACACACATTCTCAATTAGCTGGGCTAAGTTTAATCACATTTGTGTGAACCACCCCAGGGGAGAGAGTCTCTCGCTAACTACCAAGGATAGGGGGACAGAATGAGTCACTGCTCGGGGGTGAAGCACCTGGGGGCGACCCAAGGCTGGAACTGATGAGGTCCGCTGGGACCCCATTTCTGGGCAGAAATCCATTCAGCATTCCAGGTCCAAATCCTGGTTCTGTCATGTGTTTGTTGGTGGCCTCGGTCACTTATATGTCTGAGTGTTTCCCCATCTGTGATGTGGGCACCCCGATACCTGTTACACCAGTATGGTGTAAAGATTAAGAAGAAAACAGAACATGCTCACTGCCTAACACAGTGGCGGGCATAGTAGGCATAGGATCAGTGTTAGGTGCTGTTACTGGTCTAGGAAGAGAGGGCAGTCTGAAGAATGTCACAGGGATGTCACAGTAGTAGAGGGCGGAGACGCTGGTGGTCGGAAGTTATTCCCCTACCCCCACCCCATTAGCAGGCTACCCTGGGCCGAGAGGTGGGGGCTCCTCACCGTCCGGCAGCTCCAGTCTACCGCTTGCGACGCGCAGCCTCCGGACCTCCCACCGGCCTTGCTCAGCGCTGGGCCGATAAGCCGATAAGCCACGTGATGGCACATGAAAGGCGTGGTGCCGGGCTCGGTGGCCGGATGATAACCTGGTGGAGGGTGCTATCTGGAGAGGAAGTAGGCTGGGGCTGGGTGCGGGGGCGGGTAGGTAAGTGAGGCCCAACATCAGGAGGCCGCTTACAGCCCCAGGGCGGGACCCAACCCCAGGGGTCATGTCATCCATTCTCTGCCACCAGGCACAATTGCACCGAGCAATCCATCACTGATCTCTGCCTGTCTTTTTTTTCTCCCCTCCAAATGCATTAATGCATTCTCATACTAAAAGTTTAGAGCAGTTCCGAAGGACAGGATAAAACAGAGTGCCCTCCCTTATCCGCCTTTGTCCTATTAACCATACCCCACCCCCAGAGGTCACGCAGGGCTCTGTTGGGTGGGTACCACTTGGATCCCCTTGCCACACATTTACATACACATAAATGTGTGTGTGATAAATATAAAATCGTGTGTGTGTAAAATCGTGCCACATATGTTTTCCTCCATCTCCCTCCCCTCCTTGACATGTCTTGGATGATTTTCCTTATTAGTACCTATAGAAGTGTCTTGTCCATTTTGATGACAGAATAGTAATCCATGAAATAAATGTGCCACAATTTACTTATATCTTCCTTACTGTTGTAACTTAAGGTTGTTTTCAATGTTTGCTGTTGGCATATGGCAAACGTGTTGCTGTGAAAGGAATTGTACATACGTCTTTGGGAACAAGAGCATGTTTGGGAGGTGGATAGCTTTCTAGAAGTACAACTGCTCCATCACTGAGTAGACGCGTCTCAGATTTTGGGTGGTACTTCCAAACATACTCTCCCAAAAGGCTTTTATCAGATTACACTTGCAACAGCACTTGATGAGGGTAACCATTTCCCCATGCCTTCACCAGTAGTATTGGGTATTAGCAGGATTGCCATTTGCCATTCTGTTGGCAGAAAATATCTCACTTCTACTCAGTTTGCATTTTTCCATGTACTGCTGTGGTTGGACGCATTTTCCTATGCTTATTAGCTGTTTGGAATTCTCCTTTGGTGTAGTTTCCGTGTCTTATCATTTGTCCATTGTTTCCGGTTGTTTAGAATGGGGAGAACTCCTTAAGTTTTCTCTGGAGTAATGCTTTTGATATGGGTACCACAAATGTTTCCTCCCATCTGATGCTTACTTTCAACTTGTTTGCCTGTGCTGTCCGACGTTCTCCTCTGTATCCTAGGTTTCTGGATGTTTAACCCACATTTCTCCCATGGGACTCTGGTAAAAATATCAACAGTTACCCTTCTATTGAGTG
Organism: Proteles cristata cristata; assembly: GCA_017311185.1. NCBI lineage: Eukaryota > Metazoa > Chordata > Mammalia > Carnivora > Hyaenidae > Proteles > Proteles cristata. The sequence goes on from JAESUZ010005557.1 coordinate 458,652, forward strand.
CCTGTTGCATGCAGGTTTTCTGTCAAGGGACTAGTGAGCCAGGGTCTCATCTACTCCAGGCAGGGCTGCTCACTAGTGGATGCACTTGACAAGCTGGAATCAGCCACTCAGATGAGCAAGACTTGAGCCTCCAGAGGCTTGACCGTGGTGTTCTTTTCTTTCTAGTCTCAGCCCCCTTGTCAAATATGGCTCAAACCATCCTTGCCTAGCCCAGATCGAGCACATTTTGACTTCTATGTTACTATCTATGGGATAGGGGCAAAGAGCAAAATTGTCCCTGGTCATTCATATATTTGACAAATAACCATTGTGCACTTTCCAATTCCAGGCCCTATGCCAGGAGCTGAGGACATGGTGGGAAAAAGAACAGCCCAGCTCAACAGAGAGGACAGTCTAGCCAAACCGTTCTTCATTTGGCTTTCTCATTTGTTCCCTCACTGAATAAATATGTGTGAATCACCTGGGATTCATCAGGTGGGGTGGGCCTACTGTTTAATGCTAGGAACTAGAAATGAGTAAGATGACATCATTAGACATCATGTGGGTGCCTTGGAAGTGAGAAAAAAGCAACACAGAGAATGATACCAATGATGAAAAGCGTACACAATTCTGTGATTATGTCTCCTCCCTGGGGGCCCTGGTCTGGTTAGTTACGTGTATAGTAGGCGTGTCCATCCATGTATACACAGGTACACACTCTCATGCACACAACCCACCCTTTTGTCCAGCTTCCTGAATGGACACACATTCTGTTTGCTCTCTGAAGAGCAGAGGGCACAGCCCAGCCCCTATCTGTGCAAGGCCAGGTCCTGGTGGTTCATGGGAAAAGGCCATTCAGTCCAGAGCAATGAGAAGGAAGCTAATTTTAACCAAGAGATGCAGAGTAACCTTGGCACAGAAGGAAATGTCCCTAAATCTCTAGCAGAGATGCCCCCAAATGGGACCTTCTCCCTCCCAGAAGACACCAGCCTGAGATTAGGGAACCCCTTTACCCTCTTGTCTTCCTGTCTTCCCAGGCCATACTGTCAGTTCATGGAAGCAGCCCCTCTTCACCTCATCAGTCCTCAGTAATCTGCCTTCAGACCCCTTGGGACTGGCTCCTATCAACCCCTGTCAGCCTCTGCTGCCCACAGGGACCTGGTGGCCTAGGGGCCAAGCTGCTGATTGGAGATGAAGGCAGATGGGTTGGGGATAGCAGGCTGGGCTTCCACACTGGCTCCCAGGTGACCCCAGAGAAGATGCTGTCAGGCCTGAGTTTTGACAGGGGAAAGGGAGTGTGCATGTTTTGACATCCTACTGCATGCATGACCCTGTACCCAAAGCTTTATCTACATTGTCTCAGTTCATTCACAGCTTCCTTTGACATATGTTTCTGCCATTTTAAAGATGATAAAACTGATGCTCAGAGAGTTTGAATAATTTGTCACAGATTCCATAGCCAAGGAGCAGAGCCAAGAGGTAAAGTGAACACACTGCCTGATTCCTCCAAAGCCTCTTTGTCTACAACATGATTTGCAACTGGCAAGGAAGAAAGGCCAAAGGAGTATGGGTGAAGCCCCCACCAGGGGGTTCTGGGGCCCATTCCAACTCAGCCTCCAGCTTGTGGTGTGGCTGGCAGCCTCAAAGCCTTAGCTCCCTCCCTCTGCTAGGGAATTCTCGCTGGGGGAGGCTCTGCATAGAGGCTGATCTGGGCTTGAATCTCGGCTGCATGAGCTTGGCAGATGACCTCACCCCTCAGAGCCTTGGTTTTCTCCCCTACAAAGGGGACCAGCAGCAGAACCTACTTCCAAGGGCTGTCTTGTGGGCTAAATGAGTTTGTGCACATAGAGCATAAGTAGAGCATCTGGAACACAATGAAGGTAGGTGATGCTACCACCATCCTCGGTTGTGAGCATGGGTGATAAGAGATTTCAGCATCCGTGGGTGAGGGCATATTTAAGAGTTCTTTGGGGGTAGGTTCTTGTCCTACTCGTCGCTATCAAGCGAAGACCTGAGGTTACTAGGTCCCTATGAGTGCCAGTTAGACATTTTCCATGTGCACCCACCATTCTGCCCACAAAGTTGAGATTTTCCCCATTATCTTCTGAACATTCCCTGATGGCTATTTTTAGGTCTTGGGCTGATGTCAGGCAGAGTTGTTATTCTATGAATCATCGGCACATTTCCTGACCTCATGCATGGGGACTCTGGCCACCTCACCTCTCCAGGGACTATAGTCACGGTTGCACGTATGAGAACCCATTAAGCCCATAGGCCTCATTGATGCCAGATGTTTCTCTTCCCTGCTTCTTTTCCACCAGGCATTCACAAAACCTCCCTGTCATCCTCTCTGAACAGTTTGCTTAACCTTATTAAAAGGATTGCCCCGTGGGGGGCACTCAACAAGCCCTGTTCCTCACTTCTCAAGAGCACTTTTAATCTCAGTGCACTTGCTGGGTCCCTCAAGTGCTGGGCACAGAGCCAGGAGCCCAAGATTTGCACTCCTGCCCCTCCACTCTCTAGGGCTGTGATGGTGAGTGACAGGCCAGCATCGCTGGTTTCCTCCTGTCCCAAACAAAGAGAAATGATGGCAAACACTGGGGGCCACACAGAGAGAGGACACCCCTTTGTACACTGGCAAGTGCTGCACCCATTCAGCGAGTAATTGTTTTCAAGGAACTCTGTTCCATGAAATAAGTAGCTATTCTGGGATGACCAAGATTTTCCAGGGAACAACTAACCTGACTTGGAGAGTTCTCAGATATAAGGATTTATATTTTCAGAAAACCCTGGAGTACATGAACTTCTGTAAACCAGGAAATTGAGTGCATTGGGGTTGACAGAGAAAAGACCAGGCCAAGTGTCTGGAGGGATGAGCCCTGATATATGGACCCTATCTGGCTACAGACACTTAACTAGCCTTCAGTTTCCATTTGTGAGATGGAGAAGGTGAACAGAGCATTAAACTAGTTGACTGATCTGCAAAACAATTTTGATGCCACACTGTGTTCAAATAACCCTAGTCATGTAACTGAACATGTGAAAGAGATACAAGAGGGGCCAGTGCCTGAAGTGGGTGGGTGGAGCCTTCTCGACTCCCGCCTCCATCCCACTGTGAGCTTCTGACTCCTGAGACCCCACCATAGATCCCCAAGGCTCTAGAAGGGGTACAGCTTGGAATATCTAGACCAGATTCTTTCTGAAAGAACGGTTAAGTGATGAGTGTTCACTCCATCATTTATCAACTGTGTGGCCTTGGGCCTGTTATTTATTTATGTTTTCTGTACCCCCCTCATCTATGAAATGAGACTCATAGGACCTACCTTTCCAGGTTGTAATGGCACTTTAGACCCAATAAACATTGACTGATCATGAAGGTTTTATTCAGCTAAGATTCTAAACAAGGTATCAAGGTTGACTTTTTATTCCAGAAGAATTTAAGATCTCAGGTTGGCCACAGGGTGCACTGGCAAAACTTTCAGAGGTGCTGGTGTCTGCTGTCTTCCCTGATCTGCCTGGAGTCACGGTGGTGGCTGCCTTCTGCTCTCTCCTCATCACCTCTGTGGCTGAGTGCCCCAAACTGGACATGGCTCTTTCTGGTGATGACTGAGAGGCTACATGTCATGCAAATCCTTGTGAGCACTGTGAGCCAGAGGTCTGAGGATGTGCCCACCAGGGTGCAGGCCTACCTGGGGACGTCTGGTGAGAGCCTTGGGCCAGTTCCAAGAGACCCTGAGGTGGCACTGGGTGGGGGTGGACTCGCCCAGGGGGAAAGTTGGAAGGTTCTTTCCTCAGAATAGAGTCTTGTTTCCTGCCCAGGTACCTCCACCCAGTTGGGACCTCTCAGCCAGGCCCTTGAAGCCCCCTCATTCCCAGTGCCCAGTGGGAGACAGCAGAAGCATTGGCCGGCAGAGATTGGTCATGAGCACATACAGGGGAGAAACGCACCCCTAGAAACTCAGAATCCCCCCAGGGTGTCTCAGAGAGGGCTGGGTTCTGTGGGGCCCAAGGTCGGAGGAGTTTCGGTTATTGCTGTTAAATGGCACTATTCACCTCACACCCACTAGGAGGGCTATGTTGAAAAAGCAGAAGATATCAACGCAGAAAAATGAGACCTCTTGTGCACTGCAGCTGGGAACGCACAGAAGTGCAGTTGCTGCAGAAAACAGTAGGGCAGCTCCTCTGAAATTTAAAAATAGAACTGCTCTCTGATCCAGCCCTACGTCCTGAAGAGCTATTTGTCCTTTTGTGTTGAGAGCGGCATTATTTATTTATTTATTTAAAAAAAATTTTTTTTGTAATGTTTTATTTATTACTAGGAGAGACAGAGAGAGACAGAGTGAGCAGGGGAGGGTCAGAGAGAGAGGGAGTCACAGACTCTGAAACAGGCTCCAGGCTCTGAGCTGGCAGTCAGCACAGAGCCCGACGCGGGGCTCGAACCCACGAACCACGAGATCATGACCTGAGCGAAAGTCGGACGCTTAACCGACTAAGCCACCCAGGCGCCCCGAGAGCGGCATTATTTATAACAGCCAAAAGGTAGAAACAGTCCCAGTGTCCCTCCACCGATGAATGGATGAACAAAATGCCATACATACAACACGCAGTGGACAAGTATCCAGCCTTAAAAAGGGAGGAGGTTCAGACACAGGCTACAGTCTGCAGAGGTGACCCTAGAGGACATTATGCTGAGTGAATGAAGCTGGACATGAAAGGACACGCTGTGTGGGTCACTTACGTGAGGACCTAGAGACAGGAAGTAGAATGGGGGTTGCCAGGGGCTGGGAGAGGGGGAATGGGGAGCTGGGGTTCAATGGGGATAGAGATTCAGTTTGGGAAAATGAACGAGTTCTGGAGCTGGGCGGGGGTGATGGCTGCACAACCGTCACCAGGTGTGCACAACCAGGGATGGCGGGGGTGAGTGTGGTTGGCGTCGCTGAGCGGTTCACTTAGAAAGCATCTAGGGGTGTAGGTATGTTTTATGTGTTTTACCACATTTAAAAAAACAATGACAACATGAGGAAACTTGAATACCACTCTGAAAGTACCTCAAGGAATTGTGGTAGAACCTTTTATAAAATAAATCATTAAAGACAGGATTATCTTTTGTGGAAATCCGGACTATCATATATGAGTTTGCTTAAAGCTGGTCCACAGGTGGGGTGCCTGGCTGGCTCAGTTGGTAGAGCGTGTAGCCCTTGATCTCAGGGATGTGAGTTCAAGCCACATGTTGGGTGGAGAGAGTACTTAAAACTAAAACATTTTTAAAAACCCTGGAGGGCTCCTGGAGGACTCAGTCGGTTAAGCATCCAACTCTTGATCTTGGGTCAGGTCATGATCTCACAGCTCATGGGTTTGAGCCCCGAATTAGGCTCTGCACTGCTGGCACGGAGCCTACTTGGGATTTCTGTGTCCTCTCCCAGTTGTGGGAGAGCGCACTCTCTCAAAATAAATAAGTAAACTTAAAAAAAAAAAAAAAAAGCTGGTCCACTGGTATTCCAGCTTACCTTTGGATCTTATTTATTTGCAGGTGGGAATTTATCCACATCAGTATTCTTGTTTCTGAAACCAGTCACTAGAATACACAGCAGTTACTGTGGGCCTAGTATTGGGTAGAGATGGGAGAACATTAGAAATAAGAAATAATTATTACCTCTATGTGTTACTATTTGTTATGGGCTGAATTGTGTTCCCCCTCAAATTCCTATGTTGAAGCTGGAACCCCCAGTACCTTAGGATGTGACTATCTATGGAGATAGAGCCTCTAAAGAAGTAGTTAAATTAAACAAATTCATTGGGGTGGGCTAAGATGACTATTGTCCTAGGAAGAAGGGGAAATTAGGACACACACACACACACACACACACACACACACACACACACACACAGAAGGCCATGTGAAGACACAGGGAGAAGGTGGCCAGGTGCAAGCCGAGGAGAGAGACCACAGGAGAAATCAACCTTGCTGACACCTTGATCTTGAAGTTCCTGTCTCCAAAGTTATGAGAAATACATTTCTGTTGTTGAATCCCCTTCAGTCTGTAGTATTTGTTACAGCAGCCCAATATACCATTCCATTAAAAAAATCTTTTTTTCTTAATTTTCATTTATTTCAGAGAGAGAGAGACAGACAGCATGAGCAGGGAAGTGTCAGAGAGAGAGGGAGATACAGAATCTGAAGCAGGCTCCAGGCTTTGCCTTCACTCTCTCTTTGCCTTCACTCACGCTGTCTCTCGCCCTCAAAAATAAACAATTAAAGCGCTCTTTAAATCCTTAAAACAACCCTCCAAGGGAGTCATTGTTCTCCCCTGTTCATAGACAAGGAAGTTGAGGCTCAGAGAACTTGTATTATTTGCCCAAGGTCACACAGCTGGAAAGTGCTGGATAAACCTAGGTCCTTGACTTCAAATTCCGTTTGCTCTTTTTGTACTTCTGCCTCGAGGGTGGGAGGGGTATGAAAGCTGACAAAGAAAAATCGAAGCAATAAATAGAGAACAGCACTGAGGGTACAACTAGAAGCCCAAGCCAGGAGACGTTTCACAGAGGGCAGGGGAAACCCAGCCAAGGGTGCTGGAGTTTGTGGGTCTGCACCTTTGAAGACCTTTCTTTGGAGGCTCTAACAATAATATGATCTAACAACTCTCTCTCTCTTTTTAATGTTTATTTATTTTGAGAGTGTGTGAGTGAGGGGAGGGACAGAGAAAGAGAGAGAGAATCCCAAGAGTCGATACGCTCAACCGACTGAGCACCCAGGGGCCCCTAAGAGCTGACGTTTCTGAGCATTTACCAGAAGACAGGCACTGTGATGAATGCCTCACACGTACTATTTTGTCTAAACCTTGAAACAAGCCTATATTTCAGATGTTTCTAGTATGTCCATTTTATAGATGAAGAAACTGAGGCTCAGATAAATCAAGCAAAGTATTTATGGTGTCCTGGGAAAGTAAGTACTTGGATTTGAACCCAGGTCTATTTAACCCCGAATATTTTGCTGTTGTTCATTTTCCAACAGCACTACAAATGTGTCCTGGTTCTCCGGAGGGAGAGAGAAGGGAAGGCACGGTCTCCATCACAGGCGAGAAGGCATCTGGGGTCCAAGGTTGGGTGTGCTCCTCACCAGAGCTCTGGGTGAAGGGCAGCGATCAAGTGTCTCAGGCCCTGGCCGACCTTGCAATCTCCTCACTCATGCGGATCACGGCAGGGAGAATCTGGCCACCACAGCCATGGGTAAGCTTCCCTTCCACTCAGAAGACAAACTCTCAGAGGCGGAAATAACTGCTTATGCACATTCAATACTCTCTGTTTCTCTCCGTCTTGTCTCTCTCTGTCCCTATCTGTTTTTATCTCTCTGTGTTTCTGCTTGCTGTATCTCTCTCCACATCCTCTCACACTTCACTTTCTGGCTGGGAATTGAAAGGCTCCTTGTCCTTCATAAACTTACTTATATACCTAACAAAACCCTTCCGGGACACCGGGTCTCAGTTCTGGGCGCCGCCGGGGCACGTGCGCCCCCTGGTGGGCAAAGGTCTCACTGGTCCTTCAAGGTTTGGGCTCCAGCTTCACCCCCAGGAAACCTCTACGTGCCTCTGAAAATGTGCCGGTCTTGTGGGTTTCTTTTCCAGTTTCTGCAGGCTATAACTTGCACATAGAACTGGGAAAAGCCACAGGCATGAGCTGGTCCTGCAAATGCAGAACCTGAACATCACACTGAAACCCCAGGTACCTTGCAGCCTGCCCTGTGGGAAGGGTACTTCCAGACTCCACACAGCCTAGCCCAGTCCTGGTTGAACTGCAGGGCCCGCTGGGGCCACTTAAAACGTGCCTCAGGCCTGGCCCCGCCTGGAATCCTGGCACTGGTATTTTCAGATGTGCCCTGCCCCAGGTCATCATCCGGTCCCCCACCGCACCGTGATTTGAACGGCAGCCAGAGCTGAGAACTGTGGAGGTGCTTAGGAAAGATGAGGTTTCCAGATTCTACCTGAGACCGGCTGGATCCTCAGAGAGGGAGGTCTAGAAACCTGTCTTCTAAAACTAAGGCCTCGAGTGATTTTTTATAAATACTGAGGTTGCCAAAGCACTGGGAGACGCCTTCATCCTTCGGGGAGGTGATGAGCCTGCCCCCGGCCTTGCAGCTCGTGGAGAGCTGGGGCCCACGTCATGGGAAACCACTTCAGAGGGGCCGTGAGATGCAGGGTGCTGGTGTCCAGGCTGTAGGTCCAGGCTGCTAAGCCGGAAGGAGGGACTCATTTCTTATTCTAGCTCTTCTCAGTCCTACCTCCAAAGGCACCCTTAGATCCTCATCTGTGAGCCCTGAGGGTCAGATTTGTCTCTGTCTGGTGCTCCCCCAACCCTCCACAGGGGCGGTCTGCCCTCTGGTGCCCTAAATTCCAGCTTAGTTCCCACTGGCCATGCCCCCTCATCCCAGAGTCTGGGCCTGACAGCCCCAATTCCAGAGATTCTAGGGGAGATGAGGTGTGGGCACTAAGCTGCCCCAGAGTGAGGGAGGCTGAGATGCATTTTTTCCCTAAAATACTCAGCAGCCATCTCCCCCAAAGCCCTTTGTTTCTGGGGGTGTGTGACAAACAATTCTCTGGGGGCTCCCACTGCCCTGAGCACAGAGTTTCCTGTCCCTGGAGCCCCCTACCTCTCAAATGCTGGACTACCCAGGGGAGATCTGTCCAAGCCCCAATCTGACCACATTGCTGGCTACACACACACACACACACACACACACACACACACACACACACACACAGTCTCACCTGAGACTTGCTTGGTGATTCTGTTTGACTTACCTGTACAAACACCTCCTACTCCTGAGAGTGTCATGGACCCCTACGTAGTAGCCTATGGCAATGGGCTAGGGGCAAAGAATGGGTTCAAATCTGGGGTCCAGCACTGGCCAGCTAAAAGCCTCTGGACAAGCTGGTGGTATAGAGTCTCTGCCATTTACTTCTTGTATGGGGAAGAGTGTAGGCATAATGACAATGGTGATGCCTACTTCCCAGAGCTGTTTGAGAATCCATAGACAGTGCGGGAATACTCTGGAAATCACAAGGACTATACAGATGGGTGTCCTTCTTTGCCTAGTCACCTCTGTTCCTCTGCAGAGGTAGCCGCTCTGTGAGGTTCTCCGAGGCCGGCAGCAACGCCTCCCCACCCCCCACTACTCTGCTGCCACCGTCCAGCCTCTGTGCTTGGGTCCACATCCTTACCCCAGCACTCATATGTGGCCTTGGGAATACTACCCAGGCTCTTTTGTGCCTGGGTTTCTTCCTCTGCACATGGCATGGTAATAGTCCTACCTCCTTGGGTTATCGCAGGATAAAAGAGTCAAAACGTGGCAAAGTGATGGCCAGGCATTCAAAGGGAGGGAGGGAAGAATGAATACAAGCACAAGGGATTTTCAGGGCACTGAAACGATGTATGACAGTGTAATACTGGTGACATAGCATTATACATTTGTCCAAACCCAAAGAACACAACACAAAGAGTGAATCCGCATAATGTATTGATGGAAACTATGGGCTTTAGTTAATAATAATGTGTCAGTGTATTTCATCAATTGTAACAAACATACCACAGTATTGCAAGATGTTAATAACAGGGAAAATTGAGGGGCGGGGTGAGGGGTAGAGGGGCATTCTTTGCACTTTCTGTGTATTTTTCAGTAAACCTAAATGCTCAATAATCTATTATAATAAATTTAATTCAGAATAATCTATTATAATACATGTATTATAAATAAAACGAACAAAAGATAAACAGCGAGCAGCTTGAGCAGTGCGAAGCCTTGAACGTTTTTGGTGTTACCATCCCCTGATCATGAGCCTGGAGTCCAGGGCGCTCACTCCTCCCTGTGCACGCGCCCAACATCCCAACACGCTTCCCAGCTACACTGTCAGAGCAAAGCGTCCCGACTCAGATCCGGAGGCCAGGATTTCTGAGGTGAGGGCGCCACCTGCTGGCTCTGCTCAAGCCTCCCCTAAAGGCGATGTGTTGCCCTTGGAGCTGGGGGCTCGGTTTCTACCCAGCACCCTCTGCAAGTACCTTGCTTCGCAGCTGCTGCAAACCACCTACGTCACCTAGCGAAGTCCGGGCTTGTCACCAGTGACGACACAACAAAGGTCAGATCTCGTGCCTTTATTACGGAAGAGTCCCAAAGTGCTGGAGTGCAGTCCAGGTCAGAGCTACCTGACCAGAGCTGAAGCAGGTGTGTCTGAGCGGACATCTCGGAGGCCCCAGGGCTGCTTCTGGGGTAATAGAGAGGGAGCCGCACAGGGGCGCGGTCCGCGCAGATGAGAGCAGCGCGACTCCCAGCCGCTTGCAGCGCACTTCTCGCTTTGGGCGCCAGCACAGGGGAGACTTAAAATGATGCCAAACACTTAACGGTGTGCCAGGAGCGTGCCAGGGACTATCCTGGGCGTCTTCCTGGGGTTAACTAATGTAAGCTTCCTGAGGAACATACGAGGTAGGTACTATTATGGTTCTTCCCCGTTGTACAGATGAGACAGGGGAGGAACAGAGAGGCTAAATAACTTGCCCAGGGTCACACAGCCCAAGAAGGGTGGGACTGCGATGGGATCTCCGGAGTCCATGCTGTGTGACCCACCTGTCAGCCTGCCTCTGTCTCTACTTTCCTCATCTGAGAAATGGGCCTATCAATGCCTCCCTGCCCTTCCAGTCGGCCCCGGGCTGGAATAAGCGCCGCGAGGTGAACACGCCTTGTCAGTTCTTACAGGTTGGGCCAGGGGCGCGAAGCATCTCCCGGCCCTGTGGGTGCCACATCCGTGTCCTGGAGCCGGGCCTAGGGCTGTAGCTCGTACTGCCCTTCGGTGGCCGTGTGGAAGTCCTCAAGCACCGACTGCAGGAACTCGAAGGTGGGCCGCTCCTCCGGCCGGCTCCGCCAGCACTTGGCGATGACGCCGTGGTACAGCTCCTGCGGGCACGCGTCCGGGCGCGGCATGCGGTAGCCGCGCTCCAGGCAGCGGATGACCTCGGGGTTGCTCATTCCTGCGGGCGGGCGGGGGGGTGCGGAGTACGGCTGAGGCGCAGACCACTGTCCCCTCCCTGGCAGGTCGCCTGGCCGTCTGGCCAGTGCCACCGTCAAACAGCCCTCTAGTTACACTCCATTGCTTGGAGAACAGCGGGAGACGAGGCTGTGACGCAGTTCCTCCGTGTATGGAGTCCTGTCCTGCTTACCTGGGACTGCCCAGCACATGGCCTGAGGCTGTCGCTTGCTGGGCAGGTGCTTCAAGAAAGCGCACCAGCCCGCTGAGTGAGCCTGCTCTTCTGTGGGCCGCTAGGCTGCCCAAGCCCTTCTGACCTGGGACAGGGAGACTGGAGGATTTTATAGTCAGGAGAGGGCATTGGGGGAGTTCACCCAAGGTGGAAGGCCAAGGTGGAGACAACCTGTCCTCAACGGAGAACAAATGAATTCAGAGTAAACTTGAGTTCAGACCCTGACCCTTACTTACTTCCAGGGTTTGGAGGCTCACTGACTTCTGCTGAATGAAGGGAGCGCAGCCCGGTTGCAGGAAGCAATGTTGAGGAAGGAGGCAGAACCTCCGTTCTCAGACTGGCATGCGTGGGTCTCTGTTCTGACTGTGGGGACTCCATTCTGGCACGTGTGTGGGCAGCCCCAGGCACTAAGCATGGCATATCCATCACCATGGCCATTTCAGGGAGGCAGGGAGCCCATCTGGTCACTATAGGGCGAAGCCACCTACCTGGGTAAGGTATACGCCCGTAAGTGACGATTTCCATCAAGAGGATTCCAAATGACCACACGTCTGCTTTGATGGTGAACACCCCGAAATGGATGGCCTCGGGGGCAGTCCACTTGATGGGGAACTTGGCCCCTGTGAGAAAAGCAATGAGCAGCTTTGGGAGGCCATGGCTAGTGACTGCCTATGCCCCTTTCCTCTCCCCTTGGCAGGGCTTGGACCACTGGATACAACAGAGATGCTTTCGGAGAGCCACCAAGACCCACGAGACCCCATGGCCGGGCATGTGCGGGCACTACTGGGGGTCCACAGCGCAGAGGGACAACATGACATAAATACCACCTCTGCCACCCTGACTGGGTCTTTGCCCAGTGGGCTTCAGAGGGCCACCATGTGTTTCCACCTGGGACGGAAGACTCATTTTCGACCTCATGTGTTTAATACCAGGAATCCGCAGCCCGGGCAACTCATCCCTGCCTCAGTTCATCCCTTCCTGCCAAATGGAAATGATGACATATGATGTGTGTACCACCTGGGGTCCCAGTAAGGAAGGAATTCCAATCCTGTTGTCCCAGGAAGCCCTGTGTATGGTTGCAGCCCTGCTCAGCATTCGAGCACTGGGTTACCCCTCACCTTGCCTCACTTTCTCCGTCTCCCCAGCGAGCCTGAAGCTTCGTCAGCTAACAAGCCCTATTGATCCTTCCTGTACCGATGGATTAACATGCTCAGCTAATATTGCCTGCTTGCCAGCTTACTCGATCAATATATTTGACTGTTTCAAGTCCTCTCATGAAGAGGAGCCCTACCTCAGGTGTACTAACGAACTAAAACAGAGTGCTCCGTGGGGACCCTAATTCAGGCATAAGCGTTTGCTGCCCATGCTTTAGAAAAGTGTTTTCCGAAGTGTGTTCCATGAAACTCTAGTTCTGTGAGATTAATAGGAAAAGTATCTCAAGCTCGAATTCGTTTGGGAGAGACCGGGTGAAGCACAGGTACACCGTACCCTCGCCGCAAGACTTCTCAGAGCCTTTCATAGTTGGTGTGCATCAGGGATCTCTGAAGGGGGCCTGGGTGGACCATGCAGCATCTCGAAACCTACTTCACCACAAGCCCATCCCTCATCAGGCACTAGTGCTCTGCCGAGCACCTCTAGGGAAACGCCGATCTAGGTGGGCGTAAGGCCAGAACTGTGACAACCATAACACTCTCAGATCTCCACACAGGGCTCTGCTCTGTAGCAACGAGGAGAAGTCCAAGGGGTTGTAGGGAGATGGGGAAAGTAAGGCCCAAGGTCTCCCTGTAGATGGGGGCCCTTCTCACCTTCTTGGGCAGTGTATTCATTGTCAATGATGCGGGCCAAGCCGAAGTCAGCGATTTTGCAGCACAGAGACTCAGACACCAGGATGTTGGCCGCCCTCAGGTCGCGGTGGATTAAATTCATTTGCTCAATATACGCCATTCCTTCAGCAATCTGAGGGAACAGGCCACACAGTGAAAGATTGCGGAGGGACCTCTCTGCACGGACGGAGCCCACCCAGTGTCCCCTGCGCAGCCCCTATCAGGAGAGGAAGGACCCTGTCTGGAAGGCCAGCCTTCATGCTCTCACAGCCTGGAAGGGACAGGAACACTTGAGGGGGTGTGTTCGTGTTTGTTGGTAGGTGCATAGAAGGTGGTTCTGCTGGGGAAGGAGTAGCTTCCTGAGTAGAGAAGGAAAATGGCTTCACTCGTTCCTCTGTTAGACAAGCCATAAACCCCGGCCGCCTGAAAGCCCAGCAAGGCAGGGCCGCTGACGTCAGAGCCAGAACGACCTGAACCCTCACCCGCTTCTCTCTCCTTGCAAGTGTCTGCAGGGGAGGTGGAGAGCAGAATGAAACCAGGAGAGATGAAGGTCTCTTAGGAGGCACGGGAAGGAGAGGACAGGGAAGCAGGGAAGGAAAGGGTCTTATCTCCTTGCCACGTTGGATGCCTTGTTCCAGGAGCAGGGACCCCTGGATTGGAGTCATCGACCTCCGCCCCCAGCAGGTTGCTTAAGCTCTCTGAAGGGTCACTATCCTGACCTAGAACTTGAGAAAAGGGGTTTCCAGGGTACAGAGTTGAGGTGAGCAATAGAGGAGATAGGTGGTCAAGGCCCTAACCCAGCACTGCCCGAGGCAGGCGCAGAATCCCAATGGAACATGGGCAGTTTCTGTTTTTGTCCCTGACCACCAGCACTGGGCCAGGAATAACTAGAGTTGCTCTTGAGTTGCTCTTGTGTTTTTTAGTGGAGACAGTTCATTAGGGCTTTATCCATTGCACTCCCAATTGATGGATGAAGAAACTGAGGCAGAGAATAAGATGCTGATTTACCTCCTCAGACTTGCTATTGCAAGAAGCCAGCCCTGGAATTCATCCCACTTCTCTGTATCTGTCCATTTGCATTGGCTTAGTCGCAAAACCATTCACTTATTTATTCCTTTGCTAAATCATTCCATCAATATATTTATTGATATGGTACTGGAGGGACTGTAGAGCTGAATACCAAATGCCTGGTATCTGGACAGCATTTACCAGTACCCATCCCATTAAGAAATATGTATTGAGCAGTACTAGAAATAATTTTTTAAAAGGTTGAGAGGACCCAGATGTACTTTTGAGGAGAAGACTATACCACATGCAATACTAAAGAAACACGGGTGCTAAGTGCTCTGTGCCACTTTCCTGTCCAGGGAAATTCTAATTCAATTTAATTTAGTTTAGGTCTTGAATATTGATCAGGAGTTTGTCAAGTGAAATGCCAGGAATATGCCCAGGTATTCTGAGCAGAGGGAGGAAACCTGAGCAAGGGCTCACAGGTGTGACTGCACATTTGGGAGCTGCTGTGTGGCTTTGCCAAATAGGGCACATGGGTTGTGGTTGTAGGGGAGGTTTGCATTACATCCTGCAAAGCAAGAAAAGGAGTGCCCAGAAGGGTAGTGTGCGCACACGCAGGCATGCGTGGTGAGGCACTAACAGTTTAGAAGCCATTCACCTGGAAGGTTCTGATTTTCTGGTTTCCCAACCTTTAGATTCTTGGCTACATCTATGTCTAAATGCAGGTGGCTTTTCACATCCTTTGCCCCTTAGTGATCCAAGATTTCTCCAGGGATTGAGAAGAGACAGAGGAGAGTGAGAAAAGGAAAAGAAAGAAAGAAAATGGGTGGACAGGCTTATCACTGTTATGTGGTTTGAAACTGGTTAGCAGCGATAATTTTCCGAGACCACTCACCAGCCTACTCAAACCCATCTGTGCTCACCTCAGTGGAAAAAGGGCGTCGTGACATCAGTTCCTGCACTGATACTAATAGCAGATAATACCAGACAGGGTGAGGATGGGGTGGTGTGGGGTGAGGGGGAGGTTTCCTCTCTGCAGCTGGATATGTGTCTCACAGGCTGACCACAGACCAGAGCTTTTCTGCTGAGGGTCCCAGTTTTAACAGACACACTCAGGGCTGCCAGATGTGTTTTCCTGCCAGTTAGAACCTTCAGCTAAAATCTCCAGGGTGAGGGGAAGATCCCTCCTCTTCATTTTACTCTTTACTTCATGAAGTCTGGATTGTGATTCTCCTGCTATAGAAGGCATTTCTGGGCACCATCGGAGAAGAAGTGAGGTCACAACAAAACACCTGCCTACAGCGTTAAATGGGGTTTATGTGAACTGATAGGCTTCCCACACCATCCATTCTCCTTCTCTTCTTTGGTAATAGGACTCACCTCCTCCGATCCTGGCTGCCCAGAGTGCAGACTACATTTCCAAGCTCCCTTGCAGCCTGGGTGTGGCCAGGTGACATGGCAGGGGGGAGGGAGGGATGTTAAAGCAAGTACAGTGGGTGACTTCAGGGACATGTCTCTAAAGGGAAGAAAGTGGGCTTTCTCCCCCCTTTACTACTTCCTGTCTACTGAGAAGAGGACAAGATGATAAAGTGTGAGCAGCCATCTTGGACAATAAGATGACACGCTAAGTACCCAACAGGGGGAAGAAACATGTGGCTTTGAGAGGCGGACCCACCTACCTGCCCCAGACTGCCCACCTCTGAATGTTTAGGCATTTAAACCATTATTACTTTGGATTTTCTGTCCTTTACAGCCCAACCTAAATTTAATAGATACAACCTCTAAACAGCCGATTTTGTTAAGCCACAGGGCACAGAAGAGAGGGCCGTGGGTCTTGGGTCTTGGGTCTTGGGTCCTTTTGTGCATCATGACCCCCGGGCACCTCTGCCCTTGGTAGCTCACAAACCTGGGCTGACATGTCGATCAGTCTTGGGAGGGACAGTCTGCTACCTTCATCTGTCTTCAGGAAATCCAGTAAGCATCCTAAGGAAAGAGATGTTGCATCTGCTCTTCTGTGAAATGATCCAGCCCTGGCTGTGCCAGCCTCTCCCACGTGTGGGCTGCTCCCCACCTGGCATCAGGAAGTACAGGGCGCCCTGGCAGATCTCTAGTACATAGAAGAAAAACCACCCATCGCTGCCGAGGGCTTTCTGCTTTATAGAAATTCTACTCTCAGTCCTCATAGCACCCCAGGAGGCTGCAAATATACTCCCCGCTGCTCAGAGAAAGTTAGGTTTCACCCAGGTTCGGGGCCACCCAGCCTGGAAGCCAGGCACAGAGCCTGTTCTTCTGACTGTAAGTTTAGTGCTTATTGCTCACGTAATTTTCCAAAGTGTCTTCTTGCTCTTCATCCTTTGTTTGCAGACATTCTGCCTCTGAGGACCAGGGGTGCAAGAAAACACCAGAATGGAGAGACCTGTCTCTGGGGTTTGGTGCAGGGGACCAACGCAGCTCCTCCCTGGCATCTAAGAGCTGGGAGGGACAGTCACCTGAGGTGGGGCTGAGAGGTGAGCAGGGGAGCCATCGCACTCCCAGCTCAAGTTGTCCCCTGCAGGACGATTTCTAAGGAACTGTGTTAATATGGCATCTTAGGATCCTACAGGAAGCGGTGGGCAACCAGGGTCACAGGAGGCGTGGGAAGGAGGCCACAGGCTGAGGCTCAACCCCTGGCCCACTGGCTCATGAGACCTTGACCCCACCACAGACCTCAGAGGCCAGCTGGGCCAATCTCTCTTTTCATCCCTGTTGTCAAGTGCTCATATGGTTGTCAAAGGTCCCATGCCTAGTAAGTGGCAGAACTGGGACCAGAACCCACGTCTGGACACCCAGCCCACTACTCTTTGCAATGCTCTGTCCTCCTAACAGTGGTTAGGAGTGGGCATCTAACAGTGCTGGGCACAGAAGATGCCCTCCAAAAATGCGGGTGGAAGTGCTCCTAAATGGAGGACACAGCTCTGTAAGAACCACTGACCGACTTGTTTCTCACCACCCTTCCCTCCTGCCCCCCAGGCACAAAGAACAGCTTAGACCTGAAGGACGTTGGCTAATTGCTCCAGCCCACGGCCCAGTGATCCCCCACAGTGATCCCCTCACCAGCAGACCCACTGGGCAGATCAGCCTCACCCTTGTCCGCCCCTCCCCGCCCCTGTCTGAGGGATGCAGCCCCATGCCAGACACCACCTCTGGCCATGTACTCGGTCACGATGTAAATGGGTTCCTTGGTGACCACAGCGTAGAGACGAACCAGCCTCTCGTGCTGGAGGGTTTTCATCAGATTGGCCTCAGCCAGGAAGGCCTCTGGAGACATGGTTCCCTCCTTTAAAGTCTTGATGGCCACTTTCACGTTGTTTTGGTAATAACCTATGCCCGGGTAGGGGAGAGAATAAAGAAGCCATTCAGGAGACCCAGAGGTTGTGGGAGGCAATCCCTTAACCAAAATGTACATAAGCGTCCAGGAGCCGCCCTCATTCGACAGGTGCAGGACTGAGGCACCCCAGAGCTGTCCCCGTAGGAAGAAGCCCTGGGCTAGGATATACAGCTTCTGAGGCGGAGCTGGCTTATTTGGCAGGATGCCAGCCTGTCTCAGCCTCTTGAGCTCAACTGGAACCTCAGGCAGTTAACCTCAGGAACTTACCCTGCCTGGGAGGGGCTGGTTTACCTCCTGGCCCCCCACACTGGGTCCGTATTGTGTCCCTATCGTCCTCCATAGAGCCTTCCGCCTTTCCCTGCATGCGTCTCTTCTACCACATGGTAGCTTCCATACAGAAATAAGCATTCTAGCCCATGGCAAAATTGTCTAGGAGGTAGAGATGGCTCGTAGGCTTCCTTCCCTGCTTTCTGTGCCCTGTGATGTTCCTTTCCCATTCCTTATAGTACCCACACCTCCACATTCTTCCCTCCCTTCCATCAAGTCCCCCATCCATGCTGAAAGGATAAGCAATAATTGGACTTGCCCCTCTCAAGACAGCTTAGCAAGGACCTAGGTAGAGTTCCTTCCATAGGTGATTCAAGCATCAGCTGGGTGCTGGAGGATTTGGGGAGGCACCAGGATCCCCCCTTGATATCATACCCCAATATGGACTATTCCAGGGATGAAATAAAACACTATCTGTTATAGTCTGATAGTGCCCATGGTGAACAGAGGAGTGATCATTAACTATACACACAGGGACCTGAAAGTTAAGGGACTTGGCCAGAGCCACACAGTCACAAGCAGTGGCTTGGTCTATTATCAGACTCCTGGAGCTCCTGGTTCACTGCTTACTATGTTTAACAGGTCATTTCCATTTGGTAAACCAAAGCTAGGAGGAGATAGCCTGATGTTCAAGTTCACCCGCCCACCAATGGGAAGCTAGCCCTGGGAAGTGAAGAGTGAGGGAGGGAACAAACCAACGTTTTGGGAGGGCTGGATTCTATTCCTGCTGCACCACCATGGTGTCCTGAGGGCAAGTCAATTCAATGTCCTGGCCTTCCCTTCATATCTCATCTGCAAAATGGGTATCATAGCCTCTGCAGCTTCTCCCAAACAAATGTTTTGGGGAAGCGTGATGAACTGTGCCTATCCTGAACCTTCTGGGCTTCAGGACACAGGGTAGGGGGAGAGAAGCTCCTGGCGGCCACATACTCACCCATCCAGACTTCACCAAACTGCCCGGACCCGAGTTTCCTGACCAGCTTGAGAGACTGCCGGGGGATTTCCCATTCATCTTGGGCCCACAGGTTTTGAGGAGCCAGGCTGACACAGGGTTGAGTGAGCCTCTGGCATAAACCATCCCCTTTCTCTGCATTAGGGAAAAGGAGATAGGGCTCGAGGTTACCAGAGCAGCCCGATCATGTCTCTCTCTGGGGAAACATATCCTTCCCAGCTGTTGTCATTTTTGTCAACTACACTCCCATTTCCAAGTACACATGTGCATGGGCGCACACATACTACACACACACTCAGCTATTTGCATCCATTTTGTATAAAGCAAGGCATGCTATCATTAATCTGCTCTAAGATTGAAAATATTTGTTATTCTCCAAATGGTCACATGCTTAGCCAGAAGAGGGAATTAGGGACATTGACTTTGAGTCATTATGTTGACATTTGTCTAGCCTTGGGATAATCCACCGCCCTCAAGATGGCATCAGTGATTCACATTATCTTGAGATCTTAGTGACAGATACAAGGGGTCCTCTGCTCCCCACCCCCATCACATCCTCTCCTCTTACGAGAATAATGTTGCACCAGAGCCTGGAGAGTGGGGAAGGTGATGCGGGGGGAGATGTAATAGCCCCCTTCATCCAGGGAGCGGATCTTGTAGTGCTTGATCACCTCCCCCTGGGTAGTTACATCCTTCACAGTCAAAGAAAAGGCACCTAGAGGGGTAATAGAGATATGCACATGAGAAGTAAGGCATACAGAGGGAAAATCAAGATTGGGATTTGGGCTTCCTTTCACTGCGGCTGGAAATTCTGCTCTCCATTTTGTCCCCTTCCACCATAAGCTACTTTTTCTTTCATCTCAACCTCAACCCTCCAGAAAATCTTTACTATCATCTCCACCCAACTCTGTTCCTCCCCCAATTTCCTAAAATTCAATCATGGAATCACGGAACTCTGGAGCAAACAGGATGCTCTCCTAGCAAATATGCTGTCCCTCATTCGGGGACTCTTTGCCATGGACGATTGAGAAATGTAGAGTTATTGGAGGGACTGGGGGATTGATTGATTCATTGCATCATTCACTCATTCATTCTAGCTGAAAAGGCTGACTTTACCTCGACAAGCAAGAGCCCATCCCAACCTTGAAGCTCTCATGTTTGTGGAGGAGAACATAATAAACTATTTTCTGGAGTTCTGTTCAAATTCATACACACATCTATGCATTTTGTCATGTATGTTACCGATTGCTGCAGACCAGGGGTAGCAGATGCTAAAAGGTTAAGAGCAATTTAGGAAGCAAGAGTTTCCAATGGATGGGGCGCCTGGGTGGCTTAGTCGGTTAAGCGTCCGACTTTCACTTTGGTCATGATCTCACGTTCATGGGTTCGAGCCCCGCGTTGGGCTCTGTGCTGACTGCCAGCTCAGAGCCTGGAGCCTGTTTCAGTCTGTGACTCCCTCTCTCTCTGACCCTCCCCTGCTCACGCTGTCTCTCTCTCTCCTAGAAATAAATTAAAAATTAAAAATTAAAAAAATAATAATAATAACTTGTAAGATATCCGGCGAATCTATCTAACTTAAAATTTTTTCCCAACCCTTCATATATGTATAATTTACTCATAATAAATTAAAAAAAAAAAGAGTTTCCAATGGAGACACTTCTTTTCATAAACTTGATGTTTTTATAAAATGCCTCTATCCAGCTCTCTGGGTACCACACATGCCACTCTTATTCAGAAGATGAGGAAACTGAGGCCAGGGAGTGGAACTGGCTTGTTCCAGGCCACTCTGCTGATCAACAGCAGGCTTCAGGACTCCTGATCCTCCCTGAGGATGCATTTACCACAAGCAATACTACTCTGCCCCGCCAGGTGTCAGGCTCAGATACCTCTTTTTCTGGGTGTGAACACTTGATTTTTCACTGTGCAGTTTATCTCCATCTCGACCCCTTTTCTCTCTCAACTCTCTTAGGTATTGCACTTCTCATCACCTACTTGTGAAATGATGCAAGATGTGTGTACACCTTGCCGCTCCAAAGCCCATTCCTTGCCCATGACACCAGCCCCAGCCTGCCTGCTGCAAATGGTCTTCCCTCGCCCTCTGGTAGGTGCAACTGTGACCCAGTATCTAAGAAACCAGAGAATAGCTCTAGTAAGTTCATTCATCCTCACACCACCATAGCAAGGAAAAGGGCCCTTTTCCTTTTTTTTTCAGCTGCACCCTGCGTAGGATGCATCACAAGTAGCCAAGGAGACTGCGCTCTCTTCCACACAGGGCTGCTGCCGAAGCTCATGATTTGGAACCTCCCTCTTGTCTGGGCTCATCCAGCTGCCTGCCTCTAATATCTTTTGACAGCTCAGTGTTCTTCTCAAAGGGGACCTCCAGATCCTATCAGCTTCTGGTCTGGGGCTCCCAGAGACTGAGATTTCTTTTTTTTTTAAAGTTTATTTATTGAGAGAGAGAGAGAGTGTGTGTGCTCCCCTGCATGTGGAGGAAGGGCAGAAAGAGAAGGTGAGAGAGACTCCCAACCAGTCTCTATGCTCTGTGCAGAACCAGACATGGGGCTCGATCTCATGACCATGAGATCATGACCTCAGCCAAAATAAAGAGTTGGATGCTCAACTGACTGAGACCCTTAGGCATTCCCCCAGAGATAGAGATTTCTTAACACTGGCAGAACTGCCTGGCTTCAGATTGGGAAACTAGCCGGTCCTCATTCAGATACGAATAAACTGAGGCTTGAGAGGCTAACTGGATGTCCTGGAGGCCACATGGGGCTAGAATTCACTTCCCCTGCTTCTGAAGGGAGCATTCCTTCCCTGCCTTGCACCCCCTGGCTGTGGCCTTCAGATGCAGATGGAAGGCACTTGTTTTGGAGTTCTGAGGAGTGTGTGTGCACATGCACATGTGTGTATGTGTGCATACATGTGTGTGCGGTTGGGGATGCTGGGACCATCTCGCAGCTCCAGCTCCATTTGGCCAATTTCTAGCTTGGATTAGAGTGGACAAGGACAGGAGGGGACACCCCCACCTTTGGAGAACCCCTTCCTCCATACTGAGGTCATGGGTCTCTTTCACTCCACTGGGCACCTTAGCAATAGGCAGTGATTAAAACATCATTTCCAGGGTGAAATCACATGATTCTGGAACTTGCTTCAACATAATAGGGATGGATGGGGATATACATGAGGTAAGATTGGCTGAGTGATCATTTGTTGAAGCTGAGTCTTGGGTACAGAGGGTTCCACTATACTATTCTTTCTACTTCTGTATATGTTTGAAATATTCTACAACAACAGAACATGTATGTCATCCCCAGTGATTTCCATATTACTTCTTGGTCATAGCTGTTTTGCTGCTAAAATGGAATATCTGTGTGTATGTGTGTGTGTGTGTGTGTGTAATTTAATGTATCCATTGGTGTATTTGCAGAAATTCTGCACAGAGCACCCAACTTACAATGCACCCCTCCTCTTCCTCAACTTGGCCCTGAACCCCGTTTTAAAAAAGTTTATTTATTTATTTTGAGATAGAGAGAGAAAGAGAGAGAGAGGATATGGGGGAGGGGCAGAGAGAGAAGGGGACAGACAATCTGAAGCGAGGTTTTCTGGTGACAGCAGAGAGCCTGACACGGGCTCAAATCACAAACCACGAGATCATGACCTGAGCCAAAGTTGGATGCTAAATCAACTGACCAACTCAAGCACCCCACATTTTAGAGCTTTTGAAGCCTCTTAGATGAGTTGGGGTCTGACCCTTGTTCACTGTTGGCCTCATGTGAGTCACCTCCTCCCTTAGGGACTCAGTTTCCTCATCTTCCAAACAGGGGTATTGGGTCAGCATCCCAAAGATGGCAAACATCTACCAGGAAGCATATATATATATTTGTGCTCCCCCCGCCCCGAATTCTTATGTTGAAGTCCTAACCTCCAGTACTTCAGAATGTGATTATATTCGGAGATGGGATCTTTAAAGGGGTGATTTTGAGGCCCCTGGGGGGCTGTAATCCAATGACTGGTGTCCTTATAAGAGGAGGTGATTAGGACACAGACTGAGGAAAGACCAGGTGATGACACAGGGACAGGATGACCATTACAAGCCAAGGAGGCTTGTCCTGCTGACATATTGACCCTCAGGCCTCCAGCACTGTGAGACAGAACATTTCTGTTGTTTATGCCAGTGGCTGGTACTTTGTTATAGCAGCCTGGAAAATTAATATAGAATCTCACGATGTCGGGTGAAAGGAACAAGACACACAAAAATAAAAATAGTACGATTCTATTTGCATAAAGTTGAAGAACAGACAAAACATGGATGGTAAGACTAAGGAAAAGCAAGGAAGGATTTCCCCCAAATTCGAGATAGCTGTGACCTCTCTGGGGGGTGGGGAGATTGAATACGGGGCACAAGTGGAGCAGTGAGAGGGGCTCTGGATGTCTGGAATGTTCTCTCTCTTGTGGCTGCACAGGTGTTTACTTATTATGACTTTATATGTATAATTACGGACTCATTTATAATTTATGTGATTTTTATATGTTTTATATTTTATAATAAAGGATCTTTAAGAAGGAGAGAAAACTAATGAAAGACAACAAGAAAGCCCAGTGGCTGCAGATAGTGGCAGAAGTGTTTTCCTCAGTCAGTAGGTTGGAATGCATGAGTGCCCCCAGTTCTCCACATGGCCACCTCCTTCCTTCATTTCCAGCCATGGGCCATTCTGCAAACTTACGCCACCTTCCAAGCTTCTGGAAGTGTCTGAGGTCACAGCCTCTAGCTGAGATGATCTGTAAGGAGTCTCAGCTCCCAAATCCTTTGATTCCAAAATGTGCCTCTGGGTCGTGCCCCCTCTTCGGACCCCGCCAGCCTCAGCACCCCTGTTGAGCCAGAGATGGTGCACAGGGGCCCCGGATGGGAGCAGCTTTCCAGCTGTCCTACCTGCACCTTGTACATTTCCATCCTGGCCAAGGGACACCTGTTGGCGCTACAGCCTCACACTCAACCACTAGGCTGTCCAGGCGGGATCTGAATTGGAAGGGAGACCAGAGGCCCGGGAGCCGCTGGGCTCTTCTGGCTGGTGTTTCCCTCCCTTGTCCCGTCCCAGAAGGAGCCTCAGGTGGGGCTTCCCAGGGACTGCACAGGAAGGGCGTGCTGGGTGCCACGCTTACCTTTGTTGGTTTCACTCTCTCTGATAAGAAAGGAGCCCGCCTTATTGATCGGAGCCAGAAGCTGCCTCTCAGCATCCTTCCGGCTAATTGATCTAAAGAACCACCTGGAAAAGGCAAAGGCAGGCAAACCTCAGAGGCTGGCCATGCTCCGCAGAATATTCTTGTCCAAACCTCTCCTAAGCCGTATGCCTCACCCAGAGAAATAAAATAGTGTTTTCCTGTTTTTGAGTTAACCCCGAACTAACAACAGTCGTCACATCTTGATTCATGAAATGCCCCTTGGCCCCTGTGCCCCCCTTGTCTTCTCACTTCCCATCAGCGGATGGATTTACTATTTTCTTGAAATGATAACATTTAGGAGGATGCCCCTTTTTAATTTTATTGTGGGAAAATGCACCCAACCACCATCCCTCAAAGCACACCCTAGGTACCAGGGTGGCTCAGTTGGTTAAGCATCTGACTTTGTTTCAGGTCATGATCTCATAGCTTGGGGTTTGAGCCCTGCATCAGGAGCCTGGAGCCTGCTTCTGATTCTGTGTCTCCCTCACTCTCTGCCCCTCCCCAGTCCGCTCTCTGTCTCTGTCTTAAAAATAAATAAACATTTTAAAAATTTAAAAAAAAGCACACCCTCCTCGAGGTCAAGTCTCTGAATCAGACAAAGTGCTGAGACCCTCAGGGCACAGATTCCTGCCATGTTCCTCTCAGGCCTGGACCAGTCATCGTGGAAGTCAGTACCCTTGGTCCCACATCTTTACAACTTTCTCAGTCCTTGGGCAGAGCCAGGCCCTGGGTACTGTTTGCTCAGTGCATGCTGTGTGAGGGCGAGAATGACCAAAGCCCTGGCTGGCTGAGATAGACCTTCCTGGTGCCGCATGGTAGTAGGTTATGAGGACGCTGGGGAGTGCGCCCTCTGTAGCCCAATTCTGAATGAGGTCACCACCCTGTGAGCCCCCCTGAGGTCTGAACTTCTGAGTCCTGCCCAAGGGAGGCTTTGGAGGAGAGGCACTGATCGCTGTGCCTTGATGCTAGCTTTGTGAGGCGATGGTCCAGGAAAGAGGCAGCCCCGTTTCACAGATGGAAAGAGTGCGGTGAGCACGGAGGGGTGGCTCCCTGCACACCAGACAGTGACGTGAGTGTCATCTGGGATGGTGGACAAGCCTTCCGCAGCAATTCCCACTCTCTTTCCCTTTCTTGCCCCTCCATGCTGGGCTCACAGAGGCTCACTTTTCAGTCCCTTTGGGGCCCCTCCCTGCCCAGCGGCCCCCGAACAGCAGCAGCAGCAAGCACGCCTCTACTTTGAGGGCCTTCCATGCATCCACCTACTTTTCCACCTCCAGGGTCTCTACTCGGGCCACAAAGTTGCTGGGCACGTAGCCTTCTCTTCCTGTGATGAGAGACCTGGCCAACCACCAGTCTCCAACTCTACGGAGAAGGAGGAAAAACAAAAATGGGATCGTGGCTCCCACAGGCCTTTCCCAGGGGACGGCTCCCGGTCCCCGCCCCCCCCATAGGATCTCCTCCCCGAGGCAGAGGATTCACGGAAGACTGGCGAGAGGGAACTTGGACAAGTTGCTGGGGGGGGGAGGGGCTAATGCTAAGCATCTGGCAGGCCCAGGGAGGAAGGGGACTGTGGGGCCTCCAGGGGAAGTTTGTCCAGACAGCCTGACCGTCCCAGAGGGCCTCTGTCTTCCAAGTAGCCTTCCTCTTGATTAATGGGACAGAGGAAGAATTTAGTGAGTGAGTTGAGGCTGGATGGGAAGGCCAAACGCATGAGGAGAGCTGCTCAGAGGAGGAGCCGGGCACCCCACATAGACCTGTAGAAGGATGGGCTTTCGAGCTTTTGGCTCAAGGCCGTTGTGGAACTTCAAGAACAAAAGCAGGCCCCCAGGGCTTCACAGGACAAGCCAGATGTTTGAGAGAGAACAGACTTTGGCAGAGTTTCTGAGAAGGAAATAAAGTTGATTTCACGAGTAGAACCCTGTGTGAGTCTTGTCAGGCAAGGGAGACAGTGCAGCTAGGCAAGCACTGTCAGGAGGGCTGCATGGAGGAGGTGACGTTAGTTGTGGGTTTAAAGGAAGAGGAGGATTTTGACAGTGGAGCCGAAGAGGGAGAATGGAAACCACTACGTGAGGAAGACTTTGGAATGGTGGCTAAAAGGAAGATGATTGGGTCAAGTTAAAAAAAAAAAAGGTGGGTGAATGGGCTGGGGTGGGATATGGAGAAGATCCTTTGGAGGTAGCCATGGAGGGTGTGGGTGGGGTGGGGAGGTAGACGGCAGGGAGGCGGTCCTGCCGCGGCAGGGAGCCACAGAGGCCTCTGACCCCAGGGCCACCTTCCAGAAACTTACTCCTTTAATATCTGCAGCTTCTCCCCCTTCAGCATCTGCAGGTCCCTGTCATTCACTGAGGTGTAGTCATACAGGGCCACCACGAAATGCTCCTCTAGAATGAACAAGCAAGAGAGGAGCACCCCCAGCCCAGCAGGTAAGTCTGCGTAGTGGGCCATCTGGCTGCTAAGGGGTTAGGCTGGGGCAGAGGCGGGGGGTGCTGTGGTGAGGTTTCTGTCGGCAGGCTGACCCCCTGGCTTGCCGGTGGTCCCTGGAATGGACGTTCAAATGACCACCGCTAGTGAGAAGGGCTTTTCTGCACAGCTCTGGGGAGCCAAGACCCACCTGGAAGAAGGTCACTCGAGGACCACCTAGCTCACCTGGGAGTAGACCACCCAGCTTTGTGACCGATGTGTGGGGTGACGTCGGGCTCATCACCTCCCCATGGTGGGAAGAGGCGATTGGAATAGATGACAGTGCCCCCCACCCCCAGTTCTGAGATACAAGTTATTGCACCAAAGGCAGTTAGTTGATTGCCCCACCTCCCCCCGCCATCAGACTTCCTTACTGGAGATGTGAAGCCCCCAGGAGGAAGTGAAGGGTAAACCTTGGTAATTAATGGTGATTCACGGTAATTAATTGTTATCTCGGTTCAGCATTTTGCTCATGAGTATGCCAGACTTTGAGCTCTTTCGGGGGAGGAACCACATCTCACTCAGTTCTATAGTTTCCCCAGGACTCGGACCCGGCCGGCCTCTGGATGCTATTGGTTCAATGCATGCTGTGTGAGAGAATGGCTGACTGGCGCTGACAGAGCTCCTGGTGCTGTGTGTAAGTGGGTTATAAGTGCCTGTACGCCAATTCTGTATGAAGCTACCATCCTGTGAGTGCCCCGGTCCACACCCCTGACCCAGGAAGGCCAAGGTCACTCGTTATGGGACCCCCAACTGTCCTATCAGAGTGGAAGTAGAGACTGGGGGTGAGGGAGGATGGTATGAGCAGTCAGAAGGTCGGCAATGGCTTTGGATAGTAGGGAAGGAGTGGGAAAAAGATGTTGCTGGGGCGCCTGGCTGGTTCAGTCAGTTAAGCGTCTTACTTCAGGTCAGGTCATGATCTCAGGGTTCGTGAGTTTGAGCCCTGCATCGATCTCTGTGCTGACAGCTCAGAGCCTGGAACCTGCTTCAGATTCTGTGTCTCCCTCTCTCTGTGTCCCTTCCCAACTCACACTCTGTGTGTCTGTCTGTCTGTCTGTCTCTCTCTCTCTTTCCCGGGGGGATGGGGGTGGGGGGGAGGGCAGAAGATGCTTCCATTCACAGAATAGACTGAGGGCAGGAGGGAAGATGCAGACCTGTCGTAGGCCCTCCCCCTCTGAGGTTGGGAGTTAGAATTGTGGAAAATTTGGGTTTGTCTTTATGCCATTTGTATTTACTGTAACGGTTTTCTTTTTGTCTCATTTATAGTCTGTAAAGTCCTTTTTTAAAGAAAACCCACCCAGGCTCAGATACAGGGACTGATGCTTGGTTCCTGGAGAGGCTCCCACAGACAGGTGAAAACTGTGCCTGGTTCAGCACCCCCACCCCCAGCCTTCTTTCTGGCCTGCCCAGTCCTCTCCCGGAAGCTGCCCCCCACTGGGCCCCTGCGCTGACTACTCAGTCACTGACTACTCAGGGAGCCTCAGCTTCCAAAGCACCCCCTTCTTACCTTGGTTTGGGTGCGTGTCCAGAGGCAAAGGAGATAGGTGGTTAAACAGGACCTGAAGTAGAGACACAGGCACATTGCATTAGTTCAATGCCCGAGGCCTGGGCAGGGCCCAGTGAGGCAGCTGGGTGGTCTGGGGGGGAGGGAGGCTGCTTTGTCAGCAAGAGGTTACACAGGTAGACCATACACATGGTGCCACCACTCTCAGGTACCTTGCCATCTCACATGGGACCCTACATGGGGTTAGAGGCCGGGGTGTGGGGGTACCCCAGCTTTGTAAGATGCAGCTATGGAATGGGGGAGGCGGGGAGTGGGTGGGAAGCTGGATCACCTGGGTTAAACTCCTGGCTCTGCCATTAAATCATGAAGCTGCAAAAGGGTATTTGTTCCAGGAAAATTCTTTTAAAAGCATATTTCTCTGAAACTCAGCAAATATGTCCCTCGGTATGTACCCTATAGAGAAACTTTTGTGTATGTGTACCAGGAAATACATTCAATAGTGCTCCCAGCAAAAATAATAATAATAACGATATGTAAAAATTGTCGAGTGTGGAAATCATCCTTAGGACTAATGGCAGAGGAACAGAAAAACTAGGGCATAGTCATCAAGGAAATTCCGTGCCCCTGTGGGAGCTGATGAGCTCTAGCTACATGTGTCGACGTGGATGACGTTCACAAACGTCATGAAGATCTGAAAACCAAACCAAATCTGGTGTTTGACTCGATTGACTGAAAGATCGTAACAGGCAAAATTAAACCAGTCTTTAACAGTATACACACGTGATGACACAAAAAAGCAAAGCTACGGAATGATAAACACATTCAGGGGAGGGGGGCCTGGGGTGAAGGACAGACTGGGCGGACGGTGGTCACTTTCCCCTTCTGAAGACGGGAGGGGCTGTGCTGTGTGTTCATCTCATTACTCTTTCAACTTGATGCATGTGCTATGAATATTCTTTTTTTGTATTCCATATTTACCGGACACAATTTTGAAGTAGGATTTTTCAAAATGGTATGTATAGTTTGACCTAATTGAAAATATAAAGACATGGGGCTCCTGGGTGACTCAGTTGGTTAAGTGTCCCACTCTTGATTTCGGCTCAGGTCATGATCTCCTGGTTGTGAGATCGAGTCCCAAGAGAGGATTCTCTCTCACTCCCTCTCTTTCTGCCCTTCCCCTGCTCGTCCTCTTCTCTCTCTCAAAAATAAATCAGTATTTAAAAAAGAAAGAAAATATAAACACATAATATAAAATTGAGTAAAAGGGTCTGGTGGCAGGAGCTCTGGAGTCTTAACTCTGGGCATCTTTGGCTAGTAGGATAATGAGTATTTATAATTTTTCTCCATAATTAGTATATATTATCTGATTTTTTTAAAAGTTAAAAACATTCCAGCCTCTATTACTTATTAGCATGTACCTTTGGGGAAATTACTCTATATAAGTCTGAGTTGACCCCTGCCATTATTCACTCACTCAACAAACATTTCATTGTTCCATGCCATGCCCTGGACTAAGCTGGGACACAGATAAAATGCCTAGTTTGTCTAAGAAATGAGATTAGCGATCTCCACTTCCCGCCAGGTCACCGTTGGAGTAAAGTGATGACCAGCGGCATGTGCCCTGGAGACAGAGACTAAGAGAAGAGGTCCTAGGCATGACTCACCACTGCCTCAAAGCAAAAAGGGGTTGGTGGGCAGGTGCAGGAGGGGGTGTCACACACAGTCATCTAAAAATGCATCTTTGGAATGTACTAGCCTCCGTGGAAGGGAGCTAACTGCTTTGTGATCAAGTCAGAACTGCATCGCAGGCTCTGCGGGAACCTGCGGGTTTGCTGGGGGGGATGTGGATGGTCTTAGGGTTCCTCACCTCCGGAGAGTAAGCTCCTTGGAATGAGGCAGCAGTGCCAGGAGCTTCTGCCTAGGGGCGGGGCAGCAGAGGTTGCTAAACGCCCCAGACCCTTTCCCACCACACCTTCCTCTCAAGCTGACCTGTTTGATTTCTATTTCCCTTCAAGGTTCCCTTTGCAAAATGAAAATTGGCTAAGAATTATCAGAGACTAACCTGGTCCTGTGTAAAGGTAATATATTATGGGATTGCATCGTTGCATATACATCACATACCGTTATATCCCTGTCAGAAAGGCATTTTAATTATACCCATTTTACAGATGCAGAAACTGAGGCATCGGGGAGTTAAGTAAACTGCTTCAAAGTACACAGCAAATCCATGTAAACACTGGCAATCTGGCTGCTAAACGTTCCACTATACTGCCACACCAACATGAGAGGGGAGTGCCATGTTTGGTGGCAGTGGCAGGGGGCCGATTTGTCAGAGCTCTGAAGTTTCTAGAAATGGCACTGGGCTGGCTGGAGACAAGCAGTAGCCCTGAGGGCGCTGCCCTTGCTCTCTGTTCTTCTTCCTCCCCCTCCCTCCCCAGCTGGGAATAGCCATCACTCACCAGGGGTGGCAGTGGTGGGGGGTCTTTGCTCTGGGTGCTGACCTTCACAGGGCTCCAGTGGCCCTTACCCTTCTCCTTCACCTGCTTTTTGCTGCTCACCACTCCCATCCTGTTGGAGACCACACAGCAGATTGGTGATGTGAGTACGTCTTCAGAGCCTCAGTACAGAAGAGCTCCCCCAACCACTTCCAGGTGGCCAATTAGAAAGGCAGGGTGGAAGTGGGAGGGCAGTGAAGACCAAAATCAGAACTTGGAGTCAGTAAGCAGTCTTGGGGGCTAAGTTTGCATCCATCTTTTTTTTCCCCAGAGCAGGAAGAAGTGGACGGGAGAGGACGAATGACTGGGTTTAGGACACAAAGATCATCTGGGTCTGAGCAAACTGCCAGAAACTGCTGGGGTGGACCCCATTTCCTTGGGGCCAGGAACATCCAAGAGGAGTCTGACTAATGCTCCTGGTGGTCTGGGTTCTAGCCTTCATTTTGCCACTGGCTGTATTACTTGGGAAGGCCAAGTTCCTTTCTTGGCCCATGTTAGGACATGTCTGAGGTTCTTTCCCACTCAGATTTTCAGATAAAATGCTATAAATTCAGGGCACACTGATGGTACAAGCATCTGAAGCCAACTGCATCTCTCAGAAATATCAGAGAGTCTTCCATAAGTGAGAGAGATATGGCCAAGATTTTTCTTGGGTAAATGATCATAGAGTCATATAAGTGGGAAAGATACCAGAGACCACAGCCAATATCACCACATCAGCACCGCCTTCATTCCAGGGATAGCTATTAGGAAGGACGTACTCTTGAACTTCACAAAGCCTATCTCACATCATCCCTTTAACTCTAAGTGTAAGTAGGCATCATCCCTGTCCCAGGACTGAGGTTTGAGATGTTAAATAGGTGGTTCGTGGTCAAACCATTAACCAACAAAGAGCCACCTGTGAAGCCCTGGCTGACCCCAGACCACTACCCTCCACTACCCTGGCCCATCCCCAAGACACAGACATATATAGAGGAAAGGACCTTGGGACCCTGTTCCTGTCACAAGGGCCGTGTGGTTGGTGGAGAGTTTCTGACTGGTTTCAGTTGCATACATTCAGATGTACTTCATCGACTCCAGAATGCACCTTTTTTTCACATTTCAATATCTCTTGAAACTGTGATGTATTTTACAACAGATGATGATTCATAAAGTAAATAGCAGCATCTTTCCCCTCTCTTTTTTGGTGATACATAGAATAAATGCTAGTCTTCCAACAGCGGTGTCTTAGATTTACTGAAACACAGTGATGCTTTTCTTCCAGAAAGTTGAAAGTACATGTCTAATATTAATTCTCCTCAAATTCATGTTGAAAAAACAGGACGATTATAATAATTTTAAATATGGGAGAGAGAGAGATCCAATAACAAGATCCAGTAACAAGTGACTGTGCCTTGCAAACAGAACATGCAATATTTCACATTTGTAAAGAACAATATGTCTCTGTATTCAAGTAGCTTCTTTATGTCAGTTCAGATAAACCTCAGCAGCAAATGAAATCTGGTGCCAAAGTTACAAGCCAACATTTCAGTTTTCAGAGATTTCATGGTATCAGAATTTTGAATAAGGGATTATGGATTTTTATTAAGAATTAATACTTAATTTTATCAGGTACCCTATTTAGTGTCTCTTAAAATGATTGTTTAATTTGTTGATATAATGAATTATGTTGATAAAATTTTGGCTACTGAAATATCCTTGTATTCCAAAATAAAAGCTGTTTGTTTTATTTTAAATGAGATAATAATATTAATATTAAAAACAATAATGTTTTATTTCAAATGAGAATCAATATTCCCAAATGGAGTCTGTCAATGAGGAGTTAACATTAAGATGATGCTGGCTTTGTAACATACAGGAGGCTCTCCATCCTTCGTATGGCTTTGAATCATTGAGTAATACTGGGACTCTCTGTTCTTTAAAGGCTAGATAGAACTCAGCCAGTAAGTCATCTGTTCTGGGGTCCTTTTTTTTTTTTTAATATTTATTCATTTTTGAGACAGAGAGACAGAGCATGAGCAAGGGAGGGGCAGAGACAGAGGGAGACACAGAATTCGAAGCAGGCTCCAGGTTCTGAGCTGTCATCACGATGCTCAATGTGTGGCTCAAACTCACGAGCTGTGAGATCATGACCTGAGCCGAAGTAGGACGCTTAACGACTAAGCCACCCAGACGCCCCTGTTCTGGGGTCCTTTTAAAAAGTAGATATTTAATGTAAGAAACAGAACAGATGAACATAGTGGAAGGACAGAAAAATAAAATAAGATAAAAGCATAGAGAGAGGCAAACCGTGAGAGACTCTTAAATATAGAGAACAAACTGAGAGCTGATGGAACGAGGGTGATGGGCACTGAGGAGGGCAGTTGTTGGGGTGAACACACTGGGTGCTGTATGTAAGAGATGAATCACTCAGTTCTACTCCTGAAACCAATACTACACTGTATGTTAACTAACTTGAATTTAAATTCAAAAATAAATAAATAAAATCTTCAGAGAAAATAAATAAAATAAATTTTAAAAATTAAAAAAATAAAAAGTAGATCTTCAAGTACATTTCCCATTCTTCTACAGGAATTTGTTAGTTTCCATTTTTTCTCCTACTTGCACCATTTTGATGATTATATGATTTATAAGGAGACCTTTGGTTTCCTCCACATTTTCTAATTTGTTGCCATAAAGTTTTATGTAGTGTTGTCTTGTAATTATTTTAATTGCTTCTCTTTCTTGATTATGTCTTCTTCCTCATTCCTAAGATAAATTAACTGTACTTTCAATAATAATTACAATTTTTAATTGGATAAAATTA
Source organism: Proteles cristata cristata (assembly GCA_017311185.1). Classification (NCBI taxonomy): domain Eukaryota; kingdom Metazoa; phylum Chordata; class Mammalia; order Carnivora; family Hyaenidae; genus Proteles; species Proteles cristata. The sequence continues at coordinate 491,840 of JAESUZ010005557.1, forward strand.
TCTGAAGTGTTCTATGACCAAATACAACTTTAATCTAGCTTTAAAACTATGAAAAAGAGCACTGTAATCAAAGTAGCACACAACTGGAGTAAGATTAGAGATATAATCAGTGGAGCAGAATGATAAACGCGCAAACAGATGCCACTGCATTTGGAACTGCATATATGAAAACAGCAGCATTTTACTTCAATGGAGAACTGAAAGTTTATTTTTAATAAATGGTATTAGGAAAATTGGCTGTCTACCTAGAAGAAAGTACAATCAGACCCCTACCTCACACCATATTAAAAAATAAATTCCATGTATACTGAAAAATTTTTTTAAACTTTAATTAATTGAAAGAAATTATTTGAACTTCAGAAGGAATTAACTGAAAGACGATTTAGGATACTACACATATTATCCAAAGTTCAGAGATAGCAATTAACAAGATAGAATTGCCAGAAGCTAAGAGAGAACTAAAAAATACATTGGTAACAAAAAGACAAATTTATAAACACAGAAGGTATTATATGATTAAAAAAATTATGAAGTCAGTACATAAGCAATAGATTGGGGAAAAGATTTGCAAACCATACCACAGATAAATGCTTATTTATAATGTACACAGAGGTCATGAAAATTAACAAGAATCATGGGTCTTGCATACAATCTACTCGATAGAAAAGGCAGTTTACCCAACACAAATCCATATAGCTAAAGGAATATGTGAAAATGTTGAAATTACTTACCAATTGGGAAATGCAAATTAAGATAATAAATATCACATTCTATCAATAAGATGGGGGGAAATAAAAGGAAAGATAATATCAATTGTTGATGGTAAATCAAGGGAGAATTGTGTTTTCATACATTTCTGGAATGAAAGTATTTATTATGTTATTGTTATTTCATTTCTTTTTCCTCACTATTTCTTGAATGAACCTTCTATGAGGGCTGGGATCTTTGCCTTACTCATTGTTGAACCTAAATTGTTAAAGCAGTGCCAGGCAAGGGGTAAGGGCTTAACAGTTATCAGACAAATAAAATATAAAATATTACCAACCATGTAGAAAATGTTCAAATTCTATTAAAATTTAAAAATACAGGAGCACCTGGGTGGCTCGGTTGGTTGAGCATCTGACTCTTGATTTCAGCTCAGGCCATGATCTCACCATTAGTGGCATTGAGTCCTGTGTTGACAGCCTGCTTAGGATTCTTTCTCTCCCTCTCTTTCTCTCTCTGTCCTTCCCCAGCTTGTGCTTGATCTCTCACTCTCTCAGTCTCTCTCAAATAAACTTAAAAAAATTTTTTTAAATGCATATTCCTTTCCATTTACAATCTCACTTCTGAGAATCTCACAGAGTAATAAAACATCATTATATAGGAATGTATGAGATATAAAAATGTTTGCTGTAGTAATATTTGCAGCAGCAAAAAACAAAACAAAACAAAACAGAGAACTACTCACCGTTCAGGGAATTGTTGAATAAATCTACATTCTAAAAGTCTCTAAAATATTATGCAATTATTAAAAAGAATATGCTAGATTTTTACAAGTGAAGCTGAAAGGAATTTCTGGGGCACCTGGATGGCTCGGTCAGCTAAGTGTCTGACTTTGGCTCAGGTCATGATCTCACGGTTCGTGAATTTTAGCTCCGTGTTGGGCTGTGTGCTGACAGCTCAGCAGATTCTGTGTGTGTCTCTCTCTGACCCTCCCCTGATTATACTCTCTCTCTTTCTAAAGTAAATAAATATTTAAAAAATTTTTAAGAGGAATTTCTACAACATGTCGTTACATGAGAAAAGCAAGCTTCAAAAAAGTGCACAAAGTTATCCCATATCTGGAAATACCAAAGAATGAAAAAAAGAAACTTCTCTAGGTAGGCATATGCATATGTTTTTATGTTACATGGAGTGGGGTTTGGGAGGATAAACACCAAGTTGTTTACTTTCATTATCAGTGGGGGAGGTAGAAGGGTAAAAAAAACAAAAACAAAAGTGAATTATAAAAACCGTATGTGTGAGCATGTGTGGTGTGGGTGTTGGTGCAAAGCAGTGCCCCAAAAAGATATTTCCTAAAATATTAACGTTGTTTATCAGGTGATAGGACTTCATGTGACTTTTCTCTTCTTTCATAAAATGTCATATGTTCCATGAACCCTTTAATAGTAAGCCTACATTATCGTCACAAGCAGAAAAATAAAGAGAAAGCGGGTAACGTGCCCAGCAACAGAGTCAGGGCCAGCGCCCATTTTTTTTTTTAACTATTTTTTTTTTATTAATGTTTTTTTTTTTTCCTAGGAGAGAGAGAGTGTGAGCGCAGGGGAGGTCAGAGAGAGAGGGAGTCACAGACTGAAACAGGCTCCAGGCTCTGAGCTGGCAGTCCGCACAGAGCCCGACGCGGGGCTCGAACCCACGAACCGCGAGATCATGACCTAAGCGAAAGTCGGACGCTTAACCAACTAAGCCACCCAGGCGCCCCGCCAGCTCCCATTTTTAATAATGGCCACTGAGCAGCCACCAGGGCTGTCTGAGACTCAAGCCTTTCCTGATCTCTCCCAGCCTCCTGGCTTAATGAAGTATCAGTAGGCAACAGCTTCTAGAATTTTCCCAACACGGACTCCATATTGCTATCAATTTTAAACTTCCTGTCCACTTAAACAACATAACTGAACATCTAAATTACTTGACACAAAGTAAAATTCCTACAATGAAATCACCCACTACTTACACGTCTTGGTCCTTTGACTCCTTATCGGTATATATACGGAGGGTTTTCCCTGGTTTTTATAAACACACAGGTTCGCTATGGTCCCTACACCACAGTGGTTCTGACTGGAGACTAGAGTTACTCAGGGGGCCATTTGATTGCCAGGGCCACGTCTGGGTGCTGGGCTGCCACCTCGCTGTGATATTTTCGCAGTTTCAGGCTGGGTGGAGCCCGCGAATGCAGAAGTCCATGCAAAAGTGAAGTGAAACATGTGCAAGTCCTTGGTGGCTCCAGATGGCTTTGCTGCACTGAGAAGACACTGGTCTCCTTTCCATTGGTGAAGGACAGATGAGAGAAGGGTGTGAGTTTGTGTGTGTGTGTGTGTGTGTGTGTGAGAGAGAGAGAGAGAGAGGGAGGGAAAGTGAGTATGGTTGGGGGAAGACAGTGTGCACTTGTGCACCTGTGTGTGTGCATGACAGAGCAAGTGTGTGCACACACCTATGTGTGTGTGCTTGTGTGTTTGTGTGTGTGTGTGTGTGTGTAGTGGGGGGGTGGCAAGAGGAAGGGAAAGGTGAGGGAAGGGGCTTCTATTTGTTTATTTGGTGTGGATTCATCCCCGCTATGCTGACTGACCAGAGCACGGAGATCAGCATTTGCCCCAAGGGAGATGCTCAAAGCCTGACACACAGCCACAGCCTGACACACAGCCACAGCCTGACACACAGCCGCAGCCTGACAGGGGATGTGGTGGAAGAGCAACTAAAAACAGAGAAACTAGAAACCCTTTATTTGCAGTTGCCTAGCAGTTCATAGGTAGAAAAGCCACTTGGTGTATATGATTTATGTGATATTCAGCAAAGCATCCATAGTTTGGTTCCAATTATCCTCATTTTATGGCTGAAGATAAGAGCGGGGCGAGGTGGCTTGCTACAGTCACGCTGAGGAGGACAGAACCAGGAGATGGAGAGTGATCTCTGCCCCAGTACTGCCTGGAACTTGCTGCTCAAAGCAGGTGCACAGGTAGCCCTGCCTAGGGCTCCATCCCCCTTGACCCACAGCTCAGGTTCAGGTTCAGATACTCAGTCCTCTCCTCTATGGGGGCCGCCACTTGCCTGGGAAGCCCTCTATCTGGAGGAGAGACTGCAGGGGTTGCTGCTGGAGCCGAGAGGTCTGGGGGACGTGGATCGCTCTGGAGTTCTGGCACGTTCGGGCACCTTTCTCCCTTCCCTGGTGCAGTGGGGGAAGACGGGAGTTTAAGGAACCTGGACTCGAAAGCAAGCTAGGCATTGGCCACGTGAACTTGGGCAAAGCCGTTAGTGTCATGGAGTCTCAGTCTCCTCTACAAAAATGGGAGGTATGAAACTGCTCCTCGTTTCATACACAAAGCTTTCCTGCAAAAGCATGCTCAAAGGTGAATGCTGAAAACAGTAAAACAATGGACTTTGGTGTTTTGTGGGGAGGGAACAGTTTTCTGCCGAATTAAACCATGCTATGAAATTTGCAGTTACATCTTGCCCATTTGCAAATCTTCGCAATCTATTTTCAATCTTTCGCAGATGTTTTTTTTAATGATGCACTCATCCGTCATGATGGGCATAATTGCAATGACTGTTTGACTATTTGTGTAAAATTAGAGAAAAATGCACCAAAATATTAAAACGATTGTGCAAACACTACTACCCAGGCAAAAATGGTTGTCCTGCCAAGACAAAGCCGCTGGCAGGCGGTTGCAGGCCCTGGTGAGGCTGGGAGTGTTCACTCACCAGCTGATGTGCTCAGGTTCAAATGCAGCATATGGAAAATGTTTGGGGATATTGACACACAAATATGTATGTTTTATAAAGGTCAAGACCAACAGTCTGTACATACTTCTCACGGTTGTCACATGAGCCAGCAAGATGAAGGTGAGAAAGGAACAGAGCCCTGAGTGTGCTAAAACATATTAACTAGAGGTCATTCAGAGCAACTTGGGTGACACTTTCCCTCCCTAGCACCGGTATCATGGTGCCAAAGGTGGCCCTGGGATCCACTGGGATTTGCTACCTTTTTTTTTTTTAGGAGGAGGGTCCTGCAGGCCTGGTGTTGGAAGCCAAGGTGGTGGTGGGCAGGGGGACAAAGGCCAATGTGGATGGTGGTTGCTGTGTGGCCCAGAGAATTATTGATGGCTCTGAGTCCCTTTATCTGCACTGGCTGTTCTAGAAGCCAGGCATGTTACTTTAGAAGCAAGGGGATAATTTGGTTGAAAAAAAGTCTCACGCATGAAGTTAACCCTGGAGTACATATAATTTCATGACAGAAAACTCAGGTAAACTCTGGTTTACCTTTTTCTTAAGTTTATTTATTTATTTTGAGAGAGACAGTGCTAGTGGGCGAGGGGCAGAGAGAGAGGGAAAGAGAGAATCCCAGGCTCTATGCTGATGTGGGGCTCAAATTCACAAACTGTGAGATCATGACCTGAGCCAAAACCAAGAGACTGATGCTTAACCGACTGAGCCATCCAGGCACCCCTCTAGTGTACTTTTGTAATAGCAAGTGCTATACTGTTTTTGAGTGCTTCCCATGTGCCGGAAACTAAGCCAGACATGCTACCTACACTGTCATGATGGAGGGTCACCACATTGCACGGTAGACAGAGTGCTGAGCTCTGAATCCTGGGTTTTGCTATTTTCTAGTTGGGTATCCTTGGCAAGTTACTTAACATTTCTGTCTCTTAGTCTTGAGATAATAACAGTTTACAACAGAATGTTGTAAAGATCAAATTAGTTATTACAGGCTATTAGGACATCTTGGAATGGCGCTTGGACTACAGTAAGTATTTAATAAAGGTTTTACTATTATTCCACATATACAAATTATCAATAATGATTTCTTCAGTAACTGTGTGAGATACGCAGTGCTACCTTTTTTCTAAAGACAAGATGAACTTGGGACATGAAGGGTTTCTCCAGGTCAAACAGCTAGTGAGCTGTGTGGATGGCCTTACATCCAGTTTTGACTAGCTCCTAAGTCTGCAATCTGGAAACCTTGCCTTGTTATTAGCTGAAAGCTTTACCTTTCTGACTTGACCTGTCAGACATGGAGGGGCAGTCTTGAGGTGGAACAGGTGAGCCTATTCACAAAGCCGGGTCTCATCAGAGGTGTTGGTGGCCATGATGAGATATTGTCTTCCCTTCAGTGAATTCTCTCTTCCATGGAGTGTTTGCCAACGTCTAGTCATTCCAAATCCTGCCCATATCCTAGATGAGGCCTAGTGATGGCCTCGTGACTTTGAATCAAAGAAGAAGCCAAAGAACTTGAATTGAAACCCATTTTTTGAGTCTCAAATTCAAGATAGCTCAACTTGAATAATATGGATCCCTCCACCTGTGAACATAAAACAGTAGCAGTGCTGGCTCTTAGAACTCTATATTGTGTTCATTCAGTCGCTGTCAATCGTGTACTGTGTCAGGCAAAGACCAAGAGAGGAAATAAGGAAGGAATCTGTCCTCATGGTAGGATAAAGAGGTGAGACATCTACCCAAGTCACAGCAATTCAAGGTAGGCAGGATTACACAGAGAAGAGAGGTTTTGTGAACTCAGCAAGAAGAAATCACTTCCACCTGGGAGGAAACACTAGCTAGACCTTAAAGGACAATTCAGATACATTTTTTTTAGGTTAAAATTACTTTTAATGAAAAATTTCAAAATATAAAAAATAAAGAGTATAATGAACACTGGCATACACATCACCCACATTCATTAATTATCTTTAAAAAATATTTTCTTGTTTGAAATATTTTAGGACAAATAATTTTCTAAAAAAAGGATTGAAACTTTTTGAAATGAAATGAAACGAATGGCTTGAAACATGCCATGTTACTTCCACATATTTTGCACGTGTCTCTAAATTTTTTTTTTTATGTTTTATTTATTTCTAGGAGAGAGAGAGAAACAGCGTGAGCAGGGGAGGGTCAGAGAGAGAGGGAGTCACAGACTGAAACAGGCTCCAGGCTCTGAGCTGGCAGTCAGGACAGAGCCCGACGCGGGGCTCAAACCCACAAACCATGAGATCATGACCCAAGCGAAAGTCGGTCGCTTAACCGACTAAGCCACCCAGGCGCCCCTTGCACGTGTCTCTAAAACGTGGAGATGGTTTCTTACACAACCACAACGTTGTTATCACACCTAACAAAGCTAGCAAAAATTCCACGGCATTATCTAACATCCAGCCTGTATTCAGATTTCCCCAGTTGTCTCAGAAATGGTTTCTTGTTGGTTTATCTTATTTGGGATTCAAACACGTTTCCTACATCACATATGATGTTATGTCTCCCCTCTACTGGAGTAGCCCGCATCCCCTACTCTGGTTAGTTTTGTGTCATCAGTTTGAAAAAACAGGTTGGTGGTCCTATAGAAGGTTCTACATTCTGGATTTTGCTTCCTTGTGATGACTTATTTCTCTGTCTCCCTTTTCTTAGTACATAGGTTTAACTCTATGGGTTCCATTAGATCCAGGTTCATCTTTTTCTCTCAGGCATGCCTTGGACGGAGCATGTGCTCATATCACCTACTACCAGGAGGCTCACACTGTCTGGCTGCACCACTTTAGTGATAGTAAGATAGATCTGGGGTTCAGGTGATGCTGGTCTGATCTCTCCATTGATAAGCTCCTCATCAACACTTCAACTAATGTTTTCCTTGGCAGTTACTAAATATTACTAAATACTGATACTCTCATTCCATCAATCCTTCTACATTTGTTAGTAAGTTGAGAAAGTAAAACATCAGAAAAAAAAAAATGTCACACATAATTCCACCAGGGGTGAATAGTCTTTGGATATAGAGAAATAGTGTTTTCTTAGAGACGCGAAGGTAGGAACCTTATTCAGGAAACAGAGTTTTTCCATGGGTTGGACTGTAGACTGTATGATAGAATTATTTAAGAAACTTCAGTTAACACCTTGTATGATGCTTTTAAATGCTAGCAGCATATTTGCCCACTACTGGTATAGGACCGGATATAGAGCTGTAACTCCTGGCTGAGGAGGTGGAGATCCTGAGCACATACAACCCCCTGCCGGGGTTGGGGGGCAGGCTAGCAGTGACATCTTGTTACGCGGTTGTGCTCTTGGTCAAAGTGGCTGCCAAGTTAGGCACAGTGAGGAGGAGATGCACATGTGGCTATTTCAGTTTTGCAGAGTGAAAATTTTTCCACTGTGGAAATGTACTCCCCACCGTGGTAAAATTAATAAAGATTTTCAAGTGGCAAAGGCTTGAGGGTGCTGAGCAGTAAGTAAAATACAGACACGTGTTTACGGAGTCACTGACATTTGATCCTGCTGACATAGAGAAGCTTGACATCTAATAGGCGATTATGAGGAAAAATGGCACCATGTTGATATTTAAGTTCTTGTTATAATTACTAGCTTGTGAATAAAACTATTTTATTTGGAGACACCATGCAAATTTATATTTTCAGAAAACTCACAGTAGTGATAATTAAAACATCTCACTGATATGTCGGAACATAAATACAACTACTGTTGTACTTTGTATTGATGGTTCTATGGGCCTTAATCTACTTTGCAATTTCTAAACATCTGTGCATTGTTTACATTTTAAGAAATTAAACAAAAAGTAAATCATGAGTTCACTATGGTCTAACAGAGTCCATTATGCTTTCTTAGTTTGATTGTTCTCAAACCTCAGTTTGCATTATAACCATTTGGGAGTTTGTAGATTTCTGAGGCCCAGACCTAGCAGTTCTGATATTGGGGCCAGGGGGGGGCTCCAAGGTCTCCATTTTTTAGTTAATTATTTATTTTTTAAATTTTAGTTTACTGTGAAGTTGGTTTCCATATTTTCCCCTTTTCCCCACCCCCCATTAACCTTCAGTTTGTTCTCAGTTTTTAAGAGTCTTTTATGGTCCGTTTTTAACCAGTGTCCCCAATGATGCTGATGCAGACAGGCTCACCAACCCCACTTTATGAAGACCTTTTATTTTTTTTTAATTTTATTTATTTATTGAAAGAGAGAGAGTGAGAGAGAGCAGAGGGGGGCAGAGAGAGGGGGAAACAAAGAATCCCAAGCAGGCTCCACTCTGTCATCATAGAACCTAATGCGGGGCTCAGTCTCACAAAATCAGATTATGATCTGAGCTGAAATCAAGAGTCAGACACTTAACTGCCTGAGCCACCCAGGCTCCCCATAAAGGCCTTTTCTTAGTGTTGCTGCACTTTTGGAGTATTACTTGTAAAAATGATGAGGAGTCCTGCCAACCTTGGGTATTTCTTCATATGAATGCCTCATAAATAATGCTCATACTGTTCCTGCCAGTGATCTGCTTGTCTTTAAGTGAAATGAATTTTTTCTATCCTCTCTACATACATTCCTTACATATTAATATATTTCTACAGGATTTTGACAAGAGGGAAATAACTGCCCTTTCTGTAATAATAGCTGGCATTTGTATGATACTTGCCAACTTGCAAATCATGTTCACACACTGTATGACAGAAGCCTCAAAATGAGCCAATGAGCTAAACAGAACCTCCATCATCCTCCTCGTCCTCAGACAGAAGAACGAAGAAAGAGGTAAAGAAACTAAAGTGTCGAACAAGGATTTGAGTCTCATCTCTGCCTTCAAAGCCTTGCTCTCTCCTACTGAGTTCACAGGTATCTTCTCAGATCTATCTGAACTTCTTTAAAGTGACACTATCCATTATTCAGTCTTTCTGAGCCACCTCTTCCACACTGATGAAGCACAACCCGGAGATGGAATTTGTAAACAGAAGGCAGGCTTGTGCAGAGAAGCACCTCTATCTACCAGGTTTCAGGGGGTAGGGTGTTCACGCTTGGACTAGAAACCTTGGCTCTATTTATACTCTCAAAGATGAGGCGGGGAAAGTTTGGAGACAGAAAAAGAAAATACGACAAGGGTTTCAGGCCTCTGACATCTTTGGGTTAATTGTGATTATTGAATGGATCTAGAGACAGGATGTCCAGCTAGAGACACAGAGATTTAGAATTAATGTATAAAAGTCTTTGTTGCATGATTTGCCAATACATGAAAATATGATAGCTAATGATGACTAGTGCAGTGCTGAGTACTCCTACCTACTCAAGGCTAGACACTGTGCTGTGTTCCTTATATATAGTATATCTATGCCTGACAACAAATGCATTCCCTCCCATTTTACATACAAAGAAACCAAGGCTCAGTGAGGTGTAGGGACTAGCTCAAGACCATATAGGGAACCACACATTTAAAAACCAATTCTGTCTGTCTTTGAAGTCTGGTTGATCCCACTCTGTTCCAAAGTATGGGAAGTAATGAAAATAAGACACTTGTGATGACATCTGTGAAGAACATGAAACAGATTATGTTTGAAGGTTATGTATGAGTGATAGACAAGAAAAGGTGGGTTCTGGTAGGATTTTAGGATAGGAAGAGCATCTTGGTGCGGTGCCAGGGTGGCTCAGTTGGTTAAGCATCGGCTTCAGCTCAGGTCATGATCTGGTGGTTTGTGGGTTTGAGCCCCACATCAGGCTCTGTGCTGACAGCTTCAGATTCTGTATCTCCCTCTCTCTCTCTGCCCCTCCCTGGCTTGTGCTCTGTCTCTCTGTCCTCTCTCTCTCTGTCTCAAAAATAAATAAACATTAAAGATATTTGAAAGGAAGAGCATCTTGGAGAATTTAAAGAGATTCATTTATTTATAATTACTGTTGTAAGTCTCATTTTGTGCCAGCTTTGTTATCCCAGGGATATGTGTCTGAGAGGGCCTTCCTGAGTAGCGCTAAAGAATACACTGATCTCACGTTGAGGAAGGACTATAGTGGGATGCTCCAGGGCTCGATATTCAACCTCTCTTAGTTAATATTTTATTAGCAATTTGTATGCAGACTCAAAATTTTGTTCATTGGATTTTCAGAAGATATAAAGTGAGAGGAAAAACTAATAGAGCCAGATTTTTAAAAAATCCCTCAGGAATAATTGCCTGAAACTAACAAGTTGAATTAAAATAAGAGTAAAAATGCATGCAATATAAGCTCAAAAAATCACCCAGCGAGGTGCCATGGCACAGAGGCCTGACTCCATAATAGTGTGTGAGCGACAGTGTGGTGGGTGTGATGGAGAGAGCTCTTCCCCAGTTTGGGGACTCACAGAATTATGTGGACTCCTGGCTTTGCTGCTTAATAGCTTTTTGATAGGATGATGTGATTTATTAACCCAAACCTCTGTTTCCTCATCTGCATAATGGAAACAGTATGCTTACCTTGAGCAATTACTGTAAGGAATAAAGATTCTATATATAAGAGGCTGGCATCTAGTTTTTGCTTCATAAAAGTAGCACTTTTTCACTGGAAAAGACTTAGAAGTGCTAGTAGGTATTAAGCTCACAAACCTGGGTACAACCACCATCATGACCACCATGGACAGTTATAGCAACTAACATGATTACTGGTGCCAGGCATTACGATTAGATTCACAAACCTTGTATTGTTTTTTTAGAAAGCCAATCTTATTGCCTTCTTACTTATTTCTCACACCTTTCGAAGATCCCACACTATTTATGTAAAATGCACAGCCTGTCATTCTATTCAGGGAAGGGGCTTGTGGGGAAACAGTCTTGCACAGCAGCAGAGTAAATCTGTATCAACTATCAATACAGAACAATGTCCTTTATGTGTAAATATAAACAGTCAGCCAAGTGTCAAAAGACTCATAAGAAAATGAGCAATATTAAAGAGAGGATTAAAAATAAACAAGTAGAATAGTTCAGGAGAAAGTAGAGACGTAGTGCAGAAAATAACTGTTAAGAAAACTTCTAATTAATGTCCTCAGAGAAATTATGCAGGGTATTGTATAAACTTAAAAGGAATAAGCTGACATCAAAAAAGAAAAATCAGGAAAAAAAGAGTTACTATAAATCAAAAATCAAAAATGTGATTGAAAACTAGTAAGATGTATACAGTGGGAGTCCCAAGTTAATGATCTAGAGTATAAAGTCAAGCAATATCCCAGAAAATAATGTAAAAAGCCTAATGTATACTATTAGGAAAATCAAAAATGCTCATTGTCACCATTTCTATTCAATACCATACCGGGAATCACAGCTAATGTAATAATACAAGAAAAGGAAATAAAAGTTATACAGATTGGGAAGGAAGAAAAAAAGCTGTTCACAGATGACATAATTTTCTATGTAGAAAATCCCAGAGAATCAGCAATGAAAAAAACCTTCTTGGAGCTAATCAATAATTATAGGAAAGTTGCAGAATAAAGGTTAAACAAAAGTTAATTGCTTCCTTATATACCAGCAATAATTCATGGAAATTTAAAATTAAAAACACAATACCATTTATACCAAACAAATGAAATACTAAACTATAAATTAAACAAAATGTGAACACGAGTAAAACTCTAAAACTCTGATAAAAGAAATCAAAGAAGACCTAAATAAATGAAAAAATATTCCATGTACATTGATGGAAAGATTCAAAATTATTAAGATGTCAGATTTTCCAACATGATCTACACTTTTGAAGCAATTCCAGTTAAGATCGCAGTGGGGCGCCTGGGTGGCTCAGTCAGTTAAGCATAGGACTTCCGCTCAGGTCACGATCTCAGGGCTGTGGGTTTGAGCCCTGTGTCGGGCTCTGTGCTGACAGGTAGCTCAGAGCCTGGACACTGCTTTGGATTCTGTATCTCCCTCTCTCTCTGACCCTCCCCTGTTCAGGCTGTCTCTATCTCTCTGTCAAAAATAAATAAGAACATTAAAAAAAAAATTAAAAGATCCCAGCAAGTTATTTTGTGAATATTAAGAAACTGATTCTAAAGTTTATTTAGAGAGGTAAAAGACCCAGGATAACCAATACAAAATTGAAGAACAAAATCAGAGGACTCAACTTTAAGACCCAATATAAAGATATCAAGACACTGTAATATTTTTTTTTCTTTAAAAATATTTTTATTTTTTACAAGTTTTATATTTATAAAAAAATTACAAAGATATTATGAAGAGTTTCCATATACTTTTCACCCACTTTTCCCTATTAAAATTTTCCATTAGTATGATACATATGCTACAATTAATGAACCAGTAGTGATGTATTAGTATTAACTAAAGTTCATAGTTTATTCAGATTTCTGTAGCTTTTACCTAATGTTCTTTTTCTCTTTTAGGAGCCCATATTTTACTTTCTTTTTTTCTTTTTTTCTTTTCTTTTCTTTTATTTATTTATTTATTTCAAAAATAGTTTATTGTCAAATTAGTTTCCACATAACACTCAGTGCTCATCCCCACAAGTGTCCTCCTCCATGCCCATCCCTCCTCCCGCCCACATCCATCAGTCCTCAGTTTTTGTCAGCATTCAAGAGTCTCTCATGGTTTGCCTCTCTCCCTTTCCCCCACCATTTCCGCCCTTCTTCTCCCCCTTGGTCCTCTGTTAAGTTCCTCCTAATCCTCCTATACGAAGACACTGTAATATTAATGAACAAATAGATACATAGAGCAATGGAACAGAACAGAAGGCACAGAAATAGACCCCCACAAATATAGCTAACTGGTCTTTGACAAAGGAGCATAGGTAATTCAAGGAAGAAAGTATATTCTCTTCAACAGACAGACCTGGGACAAGTGGACATCCACATGCCAGAGTATATATACATACATATATACATACACAGACCTTATACCTTTCACTAAAATTAACTAAAACTGGATCATAGACCTAAATGTAAACCATGAAGTTATAAACTCCTGGAAGAAAATAAAAAAGAAAATCTAGTTGACCTTGGGTTTAGTGCTGACTCCTCTCTCTCTCTCTATTTTTTTTTTTGCTTGTATCAAATAAATGATTTTATTTCTATGTTTAATGCCAGCAGAGGAGTTCAAAACAGACTAATGTACATGGCTATAGTTTAAATGTAACAACAATAACAAACATATTTGAACTATGTACATCAAAGAAGGTAAACAGATTTTTCATATCAACTTTTTCATATTTTGCTGTTTGTAAATAAGTACACATTTCACCCAATTTAATGTGGGATGAAGTTGGATGAAGCAGGATGAAGTAATACAACTTTATTGATCAACCACTGAAGTTTTCTTTAAGCATAAAACTTAAGATACATTGAAATGGGAGTCACTGTATTTTTTTAGTCAATTGGATAAATGGCCTCCTTGGCTAAAAGTGTGATTAACAAAAAAGTCTTTCCATGAAGCTCAGAAGGGATTTAATGGCAATGAAGTCCACTTAGGAGGTGGACACTCTACACAGCATGCTGATGAAAGCTGAGATGCTTCTGTCCTCCTTGATGCCAAGTAGAAAGCCCTTATTTCTTTCCAAACTAATAATGAGTGGAGCCACACGGTTAAAAAGTCAGAATACTCAGAGAAGAGGGAAATTCTTTAATTCCTTTTTATTTATTATTATTATTATTTTAATTTTAGAGTGAGAACATGAGCAGGGGAGAGGGAGAGAAAGAATCTTCAGCAGGCTCCATGTTTAGCACAGAGCCCAATACAGGGTTCAATCCCATGACCCTGGGATCATGACCTGAGCTGAAACCAAGAGTTAGACGCTTAACCAACTGAGCCACACAGATGTCCCTTTCATTCCTTTTTAAAACAAATTCCATGCTGAGTCCCTTCTCCTTTAGAACTGTATTCTGAAGGTCAGTTATTGCTAGCTAAGTCAGATGTGGCCTCTTTACCAACCTTGAAGATGATTCACATGAACAAACTGTTGGTTCATATCTGGAGAAGCACTGATCTTTTAAATATATAATACTAGTAGCACAATTCATTCATAGAAACAAAAACATTGATAAATTGGACTTCATTAAAATAAATAATTTCTGCTCTGTGAAGGATCGTATTCAGAGAATGAAATGAAAAACCTGGGAGAAAATATTTGCAAAACATATTTGATAAAGAACTGGTACTCAAAGTATGCAAAGAACTCTTAAAACTCAACAATAAAAAAACAACCCAGTTTAAAAACGGGCAAAAGTTCTGAACAGACACCTCACCAAAAAAGGATACACAGATGGCAAAAAAAAAAAAAAAGAATATGAAAAGATGCCAGCATCATATGTTGTTAGAGAATTGCAAATTAAAGCAACAGTAAGATACTAATAAAATGGTAAAGTCCAAAACACTGACAATACCAAATGCTGGCAAGGATGTAGAGTCATAGAATCTCTCATTCATTAATGGTCAGAATGCAAAATGATACAGCTACTTTGGAAGGCGATTTAGCAGTTTTTACAGCGCTAAACATACTCTTACCATATGATTGAACAAATATACTTCTTGGTATTTACCCAAGGAGTTGAAAACTTATGTCTACACAAACACCTACACGTGCATGTTGATAGCGGTTTACTTATAATCGCCAAAACGTGAAAGCAGCCAAGATGTCCCTCAGTGACATGAATAGACAAATTATTCAGATGATGTAATATTATTCAGCATTAAAAAAAGTGAGCTATCAAGCAATGAAAAGACATGGAGGAAATTTACATGTATATTGGTAAGTGAAAGAATCCAATCTGAAAGATTACATACTGTATAATTCTAGCTTGATGAATTGCTTAAAAAGGCAAAATGATAGCAACAATAAAAGATCAGTAACTGCCAGAAATTTAGAAGGGGAAGAGATGGATAAATAGGTAGAGCACAGGGATTTTTAAGGCAGTGAAATTATTCTTTATGGTAGTGTAATAGTAGATACATGTTATACATTTATCAAAACCCATAGAATGCACACCAATCCTAATATAAACTATAGACTTTAGATAATAAGAATGTATCAATATTGTCCATCAATTGTAACATAAGTACCACATGAACGTAAGAAATTAGTAATGGAGGAAAACGGAGACAGTGGAGGGTAAGGGGAGCGGTATATGATAACTCTTCCTACTTTCCATCACCTTTCTATAAACCTAAAGCTACAAAAAGTAAAGCCTATTAACAACAACAACGAAATGAATATATGATCAATTCAAATAAGAGAAACTAAGAAATAATCATTAGGAAAATAGTACTAAGAGTTCCACTCATATGAGGAGAGAATCAGAACAGGAATAAAGACTATAGAAAATAAATAGTGTAAAAATAATAAAAGAAATTTACAAGAATTAAAAAAATAAGTCTTAAAATGGAAAGTGTGCTCTGATAACTGAAACGATTTTTAAAATATATAAACATATTTGATAAAAATGTCAGAGCTCCAAAAATACATATAAGGCCCTACAATTTTCTATAGAAAAAGAATTTTTCTACAAGGGAATGTGCATCAAATAATTATTAGATTTGATACTAGAAGTGGAGTTGGGCTTTGAAGGTTCCTCATGGGAAATATTTCAAGTCAAGAATTTCATACCTAGTAAAATGATCAACCCAGTTTGAAGGTAAAGACAGTTTTGAAAATGCAAGAATTCAGGAAAATCGCCAAGACTACATTGCATGGAACTCTAAAGATTTCTGCCTCTAAGTTAACTCTACGGGAACTGCCGTATCCCCCCAAATGAGTAGAAAATTAGACAGAAAACTATTTTCTGATATTGGACAACAGACAGCATGGAACTATGATCCCTGGGAAAGGGAGAACAAATGAGGTCCTATTTGTGCCCCAATTACTGCCAGAAAGCAGTTCCCAAGCCAGAGCTTTGAGGAACCTGGGCATTTCACTGAGTTGAGGGAACAGAGATCAGAGTGTGAAGGGGCCATGTTGTCTAGAATTTGTCAGCAGAAGGCGGAAGAAGAGAGAGCTGCTCACAAAGAGAGCACACAAGCTGCAGATGACAGAGGGGTGCACTTAATTAAGTCTTTGGCCTCCTCTTGAGTATCAGTTTATGCACACATGAAACCACCGTTAAGAACCACTAGCAAATAGTAGGCTTATCAATTCTCAGAGTCTACACGGGGCTGGAAATAGTTCAGCTTCCCACCATCCCGATACAGTACACAGAGCATTGGGTAAAGTCATGTGAAAGATCTTGCATTAATAGTGGGGCTAAATTGGCTATAAAATAAAGGCTCTGAACAGGCCCTAAGAGAGCTTAAAAGCAAGCCTGAAATGATCAAATTGGTTCACAAAAGACTTAATAGTATGCCTAATGGTGTTTAAAGAAACACCAATATTTAGCACTCATTATAAAATTTAGTGTCTGGCATCCAATAAAAATTAGTAGGCATGTCATTTTCAGCAACATGAATGGACCTGGAGGGTATATTGCTAAGTGAAATAAGTCAGTTAGGGAAAGACCAATACCATGTGATGTCTGATATGAGACATCAGATATATCTGATATGAGAATATAAATACATTTCATAAGTTCATTTAAAAAGACAAAAATTCAGTTTGAATAAAGAAGATACATGAATGACAAGCAAGCACATGACAAGATGCTCAAGGGTATCGGTTTTTAGGGAAATGGCTTTTAAAATCACAGTGAGATATCCCAACACAGCCACTTGAACGGCTAAAATTAGAAGATTGATCATACCAAGTGTTAGCAAGGCTATGGAGAAACCTCCATTCTCTTACAATGTTGATGGGAAGGTGAAATGGAACAGAAACTTTAGATAACAGGTGGGAACTTATCCTGTGACCTGGATATTTCATTTCTAGGTATTTATCAAAAAGAAATGAAACCATATGACCACAGAGAGACTTATACGCATCTGTCCGTGAGCTTTACTCATATTAGGTCCCAACTGAAATTGATGAATGAATTTAAAAAATTGTGATGGAGGACACCTGGTGGCTCAATCATTGAGCATGGGACTCTTGATTTTGGATCAGGTAATCATCCCAGGGTCATAGGATTAAGCCCCTCAGTCGGGCTTCAAACTATGTATGGAACCTGCTTGAGATCTCTCTCTCTCTCTCTCTCTCTCTCTCTCTCTCTCTGTCTCTTCTCTCTCTCACTGTGCCCCTCTCCCCCATTCTCTCTCTCTACAAATATTTAAATAATTGTGGTAGTAACAGACAACCAATACCTGTAACAACATAGGGGAATCTTTTTTTTTTTTTTTTAATTTATTTTTTATTTCTAGGAGAGAGAGAGTCAGCGTGAGCAGGGGAGGGTCAGAGAGAGAGGGAGACACAGACTCCAAAACAGGCTCCAGGCTCTGAGCTGGCAGTCAGCACAGAGCCCGACGTGGGGCTCGAACCCAAGAACCGCGAGATCATGACCTAAGTGAAAGTCGGACGCTTAACCGACTAAGCCCCCCAGGCGCCCCTAGGCGAATCTTAAGAGCATCATGCTAAAGAAAGAAACCAAACATAAAACAAAACATGCTGTATGATTCCATATGTATGAAACTCTGTATAAGGTGGAACTATAGTAACAAAAAGCATATCACTGATTCCCAGGAGCAAGGGGATGGGGTAAGGGGATTGAAGCAAAAGGGACCTAAGGAAACTTGGAGGGTGATGGAAATATTTCACATTTTGATTGTGGTGTTTACCCAAGTGTATTTATTTGTAAAACTCATAACTGTACACTTAAATGGGTGAATTTTGTGAAACCTTATTAAAGCTTTTTTTTTTTTTTTTTTTTTTATTAAAAAAGGGCATTTGGAAGCCATTGAAAGGTGTTGAGCATTGCATATTCTGTGGTGAGTTGAGTTCATAGTGTGGTAGAAAAGATTTACTCCTGTCCAGGCATCTTAAATGAAGCGATAGTAACAATGAAATCTCCCCTCGCATACATGCACAAGCCCACATATACACAGGGGAAAATTAATGACACTATGATATGAAATAGATGACTCTAGAAAAAATGGGGGAAAAAGTCTCCAAGAAAGAGGATGGCATGTGAGATACAAGAAATAGTGGCAACTGAGTGTGATTTCAGATACATATAGGAAAACAAAAGAGGCTTCATTAAACCTTGCTATTTGAAAAATTCCTCCTCAAAAGACAAATTTTAATAACAGGGTGTCATCAGTCTCTGTGTTTCCAATTATTTGGCTTGATGCTACAGAAAACATTCACGTAATCAAATTATTATAGTGCCTGTTTTTCAATTTTTAAAATTTGAGTATTAACCTACCAATGAGGTACAATAAAGTTAATAAAGGCACAGAACAGAATACACATGTTGGGAACCCATGTAAGAAATAGTAATAGAACAAAAAGTAGGATGTGAACTTGAAAGGAGAATGTGATGTGTTGGGAGGGAGGGGGTCAGTAGACACAGTTTAAAGTTGATAAATCAAGATATAAAGGCTTAAACATTTTAAATCATAAAGTTAATCACTAGAAGGATGAAACATAACTGATAAAAACTTAGGGGTAAGAGAGGAAAGGGTACAGGTGGAAGGAAGGTAAGGAAGTGCACTCTGCATCTTTCATGCTGGAAATCAATATAATCGGCCCAGAGATATATGTAAAAGTGATAGTATTCTTTAACGTTGTAAACTTTATGAAAATAGAGATTTAGCCATAGAAACTATTCTTTTTTTTTTTAATGTTTATTTCTTCTCGAGAGAGAGGGACAGAGCGTGAGCAGGGGAGCGGCAGAGAGAGAAGCACACACAGAATCTGAAACGGGCTCCAGGCTCTGAGCTGTCAGAACAGAGCCCAATGTGGGGCTCGAACTCACGAACCGTGAGATCATGACCTGAACCGAAGTTGGACGCTAAACCTGACTTGAGCTGAAGTTGGATGCTTAACTGACTGAGCTACCCAGGCACCCCAACCACAAAAACTATTCTTATTGCTGATTTTTGTGGTGATGGCAGGGATGGCAAGCTTTTATTTTTCAAGTGAGACCTTCTGGGGCTGTTCACATTTTGAAAAACAATACTCATGGATAACTTACATAGTAATAAAATCTAACTTAGTAAATGAGTGGGTAGATAAATTAGTAAAAGAAGAATCTAATCGGCCAAGGAAAATGTCCAGAATACATTATTATGGAAGTGAAAGAATAAATTGCAGAATGCTTTGTATAGTGTGATCCTTGTTGTATAAAAGAAAAACATGGTGGTGGTGGGGTTGGTGGGGAGGTGGTGTATAAATATATTTGCAAATGAAAAGAAAATGTCTGGAAGCCCTTTGTATAAATGAAACTGCTAATGAGCCACTTTGTGAGAATGAAATTCATAAGCCAAAGGACTGGAGGACTTTACAATTTTGTTTTACATACCTCAGTGCGATTTGGATTAAACACACTTAACACGTGATACATGTTACATACACGCATGTATTAAATACACTTAAGTATGTATTTAATGATACCATTAAATGTCACCTTAAAATGTGAAGTTAAGAAAAAATGAAACTAGCCAATTACCTAAAAATACATGGGGACGTATGTCCTTGAGCGAGATTAGAAAGGATGAATGTGACATTAAACTATCCTATGTGTGTTTCATCCCTGTTTGGAGGACTTTGCCTCCTATTAAGAATCACATTAAATATGCTTTCCTCTTTACACAAGTAATTTGCTTTTGTTACAGGAAATACAGAAGGTAGAGAGGAAGGTAAAAATTACCTACAAAACCATCATCCAGAGATAACTGCTGTTAGCATTCTGGTATGTAATTTTCCATTGCCAGTTTTTTTTTTTTTAAAAAAAGCAAAGCTGGGATTATTATCTACATCCTGTTTTGTGACCTGCTTTTAAAAGAGTGCATCATGGCCAGGTGTTCATGTCAGGGCCCATTTCGCCTGTAGCATAGTAGACAGGGCTGCGAGGCATCTTACTGGAAGGTTGCACCCATACTCATTGTACCCATTCCTTTTGTATACCCGAAAGCTGTTTCCATCTTTTTAGTATCGGAAACAGTGCTTCAAGGATGCTCCTTGCTCATGTAATAATCGTTGCTCATGTACCCTATTAATCTTGGTTGAGGTTAAAATCCCTAAAAGTGGAATTGGTAGGCTCAAAACCATAACATGTTAGTCCCCTGGTAGATTTTGCCAAATCAGCCTTCAAGCATTTCATATCACAGTATGTATGTCTTTCCCTATACTTCCTCTGATACAGGTTATTATTCTGTTTCTACTTACTAAGTTAATTTATTTTTAAAAAGTCATCTTTTACTTTAAAAATTTTTTTGTATGTTTTATTTATTTCTGAGAGAGAGAGGAGAGAGAGAGACAACGTGAGCAGGAGAGGGTCAGAGAGAGAGAGAGATACAGAATTTGAAGCAGGCTCCAGGGTCTGAGCTAGCTGTCAGCACAGAGCCCAATGTGGGGCTCGAACCCACAAACTGTGAGATCGTGACCCGAGCCAAAGTCGGACACTTAACCGACTGAGCCACCCAGGCGCCCTGTCATTTACTTTTTTAAAAAGTGTTTATTTATTTTATTCGAGAGAGAGAGAAAGAGAGAGCACACATGAACAGGGGAGAGAGATGGAGAGAGAATCCTAAAAAGCCTCCATGCTCAGTACGGAGCCTGATGCAGGGCTTGATCCCAAGAATCTGGGATCATTACCTGAGCCGAAATCAAGAGTTGGATGTTCAACCGACTGAACCACCCAGGTGCCTCTGTCTTTTACTTTTTAATCTAATTTCTCTCTCTCTCTCTCTCTTTTTTAAATTTTAATGTTTATTTACTTCTGAGAGACAGAGCATGAGCAGGAAAGGGGTGGAAACAAAGGGAGACACAGATTCTGAAGCAGGCTCCAGGCTCCGAGCTGTCAGCACAAAGCTCAACTCGGGGCTTAAACACACTAACTGTGAGATCATGACCTGGGCCAAGGTCAGACGCTTAACCAACTGAGCCATCCAAGCGCCCCTAATCTATCATAAGCAAGTAGTACATGCATGTTGAAAGTCAGAAAAATTCAGATCCATGCAAAGAACAAAATAAAAATCATCTGTAATCCTACCATGTGTGGAGAACCACTATGATCACTTTGGTGATGAATTTCCAGTTTTTATAGATACATACACAGTTTTTAAAAAATGGGGCCAAATTTCAGTAAGCAGTATAGTAAAGTATATATAAATAAATGCAATCTTAAAGCCAATATTATTAACTGCATGCCATTGTACAGACTCAACATTAATCTATTTAACCACTGTTGGTCCAATAAGTTATGTGCACCTTTCAACTATTACAAATAAACCTGTAATAAACATCCTTATAAAATAAACACTTAGTTGTTGGTCCAATATTTTTAAGTTGTATTCCTCTAAGTGGAGTTACTAAGTCAAAGAAGATGCATATACATTAGAATCTTCATCTCTGAAGGTGGATTGATTTCTACAAAGGTAATGCCGATTTACATTCACACAGCCAGGAAAGAAGCTCATTTAACTGGCCCTTCATCAGTGGCCTTTATCAAGTTTTCAAGAAATCTTTGTCAATCTGCTCAACTAAAATGATAACAGTTGTAATTTCATTTTCTAATAATATTTATGGTATATTTATCAGCCATTTGTATTTCTCAGGTGATGGAAATAGTTGTCCATATCCTTTACTCATTTTTATACTGAGGTGTTTACAATTTTCTTGATGATATATTGGACCTCTTTAGATGATAAATATCTTTAATTCTTACATTGTTGTCACATATATTGTAAATATTTTTCTCAACTTATCTTTTGCTCTTTAATTTTGTTTATGGTATTTGTTATTCACAAAAAACTTACCATCTTTATCTAGTCAATTTATTAATCTTTCTTACCAATTTTTGCCTTTGCTGTTCACACTTAGGAATATCTTCTCCACCCCAAGATGATAGTAAGATACGACCAGTTTAAAATTTTTTCACTATTAATTATGAATAGTTTATATGTATGAAAGTGCAGAAGCTAATGTAACAGCACTAATGTCAAACAGATATTTATATTTTGTACACTTACTTCAGTTTCCTTTTTCTTCTTCCCCTCTTTTTATGTCACAGATAGAACTAAAGCTTGATCATTATTTTCTCCCCTTTGTCTCCAAAAGTAATCATTACCTTGAAGTGAGTGAGTGCTACTACCATGTACAAGTTTGTACATTAGTGACATATGAATAAAGAGCCATAATGAGAAAGAATGACATCTGGCCATTTGTAGCAACATGGATAGAACTAGAGGGTGTTATGCTGAGCGAAATAAGTCAGGCAGAGAAGGACAGATACCATATGTTTGCACATATAGGAGGATTAGGAGGAAGCTAACGGAGGACCATGAGGGAGAAGAAGGGGGAAAAATAGTTGGGGAGAGGGAGGAAGGCAAACCATGAGAGAATCTTGAATACTGAGAACAAACTGAGGGCTGATGGGGGTGGGGGAGAGGGGAAGGGGGGTGATGGGCATGGAGGAGGGCACTTGTTGGGATGAACACTGGTTGTTATATGGAAACTAACTTGACCATAAACTATTTAAGGAAAAAAAATAGAAAAAGAAAAAATAGCTGCAAACAAGATATACTCTGGCTTGGTATGTTTTGCAAAAATGGCTTCATAATGCATGTAAACTTTTTGCAACTTGCTTTTTTTTTTAAACCAAAACTGTGTTTTTAAGATTTGTTCATCTTGCTACACCAGTCTCTGGTTCTTCTGTTTTTGTTTGATTTGATTTCATAAAGAAAATAAACCTCGTTTTACTTATCCATTAATTCATTAACTAACTCATTCATTCATTCGTTCATTTTTTACAAATCACCATGTGATGCGTATGTCCCCTTGTGCACATCTGTGAGAGTTTTGTTCACCAATGTGGCTTTAATTTACTTTGTGGACTTATGGGCAGTAGGGTGAGGTTTTTAAGCTCTACTGTGGATTCCCAAAATGGTTTCCAAAGTACCGATTTATACTCCCACCAGCAATATCTGAGAATTCTCATTTCCTCCATATTCTCACCAAATCTGGTGTTCTCAGACCAGGCTTTTTACTTTTTACTAATTGGATGGTGATAAATGGAATCCTTTAAATTTCTTTTAATTTAGTTAATCTTTTGAATTTCTTTTTCCCTGATTACTTTTGAGATGTTTTTTGATTATATGGGTTTTCCCTCTGTGTATGGCCTTCACATCCTTTGACCATTTAGAAAAATGTAACCTTTTTTTTTTTAAAAAAAGAACTCATTTCTAATAACTAATAATAGAATTGCTTAGAAATATACATAACAAAAATGTGAAAACTTTTATGATACAAATTTTATTGAAATACATTAAAGAAGTATCCTAAAGAAAAAGAGAGATATACATCGATCAAGATTAGAAAGACTCCTATATTAAAGATGTGCATTCTCCCCAAATCATTCAAAAATTGAATGTATTTTTAAGCAATATTCCAACTGTTGTTTTTGAGGAACTTTATAAACTGGTCCTAAAATTTTACCCATGAGCAAAGGCTCAAGAACGGAAAATATATTCCCAAAGAAAAAGAATAAGATAGGAGACCCCTATGAGCTACCAACACTTATTAAAAACTGTAGCAATCAAGAGTGGAGATACACAGATAAAACAGGGAAACCAGAGCCTCACCCACATGGACAATAGTACATTCCAGAAGAGACATGGAGGATCACCAGGGAAATGATGACCCATTCAATGCATGATGCCAGGACAACTGATTTTCCACATAGAAAAACATGAAACCTTATCCTTACCTTATAACTGCTCTCAACTGTCCTATCCAAATTGATGGAAGAATTAAATGTCAAAAGCAAGAATTAAAAGTTCTTGAAAAATGTATAGAATATCTCTAAAATAAAGAGAACTTTTTGTTGACAAATCAAGTATTATGTAATAAATTATTTTTAAAAATCCATCTTTCTCAATGATTTGAAATGCTTCCCTTATCACATATTAAATTTCCACACGTTCATGGGCCTATTTCTGGACTCTATTTGTACCTCCAGGTAATAATACAGCTCAATTTCTTCCTTTAAGGCTTTCTTTATTGGGGCGCCTGGGTGGCTCCCTTGGTGAAGCATCTGCCTCTTGATTTTGGCTCAGCTCGTGACCTCACAGTTCGTGGGATAGAGCCCTGCATAGGGCTCTGGGCTGACACTGTGGAGCTGCTTGGGATTCTCTCTCTCCCTCGCTCCCTCTCTCTCTAAATAAATAAATAAACTTTAAAAAATTCTTCTTTAAAAAAGGATTTATTATTCTTTTTTGCTCATTTTCTAATATAATTTAAGAATAATTTTGACAAGTTGGGGCACCTGGGTGGTTCAGTCTGTTAACCTTCCGACTTCATCTCAGATTATGATTTTGCAGTTCATGAGTTCGAGACCCACTTTGGGCTCTGTGCTGACAGCTTGTAGTCAGCAACTTGCTTTGGGTTCTGTGTCTCCCTTTCTCTCTTCCCCTCCTTTGCACTCTGTCACACTCTTCCTCAAAATAAATAAACGTTAAAAAATTTTAAAAAAGAATAATTTTGACAAGTTAAAAATGACTGTGCTAGGGGCGCCTGGGTAGCTTAGTGGTTAAGCATCTGACTTTCGCTTAGGTCATGATCTCGCGGTTCGTGGGTTCGAGCCCCGCGTCGGGATCTGTGCTGACTGCCAGCTCAGAGCCTGGAGTCTGTTTCAGTCTGTGACTCCCTCTCTCTCTGACCCTCCCCTGCTCACGCTGTCTCTCTCTCTCTCTCCTAGAAATTTAAAAATAAATAAATAAAAAATAAAAATGACTGTGCTAATTTTTATTGGTATTACATTTAAGTACATGTGTTATTTTTGAAAAATTGGTTTGCTAATGTTATTATTAGAAAAAGAAAGCTATTGGTTTTTATATATTTGAGTTATTTTATTAGTTCTAATAGTTTTTGAGTTACTTGTCTCAGATTTCTCAGAAAGACAAATATACCATCTATTATGTCTTTTCCTTATATAAGTAGTTTTACTGCTTCTTCTTGTTATATTACACAGGCTAAAATTTCCAAAACAAAGTTAAGTAATATCAGCATTAGGCACATCTCATTTATCTTGAATTTGGCTGTTGGCTTTCAGTGGCTATCGGGAAAGTTTTCCTTTTTGCTAAGTAACAAGAAGTTTTACAGGAATGTCGCTGAATTCTGTTAAACGTGTACCTATCAGGACAGTTGTCAACAATTATCTTTCCATTTTGACTTGGTGTGACAAATTACACTAATACTTTTCTTAATGTTAAATTCTCCTTTCATGATGGAATGAAATCTACTGAGTCACAATATTGTGACTTAATATATGTTAAGATATTGGACTCAAACTGCTTTTAAAAATATTTTTGCTTCTCTATTGATAAGCTGAATTTATCTATAGATGTGTGTGTGACAACTTATTTTTAAATAAAATTGAAAACTTTGTATGAAAATAGTATGTACTCATAATAGAAAAAAATTTAAACATAAGAAATTACAAAGAAGATCATTTCCTATAATCCCAATACTCAGAGGCAATCTCTGTGAATGTTTTGGTGTGTTTCTTCTTAGTCTTTTTTGGGGTATGGGGGAGGGAACTCTTCCAGAGCTGAAATCAGTATGGACCATGGTTGAAAATGGAATTTTGAAATGGATTTAAATCCTGACTTTATGATCTATAAACTACACCACATTCATCAATATCCTTGATCTTTTGAAATCTCATTTTCCCAGCCAGTAAAATAATAATAATGGCCTCACAGGTTGTTGAAAGAAGCAGAAAAATGTAAGTATAGTCCTTGGCATGCCGTCTGGCACAAATAGCATTTAAATACATATTAGCTATTTCAGTACATCCAGTACTGGATATATTTCAGTATATCCAGTACAGGCTGGATGTACACTTTTGTATTCCTCTTATCACAGAACACTACATCATAGGCTTTTGTTTGTAATATTCCAACTTACAATAAACACAATTTAAAATTTTCCTCTTACTGTATGTGTGTGCACGCATACACGTACAGCTTTACCTAATATTTATGTATAAATTGCTGCCTACATTTCAGATCCCCACCACCACCCTTGGTTTTGGCTCTCAGAAAGAAAACTGTTCTGGACAAATACTGCATGGAACTGTTTCAGGATTCCTGATCCAAAATACCAAATTGCTTTTCAGAAAGACTGTGGACTCCCAGCAGCCGCATGTGAGGAGGAGCGTGGCCCTCTGGCACCGAGCGCAGGCTAGAACCGTCTCATTCCTCCCTAAGATCACCTCATTCTCCACTCCCCCACCCCCAGCAAATACCTTTGAGCACAGACCCTGGGGCACTCTGGGGGGTGAACATCAGATAAGGAGTGAGAACAAGACAGACCAGGTTCATGCTTCTGCTCCGGAGCTCGGAGCATACTTTCTAGGTGACGGGGGTCAGTAGAGCAAATAAGAAAAGTAAATGGCCAATCCCTTCCGAAGGAGGTAAGGGCTGTGCAGAGAGAGAGTGAAGGACAGTGAGATAGAATGACTGCAGAGGCGCCGGGGTACTCAACGAGGAAAGGCCTCTCCCAGCGGGTGGTGTTTTTAAACTGAGGTGGCAGCTCTTCCAAGGTCAGGAAAGGCGGTAGGAACAGCAGGGGGTAAGCCCTGAGAGGCAAGCACTTGGCATATTCTAGGAGTGGGAGGGTGGTGTGCCTGGACAGAGGCAAAGGGAAAGGCCAGGGGAGGTGAAGCAAAGGAAGGGGGCAGGCGAGGAGTTGGGCTTTCTTTCAAAATGCCACATTTAACTACTGCAAGCAAGGCTGACTTACCTTCTACAAAGATCTCTGTGGCTACTGTTTGGATGAGCTGGGGGTGCGAGCCGGAAGCAGGGTCACTAGGCGGGAGACCTCGCAGGAGGCCCAGTGAGAAGTGCTGGGACTGGGTCTTGTCAGTGGAAATGGAGGAAATGCATAGAAAGCATGAGGTGCTGATGACAAGGTGGGGCTGACTTTCACACATGGAGGGGAGGGGAGAGGAAAGAGATACCCCTCAGTCCTCCTGAAGAATTAGAACCTTCCGCTGCACTCCCAGCCCCCTGCTGTGGGGTGCCTGCCTTCAGAATTAGAACCAGGCATCCAGCAGGGATTTGACAGACCATTTGTGAAAATTGAATACGCTGAATAAACACGCATGCAAGTGGGTATTTGATCTGGGAAGCCAAGCTCTGCCAGAGGCACCCACCATCTAAAGCCTTAGCTGCAGCCTGAATTTGAAAGTTGGTGCCTAGTGGATGAAGGCCCCAGGCCCAAGGATCTGTGTGAAGCCAAAGGGCTGCTCAGTGGGGGTCTGCCAGCTCTGTGGCAACGAGGAGAACCAGGTCCTAAGCTTGATTCAACCGTCAACCGGCCTTGGACCCTGCACATTCCTTTGCCCTCTCCTGGCCTCAGTTTCCCCTTCTGTAAAGTGAGCTTTAAGAGCCTGGCATCCATGCCACTCACTGACAGTCATGATCTGAGAGTGCCTGGCTCCCACATCTTTCTGATGACCCTTCCTCTATCCCTGTTGTGGGCACGGGGCTGGGCTACTCTCAGTGCAGGGAAAGGATACTTCTCTGGCTTTCCAGAAGCCACTCTCAGCCCTGAAAAGGAGCCCTTGACTTAGGGCCCAAGTGTTGGGGCCTTGGGGATAGGACACCACTGTGTCACAGGGCCAAGAGCTCAGACTGCAGAACTCGGGATGCAAGGGCCCAGCTGGGCCAGGGGCATGGTCTTGAGGAGCTGGGCGGCCAGCTTCTGCCCTCACATGGTGCCACTCACATGCCCCAGAGAAGCTCTCTCTCAAATACACTCTGAAAGCAGGTGAGGCACAAAGGAGCAAGGTGTAAGCTACAATGGCAGGAGGCTCTCCAAAGTCTAGAGGTGTCTGGAGGTCCAGGTGTGCCTAGAGGCTGGGAGGTCCATGCCGGTCATGGACCACACAACAATGGGAATGTACTTAGTGTCACTGAACTGTGCACTTAAAATGGTCACTTTTATGTTATGTATATTTTACCATACACACACACACACACACACACACACACACACACACACACACACACACACGCTCCAGAGTCCTTACAACGGCCAACAAGGCCCATGAGCCTCACCCCTCTCTTCTCCCTCCTCTCCTTCTACTCTCCCTGTTGCTCACTGTGCTCCCACACACTGGCTTCCGTACTCACCGTCCAACAAGCAAACACACTCCCACCTTAGGGTATTTGCACTTGCTCTTCCTCTGCCTGGAACATTCTGTCCCGGATATTGCCAGCTCCTTCATCTCCTTCAGGCCTCTGCTCAGATGTCACTTGAGTAGCAGAGGGACCTTCCCTGACTTCTGAAGATCGCACAATTCCCACTACCCCATCCCAGGCATGTCAGTCTGGTTTATTTTACTCCATAGTCCCCATCACTTTCTGACACTTTGTATTTACTAATTTGTTCAGTTTCTGTCTTCCCCCACTAGGAGGTGAGCCCCGTGAGGACAGGGCTCACTGGCTGTAACTCCAGTGCCTGCACCATATGGTGAAAGCACACAGATGTTTTTGAGTGAGTGAATGGATGGCCCCCCTTCTGACACGGCCTTGGGGGGATTTGGGGGTGGGTGCGGAGCTTGCGGTTATTAATGTGTGAAGATGGGAATCCCACCCCTTCACTTAGTCCGTTGCCATTGCCTTTTGGCTTCTCTCCTGGCCCAGAACCACTGTTGTCACTTTCCAGGGCATAGCAGAAGGAATAGGGATTTACATCATAATGAAGGCACTTAAGTCACAGCTCAGCCTCTTTGTGGAACTGCACCCTCCTCACCTGGGGGACCACTCAGGGTGGAGGTGGGGGGGCTCCTGGCATCTTCTGTGCACAGCACTTTACAGGAGTTATAAACCAGGTGCTAACAGGAGCTGCTTTATTAAACACATGCCAAACACTTTCGCTTTCAATGTGTCCCCCTCCGTAGTTGCTAGAAAGAATGCTTCCCTTTGGGCATGCCTGTAGGGCAGTTCTTAGCCACTTCTTTCCCAAAAGGAGAGCTAGTGTGTGCCCCTGAACACCCAACAAAATGAGGTGCTTCTCCTCGTTGCTCCTACAGACCAAGCCTGAGACTTCCGGACCCCTGTTCAAGCCCTGGGAAGGCTTCCAATGAGCCTCTTAGCTTCCTGAAGTTACAGAGGTTTTACATAAAATCTGCACACCTGAGAAATCTGGACCAATCCCTCTTTATTCCCATCTATCTCCTTCCTTCTGTGACTCGTCCCTCCGTTCCTCCATTCTTTCCTTCCTTCCTTCCCTCCGTCCACAGTTACTGAGTGTGCTAGACACTTGTCATTTCTTTTCCCTTCCACATCCATTGACTTTTCTGACTTTAGTTCTTGGGGAAAATGAAAGAAGGTGGAGAATGTAAGAATCCTACTAGATTATCTTTTTCTGAATAGACAGCAACAAGTGTTTCTTGAGTAGATCAGGAAGACCCCCTGGGAAGTAACAATAGGCCACCAGCAGCCATTCTGCTGAGGGCTTTCAGCCCACACCACCCAGGGAAGGGAGGTCTCCTCACACAGATTGCGGGTGCCCCCCTGCGCTGTGTGCTCTGAGGTTGTCCACTGCAGTGTGTATCAAAATTCTTTGCCTTTTTCACTGTGACCCTCAATAAGCAATACTGTACATCTGTAAATAGCACACACCCGGGTGCACCTATGCACACCCCCAACCCCACCGTGAAACAAAGGCTCATGAAACATTTCTTACCCTTACTTCAAGCAATGCACTTGGATTGGAGAGAGAGAGAGAGCCTGTGTAGGGAGGGAGGAGGGGCAGAGAGAGGGGGAGAGAGAGAGAATTCCTAGGAGGCTCCCCACTGTTTGTGCAGAGCCTGACAGGAGGCTGGAACCCACCAACCATGAGATCGTGACCTAGGCTGAAATCAAGAGTCGGTTGCTTAACCTACTGAGCCACTCAGGCGCCCCTATTCTACCTTTTTTTTTAAGTTTTAATTCTGGTAAAATACATATAACATAAAATTTACCATCTTAATTTTTAAGTGTGACAGTTCAGTGATGCTAAGTATATTCACACTGTTCTGTAACCAATTCCAGAACTTTTTCATCTTGCAAAATTGAAACTCCATGTCCATTAAATAACTCCCCTCCTCTTCCCCAAGCCCCCAGTAACCACCACTCTCCTATCCTTCTTCATGAATTTGACAACTGCAGATGCCTCAGGTAAGTGGAATCACTCAAAATTTGTCCTTTTGTGACTGGCTCATTTCGTTTAGCATAATGTTCTCAAGGTTCATCTTGGGTTGTGGCAGGTATTTGAATTTCCTTCCTTTTAAGGCCAAATAATATTCAATTGTGTGGATATGCAACAGTGTATTTATATATTGTTTATCCCTTCAACCATGGCTACTGTGAACAATGCCATTATGAAAACGGACATACAAATCTTTGAGACCCTGTTTTCAATTTTCTGGGGCATATACTTACGAATGGAATTATTATCATAAGGTGGTTCTATTTTTTAAGTTTTTGAGGAACTGCTATACTGTTTTCCATAGTAGCTGCACCAGTTTGTATTCCTACCAGCAGTGCGTGGGGCTTCCAATTTTCCCACGAGGTTGCCAACTCTTTTCTTTCTCTCTCTCTCTCTTTCTTTCTTTCTTTCTTTCTTTCTTTCTTTCTTTCTTTCCTTCTTTCTTTCCTTTCTTTCTTTCTTTCTTTCTTTCTTTCCTTCTTTCTTTCTTTCTTTCTTTCTTTCTTTCTTTCTTTCTTTCTTTCTTTCTTTCTTTCTTCCTTCCTTTCTTTCTTCCTTCCTTCCTTCCTTCCTTCCTTCCTTCCTTCCTTCCTTCCTTTCTTTCTTTTCCTTTCTTTTCTTTCTTTCTTTTCTTTCTTTCTCCCTTCCTTCCTTCCTTCTTTCCTTCCTTCCTTCCTTCCGTAGCCATCCTAAAGAGTGGGAGGTGATATCTCATTGTGCTGTTAATTTATTTGCATTTCTCCCAACAAGTAGTGATGTTGAACATTTCTCATATGCTTGTTGGACATTTGTGTATCTTCTTTGGGAAAATGTCTATTTAAGTCCTTTGCTCATTTTTAAAAAAATGTTTATTTATTTTGAGAGAGAGAGAGAGAGAGAGAGCACGGAGGGGAGGAGCAGAGAGAGAGGGAGAGAGGCTCCCAACAGCATCACTCCCAGCATAACTGTGAGATCATGACCAGAGCTGAAATCAAAAGTCAAACTGAGCCACTCAGGTGCCCCTCCATTTTTAATCAGGCTACTTGTTTTTTAGTTTTGAGTTGTAGGAGTTCTTTATATTTTCTGGATATTAATCTCTTAACAGATATATGATTTGCAAATGTTTTCTCCTCTTCTGTAGGCTGTCTTTTTATTCCATTTATTTCAATTTTTAAAGGCTCGTGACAACCCACTAAGTTATTTTATGAATAACTAAAGGTCCATGATTCCCCATTTGAAACCACTGCTCTGAAGAAAACAGAGGTGAATGAAGTGGCTCAAGGGAGTTGATGTCCCACCAGCTCCCTGCCTCGTATAACACGACTATGTAGGATACAAGGCAGAAAGGAGTGTTAGGGGCTAAAATCGCACTTCTAAGAAAAGTTATATTTTATTTTTTTAAATGCTTATTTACTTATGACACAGATAGAAAGAGACAGGGTGTAAGCAGGGGATGGGCCAAGAGAGAGGGAGCACAGAATCTGAAGCAGACTCTAGGCTCTGAGCTGTCAGCACAGCGCCTGATGAGGGTCTTGAACTCATGAACCCTGAATCATGACCTGAGCTGAAGTCAGACACTGAACCAACTGAGGAAAAGTTATATTTTAAATGCATATACTACTATTAGAAAAGGCAAGGACCTGAACATGAATGAGCTAAGTGACTATTTAAGAAGGTAGGAGAAAAATGAAGTCAAAGAAAAAAGAAAATGGGTGGGGGAGTTGAAAACAAGGTGCACATATTAGGACAACAGTAAACAAAGAAACAAAGGAGAGGAAAGTAATGTGAGAAATATGCCAAGTTAAAAGCAGCAAGGGGGGAACCAATGGGAACCAGATGCCCACTTGTTCCGGGCACTCCGTCAGGCCCTGGGGGCCTGGAGTTGGGCCATGGACGTGCTCCCTGGCCTTTTGGCACCGTGTTCTAGCTCCCATTTAATCCTTGCCGCCACCCCCCGCCCACGAGGCAGGCGTCGATGACCCCATTGTACAAATGAAAAACTGAGGATGACAGAAGCAACGTTTGCCTGCGACGCTCAGCCACATGTGGCGTCGGGCAGGGCTGCAAACCAGGGTTTGTCCACCGTCACTCCTCTGCCATGGCCACCGCCACTGCCCTCCCAGGGAGGGTCCCTTCCCCACGGTGCCCACGGGCAAGACAGCAGACCCCTGAGGACGGGTGCATAGGACTGTGGGTGTTGGTGGTGACTGCCGGGACCATGTGGGGGGAGCAGGGGCAGGGTTCCCAGGAAAGACACTTGTTCCCCATCCCCACGCCTCCCACACATTTCTCCCCTCCCACCCCCCACCCCTCAGAGCGCAGCGCTCACAAAGGGCCCTCACTCTGCTCTTCAAGGCCCGGCAGAACTGAGGGGGCCTGCTGGGCCTCCGACACCCTGAGGACACCACTGCTGGTGTCTTACCTATGCCACCCAGACACCCTTGTCCCCACATTTAGTTCTGCTTATGACTATGGCTTCAGAGCGGGACTGAGACATGAACGCACCCTTCACAAAGGGAAAACTGGGCTTTTCTCGAAGTAAACTGAGCAGTGATGGGAGAACCACATGCACACACTGTGGCCCCATTATTCAGTTGTGTTTTTCGGCTGAGCTGGAATGACCCTTGACTCCTCAATTAGCAGCACATGGTGGAGGTGATCAGGGACAGAGAACTTACCCAGGCCCGGTTTGTATAGAGAGGATTTTCCAGGGTGCCTGGGTGGCTCAGTTGGTTGACCATCCGACGGGCTCAGGTCATGACCTCACGGTTTGTGAGTTCAAACCCCCGTTGGGCTCTGTACTGACCACTCAGAGCCTAGAGCCTGCTTGGGATTCTGTGTCTCCTTCTCTCTCTGCCCCTTCCCCAGCTTGTGCTCTGTCTCTCTCTCTCAAAGATAAATAAACATTTAAAAATTAAAAAAAAGAGAGAGAGGATTTTCCTTAAAAGTTTTGAGCTACTGGGGACACTTGGGTGGCTCAGTCGGTTAAGTGTCGGACTTCAGCTCAGATCATGATCTCATGGTTCGTGGGTTCGAGTCCCGCATTGAGCTCTGTGCTGACAGCTCAGGGCTTAAATCCTGCTTCAGATTCTGTGTCTCCCTTTCTCTCTCTGACCCTCTTCTCTGCCCCTGCTCTGTCCTTCTTTGTCTCTCAAAAATAAATAAACATTAAAAAAATAAATGTAAAAAAAAGAAAAAATGCCTTTTTATCCATCTCCCCCTAGATGGATTGCCCTAAAGCGTAAATAGTTTAATTTACCAAGACAATGACAGAAAGGCATCATTTATACCAAAGCCAGTATTATTCTAAATACTGATTATTGATTATTAGCCAATATTTGGGGGCCAAGAAAGCACATTGATTTAAAGTTTACTGTTGTATTACATTTAATACCCAAAATTAAATTACAATTTCCTTTCTTTTATCACATAATTATTTCCCATATTTCAGGAAGTCTTCCCCCACCTTTTTTAAATTGAAGTATAGCTGACGCACATGTTACATTAGTTTCAGGTGTATAGCTTAGTGATATAACGAGTCTACAGTCCGCTTTGCTTACCACAGGTGTAGCTCCTGTCTGTCACCACACAAACCATTAAGGAAGTCTTTCCCCTTTAAGTGCTGCCAATTTGCAGTAATAATAAGTTGCTAATTTAGCAGATTCCCAGAGGAAGCAAGGAGAATTATGCCCCATCTACATATTTCCAGGTATGTCCTGGGGTTTAAGGAGATTTAGCACAGGAATACTAAGAGAAAAGAAATCAACACTTTTAGGGAGCCAAAGTCACTTACTGGTGCCAAATACTTTGTTGTTAATAAAAACATCTGTTTGAAAAGGCCCAGTGACATTCAGAGAATCATGAGCTGAAATCTCCCATCCGTTGGTTAAACTGTTGGATTTGGTCTCTTGAATTTCAAAGTTTCTTTGGCTCCTTAAGACTTTAGTGATAACATTTCAGTTTGATAAACACAGCTCACCTCCTATGGTTAATGCTTGTAGCAGGAAAGAACAATTAGCCAACCACAAATATTTCTGTACCAGCCTGTCTCCCTGGAGAAAAATGTAAGGTTTTTAAAAAATGCCAAAACATTTCCTTTAGTTAAGCACCCTGGATGACCATAATCATAGAAGAGGTTCTCATTTTAACTTATTAGCAATTAGCTTTGTTTAAAGAAGTAAAAACAGAAACAATTCTTTCAACCATAGGGCACTTTAGCATAATGGGTATGCATATACAGACTTGGTAGTGAAACAGACTTGGGTTCAGATCCAAGACTCCCTGCATGCTACCTCTATGCCCCTTGAAGTATTTTTTTCTTCTTTTTGTAAAGTTTATTTTTGAGAGAGAGAGAG
Organism: Proteles cristata cristata; assembly: GCA_017311185.1. Classification (NCBI taxonomy): domain Eukaryota; kingdom Metazoa; phylum Chordata; class Mammalia; order Carnivora; family Hyaenidae; genus Proteles; species Proteles cristata. The sequence goes on from JAESUZ010005557.1 coordinate 526,922, forward strand.
AAAGAGAGAGCGAGAGAGAGCACACACACAAGCAGGGGAGGGGCAGAGAGAAAGGGAGACACAGAATCTGAAGCAGGCTCCAGGGTCCAAGCTGTCAGCACAAACTATCGATCCCATGAACCATGAGATCATGACCTGAGCCAAAGTCAGATACTTAACCAACTAAGCCACCCAGGCACCCTGCCCTTAGAAGTATTTCTGAGCCTCAACTATCCTCATTCCTTAAAATGGGATAATATGTTCTCTGTACCATGACTGGACCTCTATATATAGACGTACGTCTTTAGGATTCTTTCATTTCAATCTCAGACTCCCAAAAGGAGCCATAGTTGGGGTAGGAGGTGAGGAGAGAGAGAGAGATGTCTTTTAAAACATTTTTGGGCTTAGGGTGACTGGGTGGCTCAGTTGGTTGAACACCTGACTTTTGATTTCGGTTCAAGTCATAATCTCAGAATCGTGGGATTGAGCCCCATGTCAGGCTCTGTGCTGAGCATGGAGACTGCTTGGGATTCTATCTCTTTCTCCCTCTGCCCCTCTCCCTCCCAACCTCTATCTCTCTCTCTCTCTCTCTGTGTGTGTCTCTGTCTCTCAACTAAATAAATAAATAAAACCTTTCTGGGGTTGTAGCCTTCTTTGAGAATCTGGTGAAAGTACAGATTTTCCCCAGAAAATACACTTTTGTACACACATATTAAATTTCATGCCCAATTTCAGCACTCTTCCCCCTAAAAACGCCCACAGCACTTCACAGACCTCTGATTAAGAACCTTGGGACAGATGAGGTCAAGGTCCTGGGTTTTCTTTCTTCATGAGTCATTTCATTTCACGAAGAGGAACGCCTGTTCTCTGGCCAAAGACCTACTCATTGGTCACCCTGGCCAGCAAATGTAGCTGCTGACAACGCAGAGCTGATGGCAGAGGATGAACCCAGGCCACTGTTGCCGTGACATAAAGTGCAATTCAAAATCCACCTGACTCCACCCTCAAAATGAGCATCTGGGCTCCCTGTGCAATTGTCTGTCCTTCCTTGGAGGGATTGGGAAAGAATAGCCTTCAGCTGCCTCATGGGCTTCAGAATGGCTTTGCGAACTACATGTTAAAAAAAAAAAAAGTGAGCCAAATGTCCAGTTGAAATGCTAAAATTAGAGTTAACACAACAAAATGAAATTATGCAGCCATAGAAATGATCATTGTGAAGACATACAGCCACGGAAAAGATGCTTTTCCAAAGAATCCAAGAATCCAAACTGCCACGTCCCTTACAATTCTAGCCTGTAAAAACTGTATCATATGAATCAAGACAAGTAGCTCTTGGGTAAAAATGTGAGGTTAGTGGAATTATTGATGGTGTGTAGCTGCTTTCATTTTTTTTTTTTTTGTTTGGTATTACATAATGCTTTCAGTTGTCAGGTAAGGAGATAAATGCTAAATCTGTACAAAATCAGCCTGTTCTTCCAAATGGCTGTGGCACTGTCCTGCCTCCAGGCAGCCAGCTCTTTCTGTGGCTTCTCTTCTGAGCATGCTGAGAAGGCAGGTGGGGTGGGCAGACCCCGTCAGAGCTCCCCCAGGCCCCCCTGCACACAAAACCAAGCCTGGGACTGAAAGAGCAGTGAGGGCGCCTTCAATTGTTCCCACCTTCCACCACCCACCCTGGCAGACTCTCCATGCTTTAGGTCCTTGGCACCGAGTCTAACCAATGGGGAGAATGATTCATGCAAGCAGCCTGAAGATATTCATGTCTAACTCCATGTGAGCCTCTGGTGTTCAAATTCATGCCATGCACAAGTCGGCTGACCCACAGAGGCAGAGGTAAATGACTCGTCCGATGTTTGCTGATGCTGGAAACAACAGGCATGGAATCCCCAACGGGTCCCCGTGGGTGCTGGGAGATTGGCTGCTCTCAAACAGACACGAAGAGAAAATTACAGAAAAGCTTCCTGCAGTGCAACTTGCTGGAGGGGCGTTGGCTTCAGTCATAAGGAGGCCACTTGACTTCTTAAAAGACATGGTCAGCAAACTAGTCATTAGTTTACAGAGCCTCCCACGTAAAAGCAGTGTGCGCTCTGGCTCATTTCCCCCAGGCCAAGCCCCTAACTGCCTCCCTCTCATCTGGGCACTTCCTGGCCCCGGGGGATGTGAACAGTAGGGGGCGGCAGTCTCTGCCCCAGCTGGGTTTTGGGCCCTGTGAAATCCCTCCTCCTGCGGCTCCTCCATCAAGGCTTTCCTGGCCCCTGGTTAAATGAGTGGCTTCCTCATCTGATGTCCCCAAGCGTGTGGCAGAGCCTCGGCGACACCCCCATCACAGACAGATGGGGGTGGAGAGATTGGCTGTACGTGTCTAACTTAGTGACTCTCATTTCTGTGTCCTTGGGGCCCAGCACGCGTCTGGCTTAGCGCATGTCACAATAAGTAACAATGGACAACTGACAGTTCCAGGGCAGGGAGACAGTGGGGCAGGAGGAATTTCAGGAGAGGATTGATCCCTAAGGGTGAGCAGATGTGGGGAGAAGCAGAAAAATGAAAGGAGATGTCAAGGAGGCTCGAGATGCTGTGTAGATATGAGTGATGCTCACCCAGCAAGGGAAAAGGCGAGTTGACAGGTGCTGACCTAGCCCACAGTACAAAAGAGGCATTCTCTGGAGAGCAAGCTTGTGCCGGATGCCTCCTCAGACAGAGGTTTCCCAGAGGCTAAGTGAGCATCACACATGCTTGGCTGTCCACTTCTGCTCAGTTGCTGTGTGTGGCTTGACCAGCTGCAATTTCACAGCATGCATTTGGCCTCTGCCTTGATGTGGGTGATAAGCTTCCCTTGCCCTTACTGTTGGCCTGGGTCAGTGCTCCGCACGCAGTGGGCAGTTGATAGACTGAATAACTGAGAGCTAAGAGCACCGGTTTTGGAGTCACACAGAACTGAGTCTGCATCTGGGCCCTGGCCTTCTAGCCCAGGGCCCTTGGTGAGTTCCTGATGACAACATCAGGAAGGAATTAAGGGAGTTCACTGCACAAAGCACCTGGAGCATTTCTTGGCATTCAAGTACTGAATTGATCGATATACATGATGTGCCAAGTAGATACAGCACAGCAAAGGGTTGACCCAAAGGAATGCTCAGAGCCCACTTACCTAACCCCTCGGTTGGCAGAGTTGGAACCTGAAGACCAGAGAGAGGAAGTCCCTCAGCCAAGATGGCAAGACCAGTGCCCAGCTATAAAACACCACCTCAGGGACAGAACCAGCTTGGCACAGGTTGGCATTCTTGGGCATCCTCTTCTCAGCTCTCCCAGTTTCTTCCCTCTCCTGGTTTCAGGCTCCCCCTGCAGTCCTAACTTGAGGCCACTGTCTTGTCTTACTAAAGTCATTTGTATCCCTAATGCCTGGTTGATCTTTGGCACCCTTTCAGCTTTATCTCCACACGAACCCTCGGATCTGCCCTCCCCAAACTCTTAGATCTGCCCACTAGAATTCTCTGGCCCCTTCTAGATTCCAAGTACTAGCTGGCTTCTTGAGCTGGATCTTTTATCTCCACTGGGGTCACTAGGCTCCTGTCCCTTTAAAGTCTCTTTAGAGTATTGGTTTCCCTTCTTCTGGTGGCTCCCAGAATCTGTGATATGGGTGGTGCTTTCCCCTCCAATCAGGGCAATCTGTCCTCCTCAGAGGCAGTGACAGGCCCCCACCTCAGCAGGATCCATCAGCACCCACCTGTGTCTTGACATCCTCCTGGTGGTCCAGGCTGGATTCATCAGGTCTAGGATCATTTCTGGGCATGGGGTGGTCTGCCACAGGTAGGAAGCTAGGGCACTTTGCTTTCTTCCCGAGTTCCTGTGTCCATTCCTTCCACAGCTGGAACTGGTTGGCCAACTGTCCTTCCTCCCTCTCCTGCCTCAGTCCTCTTCCCCTTATTCTTCCCAATCCACGGACGCTCTCACAGCTCCCAAAGTTTGTAGACACAATTTAGATACAAGGCTTACATGTGTATTCTGTATTGGGAAAAAAGATCAAAGCTGCAATCCAGTGTTGCTTACCCAGGGTTTCCATCAGCAGGTAGAGCAGAAGGTTTCTTTGAGATATGAATGAATTTTTTTCTTCTTGTATTCATTTAGTATCTTGCTCCTCACCCACATTTAAGCCATTGCCACAGGGAAACAGAAAGAAGAAACAAGAGAACTCTCCTGGCTCAGACTGAGGTAAATACAGTGAGTTGGTCTGGGCAATACAGAAACCCAGGTGGTCTCATCTGGAGTCCCTTGGCCCAGAGCTGGAGGGGAGTGGTGTGATGACTCCTGTGCCTAGAATGTGGCACAGAAGTCCTGGAGGAAGGCTTGATGCAGGTCAGAGGCTGGAACTAGACATCCTAGCAGCAGCCTGTGTGGATTGATGATGAAGACCAGATGGGTGGCCCCCAAATCCTAAGACCTATGAACACCCCTCCCCCAACTCAGGACTGGGGCCCAGCCCTAGAGAAAGGGAGAGAGCACTGAACTCACTGGGGCTGTTTTACACCACCCAGCAGAAATCAAGATATTCAGACTAGATATTCTATTTTTGCTCAACAAGTGTGGACTTCACCCCACACGGATTTACTCTGTCAAGACTTCACTGAACCTTCCAGATGTTCTTCCAGAGGCCAAGACCACCTTCATAATAGACTCCCTCAACCCATTCTTCTACATTCTCTGAAGTTGATGTCCTTATCAACAATTCCAAAGAATCCCCCTTATCTCATTGTTCTCGCAATCAGCACATTCTTTTTTTAATGAATGATAAATAAGCCAAACGCATATGACCTTGGGAAGGTAAAAGGGAATAAAGCAAAGGGACAAATTCAGTCATGCATTATCTACCCTTTAGATTTGCAAAGGGGTCGTGGGAGAGCTTCAAGGTGGTTTGAAGGCTGCATTAGAGACACCCCACGGTGAGCCCAGACAGTGAGGAGCTAGGAAATCCAGCCTGAGTGTCAGGCTAGTCAGTGATTATCTGCGTGACCTCAGAAAAGGGACTCTGCCCTCTGAGTGTGCCACTGGGAACTGGTGACCCAGTGGGGTTGTGCAAACAGGGAATGAGGGTAGAGAGCTGTGTTCGCTTGGCATGAGGCCCTTGCTACCCTAAGGCCCCTGCTGGGCTCATTGGAAGAAGCCATCAACCATGCCTGCTGGTGTTTGGGCTAGGGTGGCACAGCCACAGGAAGACTCATGGAGGCTGAGGCCTTGGGAATGGAACTTCAAGCATGTGCAGGAGCTTTCCTCAGGGAGAGAGGCATTTCAAGTGGAGAAGAGGGCTCGGCACAAGCCCTGAGGTGTGATGGGCAACAGGGAGTCACTGGGGATGGGACTGCTGGGCCCAGCGCACCTGCAGAACAACACCAGGAGAGAAGCTGAATGGGAGATGAAGACATCTGGTCTTTGGAGGCCTGAGTTTTGTTCGCAGGCACTGAGGAGTCAACAGAGATCTTCCCCTGGGGGTGACAAGGCCGCATTTGAGCTTCAGAGAGACCTTTCCAGCCACACAGAGGATGACTGCAGTGCGTAGGTCACAGAGGCCCGAAGACAGGAGCTCTAGGGATGTGGTAATCATCCTGCCTAGAGGCAGGAAGGGCCTGAGCTAAAGCAGTGGAGATCCCAGGACAAATTTGAGAAAGGAGGAGACAGATGTTATCACAGATGTTATCACAACATTGCCTGAGTCAGGGAAGCTGGTGGAGTGTTCTAGCACACCCTCTGGCCTTTGCTAAGACTTGCACTTTCCCCACACTTTAGATTTCTTCTGCAGGGAACAGAGCCTCCTCCAGGAAATGCTGGGCGTGGTGAGGGGACTTGGGCACCCCTTAGAAGACAAGGCAAAGATCCTGAGGGTTTCAGACCTTGTGTCTTCAGTGTGGAGTCAGGCGAAGGAAGGCCAGCCCCCAGGAAAGAGGAAGACGGAGCCCCTCCTGTGACCCCCCCATCTAACTCCCCCGCCCCCCGTGGAGCTGCTGGCTGCCAATACACCAGTCTGGGGTCTGAGGTGAGGGGAGGAGGAGGATGCTCCCTCCCTTCTCAAGACCCACTCAGTCTAGAAGACAGGCATTTCTTGCTATTTGACAGCAGAGAACTTTGTATGATGAAAACAACGAACAAGAAGAACTTTAGGGAGGATGGTGCTTTAGCAACAGGGTTTCTACAAAACGGATGAAGCTTGGGAACCTCTTTATGACATAGACTTTATTCCTTACTTTGTTGTGATGGCCTTGGCGACAGTGGGTTTGGGGATGTTTTGTTGTTGATCGGTATGTGTGTTGCCTCTGTTTGCCTCCATGTATCTGCATGTGCCTGTGTGTCTGTGTGTGTCCGTGTGTCTGTGAGACACAGAGGGAGCATATCCTACATCAATAACTTCCTTCCCTAAAGAGATGTTCTTTCTTGTCTTTCTAGTTATAAAACCCTTAAAACAGGGTCCACGATGGACAGCTTCCCTTACACACCACATGCCAGCGAGCTCCAGAATATGCAGTGCTGGGACTAGAAGGGCTCCCTTCTCAGGCCAAATCTCGGGGAGACACAGGTGGGAGGTGGGGTCACCGTCAGTCACTCAGGCCACCCTCCAACAGCAAACCACCACACTGCAAACATCGGTGGAGATGGGCTGGCAGCCGTTCCCACATGCAAGGAACTAACAATATGTAACCATGAAGATTCATAGAAGTTGATTTGAGATTCATTGATCTTAAATATCAAAATATGACAACATTCTATATGGACAGAGTCAGTTCCCAAGGGCCCAGAATTCTTTCCCCATTCTTTTTCATGCCTCTTCTTCATCCAAATGTCAACAGGCTTTCCAATCGACAGGAAAAGAAGGACCAAACATGGAGATGTCAACTTTCTTACATACAGGCTGTCTCTCCATGGCGGGTTGGACAGCACAGATATAAATAGGAGGGGGAATGGGAAGGAGGGTGGAGCACATGTCATGAGAGAGTGGCTTTATGTGCAGGCAGCAATTAAAGGAACCTGATTTGAAAACAGAAGTCTCCAAACCCACTGAGATGAATGTGGCAGAGTCATTTTGCAGGAATCCAATGAACGTTGCATTGCACTCCATGCTCAACCTCATCAAAGGACCTCATGGAGAAAGATTTTAAACCTTTTTTCCTATGCCACAAAGGAGTATGACCTTTCTGTGAGGAAACCATTGTGTAAGCAAATGAGACCTCTCTAAAGGCCAGGCTTCTAGCTCCGAGGAAGACTCAGTCACAGGGCCTGTCCTTCATCTCTGAGCCAGAAGCCTCTCTGGGGATATGACTTTCACTTCCCATTTGCTCATTCTCAGAGGCTGCTTGTCTGAGTGACAACATGGAGCTAAGGAGCCTGGGAAGATTTATTTGACCAGGAGAGTTTGGGAGCTGGCTCTTTTCTCTGGCAGCCGAAGAGACAAGTGGCTTCAGCTGAGGTTAGGCCCCAACAGAAACATGGGTCCAAGTGACACCCCACCCTTACCTCCTCCACACCTGTGACAGAGCCTCTGGGCCTGGTTGTCAAGACAGACATGAGCCGGTGTCTCCTTGCCAATCTCGGCCTCAGACAGTTGCCAACAATGAGCGCTCTGTACCTCACTGAGCCCTGTTTCTAGTTGAGGAAACATCTCTGCTTTCTACTTCTAGCTGACACTGGTGGCAAAAGCCTCCCAGGAGTGATTCTTGGAGAAAGAAGAGACTCCCATGTTGACTCAGGAGCACACAGGAAAGCCACTAACCCCTACCCCCCAGCAGTTAACCAGAAGTGAATCCTTCCTGTGCCCTCAAGTCCCAAAACCTCCTGGGTGGATGAAATCTGATGAAAGCCAGAAATGCTCTTTATAGAAGGTTGCCTGTGTCCACAAAAGCTTGCATGCAAGTTAAAGAAGCTTATAAGCTCAAAGAAACTCATCAAGGGACTATGGTCTCCCAAAGTTAGGTCAGTGCAGGGGCATGACCATTGCAGGGAGAGGGTCTCTATCCAGGGCCATGTGCTTCCCCTTCTTTCCCTGCAACAAGCAGAGAGCAGGACCCTCTAGGTACCTGGGCCTCTTTTCCTGGGCCTCAGGAAAGCCCAGGGGGCAAGTTATTCTCCACTGGTCCCTGCTTCCCAAAGCCAGATGCAGACAGGATGCTGATCTGTGGTTTGAAATGAAGATATTCTGCTTCTCATCAGCAGTGTGCTGGGGCCAACTCGTGCAGGTTTGTAAGAGTCAGTTGTTAAATTCCAGGGAACTTAGTGAGCCATTTGTTAAGCACATCTTATTCAAAATTAAACCATAAAAAATTAAAATTATTTAAAATCAAAATTAAATTATATAAAATACAATTAAATGAATTATATTTAAAACAAAGGCAATAAACAAGCAAATGTCCTCATTCCCCAGTTGTTTCACTACATTTCACTGTTATCACTGTTCTTTTTTCCTTTTTTTTTTTTTTTTTAACATTTATTTATTATTGAGAGACAGAGAGAGACAGAGTGCGATTAGGGGAGGGGCAGAGAAAGAAGGAGACACAGAATCTGAAGCAGCCTCCAGGTTCTGAGCAAGCTGTCAGCACAGAGCCTGACTCAGGGCCCGAACCCACGAACCGTGAGATCATGACCTGAGCTAAAGTCCGATGCTCAACTGACTGAGCCACCCAGGGGCCCCTGTTATCGCTGTTCCTGAGGGCATTTACATCAGCTGTGTCTATGAGGCAGAAATGCTGTGTAGTGGTGTGCTGCTGCACGTCTCTTCCTGGCCCCAGATTCAGCCAGGCCACGTTGGCAGGTTGAAATTGTCAGTCTGGAAGTGTTTTCACTACAGAAATAGAAAAGGACTTCGAAGGTTGATTTGTTTTTTGTTGATTTTTCAGACTTTCTCCTTTCTCCATGATGGAGAAAATGTTAAAATGATGTAGGTAATACTTTAAAATGTGCACTATTTATAGTTCTTTATAGCACAAAAGCATTGAGAAAAGTTTTTTGAGTAATTAAAAACTATTATCCAATTTAGCAAAGAAGCCATTAACATCACTGCCTCATGAATGCAATTACATGTCTCTGTCTCTTTGGTCTACTTACCATAACAAAAATATCAATGGACGTTCATGCCAACCCTATATATGTGTGTCAGTTGCAGCCATAGCTTGACCATGGATACAAGAATTTAGCAAAAGTCAACAAAAGCATTCTATGGAGAATCGATGGCTCTATGGTATTTATAACAAAGAGTATTATATTAAAATTTTAAAAATGTTTATCTATTGTTGAAAGAGAGAGAAAGAGGCAGAGCACAAGCAGGAGAGGGACAGAGAGAGAGGGAGATACACAATCTGAAGCAGGGTCCAGGCTCTGAGCTGTCAGCACTGAGCCCAACATGGAGCCTGAACTCACAAACTGGGAGAACATGATCTGAACCAAAGTCAGACGCTTAACCAACTGAGCCACCCAGGGACCCAAGAACATTACATATTTTATTATCATTTGTAAATTATGTGTTATATATTCTTTATACCAGTAAAATGTATAATAAACGTGTGTGTGTGTGTATGTGTGTGTATATGTGTTTCCCAGAAAGCTGGTTGTTGAATTTATCAGCATTCCACTGCTCTCAGTCTAGAAGGTACCTGTCTTAACCTCACCTCCCCCTGTTGCACTGACAAGTGCCAGGCAGTCCATCAGACAGACAGATAGCACAAAGGGGAAATGAGTCCTTTCCACATTAATGCATAGGGAAAAGTGATTTGAGCCTTTCCTATATATTACTTTTGATCCCATCTTCAAATGAAATAGGGTTTTTTTGTTGTTGTTGTTTATTTATTTATTTTGAGAGAGTGAGAGCAAGGGAGGGGCAGAGAAAGAAGGAGAAAGAGAAAAAATTCCAAGCAGGCTCTGTAGACACCGTTGCAGAACCTGACATGGGGCTCAAACTCATGAACTGTGAGATCATGACCTGAGCCAAAGTCAGATGCTTAACCGACTGAGCCACCCAGGCACCCCAATGTTTATTTGTTTTTGAGAGCAAAAGAGAGCAGGGTAGGATCAGAGGGGGGTGGGGGGGAAGAAGCTGAAGCAGGTTCCAGGCTCTGGGCTTTCAGCACAAAGCGTGATACGGAGCTCAAACTCACAGGCCGTGAGATCATGAGCTGAACCAAAATCAGTTGTTTAACCAATTGAGCCACCCAGGCGCCCCTGAAATAGTTTTTTTTTTAAATAAATATCTCTTTAAAAAGTCTGATCTACTATAGAAATGTCAGGAATTAAGGGAACTTAACTTGAAATAACTACATATAATCTTTGTAGCAGTACAAGGTGGAATATCTGTAAGAACAGGCAGTGAAACAAGCTGTGTTTGTATAACAGACCCGCAGCTGGTATCTCACCATAGGTGGTGCCCTTGTAGAAACAAAACAAAACAAACAAAAACCACAAGGAATTGGTCTATGTTTTGTACACAGAAAGGGAACTAGTTCTTACTGAACACTCATACCATGTATCAAGCTCTTTCAAAAATGCTGTTCTGTTTTAATTTATTCATTTTCTGGTGCTTCCAAAAAGATTTGAAGCCACTCATAAAAATAAATATGAAACTGTAGGAGAAAAAAACAAATGAAGAAATCAAGACCAAAGGGTAAATTAGGGCAGAAAAACAAATTTGAGGGTAAAGTTTGTACACAGAAATACAGACCATGAGCTGGGGCTACCCGATTGTAGGGTTGGATGCAAATTAGGCTCTCAGTGTCCTGGAGTCCAAAGCACAGAGTGGGACATGATCGGTTTGACGAGTCAGTGTCTTTAAGACATCCTTTGCTCTGGAGAAGCATGGATTTCCCAGGTTTGGAGTCTGAAAGTAATTATCCTGCAGCTGTTCTTAGGGTGACCCTGAGTGACATGGTGGACGGCAGTCTCAGTGGCATCTCAGCAACCATGACATAGTGAAGTTCCTCCCTTGTTTCATATAGCAGCTTTCAGCTGGAGCCTAGGATGGTGTGCCCTCACCACGAAAGGGTGCCCAAGCTTGATTCTGGAATGTATTCCCTGAACACTCCAAGCACTGAGATTCAGACACACAGCTCTCAGACTGACTAGCTTCATATGGGGGGAGAGGAGCAAGGAATACCCCAAATATCTAGATTCATGTCTCTCAGTCACATTGAACTCAAGGCTTTTTTGAAAAACATAACAAAACCATGGTCTCCCTTTTGCAGATTTCAAGATAAATATCATGCATAAAAATAAATGTTAAACATTACAATGTGAAATGTGCTTTTTCAAATTGCAAGGACTCCTCTGGTGGTTCTCATGTGGAGAACTCAATAGAATATAGGTGGAAATATTGTATACTCTTCAGTTTCAACTCAACTAAGAATTAAGGCTTTGGGAATTTATTCTTATATCCCCACGATGGGCTGCTACTAACAAATAAAGAAATAAGACTCCAGGGTAAAAGTAACCTACCTGAGTAATGCCAGTAGAGAATGAGATCAAACTGTTATTATTTCACAAAGACATTTGGTGACTAGTCCAAGGTCACAACCAGGAAGCAGCAGGGCTAAACCTTGAACTCAAGCCCTCTGGTCCACAGGCTGGCCATCCAGCCTCTCAGAGGCCATCCAGCTGAGGACCTCTCAGCCACAGCTGCTTTGTCATATTCCTATACCCAAGTTCTTTCTAATTCTGGGACCACAACACACTGAGAGATAAAATTAAATTATCATCACTAAATATTTGACTTGGTGATTCCAAATATTTGGGGTTAGTAGATTCTTTTGGAACTGTGATAGAAGCCAGGAGCACTCTGGAGAAGAGTATAAATGTCCAAAAAAGTTTGCAGATAAGTTCACAGAGCTCGAAGACTCCATGCAACTCATCAAGTTTCCATGGTCTTGGAGGTCAGAATTCCTGACCCACTAAGCACAAGTCATCTCATATTTTTGTAGACGCTACATGAACATGCACAAACACTTCTTGTGCTTGAGTGCCCCTGAGCATGAGGGCCTCCTTAAACTCTTAAACCTCCCAGGTGCCATGCTTGCCTCACTTTCATCCTAGCCCAGCAGCCTAGGTATCAAGGTATACAAAGAAGCCAGAAGAAAGGGAGCCTCCTTCTACCACATGATTTGGGAGACATCAGCCCTTTGGTGAGAAAGTGGTGAGCAGAGGTCATGCAGGGTCAGCAGGGACCATGGCGTAGCCTCTTCTATGCCTCAGGCTCTGGCTCCAATCATCTTGTTTAATTTAATTCTCATATCTGTGCTTGAACCTGGGTGCACCTGCTCCCATTTTATAGAGAACTGGACCATTTGCTCACACCCCCCAGCTGGAAGTGGCAGAGGTAGGTCCTGGTGCAGAACTGGCTGGCCCCAAGGCCCAGCACCTTCCTCTGGCCAGCACCACCTTGCAGACACCTGCTGACAGCCATCTTCTTCCGCAAGGGCCTCCTTAGCTCATAGGGCTAAGGGCGATCATTAAATCTTACATGTTTTTCCTCCTTTGAGCTTTCTTCCTCATGACCTAATCTTTACTTGCTTTCAAGAACTTGTCCTTGTTTCTTTCACTCAAGGGCCATTTTGCAGGGTACCATCCCTGAGCCAGAAACTGTCCTGAGTGCTGGGATCCAGAGAGGGGTGAAAGGGGGACTGCTCCCTGTTCTGGAGGAGCTCAGATCCAGAACTCTTGCAAACAAGTAGCCCTAAGCATGTGCTGGAGGTTCACAGGGACACAGGAATGGATTTGGGCATTGGTGAGTCCCAGGCCGAGGGAACAGTGGGAGCACTGACTTCCCCTCGTCTCCCCCTGCATTTCAGAGCAGCACATGGCTGGCCCAGTGAAAGTGCATATGAGCTAGCAGTGGGGGGAGCAGAAGATGTGACAGGGAAGGTACTTTAGGCCCAGTGGTAATCACAACTCTTGGTTGTGATCTTCATTTAAGTGTTGTGATTTTTATCTAAGTGCTGTCTTCTTACAGCTTCATGATTCTTTCTTCTTTATCTCTTGCTTTCTCTAATCTGGCTGGTACATCACCCTAGAATGAGGGCACACCTGCTCCACTGGGCCTGGTGGCGGGGGGACTGTAGGAGGGTGGGGTGGGGTCAGGTTTCTCCATCTCCCCTGTTACCTCCCCACACACCTGAACCTTCCAAACAAGGATGCTGGCCTCTGGTGGCTCTGTCCAGCTGCTGCAGATTCTAGGGCAACGCAATGAGCTCCCAAGCCCAGGGTGTCACTCCAGCAGGAGCCACAGGCCACAGCTTTGCTTAGGGGATTACTTTCCAGCACAGCTCATGGCTGCTTGGCTGGCCACAGATTGTGTGGGGGTGGTTGGCCCAGAAGATGGCAGATTCCATCCTGGTATTCCACACAGAGTTGGGGCCCTCACTGGCCTCCATTCTGACCTTCTACTTCCTCACTGAGGAGAGGTCAGGTTGGCATCTCTGGGCATGCACATGGAGGCTTGAGAGTCTGAACCAGCACAGACAGCTCTGCTGGGCAAACAGAGGGTGGGGTACTTAACGCTAAAGTCCCTGACACAGACTGAGGGCTCAACACATGTGTGCTGAATGCAAGAATAAATAAATGATGAGAAATGCCACAAAAAGAAATATAGAAGTTTCTAGGACTAAGGTTGGGAGAGACAATGGTAAAAAAAAAAAATGCAAAAGGCTATGTTCCAGAAACTTCAAAGAGAGGGTAGGGACCACTCGGCCATGGATTCTGGTTTCCCCAAGCATGTTCATGTTTTGACCACATCTGCTCTAGAGCGGAATGAGTATAATTTTTTTTAGCTCTTTGTTTTGAATAATTTTCAGTTCATAGAAAAGTTACAAAGATAGTGTAGAGACTTCCCATATATCTTGCACTCAGCTTCCCCTAACATTGTCATCTTACCTAACCATGGTACACTTGCCAGAAATTCGCATAGGCACAATGGTATTAATTAAACTCCAGGCTATATTTAGATTTCACCTATTTTTCATTAAGGACTTTTCACAAAGATATTTGGTGACTTGTCCAAGGTCACACCGCCAGGAAACGTCCAATTCCATCCCAGATGTTAATTCCAGGTTTAGTTGCCATGTCTCCTTACTCTCCTCTGATATGTAACAGCTTCCCCATCTTTCCTCATTTTTCATGACTTTGACAATTATGAAGGTCAAATATTTTGGAGATTGTCCCTCCCTTTGGGTTTATCTGATGTTTTCTCATGATGAGATTGAGGTTAAGGGTTTGGGGAAAGAATAGCACAGAGGGGAAGTACTTTTCTCCTTTCACCACAGCCAAAGTTACACAATATAACACGTCTTATCCCTCGAGACATTAACTTTGACCACCTGCTTAAGGTGGGATTTGCTGGCATTCCCCACTATAGTTACTGTTTTTCCCTTTCCATACTTTATTCTAAGTCCCTTCCACACTCAAGGTAAGTGGAGTCAAGCTCTATCTAGAAAGGAGAAGCATCTACACATATCACATGGAATATTTCTCTATAACTATGGAAGCATGATGTTTATTTATTTCTGAGAGTGGGAGGGAGAAAGAGGGAAGGAGAGAGGGGCAGAGAGACAAGGAGAGAGAGAATCCCAAGCTGACTCTGTGCTGCCAGTGTAGCCCACAAGGGCTCAAACTCATAAACCATGAGATCATGACCTGAGCCGAAATCAAGAGCCAGACACTTAATAGACTGAGCCACCCAGGCACCCCGATGATAACAATTCTTTAGTTCCTTGGTAATGTGGATAGTGAAAGCAGTGGTCAATTGCAAAATGACTAGAACTGTTGTCAAAATCTTAGAATTGGGAGTGTGGGTTAAATGGGTGATGGGAATTAAGGAGGGCACTTTCGGGGATGATTACTGGGTGTTACATGTAAGAGATGAATCACTGGGTTCTATACCTGAAACCAAGACTACACTGTGTGTTAATTAACTTGAATAAAAAAAAAAAACAAAAAACAGGACCCCCCGAAAAACCCAACAACTTAGAATTTTAAAAAATACTCTCAAAATATGTTATCAACTGTTCTTTTCTTCTCAGAAATGGATCTCTTAGCCAAAAAATCATCATTAAACATATTTCATCATCTGAACCCTGATGTCTAAGTAATGGTAAACCTTATGTGAAAACAAACATTTAGAAAGGGCAACAACAAATCATTTATGTTGCGCCAGACTGACAGCCCCGTCCATCACTGCTAACCTCTATTATGTCTACCTCTTAGGTACCATTACCTTGGTTTATAGAAAGGCTGGGTAACTTGCCCAGAGCCCCTCCCCCCACACAGCTGGCAAGCGCATGCCCACCCATGTTCCCACCCCAGAGTCTTCTCCTGTCTTTCCTCTGTGGTGCACTCCCCGACTTTTCCAGCCTAGAAACCCCAAGAAGCACAATCTACCTGGATGGATGAGCTTTCATTAAAAAAGGAAAAAGAGGGGCGCTTGGGTGGCTCAGTCAGTTAAGTGCCCAACTTCAGCTTAGGTCATGATCTCACAGTTCGTAAGTTTGAGCCCTGCATCGGTCTCTGTGCAAATAATGCATAGCCTGGAGCCTGCTTCACATTCTGTGTGTGTGTCTTTCTCTGCCCCTCCCATACTTGTGCTTGAGCTCTCTCTCTCAAAAATAAATAAATGAACATAGAAAAATATTTTTTTTAAAAAAAGGAAGAAAGAAAAAGAAACACATAAACACACACAACCAAAAACTCTCCAAAGTAGAAACCAACAAACAATGGGACAATCCATTTACAGATATGCTCAGATCATGTTAATGTCTTCTCTCTCTGTAACATCCAGAGTGATGTTCCTGCCCATTCTCCCAACAACAGGCCTCAGGACACTGTTTGCACATTTTAAAAGAATAAGATGGTCAAAGAAATAGAAGATGCAGTCTTACCTTGACAAATGCTCAGTAGCTTTTCACCATAGCTTTTTAAATCCCATCACCCTTGTGAATAAGCAGACTTCTAGCTATAACCAGCAACTTCTGATGCAATCCCAAAGAAAAAGCCCATGCCTGTTGTCTCAATCAGTTCACGTAGCTCGTGGCTTCCTGTTGGCGGCGAGCACCAGGCAGAGGTGGCCAGCTCCGGGGTCTGTGGTCAGAGCTTCACCAGCTTCCCCGAAGGAGCTCCGCCCCTCCCACTGAGCTCTTTGACGGCTTCTGTGGGTTCACTGGGTCCAGGGGGCACCACTGACCCAGAAAAGCCTGGGAGGAAGGACTGCAAGCAGCTGGTCTCTCTCAGGCCCTGGGCTCCACTCATCCCAATGACCCTCTGCCACTAGAAAGTTTTCTCATGGGGTTTTGGTTTAATAACATGGGTGGTGCTTTCTTGTACCAAAATGGGCAGAGTTAGTAAACCTCCAAGCTAAGTCTACAGGGTATTTCGTTCTGCCTTGCAGAGCAAGACAGGAAAGAGCTTGGTCTCTGCTGCCTTGTGTCATCTATAGGATCCTGGGCAGCTGTTCCCTCAGCCTTGTTGGTTTTGTTTTGTCTTCCAAATAACACCGATGACGCCCAGCCCAGAGATACTGTGGGCACAAATGATAGAATGGGTGGGAATGATGGGCACAAAATTGGCCCATCAATAAAAATGTGATTTCTCATTTCTAAAAAAAGTGGTGCTCTAGTCAGAATCATTGATTCTGATTGCAGAACCTCTTCATTGCTGCCACTTCACATGACTCTGAAAACTCAGGGGAGCAGAGAATGATGGAACTAACCATCTGGCGTGGCGAGGTCCTGCCTGTCCTGCACTACACCAGCTGAGGGACCGACAGGACAGAAAGGTTACTGAGACAACCTCAGGGGGCTTGCGGGTCCAGCCAGACGTGGTAAGCCACTGGTCACCTGCTTTGTGACCCAGGACAGAAGGGAGCCCATGGCCATGCTCCTTTCCTGCCTTTAAGTCTGGGAACATTGGCCAAGACATAATTTGGAAATGCTTGCTTTACTCCTGGCCTGGGACCACAGTCCAGATCTCAGTTTTCTCATGGATTTTAAGACTAAGACAATAAGTTGCTGGGAGTTTTCAGTAAGAAAGAGCTTTGTGACAGATGTTCATAGCAATAGCAGCAGCAAGTTAGAGTTTTGGGGTTCTAAGACACCTTGGAAACAATCTGCTTAATTTCTCCAAAAAGTTTTTGTGACAATAAATGGATTAAAGCATAAAACATAATATCTATTACAGTATTTAGCACATAGTAAACTCCAAATAACTGGTAGCTGATGTGAATATGCCTAATCTAAATTCCAAATCTAATCCTTAACACTGCTTTGTTTTCTATCCTTGGTAGTGAAGAGCCCAGAACAGCATACAGAACCACTTGTGCTCAATGAATCATAGCTCTTACTTATTTATTATTTGTTCATCTCCTGATACCTGAGAGTTGGATACAAGCATTAAACACAAGTTGAAAGAATCTCAAACTCCTTAAGCGTATGATTTAAAAAATTGCTGACTTGAGATGAGATTATTTAGTCTTGTTATTTCGATTCAATTAACACAACAGATTCTGTAAATGTTTGCTCTCTGATAAGCACACGTTAGAGGCTGAGGGTAGAGATATAAATAAGCATGACACTCCTCTGAGGGAGTCAGCCTACGGAGGTTGGGAAGGGTGTCTGGTAGACAGACATTATAATGGATATGGTAAGTGTGGCTATAGGAGCCCAACAAGGCAAAGTAGTAGAACAGAGGCAGGAGCGTTAGGAGCATCAGAGATTATTGGGGGGAGTTACCAAGGAGATGGTTTAGAGCATGATTTGTGACTAAGAATCCTTTAAACTCTCAGAGGCAGATACTAGGTTGAGTCCTCTACTCAGTGATACTGCCTGAGTTATGTCCAATTATGTATAATTAAAGAAATGACTAAATAAGTGATTTTTAGACAAAATTTTATATCGAGAGTATAATGGGGAACAAGAAATCAATCCTCCTAAGGAAAAAATCTATTTTCCTCTGACTCTGGTTCACCTATTCAAGATTGGAGTGCAAGGGGATGTGAGTTTGCATGGAGGGGAGGGTAAGCAGGCCTCTCTGTGGTCTGGAAAAAAAGTATCACCTTTCTATCCACCTCCAGAGACAGGGCTTCAAAAAAACCAAAAATGGATTCTAGTAGCCACTCAGAAAAGAACAAGGAAATGACCTTGCTCTTGGGTTTCACATGTCTGAGCAGAAGTGAAAATTAATTTCAGCCATTTTCACTCTCACAGAGTCATAGAATCCATGAGAAAAGGAGATGGGAGGTGGGGGCAGGACCCAGGGGAGAAGATAGGAAGCAGTGAAACGTGTTAGGTGAGACCAGAGTGTCATTATTAGACATGTGTGTTAGAGAACCTCAGAGAGGGCTTTTATGGCTGCACTGAGACTGAACTCTTAAACCCCCCCATTTACTGTTCAGCCTCACTAGCTCTCCCATTTATTTTTGTACTTTTTCGGTGACTTATGCAAAATTTGGAGCTCTCCTTCCATATATCTAGGCCAGTCTCCTGTCACCAGTACGTTTCTGATCAAAACCAAAAGCTGTGGGCAATAAAATATTTGAGTAGAAGAAACATTAAAATAATCCAGTCCAAGATTCACTGCAGGAATTGTGGTGTGAGCACCTGGGCAATCTCTCTTTGAAGAAAACAAGTATAAAACTAGACACAGTTGTTGAAACCAACCATCTCAGGGCACTGTAAAATGACCAGAGGCAAATAACAAATTAAGAAGGTTTAATCTTGGGGTTTCTGGATGGTTCAGTTGGTTAAGTGTCTGACTCTTGATTGTGGTTCAGGTCATGATCTTGTAGTTCATGAGATGGAGCCCCACCTAGGGCTCCGCATTGACAGTGTGGAGCCTGCTTTGGATTCTCTCTGTCCATTCCCTGTGCATGCATGTGTTCTCTCTCCCTCTTTCTCTCTCAGTATAAATATATAAACATTAAAAAAAGAGAAATGTTTAAACTTGAAAAACTGCTACTACATTAGAATGACCATGAGTCTGTGGTCTTCTTGCTTACTGGTTCTACTGTTTTTCAAGTGGGAATGAATGGCAAGCTTGGTTTGAGGGCTGTTAGTGAAAACCAGTAGCTTTACCAGCTAGTGGTGACAGATGTGGTCTGTGATGTGGAGATGAAAATCAGTAGTGTTATGGGTTAGAGGTCATGGAATCAGTTCTAGACAGGAAGTGAAAATCTGCAGCTTTACTTGCCTGAGGTTATAGCCTCTGTTCAGAGTGGGCAGAAAATCACTCAGAGAGCCATAAAAAGGCTGGGCTAATAAACACCCCATACACCTTTGACTGACTGCTATAATATGCATGAGTTGGGGAGAACTGAGAGAGTGAAGTAAAAAGTGAAAGCCAAAGGAAACCTAAAAACTTTCTGTAGATTCGAATTTGTTCCTCCAACCACACATAGCTGGGGCAGCAGAAGGCAGAAGGTTTACATATTCAAGGTGTCTGAACATACCTTCTGTGCAAATAATTGCCTGACCATTAAACAATGCAGAAGCAAGGGTTACCCTTAGAAAGCTAGACTAAAAAGCAAAATAAAATACTAAGAATAAAAATGCACAGTGGTACCACTGCCTGCACACCATGGAGGAAAAAATAACTTCACAATTTAGGTGTAGATAAGTTACTAAAACAAAAAATTCAACAACTTTCAAGAAAACAAAATAGAATTCAGAGTCACTACAATGTCCAATTTTCAACCAAAATTACCATACATGCAAAGAAATAGGAAATTGTGACCAGGAAAAAAAAATTAGTCTGATTCTAAATGAGCCCAGATGTTGGATTTAGCAGACAGACTTCAAAGCAAATATTAGAGTTATGTTCAAGGAATTAAAGAGCAATATGCTTGGGGTGCCTGGGTGGATCAGTTGATTAAGAATCTGACTCTTGATTTCACCTCAGGTCATGATCTTACAATCATGAGATTGAGCCCTGTGTCAGGCCCCATCCCTGTCATGGAGCCTGCTTAAGATTCTTTCTTCCTCTGCCCCTCTCTCCTGCTTGCACTTCCCCGCCCCCCTCTAAAGAAATAAAACAAAAATAAATCAATAAATAAAAATTTTTTAAAAGGACAATATTCTCAAAAACTGAAAGGCATTTATGTTAAAGAGCCAAGAAAAAAGGAATCTCAACAGAGAAATGGAAATTATACAAAAAGAATCAAATATATTTTCTAGAGCTAAAAACTACAAAAACTAACTGAAAATTCACTACATAAGTTCAATAGCAGATCTGAGATGGCAAAGAAAGAAGCTACAAATTTGATGACAGAGCAATACAAGTCATCCAATCCAAATAACAATAGCAAACAAACAAACAAACAAACAGAACTTTAGAGATCTGCTTGACAATTTAAAGGGTTCAAATATCAATTTAATAGAAGCCCCAAAAGAGAGGAAAAAGAAAAAGGCACAGAAAAATTATTTGAAGAAAACATGGTTGAAAACTCCCCAGTGTTAATAAATGACATTAACTCAAAGAGTTAATGCTATCATCTGAATGCTTGTGTCTCTCCAAATTTCATATGTTGAAACCTAATGCCCAGTGGGGTGGTTGTTTAGGTAATAATTAGGTCATGAAAGTGGAACCTCATGTAAGTTGGATAGAATCAAATTCCCTCAATAGTCTTTATCTGGGATAGAATGAAAATTAATTCCATTATAAAACAGGCCCAAGAGAGCCCCCCTTCCCTTCCACCATGTGAAGTTACAGTGGAAACATAACCACCTATGAAGTGGGTCCTCACTAGACACCAAAGCTGCTGGCACCTTGATCTTGGACTTCCTAGCCTGTAGAACAGTGGAAATAAGTTTATGTTGCTTAAAAGCCACGTAGTCTATGGTATTTTGTTATAACAGCCCAAACAGACAAGGACAATCAAGAAACTGAGTGAACTAGGGTTGCAGAGTGTCTCAGTTAGCTAAGCATCCGACTTCAGCTCAGGTCATGATTTCATAGTTCATGAGTTTGAGCCCTTCATTGGGCTCTGTGCTAACAGCTCAGAGCCTGGAGCCTGCTTCCGATTCTGCGTCTCCCTCTCTCTGCCCCTCCTCCACTCATGCTCTCTCTCTCTCTCTCTCTCTCTCTCTCTCTCTCTCTCTCTCTCTCTCTCAAAAATGAACATAAAAAAAAAAGAAAGAAAAGAAAAGAAATTGAGTGAACCTAACATAAATACAAAGAGAACCACACCTAAACATCATGGTTAAAATACAGAAACCAAAGAAAAAAGATAATCTTGCAAGAAGAGGAGGAAAAATAATGTATCACCTATATGGCAACAATATAACTTATGGTTTTCTTCTTATTGGAAATAATGGAGGCAGGAAAGCAGTGGAATAACATATTTAAAATACTAAAAGAGGGGTCCCTGGGTGGTTCAGTCAGTTGAGTATCCAACTCTTGATTTCAGCTCAGATCACAATCCCAGGGTCATGGAATTGAGCCCTACATTGGGCTCCAGGCTGAGCATGAAACTTGCTTAAGACTCTCTCTCCCTCTGCCCTTCTCCCTAGCTCATGTACTCTCTCTTTCTCTCTCTCTCTCAAATAAAAAAATAAGTAAAAACTAACAAAAGGTTACCACCTAAGAATTTATTATCAAATAAAACTATCTTTAAAAATGGAGATAAAGTAAATCATTTTCCAGATAAAGAAAACTGAAAGAATTTGTTTTTTATCTAAGTTACAGTACAAAAAAAACACCCCAAAACCCTAAAAGAAATTCTTTTAGCTGAAAGAAACCAGATGGTAACCAGTTCACAAAGAGGAAGTGAAAGTTACTGGGAATGGCAACCATGATGGTAAATAAAAAATACATATACAATAATATAAATATATATTAAGTTTTCTTCTCTTTTTAAAAACACATAGGACTGTTCAAATCAGGAATGATAACATCAGATTGAGGGTTTATAACACATATACATGAATATGACAATAATAACATGGGGGGATGTGAAATGGAACTACACTAAAGCAAAGTTTCTTTTCTCACCCAAAAAAATCAGTTTTAATTTAAAGTAGATTGTCATAAATTGAAGATGCATATTGTAATCCCCAGAGCAGCGACCAAAGAAAAAAAATTCAAAGAAACTTAGTTAAAAGTAAATCAAGAGGAGATCTTAGCAAGTTAGCACACTAGGACATCTCAATGCTTGTCCCTCACATAAAAGACAACAACCACAAAAGTATAGAATAAAGAACTACAAACAGGTGAAAATAGCCCTGGGAAAAATCTGAAATACAGTGAAGAACTTGCAGCAACTTGGTGGAGCACAAATCCAAAAATGGCTGCATAGAAAAGCATAGAAAGTATCTTATCTAGACCACCCTACACTCCAGTCTGACATAACTCAGTACACCAAGAGAGATTCCCTCAACTTGACCTCCCCACATTGGGAGAAAAGAGATCAAGAGCATCCCAGCACCCCTTACCACTGCTGCAGACACCCAAAGCTTTCACCACCAAAGACATCCACAGTATTTATTGGTGCTGCCTTCAGATGATGAAGCTGCCTGGAGTTGATACTCTGGATACTGCTGTGCTCCCCACCCAGAGAAGAAGCCACTGCTCTGCCCCTCCCCAAGAGAGCCATTGCCATGCTCCCTGCCCTGAGAAGGTGCTACTGCTGCATCCCCCACTCCGCCTACTCAACAGTAACACTCAGACCTTAGCTTAGCAGCTGCTCCCTGTACAGTCATGCCTCAATGGCCGGACCGCTACAACTGTACCTGTGTCCTTGGTCCCAGAGCCATGACCACTTGACATGTGCTTACATCATAGACACCAGTGCTCCTGCTGCAACAAGCACGTCTGTACCCCAGACCCTGAAACTACAGCTGCCCTGCACACGCTCATGCACCACACCTGGCACCATGATCACTTAAATGTGCATCAGACACTGGTACTACCACTACAGTGAGAATGACTGCATGCCAAACCAAGCACCGAGAAAGATCTTCTGGCCTACAACAATTACTTGTGGGGAATAAAAAGAACAGGAGGACCCCAACAACCTTTGCCAACATGGACTCCAACACATAAGGACCTATCACCATCACAGAAAACACCTGCCACTTTGGGTGCTAAGAACCTCTTTGTTGTTGTTGGTCTAAGCTTCCAGAGACACATAGAGACTACACTACTGTGTCTTCCTCAGATCTGGAGCTAAAACTATGCCCCCCAGAGCTGGAGCCATAGCATCTCACCCAGCCAGTGCCCTAGAACCCAACCACGGGTGAAGTTCTTTCCCCACTAAAGCCAGTTCATAAAGTGTGGAAGATGTTATTGATTCCTTAAATGTGCAGATATCAACACAATGCTCTAAGGAAAATGAAATATCAAGGAAACATGACACTATAAAAGGAGCTCAAAAACTTCTCAATAACTGAACTCAAAGAAATGGAAGTCTATGAATCTATGATAAAATAATTATTTTAAGGAGGCTTAGAAGCTATGAGAGAATACAGATATGTAACTCAGTGAAGTCAGGAAAACAATACATAAATAAAATGAGAAGTTTAACAAAGATATAGAAATCATTGAAAAGAACTCAGCAGCTGGAGAACATAATTAATAAAATGAAAAATTCAATAGGCAGCATCACAGCAGACTTGATCAACTAAAATAATCTGCAAAATAAAGACTTGACAATTTGAAATTATCTAGGTAGAGAAGAAAAAGAAATGAAAAAACAGTGAAGAAAATTTGTATGATTTACAGGAAACCAACAATTGAATCAATTTATGCATTATGGGATTTCTGGAAGGATGAGAGAGACAACTTATTTTAAAATATAATGGTTGAAAACAGACACATGATACGATGCTCAACGTCACTCATCATCAGGGAAATACAGATCAAAACTACACTGAGATACCACCTCATGCCGGGCAGGTGTGAACGAATCTGGATACTATAGATGCTGGCAAGGATGTGGAGAAATGGGCACCTTCTTACACCTTTGGTGGAAATGTAAACTGGTGCAGCCACTCAGGAAAATAGTGTAGAGATTCCTCAAAAAATTAAAAATAGAACTACCCTATAACCCAGCAACAGCACTGCTAGGAATTTACCCAAGGGATACATGAGTGCTGATGCATAGGGGCACACATACCCCAATGTTCATAGCAGCACTTTCAACAAAAATCATGGAAAGAGCCTAAATGTCCATCAACTGACAAATAGATCAAAAATATGTGGCTCATCTATACAATGGAATACTACATGGCAATGAGAAAGAATGAAATCTGGCCATTTGTAGCAACATGGATGGAACTTGAGAGTGTTATGCTGAGCAAAATAAGTCAGGCAGAGAAGGACAGATACTATATATTTGCACGTATCGGTGGAATAGGAGGAACTTAACAGAGGACCATGGGGGAGAAGAAGAGGAAAAATAACGGGAGAGGGAGGGAGGCAAACCATGAGAGACTCTTGAATGCTGAGAACAAACTGAGGGCTGATGATGGTGGGGGAGAGGGGAAGGGGGATGATGGGCATGGGGGATATGTATATATAATGCCTGAAAAATTATCAAATCTTGGTAGGAGAAAGGACATCTAGATTCATGAAGCTCAAAAGTCCCTAAATAAGCTTAACCTACAAAGGACTACATCAAGACATATTATAATCAAATTGTCTAAAGTCAAGGACAAAAAGAACTTTGAAAGCAGCAAGAGAAAAGAGACTCATCACATATAAGGAAATCCCCATATGACTATCAGTGATTTCTTAGCAGAAATCTTGCATTCCCAGAGAGACTTGGGTAATACATTTAAAGTACTGAAAGAAACATCTGCCAACCAAGAATACTATAACCAGTATAGTATCCATTAAAAGTGAAGAAGAGATAAAGTTTTCCCAAGAAACAAAAACTGAGAGAGTTCATCACCACTAGACATGACTTAACAATAAAGCTCAAGTTCTTCAAATTGAAACAAAACACGCTAAATAGGATTGCATAAAATGAAAAAAGCTTCTGCACAGCAAAGGAAAAATATCAATGAAGTGAGAAAACTGTCTATGGAATGGATGAAAATATTCACAACACATGTCTGATAATATATAAGGAACTGAAATATATAAGGAATTCATACAACTCAATAAAAAAACAAAACGAAACAAAAAAACAAACAAATTAAAAAAATGGGCAAAGACCTGAATAAACATTTCACAAAAGAAGACATACAAATGGCCAATAGGTACATGCAAAGGTGCTCAACTTCACTAGTCATCACAAAAATGCAAATCAAAACCACAATAAAGTATCACTTCACATTTGTTAAAATGGTTATTATCAGAGAGACTAAAGATAACAAGTTGGCAAGGATGTGGTGAAAAAGGAATCTTTGTACACTGTTGGTGAGACAGTAAATTGTTACAGGCAATTATGTAAAAACAATGTGGAGTTTCCTTTAAAAATATAAAAAAATTAAATTACATTATGAATCCACTTCTGAGTGTATATCTGAAGGAAATGAAATTGGTATTTCAAAGAGAATGTCATTCCCATGTTGATTTCAGCATTAAGTTCACAGTAGCCAGGATATAGAAACAAAGTGTTTGTTGAATTTATCCATTGATAAATAAAAGTTTAGTATATATTAAAAAGAAGGAAATCCTGCCAGTTGTAACAACATGGTAATAAATAAATGAATAGCTAAATAAAGCTGAGGGAAAAAGTAAAGAGATATTAAAATGATATACCAAAAATATTTTTTAATACAAAAGCAGGCAATAAAGGATGAACAAAAGAACAAAATGGAGATGAGACAAGTAGAAAACAAATAGTAAAGTTATAGCTCTAATTACAAATAATTGCATCAAATATAAATGTATTAAACATTTCAATCAAAAGACAAGGTTCATTTAATAGAGACGGGAAAAAAGCAAGCTCCAACCCAATGGTAGCTACAAAACATGCACTTTAAATTAAGACTAACAGTAAAGCTAGACCAACAAGTAAATTAAAAGTAAAAGATAGAAAAATATATATGCTGCAAACAATATAACTGGAGAGTCTATATTAATATCAGACAAAAAAGACATTAAGGCAGGGGCTATCACTGAGAAAAGAGAGTTATTTTATAGTAACAAAATGTGAGTAAAGCTAGAAGATGCACAAAATTATAAATGTGTATGCACTTACAAAACAACAACAATAACAACAACACCCTGAAGCATATGAAGTAAAATCTGACAGAATTAAAAAATGGTTTAAGGGCACCTGGGTGGCTCAGTTGGTTAAGTGTCCAACTTCAGCTCAGGTCACAATCTCATGGTTCGTGGGTTTGAGCCCTACATTGTGCTCTGTGCTGATAGCTCAAAGCCTTGAGTCTGCCTTGGATTCTGTGTCTCCTTCTCTCTCTGCCTCTCCCCTACTCACACTCTATCTCTCTCTCTCTCAAAAATAAGCATTAAAAAAATCTTTAATGTAGTTTATAATACAAAAATTACAGTAAAAATTTTGATAGTATTCTTTCAGGAATTGATAGAATAAGTAGAAAGAAAATCAGTAAGGTTAAGACCTGAGAAATGCTATCAACTAATTCAATTTATTTATTTATTTATTTTAATTGTTTAATATTTTATTTCTTTTCTTTTTTTAAAAACAGTTTATTGTCAAGTTGGTTTCCATATAACACCCAGGGCTCATCCCCACAAATGCCCTACTCCATGCCCAAAACCCCCTCCCTTCGCTGCCACCCCCATCAGCCCTCAGTTTGTTCTCAGCATTCAAGAATCTCTCATGGTTTGCCTCCTTCCCTCTCCCCCACTACTTTTCCCCTTCTTCTCCCCCACGATCCTCTGTTAAGTTCCTCCTGATCCTCGTATACATGCAAACATATGGTACCTGTCCTTCTCTGCCTGACTTATTTTGCTCAGCATAACACCTTCAAGTTCCATCCATGTTGCTACACATGGCCAGATTTCATTCTTTCTCATTGCCATGTAGTATTCCATTGTATAGATAAACCACATCTTCTTGATCTATTCGTCAGTTGATGGACACTTAGGCTCTTTCCATGTTTTGACTACTGTTGAGAGTGCTGCTAGAGAGAGAGAGAGAGACAGCATGAGCAGGGGAGGGTCAGAGAGAGAGGGAGATACAGAATCTGAAACAGGTTCCAGGCTCTGAGCTGGAAGTCAGCACAGAGCTCAACGCGGGGCTCAAACCCACAAGCCATGAGATCATGACCTGAGCTGAAGTCAGTCGCTTAACCAACTGAGCCACCCAGGCGCCCCTCAACTAACTCAATTTAACTGATGTGTATAAACTCACCACCCAGCCACATCAGAATACCCATTCTTTTCAAGTCAGTATGGGACATTTATCAGGAGAGACCCTATGCTAGGACATAAAGCAAGCTTCAGTGACTGAAAAGATTAAAATTATACAAAGTATTTTCTCCAACCACAAGGGGTATTACATTAGAAATCAATAATAGAAATAAAACTGGCAAATCTCCAAAATATGTGGCAATTGAACAACACATTTCTAAATAACTTCAGGAAAAGAGAAATTAGAAGGGGAAATTAGGAAATATCCTGACCTGAATCAAAATTGGAAAAAAGCACATCGAATTTTATGGCAGAACAAAAATTTATAGCTTTAAATGTCAACATAAGAAAAGAAATATCTAAAATCAATGAAAAAGAAAAATAAGTCAAATCTGATGTAAGTAGAAAAGAGGAAATAATAAACAGAGTAGGAATCAATGAAATAGAAAGCAAACTAATAAAAAGAGAAAATCAATGAAACCAAAAGGTAATTTCAATCAGAAAAGACCCCATTTTCAATAAAGAATCCCCAGAAGATTCAGAAATTTAAAATGAGGGTAAAAGTTTGCAAAAAAGAGAATAATTGATGAAAGTTTGCTCAAAAAGCAGTTAGACTCCACCCCCCTGCTTTTTCTGTCCTACTCAGCATACATACTTCAAATAAATACAATGATAACATACACCTTGGCATTTGCCTCTCCTCATCCCAGCAAAAGACTGGAGGTTTATTCTCTTGTTGAGGTTACAGCAAAGGGGTTCTGTACTGGAAAACTCCAGGCACAATTGAAGACACAACTTATATATTGATCTCAGAGGGAGTAAGTGAAAACTTGCTTACTGAAGATTGAGAACTGCCAACGTCAGCTTTCTTCCCAACTCTATGCAAAGTACAGGCATCCAGGCCTATGCTTCCAAGCTGGAGAGTAGAAAGGTCTTTCTTCGGTACTCTGACCAGCCCAGAGTCTAAAGATGCTATCATGAAGAGTTTCCATGGAAACAGTCCAAGTCATAACATTCTATATTGACAACAGTCCTGCCCACCCCACCCCCACCTCTGACCCATGGGCTCGGGGCTTCCAAAGAGGTTTTCTGAGTACACCACTCTGAAATATGAGCAACCAATCAAGAATAAGTATTTGACAAAAAGAGTCTATTCACTACATCACACAAAAACAAAGCAAACAGGAGGGAAAAGAAAACAAGTTGGAGGAAACAGAGCCTATGCAGGAAGGGGCAACTTCGAAAAGACTATTACTGATATTCTTAGAGAGTTAGCAGATAATACTGAAGCATGAAACCAGAAAAACAGGATGTTTAAAAAAAGGAGAAACAGAGAGTTTAAAAATAAAAAGAGCCTTAGGAATCAACAAAGAAATGGAAGGGTTGAATGGTAAAGCTGAAGAAATCTCAAAGAAACAGAGAGAAAGAGAAAAGATAGAGAAGAGAAGTGAAAATGAAAGAACTATAAAGAAGGTCCAATACCTTCTCATTTGAAGGTTCAAATAACAACACGAACAAAAACCTCACAAACATAGAAAAATAAAACAGAAAGGAGAAAATCATCAAAAAACTAGTTAAAGAAAATGTCTGAGTTGAAAGACATAAGTTTCCAGATTGAAAAGGCCCATTGAATGTTCAGCTCAGTGGATAAAGATAAACCTACACCCATGCACTGCATCACAAAATCTCAGAACAATGAGGTAAAAGGAACATCCATACATTTCTGGATAGAAAACCAGTGAACAGAGGACCAATGGCCAGAAAAGCTCTGAACTCCTCAAAGTAACACTAAAAGCTAGAAAGTACTGTAATAACATCTTCTAAATTCAAAGGGAAAGCTATTTCCAACTTAGAATTCTGTCTTAAGCAAAACTAATTAGGGTGAGAGTAGAATAAAGACATCTGGGGCATGCAATACCTTAAAACGTTGATTCTCAGGAGAGGTGCAGGGAAATCTCAAGAAAACACCTGTGAAGCTGGCTTAGGAAACAACCCATACATTGTAGAGCAGGTCAGAGGCTTCTGGGAGATTTCTCCAGTAAGGCAATATTACCATATTGCTTGTCATGTTTGAATGTGTTGAGAAGAGACTTATACAACGAGCAACAGTTAATTTGGAGGGGGCTAAATTAGTGAGAAGCACATAGATAATTAAGCAAATGAAAAATCAAGTCAATTATATCCAGGGAAAACTTAATATTGTGTTTGAAAAAAATAAGCATAGTATACTATATCTTGCAGCTGTGAGGAGAGTTTATATAATCATAATACAAACAATGAATACTTATCTAATCAAAATTATTATATACCTATACTTGAAAGATGGTGCTATAAACAGACCGAGAGCTAAATTTATTTCATAGTAAGAAATACAAAGATCTTGTCCAAAACTGGAAAATCAAAAAATAGGAATTTAAGCATGCTATTTGGTGAAATGGAGGTAAATGTCACAGGTATCAGTTGGAAATGTGAAGCCTGGGAAGCAGTAAATGACAGGCAGTTGGCAAAGGCCAAAAAAAACCCAAAACCCCTTTTTTTCATAGCAAGCCTCTCTCAAGTCTTTAAACCACATACTGATACTGATTACTCTGATAGACACTAAAACTAGATTTTTTTTCAAAAGAAGAAGAATCAAAAGAGAGATGACCCAGAATGTGGGGAGGAAACATTTCGAAACATGGAATTGTTTTTTAAGAAATAGCTCAATTCAATTCAGGTATTGAATTGAGGTATTCCTCAATACTTGGAGAGGGTACAGGGCCCATCATAAATATCATAACTCCTGGGTCCTAGAGAAGGTGCCTATAAACAAAGGGTCAGGGGAGCACAGAGTAGTGACTTCCAATTTTTTTTTAATTAAAAAAATTTTTTTTGTGGTGGAGAGCGCAAGTGGGGGAGGGGCAGAGAAAGGAGTAGAGAGGATCTTCTGAAGCAGGCTCTACACTGACAGGCTGACAGCAATGGGCCTGATGTGGGGCTCAAACTCACGAACGTGAGATCATGACCTGAGCTGAAGTTGGGTGCTCAACTGCCTGAGTCACCCAAGTGCCCAATCCAATTTTTTTTTATTGTGACTTAGTTTACATTACAACTCAGTATCTAAATGTGAATAACTAAATGCAAAGCTTCACCAAAAACACTTCTCCTTACTTTTTATATATTTTATTTTATTCTCTTGTATTCTATTTTTATCTCTTCTCCTTTCTTCTGTGTGCTTTATTCTTTTCTGATCTATTTCATTTTCTAAACACTGGTTTTGAAATACTAAATTGATTTTCACTGCTTTCAGTCATCGAGCCCCAAAGAGCCAAAAACACTGGCATGAAGGACCTCGAAGGGACTTTTGTGAGCCTGGGAAGCAGCAATATCCGGAGTGAAGAGCACAGGCTTTACTACTCCACAGCTTGTAAACATACTGGCTGTGTCATCTAACTACTCCCAGCTACAACTTTGTCATCTCTAAAACTAAGATAACAAAATCCAACTCTGAGGGTTCTTGAGCAGCAGATATGCAAAGTGGCCAGCCCTCAATAGGCACTCAGAAAATGTTCATTATCTTCTTTTAAATCAAAGGCACAATGCCCCAAGAATGTTGGGCCTTACAAGTAAGTCCTCACATATCCCTGAAATAGCTTAAGGGTCAAGACCTTGGGGCCTGGCCCAAGACTACCTGGGTCAAACCCTGCCACAGATACTTAACAGCCCCAAGAACTTGGGCAAGTGTCTAGCCTAGCTGGGTTTAGTTCCCTTGTCTTAATATGGAGACAGTAATAATACCCTAGGATATCTTAGGGTTTTGTGAGGATTCAGTGAGCTGATATATACAAAGTATTGAGAATGATTCCTGACATATGAGTTTCATGTAGACATTTATTATCATCACTAAAATGACACATGAATGCTGTGGAGACATTTATCATCACCACAGTAACAACAATTGAAGGTTGTGCAGAAGTTTGCCATCATCACTGCAGTTGTGTTGGCTGGGCTTATGAAACAAGTGACAGTAAGGGAAATCCAAGTTTCTCCAGGGAGGGTAGGGAGCACAAACCATTTGGCATGTCCACATTGGCACAACTGCACTAATG
This sequence comes from Proteles cristata cristata, assembly GCA_017311185.1. Lineage (NCBI taxonomy): Eukaryota > Metazoa > Chordata > Mammalia > Carnivora > Hyaenidae > Proteles > Proteles cristata. Next base: position 558,259 of record JAESUZ010005557.1, read on the forward strand.
GTTTGCAGCCAGACACTATATTGACTTGTCGGTGTCAAATGTTTTGAAAAATACTGTAGGGATGCCTAGGTGGCTCAGTCAGTTAAGTGTCCAACTCTTGGTACTGGCTCAGGTCATGGTCTCATGGCTCATGAGTTCAAGCCTCATGTTGGGCTATGTACTGACAGTGCAGATCCTGCTTGGAATTTTCTCTCTCTCCCTCTGTCTCCCCTGCTTGTGCGCTCTCTCTCTCTCTCTCAAAATAAATAAATAAATAAACTAAAAAAGAAAAGAAAAGTGATGTACTTGTACCTATTTGCTTAGAAAGGCCTCTTAATGCCCCTCAAACTGCCCTCTGTGCCTGAAAGGAGAGAGCTGAACATGAAGTAGAATCCAACTTGGAGTAATATGCAAAAACAAGGATGGGCAGAGCCTTGATATGGTTGTTTAGGAATTTCTAAGCACTCAGAATGCCCTAAGATCTGAACTATAGTATGGATTTGGGCAGCTGGCCCACTCACCCATCAGAACCAGGCAAGAAATGAGTGGCAGATGCAGAGTACATACAAGAAATTCACCAAAGATGTCTGCTGGGGAGAACTGAGAAGGGTTTGGACTAAAGTTTGCACTTGTGCCCTTCTCTATGCCCAAAATACAGGGGTGAGAACCCCCATCATTGCCTAACTACCAGGAGTGAGCAGATGAGAGGGTTGGAAAATGTCATAATATCTGTGACTGCCTAGCTAACGTCCACTTTCCTTTCCCCGTCTAACAAAACTCAGATTTTTGTGAGGGATCCTTTCCTTTCCCTCAAGTCCAAGTGATTTGAGGAAATCTGGCCCCAAACTACCCATGTACCAATCAGTATATCTCATCCCTGAGACCATAGTTATCAGTTAAATGGTGGAAATTGTTCTACGTGGATCCAACCAGGGTGAATAAGAGAGTTCTTGCTTGGAATTATAAGATAGGGGGGCTTAATTTGAACTTCCTACTTTCACTAAATTCCCCCCTCTTTGTGCAATGTGGGAACTCATGGTAGCTACCCTAGGATCATAGAGGAGAAGGATTAGAGCAAAGCCAAAAGTGCAGATGGAAGAGGATAGAAATGTAAAGGAACCAGTCCTTTTCGAGGTTGTTGTCTTGCCAAATTAAACCAAGCCTGAAGTCTTCCCTACTCTTTGACTTTCCAGTTTTGTGAGATTGTAAATTCCCTCTAGTTGAGTTTTCAGTTATTTGCAGCAGAAGTCTTGACTGAAAAACAACAAGCCTAACAGGGGTTGCTGGGGGCAGGGAGTTGCGGGGAGAGGGAGAAGTGGACTCAGGATAAAGATGGCTGGCAAACGTTCAAGTCTTATGATATTGTGAAATATATATTTGGTCTTTGTTCCAGTTTCTGGCACAGGGCTCCTAAAATCCTTAGAATTTCTTAAGTGGTGAGATGACAAAGGTGTCTTTTGTTATGCTAATAAGGTGGCTTTTGGAAAGCCCCTAGATAGCCTAAGGATGGGGGCTGGTTGCTGGGGAGACCAACATGTGATTTTACATGTGATTACAGCTTTAGAACTATCAGTCCCACCCCTCAAATTCTGGAGTGTGGAGAGGAGCTGAAGATTGAGTTCAATCACCAGTAGCCAATGATTTAATTAATTGTGCCTACATAACGAAACCTCCTTAAAAAACCAAAACCTCCTGAGAGCTTCCAGGTAAATGAACACATGGAGATTTGGGCTTGGAAGCTCCAACCCCTTTCACCATATTTTGCCCTATGCATCTCTTCCATCTGGCTGGTTTTGAGTTCCTGTTGGTGATTTCTGTAAACCTCCTCAAGTCTGTATTCTGTACAGAATTCTGTGCATGGGCATGGAATTAGTCCTGAGCTGAATTGCATCCTCCTCAAAATACATATGTTGAAACCCTAATATCCAGAACCTCAGAATGTGACGGTATTTGGAGACAGGGCCTTTAAAGAGGTGATTAAGTTAAGAAGAGGCCATTGAGGTGGACCCTACTCCAATTTGCCTGGTATCTTTATTAGAAATAGAAATTTGAACTCACAAAAATAACAAAGGATATGCAAATGAACAAAGAAAAGGCCATGTGAAGACACAGGGTAAAGGTAGCCATCTGCAAGCCAAGGAGAGGGCCCTCAGATCTAAACCTGTTGACACCTTAATCTTGGACTTCCAGCCTCCAGAACAATGAGGCAATAGATGTCTGTCATGTAAACCATTCAGTGTGTGGTATTTTGTTATGGCAGCTCTAGCCAACCAATACAAAGTTCCATGATACTCAACTCTGGATGGCCACAAGCTAAGTGCCCCTGAGATATCCATTTAAGTTGACTACTATTCTCTAAGACTGTAGACAAAACAGTTTGGGGTAACCTGTGGAAGACTGTAGAAGTTGATGTTTTTAGTTTTGCTTTGCTTTTTTGTTTGTTTTGTTTTGTTTTGTTTTGTTGGCTTTTTCTATCTGCCTCTTAAGATTTCACATCACTCTACTTCTGGTAAGAGACATGCTCCCTAGTCACAGGGGAGGGCAACAACCCAGGGCCTGACCAGCCATAATACCTTACCTCTCTGACAACAGAGATTGGTTTTAGACCCCAGCATGGCCAACAAGAGCCCTTTGATTGTTGTATCAATAACTATAATGACAGTTGACTTTGAATCCACCTTACTATGTCAGCCTTTTTTTATGCCATTTAGTTTTCAAATAACTCTATTTGAAATAACTCTACAAGATGGTTTCTTTCACTATTCCCTGAGAGATTAAGTGACTTACCCAAAGCCACCAGGTTAGTAAAAGGCTGAGCTGAATAAATACTCAGAGAGTCTGTCTCCAGTGAGTCACTCTGCCCTCTTGCCAAGATCCCAGACCTGTCCTAGAGATGAGGTAAAGATCCCAACTTGGCTGACAGCTCCAGGTCTCTCCTTGATCAGCCATCCTGACCCTCAATTGCAAATGAAGATGCCAGTATCTATTGGATAGACTGATTGTGGGGTTTAAAAAGAACTGACAGGGAAGAGGGTCTCATACTGAGCAAGAAACAGATGTTCATTAGGGACCCCATCACTTTAGTATCAACCTGGAGACAATGGAGATTATCTGTAGAGTTTCTAAGTGTTTCTTTATCCCAGAGTTCACTGAGAACTCCCAGAGTTGCCTGATGCAAGGATGAGAGCTGCCATGTGGGGTCTTTGGGGCACCCCTTTACCAGAAGCCAGTATCCTCTTTGTCTTTTAAAGTTCCCTCAGGACAAAAGGCTTCCCCCTTTCCAAGAAAGCTCCTCACATGGAAATCCTAAGGCCTCAGAGGGTTCTGAACTGCTCAAAGCCAGGCCCCAATCTAACACACCCCAGTAACCTCATCAATAAAAATACCTTCGGATTGGGACATTGTTCCTCTGCCCCAACATGAGCCCTCCCCCTACTCCCCAAAAAGAGAAGGAAAAATACCCTACCAGAGAAAAAGAGGCCCAGTGTCACTGATACCTCAGTGAAAGGTAGTCTGTGGCTGCTTTTCTGCTTGTCAGCTAACTGGGATCTGTGCCTAGGGGCCCAGGATGTAATGGGTGTGGATTTTGTGCTGAGAAGTGGGAACAGCCCCAGAGCCGCCCACAGAGGAAGTTTGGGGCCAACACTGGGATGCTTGAGGCACTGGGAGAGGGGGCCAGTGAAAGGACATTTGAAAGGGGATGGAATGGGTGGAACATGTGTAAAGAGCCCTGGAAAGCTGCACCCACACTTCTGCTAGCTCTTCATGTGTGAGCGCTTCGAGTCTGCGCTACAGTTCTAGGCCACATTTCGAAACAGGGTGCCCAACCGCCTTCATCTTATCCCCACTTGGGTGTCAACCTAGGATCTCAAATTTGACATGTCCATGACCAATCTCTCAAATTACCCTCCCAGACTTACTTCATCCCCAGTTCAATGAATCAATACCACCATTGACTCTTACTCAGTCTAAAATGCCCACTAGTCATCCTCTTGACCCAATTAGCAAATCCTTTGGACTCTATTCCAATGTGATCTAGAATCACATTTATCTCCACCCCCATGGCTGTCACTTCAATACAAGGCATCTGTGGCCTTCTCTGGCACTTTTAACTCCCCTCTCCCCAGTATTTTCCTTTGAATCCCCATTTTATTTTCTTGATGGTACTTATCAAAAGCTCAAGTTACCTTGCTCATTGGTTTATTAGGTTACTACTGCTGGTCTTTGCTCATGCTAGAGTACAGATAAGCCTCACAAGAAGGGGACTTACCTCCTCATCCATCACTGTATCCACAGCCCCTTGAATAGTCTTTAGCAGATTGAAGGTGCTAGATCATTTTTACTAAATAATTGAAGGTCTTATCCCCATTTTATAGAATTCAGAGAAGGAAAGAGATCTGTTCAAGGCTGCAGGCTGGCAAGCAGTAACACCAGGACTGGATTCCAGATCTCCTGACCCACAGTCCAGTCCTCTTTTCTCTCCAACACTTCACTGCTTAGAAAACCCTTCCCAGATTTCCATTCCACAATCCCACTAATGACTGGTTTGAGTTGACAGCAGATGTTCCGGGAGCTTCAAACCCTGAAGGCTGAGCTACCACAAATCAGACTTTCTCAATAAGTTAAAGAGAGGTCAGCAACATCTTCAGCTTGGTAACTTTAGGCCTTCCCTCAGACCATCCCTCGGAGGCCCCCAGTCCTGCTGGGGACCCACTGCTGGTGAGTCATAGCTGAGTCAGTGGAAGCTTTTTCAGGGCTGAGTGCCCAGGAGGGTCCTGGCCTCTCACAGGGCAGTAGCAGAAGCTACTCAGCAGAAGCTGAGACTGAGACAGGCAACCCAGTGGAACACAGACCAAGTCTCAGAAGCATGGAGTAACAAGCCAGTGCTGGGACTGAGGTTGGGGAGACACAATGTCTGTAAGGGGCGGAATATGGGGAATTCTTCCCACTGAGGTGGAACAACTTTGGAACCTTCTAACTCACTGGGATCAGGCCCCAAATAGCTCCCTGGTCCAGTATCCGAAATGCTTTAACTTTTCATTTGTATCACCTTACAAAATAAAAAGTTCTGATCTGAAGTCTAACTAAAAAAAATATTCATCAACAATACACTAAAATAAAACATTTTAAAAGTAAATATGGGTGTGTGCACGTATAGGAGGATTAGGAGGAACTTAACAGAGGACCAAGGGGGAGAAGAAGGGCGGAAATGGTGGGGGAAAGGGAGAGAGGCAAACCATGAGAGACTCTTGAATGTTGACAAAAACTGAGGACTGATGGATGTGGGGGGAGGGGGGATGGGCATGGAGGAGGACACTTGTGGGGATGAGCACTGGGTGTTATGTGGAAACTAATTTGACAATAAACTACTTGTAAAAAAAAAAGAAAAGAAAAAAATATATACCTACTTTAAAAAAAAATAAAATAAAAGTAAATATGGGAAGAATGAGGCAAAGGAGAGAATGAGTAGAAAAGTAAGACAGAGCCAAGAATGAGGAAAGTAGGCCCAAAGCCTGCTATGAAGTCCTCTCTACTTGCTAAGGAGGGCCACACACTTGGCTCTGAGTTTTCTAGAACCCAGAGTGAAGAGCACCCAGAGTAAAGAACACCACAGCTCAAGAATCAAAATGTCCAAAAGAGAAAACCAAACCAGTTACTCAAAACAGCTCAGTTCTTCTGAGGCTGAGGTCACAAATAGTCCATTCAATGCCCCAGAGTTATCTGGCAGGTCCTCTTGCAGGGGACACTATGTCATGTAGGACATAACTCCTCAGCGCTCCTCACAGAAGCTCAGAGATGAAGCTGTTTTCTGTAACGCACCATGCACGGTTCAGGCCAGATCAAAGAATGGCAAGGCTGAGAAAAACAAAGCAGACAGAGGAAACAATAGAACCCTATGTGAAGCTCATCTCAGTCCTGGGTACAGGGTGAGACAGGCCATGGGCAAATCATTTTAACTCTTTGGGCTTCAATTTCCTCATCTTTAAAAAGAGAATAGTAATTACCCTCACAGAATTTCTATTAGGATTAGCAAACTAATATTGGCCCTGAAATAGACTAAATGTTTGTATTCCCCCCAAATTCATATGTTGAAATCCTGACTTCCAAAGATATGGTATTAGGAGATGGAACCTTTGAGAGATGATTAGTCATGAGGGTGGAGCTCTCATGAATGGGATTAGTGTCCTTATAATAAGACACATGAGAGAGATCATTTCTTTCTCCATCAAACGAGGGCACAAGAAGAAGGTGGTCACCTGCCAATCAGGAAGATGGCAGCCACAAGATCTACAGCACTTTGTCCTTGGACTTCCCAGTGTCTAGAACCATGAGAAATAAATATTTGTTGTTAAGGCATCAAATTTATGATACTCTATTATAGCAGCCCAGAATGACTGAGACAGATACTGATATATAATAAATTTATAATATTTAAAACACTGTAGTATTGACTGATTCAGGAATAGACAACTTGATCACTAGAACTGAGTAGAAGACCTGTGCATATGTGAACATAAAATATATTAAAATGTTGGCATTTTAAACCAGTGGGAAGAGGATAAATGGTTCAATAAATGATGGAGTGTTTGGGCATCCATATAGGGAAAAAAATTATATGCTCAACCTCAGTGGTAACCAGAGAAACAAAAAGTAAAAGCAAGATACCATTCTTCTACATCATATATGAAAACATGAGACAATATCAGGAGTTGGCTTGGCTTAATGGGTAAATGGGTCCTACCAGTTGGGATGCCAAGGACTATATCTCTATATGGAAGAGAATCTATTAGTATCTAGCAAAAAGGAAAAAGGCTTAGTCTCCCCACAGTTTCACCCCCAAGAACCTACATTGGAGAAGCACAGGTAGACAAGGATGATACCACCCTCCTGTGACTGGGAACAATGGAAATATCCATCAGGAAGGGAGGGATCCAAGTGGCTCAGATCTATATGTATTAGCATCAAACTCTATTGGGGAAGTAAAAGACAAATTGCCAAGGAATACATACAGAAATATGTCATTGGGGAAAAATACAAACAAAATGTAACTGTCTTTGTGTAGTTTGTATACTTATGTATATAAAAGGAAAACCATGAATAAAGAAAATATACCCCAAACTCAGCAGTGATTATTTCTGGGAAGAGGGGAGAGGACTAGTAATGGGGAGGGGCAAGTGACAGAGGCTGGTCAAAAGAGACTTAACCTCGGGGCACCTGGGTGGCTCTGTTGGTTAAGCATCTGACTCTTGGTTTCTGTTCCCATCGTGATCTCATAGTTTGAGAGATTGAGCCCCATTGTGTTAACAATGTGAAGCCTGCTTGAGATTCTCTGTCTCTCCCCCTATCTCTGTCCCTTCCCCCACTCACATGGACACACACACATACTCTCTATCTCTTTCAAAATAAATAAATAAACATAAAAGAAAAAAAGGCGGGGTGCCTAGGTGGCTCAGTCAGTTAAGCGTCTCAGGTCATGATCTCATGGTTTGTGAGTTCCAGTCCCACATCTGGCTCTGCACTGACAGTGCAGATTTTCTCTTTCTTTTTCTCTCTCTCCCTACCCCTCCTCACTTGCACATTCTTGCTCTCTCAAAATAAATAAATAAATAAACTTTTAAAAAAATTATTAAAGACAAAAGCAACTTAGCCTTACCTATAATGTTCTAATTTTTTTTTGAGAAATAAAGGGATAGTGTGAGCAGGTGAGGGGCAGAGAGAGAGAAGAAAAGAGAGAGAGAGAGAGAGAGAGAGAGAATCTCAAGCAGGCTCCACACTGTTAGCGCAGAGCCCAATGTGGGGCTCAAACTCACAAAACTGTGAGATCATGAGCTGAGCTAAAATCAAGAGTCAGACAAGTTTAACTGACTGAGCCACCCAGGCTCCCCTATACTGTTCTAATTTTTTAAAAAAAGAATCAATCTACTTACAACCAGTATGCTTGTTGTAATATATACTATGGAAATATATATACTGTGGAAAAATGTAGAAGCAAAGGTGCTGAAATATGAATAATAATTATGAGTGGTGAAAATATGTATGGTTGTTTCTTTCTTTTTGAGCCTCTTGATTTCCTCATCTGCCAAAGAAAGGGGGCCAAAACCAAAACCAAAGGCTCAAAAACTCCTGTCCGTGGACATACCCAGGAACGGGCCTCTGTGTTGAGCAGTAGGCCAGGATTTGGCCAGGCTGTGCCTAGAGTCAGCGGCGAGAAGACCCAGGCTGCCTTGGCGCCTGGGCCTCACCTCTTCTCTCCTCTGGCCTTTCAAGAGGTGAGTCCCCACTCTTTGGCCCTCATTGCATCCTCCAACCTAGACTGTTTCTTTCCCGCTGACTCTGGCCTTGCCTCTGCCCCGGCTCCCACACTCAAGCCCAAAACAGCAACCCAAACATGCAGGAGCATTTCCAGTCTACACAGGGCTGAGAGTCTGAGGGGGCCCCAACCCCCACTCCCTGGCTCAAGACATCAGGAGGGACAACCACCACAGAAGTAAATTTGAGGCCTGAAACACACTGGGACCACCTTTGCTGCTGGCTGCGGAGGTTCTTTGGGAAGTGGCCTCTCCAGCTTCATCCTCTCCATCTGCAGAAAGGACACAGCAGATTTATTAAACATTTATTAAACATCTCTACTCCCTTCTAACATTTAAGGTAGATCACACAAGTATAAATAACCCAGAACTCCGTATTTTGTAGGTACAAGATACATTTTCGCATAGGCATGTAAGTATACGAGTGGGTTCTAAAAATCTAATGGTTCAGGGGCACCTACGTGGCTCAGTCAGTTGAGCATCCTACTTCGGGCAGGTCATAATCTCACAGTTCTTGGGTTCGAGCCTCATGTCGAGCTCACTGCTATCAGCCTGTCAGCGCAGAGCTTGGAGCCTGCTTTGGATTCTATGTCTCCCTCTCTCTCTCTGCCCCTCCTCTACTTGCGCTCTATCTCTCTCTGTCTCTCAAAAATAAATAAACGTTAAAAAAAATTAAAAATCTAATCTTGCCATGTTCTTCTCATGGCAAGAAGTCTTTTGTAAAGGCATAGTTCAGAAGGACTATGATGTTTTAAGTTTGGATCATATTTTAAACTTAGCGTCTGATTAATTCCTTCTGGGCTCCATCTGATTTCTTGTAGACTCTGAGATTACACAGGCCTGAGTCCTTTGCACAGCTGGACTTCAGAGTAAGAAGGGCTGGTAGGAGGTAGGATGGGGTTGAGAGGATTCTGTACAGTTGTTCTAAGCTGTTCTTCTCTCCCTACTGCCAACAGGTCATTTTTCACCCTTGGTAACATTCAAAGAGAATCCAACTCTTTAGTGCCATAAGTCCTGACTTGCAAGGAGGCAGAAATGCCTCTGTGAGAAATTGGCTCTGGAAATGGAGGTCATGTTCAAGGAGAACAGAGTGGGTCCTATAGAGAGAAAGTATGGCGAGGCTGACTTGAGGTAGGGGTACACCATGCGTAAGGCTTAGCTGCACAACTCTTAGCCCCAGGCTGACGTGGCCCTTCCTACAACAGTTAGACTACCTGGGCCTGCATGGACCAAGACCATCATCAGGGGGCAGGGGGGAGAATCAGGAGGAAGACTCAGGCTATTAGTTCATTCCGGCTGTGTCCTATTCATTTACACAGGCTCCTGACTCCAGGGGACCATGCCACTGAGGAAGAACATGTCCTACTGTCTTAGTATTTTGGGCTGCTCTAACAAAATACCAGACTGGGTGGCTTGTAAAGAACAGAAATTTATTTCTCACAGTTCTGGAGGCTGGGAGTCCAAGATCAAGGCAATAGCAGATTGAGTATCTGATGAGAGCCCACTTCCTTGTTCATAGCTGAACATCTTCTCTCTGTGTCCCTACATGGCAGGGGCAGAGAGAGAGAGCTCTCTGGGGTCTTTTTATAAGGACACTAATCCCACTCATGAGGGCTCCACCATCATGAGTTAATTACCTCCCAAGGCCCCACCTCCTAATACCTTCACAGGTTTAACAGAATGAATTTTGGGGAGACACATGCAGACCATAGCACCATTCTGAACATCTTCCTTTACTTTTCCTCCTCTCTCCTTCTCCTTCTCTCCCACCCCCTCCCTTTCTCTCCTTCCCCCACTCTCTCCCTCCCTCCATTCTCCCTCTCCCTATTTCTCCATCTCTCTCTTATTCTCTCCTTCTTACAGGTTATGATACCATCATAACCAACCATATTCGAGAAGGGCTATTCTGTTCGCTAAACATTTTGAGCCAATCATGAAACATTCACCTAAACATGATTTATCAGGGGATCCTGCAGAGGTGATTTCTCTGTGTTCATCCATCTGTCAGTTGTACCTTGGTCCTTTCCCATCCCTGAGTGCAGTATAAGCCCATCTCTGTGTGCCTGCATCCATTCTCTCTCTGCTGCCAGTTCTCTCTGTGAACCAGGAATGGCCCTAGTCATGAGATGTTAGTCAGCGGAATGGCAGCCGACCATGCCGAGTTGGCTTGCTACATTCCCCACCAGGAAGTGCTCTGAGTTTGTGCCTAAAACCTGTGGCCCAACCACGGGGCGTGTTTGTCTGCCCCGTGCTCTGTCCTATTTTCCTGGTAACAGAGCTACCTCGTGTGCAAAGAAGACAAACAAGGCAGCTAAGATATTCAGGAGTACTGCCAGGCTGATTGTTTAACATTCACTCACGCTGTGAGTTAGACTAGAAAGAGCAACAGGCACACCTCATTTCAGATGGTACACAATCGAAGAATCAGTTGGCACACAGACAACAGAAGAACATCATTTACTGGGTGCCTACTTTGTGCCAAATGTTATGTCAGGCATTTTAGAGGCATTAATTCTAATCTTCACAATAACCTGCTATGGAAGATACATTACCCCCAATGTGTAAAGGAGAAACTGAGGCTCAGAAGCACAACAATAAGGGACAGAGTCAGGACTGGACCCAAAGTCCCCAAAGCCTGAACTGTGCACTAGAATATACTTCCTGCCAACCTCACTGGTCAGGATGCAGTGCAAGAGAAAGTGCATATTCCACTTGCCTTAGCATTTATTGGGACAGTCGGTTTGAGGTGATGTTGGGAAAACAGTTTAGTATAACTCCTCAGGTAGGGAATTCTGTCCTCCAGCTGGGATTCCTGGAAAAGGGGCTGAATATGAAGATCCACGGACAGGCTTCCCCTAGAATCCCTCCCCAGTACTTTGTGACAGATGACCAGAACTCTGTTATTGTTTGTGACCAGGTCTTGGTCTGCCTGTAAAGCCCATGCTTATGGTCTAGGTTTTCTTAGTGATAGAATGATTAAGTTGGACTTCATGCCTGTGCGTGACAACATCTCCTCCTGACACCCACCCCTGGCCTCTGGTATCATCAGATGTTGGCTGGTGGAAACGAAAAGAGTAAACTCATCAGCAGTAGCTGTTGTCTTGGCCTCTAGGAGCACTGTTCAGTTTGTGAAGCAATAGGGCATCTCTGTGCCCTTAAGGGGCAGAGTTCTCTGGCAGGTTCTAGGGGCTTCCTCATCCTGCCTGTGGCTTTGTGATCCCCTCATTACCCAGCCCACCCCAACCCGTTTGAAGCAGGGCAGAGAACAGGCAGACTCTCCTCCAGGATATGGGGGTAGAGCTGTTCATGAACGTCTCACCTGCTAGCTCTCATCCCAGCCTCTGTCTAGCTGACTTTGACCTCTTACTGGTCCAGTTTCTGCCAGACCCTCCCACTTTGCAGTTTCTGGTCCTGCCCTCTGCCACTGCCCAGCGTGACAGGAAGGAAGTATCATGGAATCATGGGTTAGAAGATGCCAGGGCTTGAACCCCTCATTTTGGTGAGAAGGAAACCATCCGAGGGGGCAAAATGATTTGACACAGGCCTAATTTGCCACAGAGCTATGATTAAAATCTGGATCTCCTGGTTCTTTTCCAGGGCTCTTTCAACCATTCAAAGGAACCAGGCTCCTTGGTGAGGTAATGCTTTGGAGAATCTAGAAACTCTCCCCTGACCATCAGGGCTGCTTCACTGCCCTCATTAGTGGAATCGTTTCTGGTTTCCATCAAATGCTACCCATGCTGAGGGAGGCCTCCTTCTAGCTGTCGCTAGAATGTGCTGGTTCTGGGCCTGGAAATACTCTCTGCAGCATCTTCTTTCTAGATGATGATTCTTACAAGTGTCCATAAGATAAGAGGGACAAACTCTGCAGGAGATACTGTGATTCCACGATGAGGGACAGAGTGCTCCAGAGAGCAGTAGCTCTTATTTGAGTGCAGGATGCAGTGCGCTTTCCTTCTTAAACAAACCAGCGAGGCAGGCCTGTAATCAGGCCCACCGCTAACATCTGAGAGGTCCAAAGCAAATGTACAAACGGAGGCCCACATGCCATGTGTCTAAATATTTGAGAGTTATAAACCAGGCTAGCAAACTGTTAGACAATATTTGTTCTTTCCTCTGGCCTTGACAAATATATCTTTATAACAAAGGCAGGTTCTAATTCTACATCCTTGGATTCCTGGAACAAGGTGGGATGGGGCCTGGGGAGTGAGGCCTCAGCCTTACCCAAGGCCCTCCCTCTTTCTTTTCCTACATGAGGGCCCTTATGCTTAAGCAGGAGACACCCCAACCCTCTCCCACATTCCATAGACCAGGAAAGAGGCCTGCACAGTCCCAAATTTGGGCAGGAAATTTCTGGGTCCTGGATACTTAGAGCTCTGAGTAGAAGGGAAGGTGTAGACCAAGAAAGGGCATGTCCTCGGGCCCCAGGGCCACCTTACTTGGAGGAGGCCCAGAATAGGGTTCTCTAAAGCACAGAATTCAAGGCAGGCCATTTTGCCCATTATAAGGACAGTACTATTAGAATTATTTCCATTTTAGGGGCACCTGGTTGGCTCAGCCAGTTAAGTGTTTGACTCTTGGTTTCGACTCAGATCATGATCTCATGGTTCATGAGTTTGAGCCCTGCATCAGGCTCTGCACTGACAACACAGAGCCTGCTTGGGATTCTCTTTTGAGAATTTATTTATTTATTCTCTCAAAAACAAGTAAATAAACATTAAAACAATTATTTACATTTTGTAGATGAAGTAAGTGCAGCTCAGAAAACTTGAGTGACTTTTTACAGGCACACATCAGCAACCAGAAGATCCAGGATTTGAACCTGACTCTGCCTGTCTCCAGACACCTGCAGTTCCCCTTCACTATGTTCCTTTCCCATCACCCATCTTCACCCAGGAAAGACAGTGAGCCACTCTCTGCCATAGGTCTAGACTTTTATGGCCTTTCATCACCTGTAAAGTGGAAACAATCCCTTTATTGGTCTCCTTGCCTCCTGTCTTGCCCCCACATCCATCCAGCCTCACTGAGATACAGAAGCTATGACATGCTCCCTTCTTAGCTCCTTGCCTTCGGGATCGTGTCCAAAGGCCTTATCTTGCCCATCATGCCCTTTGGTAGTCTGCCCAAGTGCATTTCTGTCTGGTACACACTATTCTCTCTCCTGCCATACTCCACTTCAGGCCTCTCCCAAACCTCTCCTGACCAGGTACCATTCATCTTCCTCATCTGGGCTTAGAGGACGTCCATCACCTCCCTGACTCCAGTTCTCAGTGAATGTTTTGCTAATTATCGGCCTACACTAATGTGCTGTCGGCGCTGTACCCCAGTGCCTAGCACCAGGTGACACAGTGAGCTGCCCACATTTAAATGTTCATTGAACTGAGTTCCCTACAAGAGGGGAAGCTGGCCTCCATGTCCCTTCTGTGTTTCAGTCTGAATTAACCCCTTCCGAGAGATAAGGGCAGGAAGGAGCCATTACTGTTGCTAGCATCAATGCCAAATGACCAACACTTCCTGGATCTTCTTGTGACACTGGGCTCCTGGCTGGAAAAGTCTCTCTTAAAGGCCGATGATGGAAGCTAGTGGACTCTGGTCCATGACCATGAATCCTGATTGCTCCCCGGAGCAGGAGAAGGTATCAGTCACTTCCATGTCCCCCATACAATTCAGCCAAACAAATTTCTTCCTTCCTTCTCTCATTCAGTGAATGGGGACCAAATTTCAGTCACCAAGAGGGTTACACAGGAGCCTTAGGCAATGGAGTTTGCCCTTGAGTAGCTTAGAAATTCCAGTGGGAATGAAGAGACTAATTTAGATAAAGCTTTGCAATGTGGGAGCCCCGCAGTGCAATCTGTGCAGTCCCTTGGGAGAAAGGCGAGGCCTTGCAATGGTCCGCCAGGTCCATTGGATCTGCCTTAGCTCTTCCACCTTGTCACCTCCCTTGTGTCATCTCCCACAGCTCTTGGGACCCTCCCCCATCGCTGCACTCCAGCATGAAGCCCCCTGGCTCTTCCTGGATTGTGTCAGACTCATTTGCTCAGCAGGCACCATTGCCCTGGCTGCTCCCCCTGCCAGTTCCCCAGACACCCCATGACGAACTCCCTCGGCTCCTTCAACTCTTTGTTCTAAAGTTACCTTATTGGGGCCCCTGGGCGACTCAGTCAGTTAAGCGTCCAACTCTTGACCTCAGCTCAGGTCAGGATCTTGTGAGTTTGTGAGTTCAGCCCCGCATCGGGCTCTGTGCTGGCGGTTTGGGGCCTGCTTGAGATTCCCTCCCTTTCCTTCTCTGCCCCTCCCTGGTTTGTGCTTTCTCTTTCTCCAGATAAATAAGTAAACATTAGAAAAATAAAGTTATCATATTAATGAGGTCATCCCTGCACACCGTGCCTGGATGGAGCCCACTGTGGTCCTTGAGGCTGCCTTGCCGGTTGCGTGCAGGGACTGGAGGGTCAGGGTGCAGTGACAGGAAGGGCCCTAGGCTTGAGTCAGACTGTTCTGGGAGCCCTGCCACTATCAGCTGTGTGACTTTGAGCAAGTCCCCTAATCTTTCCAAGTCTGGCACCCTTGCAGGTAAGAGGGAGACTATTTCTTGACTCCCTTATTTCACAGATTGTCTATAAAAGCAAGAGAGACACTGTCTCACCCATCCTGGGACAGCAGGAAAGGAAACTGCCCCATAACCTGTAAAGTGCTGTGCTAATGTCAGCGAGACTGCTGTTGGCCAACATACACACTCACTAAGGTGGTGCAGACACCTGGGCCGGCCATCTCACACATCATTACACCTTGCCCCTTGAACGTCAAATCGGATAACTGGATTGATCCACAAAGCAGCCCTAGAACCAGCGTGCTGTCTCAGAGTCCTGACTCATTCCCAGGCTTGGCCCAGTGTTCCCTGGTCTGCACAGCCAGCTGGAGGGTAAGAGCCCCCAGATGACCCTGCTGCTCTGGACCATGGGGACCCCTTGCCAATCACTGGACTCCAACCCAGTCTCACAGGTCACCACAGAAAAGGCCATGCAGAGCAGGAGACATCGGGTACCCCAAACACAGGGCTGTTTTTAGTTTGTAGTAGTATTTCCTGATGTTGTTAATCACAAAAACTATGCATTGCAGCAAGCACAGAAAATTAACACAACTCTATAGAAGACATTTGAAAGCCTGTTTCTCTACCACCCAGAGATAACCACAGCCGGTATATGCATATATCTTCCCAGTCTTTTTTTCTACACATATAAAAAAATTAGACATTAGATATTAGAATTAAAGCTCATTTACTTAGACATTTGGTATTCCTGCCTTATTTACTTAGCGTGAAATCAGTAACATTTTCCTACATCATCATATATTTTTTGGAAAATATTTGTATGCCTACTTACTACTCTATGCTAGAGTTCTACACATAGTCCATTTGACCACTGCATACGGTTAGACATTAGGGTTAAGACTGTTCCAACAGCGACCTGGTTCCTTCTCTTTCTCTTCCTCTCCCCGCCCCACTCACTGACTGTCCTGGTCTTCATCACTGACTGACTGACCACCCTCCTGCCTAGGCATGTGTCAGGCAGAGTGGGAGGCACAGGGTAAGACCCCATCCCTGCCCTGGACAGACTGCCTGTCTATGTGAAGACAGAAGACAGCGCACTCACAAGAGAGCAGAACAGGAGCCCCAGGCCAGAAGAGGGGGTAGGAGGGTGAAGAAAGTAGAAAGCATTTCCAGATGGGAGAGGACAGCTCCACCAAGAAGACACTGGAGCACTTTCCACATGCTGGGGCCAGAACACACTGGAGGGCAGTAGGGGAAATGCTCAGTATTTAGCACAGGGCCGTGTGGCCAGGTATGGCCAGCCCAAGAGAAATGCTGAGTCTGGACCAAGCTGATTCCCTGCAAACATGGTTCCTGCCCGTTGGAGCTACAACCTCAGAAGGAGAGAGATATTAACCAAATAACTTCACAAATAAAGATAAAATCACACCTGGTCCATGAAGAAGAGGTAGGTAGGGCTATGAGGACATGTGACCTGGGGCTCCCTCGGGAGGCAAAAGTGCGGCCAGTCTCATGTGGAATGAGCAGGTGTGGAGAAGGACCGGAAGAGTGTCTGTCTGGAGAGCAGAGCCGCAGTGCAAGATGGACCCCAAGGGGTGGGCAGGGCCAGAACACGCAGGCCCGGTGGGCCATGCTGGGCTTTAATCTTGGGATGACTGGGGGCTCTTGGGGGGCTTTAAGCAGGGAGAAGCCAGGCTTGGATTTCCATTTTGAAGAGTTTGCTCTGGCTGTGGACGAGTAACTGGCTCAGGGGTGGGGGAAAAAGTAGATACAGCACAGCCAGGAAGAGGCTGCTGCTGGAGCTGGGGCAAGCTGATGGTGACCTGGGCCAGGGTAATGGCCAAGGGGATGGGAAGGAGTGGAAGGATTGGATTGACATTTCTAGAATCAAGAGGTTGGGTTGATGATGCGACTGTCCAAAAAAGTCCCCATTCAAGTACACTTGCTAGCTTAGAAGCATTAACCTCTTAGCTTGAAGGGGTGCTCGCATTAGCAATTTGTCTCCATAGACAAAGTCCCTAAGCAGAGGTCCTAGCAAAGGCAGAAAAGAAGTGGGATGGAGCCCAGATGGGGAACCGCAATGAAGGACCGGGCACCAGGGGGCAGCATGAGGGGTTTGGTGTCCATGGGGACTGAGTTGTCCCAAACACCCCAGCCCCTGGGACCTGGGGCAAGTCACTGTGCAACCCCACACCTCTGGGTACACATCTGTCCACGGAGAAAACAAGGCCTGCCCTGCACCCCCAGTGTGAGTGTGAGGATGGCAGATTAGATCATGTTGAGGGATCCTGCCAACCTCAAGTGTCTTAGAAAGGGGCTTGGCCATGTCCCAGGCTGCCCTAATAATGAAGCCAACTTCCAGTAATCAGGAACTCCTGAGGTCGGAGTTCCAGGAGGAAGTGGAGCCCTTACATTCTGGACTGGAGCCCTGTGTCTCCAGTCAGGACTGACCCCAAGGGCCGGGATGGGGCAGCAGAGCAGCTGTCTTGTATGCTTTGTAGGTGCCTGGACCTGTGGACCCTGGTGGGGCACGGACTGGTTCTTGGACTGTAACTATCGCCAGTGGTTGACAGGACACACAGTAGTATGTGTCATAAGGCACCCTGTGGTTTGTGGGGAAAACACGTGCTCTGGGGCAGGTCTGGGAGACAGACGTGGAAAACGTCTGTTTCTACTTAACCTCTGGTTTGTACTTAGCGTCTCTGAGCCTCAGTTTCTTCATCTGTAAGCTGGAAATGCCCACATCAGCCCTGCAGAGTCGCTGTGATGGTGTGGCATATGTTAGGTCCTCAGTAACGGGATTTGCTGCTGGTAGTCTGAGCTCAAGGCGCCTGTGGATGGAGTGTAGGTTCTAGGCTTGCTCACGCCCGCCGAAAGGTCTTTCGCTTGCCCCCTCCACGCAGGCAAACTGCTGACAGTGGCAAAGCCACGTTACCATGCTTAGGGGGTAAACTGCCTTGGTTTCGGGTTTAATACTAATTTTTAAAAAATGGATATTTGGGTTTGGTTTCGTCTAGGCTTTGGCAAACGCCTGTGGTTTGCTTCTACTTGCGGCTGGGCGGTGGCCCTGGTTCAGGTCCCAGCGGGGAACCAGCAACTAGAAGGGCTTTAGGACCCGGCTGCGCGTCTCCGGGACCCCGCGCGTCCTGGGTCCCGGGAGCGGCGCTCGGAGAGGCTCGAAAGAGAGGCTGGAGGGGACCGGACTGAAACCGCTCGCGGTGGAATAGCTCCGCCGTCGCCAGGCAACCGCCCTGACGCAACGCAAAAAAAAAAAAAAAAAAAAAGTCCCTTAAAAAAAAGAATAGTGCTGAGAATTCACGGGAGCAGAGAGAAAGGGAGGCAGAAGCCGGCTCGGCCCCAGAGGCTGGGGCCAGAGGCTGGGGCGCCGGTAGCCCGCGTCCGGAGAAAGAGGCGGGGATCTCGGCGACACCCTTGGAAAGGGCCTCGGAGCGCCTCGCAAGGTAGGTTCGCGTCAGGGGCGGAGACGTTCCTAGGGCTGGGGTCCGGGCTGGGGTCGGGGCTGGACGTCGGGCTGGGGATAGTGTGCTGTGGTCGGGCGCTTGGGGCCTCAGGTCCCTAGAGTAGGCACTGGCGGGAGAGCAGCCTGGCCCAGGGCTGGGGAGCACCGATCCTGCCCGCCCCTGGGGCTCACTCAGTTCCCTCTTAGGGAGTGGGACAGCCTGTCGGATTCCATCTCCCATCTCCTGGCTGGCCCGGTCCATGGTTAAAATCTGGACAGAGATGTGGGGTACAAGGTCTGAGAGGGAGGAGCCCCACTCAGTCTTTCCAGGTCTACTCCCAGACAGCTTGTCATCTCTGAGGCCACCCTGTCCCCTCTGTCCTACTTCAGACTCAGTGAGGTGAAGTTCCTGCCCTCCCCAACTCAGAAGTGACCCAGGGCACTTGGGCCCTGGGTGTTCTGAAGGGCTGAAGCCAGTGTGATCAGAGGGGACTGCACAGCCCAAAGCACCCCAGGGGAATGAGCAGCTCAGCCTTGAGACTGCAGCACCACCCCCAGCGATCTCGCCACCCCCCCACACACACCCCCAGTGAGAGAAGGCAAGAAGGTCTTTGGTCCTTGGCTAGTAGACAGGTGTCTCCTTCCACCAAGTTAGGTTGGATATTCTGCTTTTAATTTTTTTTAATGTTTTTATTTATCTCTGAGAGAGACACACACAGCACAAGCAGGGGAGGGTCAGAGAGAGAGAGGGAGACACAGAATCTGAAGCAGGCTCCAGGCTCTGAGCTAGCTGTCCGCACAGAGCCCGACGCAGGGCTCGAACCCACAGACTGTGAGATCATGACCTGAGCTGAAATCGGACACTTAACCGACTTAGCCACCTAGGTGCCCTGGATATTCTGCTTTTAAAATAATCCCTTATTTCCTGTATCCAGTCTTCATTCTCTGTGGTGTATGGTTCCTTCCTGAGAAGGTCTGGAAGGCAGGTTGGTCTAGGTTGGTGGGCCATGACTTCATCTTACACCCACAGGCATGTTCTCCCAGATTAAGTTTCCATCCGCTCCCGGCCATTCCTAGTGAATCCCAGGTGGGATGAGCCCAGGTCCCCATCAACAGGGAAATCCCCAAAGTGCCCAAGGGAGACATGGCTCGAAAACGGCTTCCCTTCTGATGTCCCAGAGATTGTCCTGCTTCCCACCAGGCAAGGGACGGAGAGTGCTGGGCAAAGTTCTGGGAGAGCAGAGGTGACCATGGCGCCTCTAGCCTGACCACGTCCGCTAGTTTCTGCTAGCATGTTTTTAAGAGGTTTGGCAAAGCAGCCATGAGCTGTACTTAGAGTGGATAAAGATGACAGCTCTTTCCTGAGTGCTTTTACCAATCAGGCACTGCTTGAGAATGCTTCACATCCATTGGGCATTTTATCCTCACAATTGCTGTTGGAGAGGACATTGTATCCCCATTTTGGTGATGGGACCCTGAGAGACTCGGGAACTCTATGGAGTGCAGGTGCCTAGTGAAAGAACAAGGAGGGTCAGCCTTACGTGCCTGACTCTAGTTGCACCCAGAAAAAAATGAGATCTGGGCGTCAGGGCTCGTCCTGTGTCCTGGGAATGTCCCTTGCCATCCTGTGGGGTCAGGAAACCCATTTCTTGCATCAGGAGCCTTAAAGTCTCTGCAGTGGGGCTGACTTGCTTCCCTCGAGTGTAGAGAAGGAACCTCCCTCATCCCCTTTATCTTTTTGCCCAACCAAAGTCCTCCAACTTCTCATGCACTTGTTCCTGTCTCATCCTCCCAAATACATGCATGGATTTCCACAAAATTAGCAGTCGCGCTTCTGTGTCTACCAGCTTGGCCTTCCTCCAAAAAGGGACTCTGGTGGGGAAGTAAATTAAGGCGGTGCCTAACTGTTTGCTGAGAGAGACCCACAGAGCCTCAGTCTGAGGGGGAAGAAACTGCTTGTTAGGCTCCTCACACACTCGAGTGGTTTTCTCTAGGTAAATTTTCTAGTGGAAAACTCCCGTGGCTCCACAAGAGCATCTGGAATTTTCAGACTCCTCCGGGAACTGTGCTTTTACTGGCAATGGCTCTTTGCTTGACTAGGATGTTGAGCTACTCACAAAGCTGAAAGATGAACGATCATCTGAACGAACGCTTTGCTCCCCGGTTTATAGAATAGGAGCAAGGGAGTTCTTTCTGGTTGGAAATGTCTGAGGACTAGCCAGGATGGCTCTCAATACACAAGTGTACACTGGGATTTGGATTGGGCTGAGAAGAGAGGAAGACTTCAAAGTCAAATTCTGAAACAGTCCTCAGGCACACCTGGAAGGCGTGGGGAGGGTCTAAGGAGACGGTGTGAGCAGGGAAGACTAGCTTGGAGGTGGGAAAGGGCTTTAGCAAGAACTTGGCAATTAGCCTGTAGAGTTTGGGTCGCCATAGAGGGTCCAGTTGCCAATAGGAGTTTGGAAGGCTGCAAATGTCAGCTTTTCCATGGTTAGGACAGTTGCCCTGGTGCAAGAAAGCCCAGAGCTTCCCACACCTTCCCCCGTGTCTATCTGGAGAAGCAAGGAAGAGAAAGGAAAGAAACGGATAAAGAAGGTGGACAACAGGAGAAGTTAGAGGCTTGTACTCCCCACACCATCTGCTTCCCTCCTGGATGCTACTCGACCCCTACTCCGACCCTGCAACACTGCTCACCAGGAAAACCCCTTAGAGGAGAGATTACACAAGGCACAAGTCCAGGCCCCTGTGGGCACTGCCCTTCAGGGAAGGGCTGTCATCCTTAGGGGTAGAGGAGTAGCGAGCACTCCAGGATCAGGGGCCTCCTCACCCCATGGCCCTTGTCCAGCAACCTTTGCAGAGCCCCAGGAAGGGGCAGGGGTTCAGCTTATCCAGAAGTATAGACTGAGCCCCATTTCTTCAGGCAATCTCTCCAGTATGGCCAGAAATCTCCCTTCCCAGTATCTGATCTAACTGTGGGAGCTGGTAGTGAGTCCCAAAAGATTTCCTCACAGGGCTTGTCCTGTGAGACCTCCAAGGGATGGCCCAGCTCAGAGCTGGTTTTCTGGGTACATAAGGGGCCCAGACAGGGACCTCCACTGTGGCCACAGTTTCAGGGCTTTTTGAAGGCTGAGCCACGTTTCCTCATTCCAAGAGGTCAACAGAGCCTCTGAGTGTGAGCTGGGCACTTCAGCCCCAGAAGGCCAGCTGAAGAACTCTCAGGGCGATAAGGACCCAGGAAAGTCCTGCATCAGTGTCCTTGACTGGGGGGCCACTTAGAGCCCACACTCTCCCCCTACCCTCACCCCCCTCCAATCCTGACAGTACCTCCCCAGTCCATGAGAATCTATGTGTGCTGTGCCTTGGGGACACTGGGTTACTATGAACTTACTTAAGCCCATTTGGTCATAACTCTCAGGTTTTGCTGTGTTGTTTGTTTGTTTACCTGTTTGACAGAAGCCACTAAAACCTTTGAGAGGTGAAGGCAAACCTCATGAACAATTTGGATGAAAGCAATCCTCAGACCAAACTCTGCCATACATGTAGACATCTTTTGAACAACTATTTATTTGCAGACAAGTCCAGCAGAATTCATAAAGCTTGTTCTGTGGACTCAGTGAGGTCACAGCCATCTGTCTCTCTAGGTGCCCTGGCCACACCTTCCCTGAGAGCTCACGAGATTCTTTCACCCTGCCTTTCAAGGTCAAGAGTGCCTCAAATAATTTTGACCAACTCACATATCTTGAATACCTCTGTTTTCACCAGAGAGAATACATTTCTAACGTTTCCTCTGTTAATTATCAAATGCCCAGTGTTGAGCAGAGAGAAAGAAAGAGCCACAGCACCTTCCCCCTGTGGTATGTCGACTCTGTGCTTGGGGCTGCTGGCCAGGAGTGGGGAGTCCTGATTTGACTGCACCCTTGTTAAATGCACCTTTGCTGCAGCTAGCCTAATGAAACCGCACAGAACATCTCACTCCACCTATCAAGGGTTTTAAGATTGATAATAGGCATTACATCACAGATAAGACAACGGTCTTGCCCTTGAGGAATGTGGCTTCTGATCAGGGCTGCAGGTTAGATGCAGCCTCGAGTACTGAGCTGACAGTAAAGTGATGTTCTGAACATTCTGGAGCACACAGATGTGCATGAGCTAACTTTAATGGTTTGGTAGCCATTTGTTGCTCTGATAGGCCAAGGAGAGGCCAGCCAAGTGTTGTCATGGACCGGAGGGGACAGTCCTATCAGATAGAGGTGTAACTAAGAATTCACATCCTATCTCACTGGATCCTTCCAAAGCTTTGAGGTAGGTTCCATTATGAATCCCATTTAATGGGTAAGGAACTTGAGGCCTAGAGGGTTACCCAAGGTCGTAGAATTAGCAAATGTTAGAGCTGGGCTATCAACCCGTGTCCATCAACACCCAGCCCTGCCCCATCCCTAACCTGCTATATCTCTTTCTCTCACTACCGAATCCTCATACCTCTGTGAGGTATGAACTTAGGCAGCTCCACAGCCCAGCTACACTCAGCTCAATCTGACCCAAATGGGGAGCAAGGTCACACCTCCCACTTCCTGTTCTGCCTGTGTGGTGCCTGACCTAAGCGTTCCTTCCAAACCCTAGTGCGGGTGCAGTGCTGCGGCGAGTTAACCGTGGACAGTGTGGACGTTGCTCGGCAGGCTGAGCCCATGCTGGACGCAACCCCACCCCACTCCCCACCCCCAACCACCAACCCCTTAGGACAGCGCCTGCTCAAACACAGGGGAACTCAATAGAACCCTTCCATCCCCGAAGAGGTAAGCACGCCCAGACAGAGCATGAAAGTGAAGGGACTTGCATAAGCACGGAGCATACCATGACATTTCTTAGGAAGTCCTTGCTAAATCATTAGGCTTTGGAACTTGAAACACAGAGTGAAATAGAAAGCCCATCATCCAAACAAATTCCCATTCGAGCCGGAGTCTGTTGATTCTGCTTATTTGAAGTTGAAGCCAATTGTCCTGTGGATTTGGAGGGTCCTAAATCTGCCTTGTTTAGGGGCTGAAACAAATGCCAGTTGGGAGACACTTTGAGTTGGGAGACACTTTGGTGGGCCGCACCCACAGGGGAATGGCGCACATCCCCGGGGGCCCTTAGCTGTGAAGTAGCACCCTGAGTTTCAGTCGGCTGTGAGATGCTCCCTACTTTTATAGCCGGAACACCCACTTGAACCTCATTCTGCTTTGATCTCTGCAAATTGCTTTAAAGGCCACTCTGTGTCTGCTTTCTGCCCCCTAATCCCCAACGCCATGGCCTTTGGCCAGCAAAGTGCTGCGGTCACATGTGGCAGTCGGGTGGGGGCCACACAGGCGGGCTCGGCCCCCTCCTGGGCATCTCTGCCTTGTCAGGCGTTTTCGTGGAGGAGGACCTTTGCGTCAGACTCCTGAATTTCCCATGGCTAATTCTGTCCCCCCTTTCCTGCTCTGTCCCCTCTCCCCCTCCCCACGGGACGTTAGGATTCTCAGGCACCTTTCTCCCTGCCTGTCAGAGCAGAGCAGCCCTTTCCCAGGGCCCCACAGCCTTGGAAAGGACACTGTGGCGTCAACTCTGGGTGGCCCCGCAGCCTCCTCCCTGGAGCAGCCCTCTGCTTTCAGTGAGGCAATAAATTAAATCTGCAGGTCCCGGGAGCCTGGGCCTCTCCCCACCGCAACAGGAAAGCACAGCTCTTTCTTCCTGATTTTCTCGGCAACTTCTTTCACCGGGCAGAATGATAGGCAAGGTTTCCATGTTCCCAGCCTTCTGTGTAGCAGGAGGCCTGGGTGTCTGCTCTGAGCAGCCAGGAGCAGAGCCCATCAATTATTCAGCATGAGCTGAGCACTTTGAATGTGCAAAGGTCTTAACAAGAGGTTTTTTTTATAGCTTCTTGCCTCATAATATCCCAACGAGATGAAACAAGGTTTCCTCGTCTTCTAGACAACAGCAGCTCAACTTGGAGTCAGAGGAGGAATCCAAGCCCAGCCAGCCCCCTTGACGAAGCTGTGTGACCCCAGACAAGTTTCATAATATCTCTGGTTTGCGATTTGTCTGTGGAACTCTCAGGAAGGCCTCTCCAGCCCAGACCTTAATGGGTGGGGGAAAAATTGTAAACTTTCCTTTTAGAGAGTGACTTCAAAAATGTTTGTGATTGTTCTTGTTGTTTCAGGTATGGAAACAGAAACTTTGAATGATAAATTGAGGTGCAGCCATTAGCACTGGACGTCAGAAACCAAGTTTCATTGGGGGACATGCCTGGCGGAGCCTGGGTAAGTGGGTGACTCTGCCCCCTAGCCTCAGGGGTGCAGCCCGGTGACATGGTGACAACCCACCGGCTGCTGTGGTCTAGACTCTGCACATGTCAAGGTGGAAGGAAGCAGAGAGGTGGCTGCACGCAAACTGCACATTTTGCAGGGGAGAAGCAGAAGCCCTGAGGGGGAAGTGAGTTGCCACAGTTGCTCGGGATGGGGACAGGATCGCTGGCACTGACTCTCAGGCCAGGAGCTCTTTTCTCTGGGCTGGGTCTTGTCCACAATGGTGTCTCATTCCCATCTGCCAGCAGCAGCACTGTAACCTTGGATGGGAGGGGGCCCGGGGCCACCAGGAGCAGGAAAGTTGAGGGAAGTGAGGAACACAGCTCACAGAGCCTCCCTATACCTTCTGGGGTCCCACACTGGGCTCCACACCCCTCGGCCCACCCTTCTTTGCCACAGCCTCGGGTCCAGGCATCCCAGCTGCCCCTGGGACTGGCCTGGGAGCCACCATGCCCCACAGCAGAAACACCACAGATGAAAGAAAGGAGTTCCATGGGCACCTGGGTGGCTTAGTCGGTTAAGCGTCCGACTTTTGCTTAGGTCATGATCTCGCGGTTCGTGGGTTCGAGCCCCGCGTCAGGCTCTGTGCTGATGGCCAGCTCAGAGCCTGGAGCCTGTTTCAGTCTGTGACCCCCTCTCTCTCTGACCCTCCCCTGCTCATGCTGTCTCTCTCTCCTAGAAATAAATAAAAATTAAAAAAAAAAAAAAAAAAAGGAGTCTGTCTCGCATGCTCCTGTGCCAGCCACTTCACTCAGGTCCTAAGGAATCAGGTAACTTGTCCAGGAGGGTTTCACAGTTGTGCATGGTGGAACTTTCCTTAGGCCCAGTTCTCCTCATTGCCAGGCCCTGTCCTCAGAAGGTCTAACCCAGGAGAGAGCCCCCCATGCTGTAGCATCAACAGAGAGGGACTGCAGTCTAGGTGCTGCGGTCTCATCCTCCTCAACTGCCGGATCAATTCTCTAGGCAAATACAGCATTGCCATAAGAATATCCATTTTGTTATTTTAATGTTTGTTTATTTATTTTGAGAAAGTGAGAGAGAACGTGATCAGGGGAAGGGTACAGAGAGGGGAACAGAGGGTCCGAAGCAGGCTCTGCACTGAGAGTGGAGAGCCTGATGCGAGGCTTGAACTCACAAACTGTGAGATCATGACCTGAACCATGAGATCATGACCTGAGCTGAAGTCAGATGCTTACCTGACTGAGCCACCCAGGGGCCCCCATAGAAATATTTAAATGTTATTATTTGCTCCTGGGATTCCTAAGAACCTGTACTTTCAGACATTGAAACTATATAAAGTATGTGTTGCTATCACTTTTCTAAACATGATGCTACTTTGGGGACATGGTCACAATGGTGAGGTTGGAAAACCTTGGTCTGAAATGGTGGTTTTCTCACCTGTGTATGACCTGTCAGATAAGGATAACACTAATCCTCTCTTGGGGCCATTTCAAGGCTTCAGCTAGATGTTTGCACAGTGCCTGGTACATGGTAGCCACTGGAAAATGGTTCTCTTCCTCTCTTCCTCTTGATTCTAGGAATTTGTATTTTTAGTCCTGTATTCATAGAGAGAGAGAAAATAGCCACTTATATATTTCTTTTATTTATGCAGAAAATATGCAATAAAATTGAACTGATGATACCAAGCAAGTAGCTATAAGAAGCATGGGAAGAAGTGGAATCAGACTATGCCTAGACAGATCCCAGTTAGTGTAGGGAGGTGACTTAGGCCCCTTTTGATGGCAGGGGACAGAAGTTCAGCTTAAATTGGCTCAAGTAAAGGAGAGAGTTTATTAGTGCATAGAACTGGGGAGCTTATGTCTTTGAGCACTGTTGGGTCAATGGTTCTGAAGATGTCATGTCTTTGTCTCTCCTTTCGTTCTTCTTCCTAAAGGCTTACTCTTTCTTAATGCAAATGAGTTTTTTCCACGAGACTGAGAAAGATGCACCCTGGAAACTCCAGGCTGAAAAGCCACCCTATTTCTTCTGATGCCTATATTTAAATCCCCCAAAAATATCCAGACTAGCCCTACTTGGCCATGCACACATCCAGTCGACCCGTCACTCTTGCCAGAGCAAGGGCTAAAATGAATGTCTATGTCTGGGTCACATGAGCACCCCTGGGGGTGGAGGTGATGGACAGGGATCTGTGACTCACAGTCCCTTCTGAACACTCAAATGACACAGGGATCATCGCCACAGAAGGGTTACCAAAGACATCTTTGTCCATTTAACAGGTACATCATAAGTGTAACAAAGTTCTATGATCCAAAGAGACAAATGGTCATTACCTAAACCTAGCTGGTGAAGAAAAGTTCAAACAAATTTTATTAGGGGAAGAAGTGATAAGTTCCATTCAGAAAGAACATGTAGAATGAGGTGGTATTTGAACGAGGCTTGAAGACTTAGTCATGTTCACCCATGAGGTCATGGAGGAAGGATAAAGTATGAAGTTGGGGCCAGCCTCCCAAGCCACCTGCTTCCTAATTCAGACTCATTCTGACCTTGAAAATCTTACCAATGATCTTGCAGGAGGTCTTCTACTGGACAGGTGTGGAGGTAGAACTAACTACTCCAGCTAGAATGTGTTCCCCAATTCACAGCGTTGCCATCCTCAGCACTTATTGAGTATCTACGGTTTGCAGAGCCTTGTGTTCAGGACACAACACTCTTCTATTGAGGAGCTAGAAATCTGGTCAGGGAGGCAGGACTTTCCCACAGTTCAAGGTCAAACAGGCCACCGTGCAGAGAGCATGATGGAAACCAGTGCTGGGAGAATTCAGAGAAAGAATGACTCAGCACATGAGGTGTCCTAGAGGACTGTTGAGAGATAGCAACCTGTCATAGCTTTAAAAAGGAGCGTCAGTCTCTGTGAGGAGCAGGGAGGTCTCAGGCAGGCCATCCATTCATTCAACAAGTTTATTGAACACCTACTGTGTTCTGAGTGCTAGGGACACAGTAGTGAACAAGAGAACATCACTGCCCTCATGCAGCTTACATTCTAGTGGGCGAAACACATACTGAACAAGTAAACAAATCAACATATAACATCATAGTTATATGGAGAGTGAGAGCAGCTACAAATTAAAATGAAGGAAAGATATCTCCCATAGGATGGTCAGAGCCAGTCTCTGTGCAGAGGTAGCATCGGAGCCTACATGAGTGAAGTGGGTGCCTGAGATCAGGCAGAAGTCAGTTGATGGAGCCGAGGCTGGAAGGCAGGGAGCACAGCCCCAGACTCTTAGAAGACATGGCTGGGTTGTCACAGTGGCTGGCTGCCAGGAGGAGTCATCCAAGCAGCAGACAGATAACTTCCAGGAAGTGGAAAATGAAAGGTTCTCCTGGGTGGGCAGCACACAGCCCCTGCAGCTGAGCTTCTGAGATCATGGGGGCACCAAGGAAGACCCCACTGACCTGCACAACCCTGATACCATCCCCCTTCCCTACTGTCATCCCCAATCACACACCCAGAACACACATGTGACAATATAACCCATAACACATATGCATGCGCACACACACACACACCACACCACATGCACACACACACACCACACAAGCACAATGTCCCAGCACATTTCACCCTCAGCCATGGTCCAGTCTCTGCAAGATGTCATTTTCCCACCTCAGGCGCTCCCTTCCAGACACCGGCTCAGACCAAGACACAGAATAAAGATGAGCTATGTAGGGCCAGACCAGCGGGTGTCCCCTTCTGCTTCAGTCACCATGGCAACCTTTGACAGGAGAGAAAACTCAGGCTTTCTGGCAGCTCCTTGGAGCTCCCTGGCTCCTTTGGGCAGCTCTGTAGGGCACAGGGCTGTGTACCCCCCACCCCCTCTGGGCCTCTCAGCCTGAGTCTTTAGCACTCCTGCAAGTCTGCAGAGCAAGGACTAGAATTTCACAGCTGTCTGAGCCACCACCACCCGGGAGGTCAGGCCTGAGTCAGGGCCCTGAGCTCTCCGATTAAGATAAGCATCAGGGGTTTATGATTAAACCTAGCCGGAAAAGTCTGCCTTTTCAAAGCTCTGCCTCCACGTCCCAGACCTCTTGACCCTTCACCCATCTGAGGGTGGTGGGGGGGGGTGGGTGGTGGAAGAATTAGCTGCTTTAGAAAAGGGAAGAAAAAATTTCAGGTGTGAGTTGTGGCCTGAACTACCCTTAACTTAAGTTTATAGAACACATATCATCTACCAAGCCCTTTCCTTCACTCTCTCTCATCTCAGCCTTGCCGCAGCTCTGCAGTTGCCACAGCTCTGCAGTCTGGATACTGCAAGAGCCTCGCTTTCCCAACAGGGGCCCTGTGACTCTAACTGGAGGTGGGACCACCCGGCTCTAAGCGACACATGCAGATGTGGGGAGGGCAGATTTTTTTGGTTGCCATGCTGTTTTAGGACACTGCTTAGCCCCCAGTTAGGTACTTTGTCTCCCCAAATGAATTCTGCATTCCCCCTCATTGCAGTCAGGTCTCTTGGTCGTAAGCAACAGAAAACAGTTTCACCTATGGCCCCCACAGAACTGGCAGGAGGCAAAGACCCAAGGGAGAAAACAGGCAGAGCCAAGTCAGCTCCAAAAACCAAAGAGTGGCAGGCACGGCCCTGTGAATTAAAAGTATGTGCCTGAGACTGGCTCAGGGGGGTGCTAGGATTTTTCCTCAAACAACCCTCCGGCTCTCTGTAGGCACCAACTGGGTGTCCTCTAATTTAACTCAATGTTGACACCACCTAGCCAGAGTCAGTGTCAGATCCCACAAGGTTAAAGGCTCAGTCCCACCAACTGCAGCCACTTCACACACCAACTGCAAGTCCCAGGTTGTCACCTGTACTTCTGACCTACTGGCTCTAAATTGGGAATGGCCCATGACCTCCTCCTCCCATTCACCAGTTTGCTAGAATGGCTTAGCAAAACTCAGAGAGGCATTTGCTTGCATTTACTGCCGAAGGAAGAGGTGCATAGGGCAAGGTGTGAGGAAGGGGTGCAGAGCCCACATGCCCCTTCCGTGTGTGCCCCCCTCCCAGAATTTTCATCTTTGCACCAACCCAGAAGCTCTTTGAAACCCTTCAGTTAGGGTTTTTATGGAGGCTCATTAGGTAGGCACAATTGATTAAATCATTAGCTACTTGTGATTGGCTCAATCTCCAGCCCCTCCTCCTCCCCCAGGGCAGGGGTGGGGCTAAAAGTTCCAACCCTCTGATCTCAGAAGGGCAAACAGTCCATCCTGGGGCGGAGGGGGGGGGAGGGGGGGCTTCCAAGAGTCGCCTCATTAACATAAACTCAGTATGGTTGACAGTGGCCTTTCCATGAATAATAAGACACTACTGTCACCTCAGTGGCTCCAGAGCTGTTTCAAGAACTAAGAACAAAAACCAAATATTACAACAGGAATATTCTTATAGCTCTTGTCACTTAGGAAATTCCAAGGGCTTTAGGAACTCTGTATCAGAAACTAGGGAGGGAAACCACACACTGTATATGTTTCTTACTACATGTCACATCCTCCTGCAGCCCTTTAGCAGGGATGGCCTGGCTCAGATGATGCTACCTCCCCTGCACTTCACAGCTCCTCCAAGGCACATGTGGCCACAAGTGAATCCTAACCATTTCTCCATCTGGGCCTCACACACACCAGCTCCTGAGGCCTGGGTCTGGGCATCTGACTGGCCTAGCTCTGGCCACATGCTCACATATGGCTGTCAGAGCACAGGACAGGAAGGAGGGAGGACCTGATCCTCTCCTTCCAGTGAAGCAGAGAGAGGTACCCAACCTGCCTGCTGTCCAGCACAAAAGGAGGAGCCCCCTGAAAACAGGATACGGCAAACAGACCAGACCAATACCAACAAATGTCCACTGTGCTGTTTTATATTCTTTGTCCAGCACCTGCTTCTGTTGTAATAAATGTCAGAAACACGGTTTCTCCCTGGGTCAGCATGGAACACAGTTGGTTTCTGGATAATTCTGGTACAGAGACCTAGGAGAGCTGTGATTGGCCCAGCTTGAGTCAGGTGACCACCTACCCAGGACAGAGGGTGTGCCCATCCCATAGGAAGCACACAGAGAAATGCTCTTTCCAGAAGAGGGAAAGGACCCTGGGTGGAAATTACTTCATGATGCTGGACACAGGGGAGGCCCTCCAGTCACACCTGTGATGCCGGATTGCCCAGCGTGCCAGCTCGCAGTCCAGGTGCCTGATGCAAGACAAGGCCATTCCTGTCTTCCTAGGATCTGGCAGCCTGTGTCTGGGCTGCTGAGGGCAGGGCAGGTCTCATGAGGACAGGTGGTGAGGGTACCAGGCCCAGGTCCCCTCCACTTCTCTGAGCCTGTCCAGACTGGCTCAAACTTGAGCAAGTCTAGGCCACAGTGCACAGGGTGAGGGTTGGGGGAATCTCTTGGTTGGTTCATTCCACAAATGTCTAGTGAGAGCAGCATGGTGTGAAGTGCTGCTGTTCCAGATACAAAGCCTGGTTCTCACCCTCATGAAGCTGAGGGTCCGGTAGAGGAACCATCAGGAAAGTGTCTTGTAGAAGTGTTATGGCTGGGTTGTGAGCCAGCCCGGAGCTGTACCACAGAGGTTAAATCCCCTTCCTTAGTCCTGTGACCCCGGGCAAGCTCTTCAACCTCACTGTGCCTCAGTCTCCTCATCTGTGGAATGGAGACCAGGCTAGTCCTTGCCGTAGGGTTGCTGTGAGGATTAAGTGTGTTTGTACATGTATAGCTCTTAGAACAATGCCTGGCGTGGTCCGCTCTGAGTAAGTGTCAGCTCATATTGTTGTGATGACATAATTGTTTCTCTGATATGCTCTCCTTGCATCCCAGGCACACTCAGCTCGGGCAAGTCAAGGAAAACTTATGGAAAAAGAAAACCCCTGAGAAATGAGGGGTAGAAGGGAGGGAAGGTTGTTCCAGGCTAAAGGAACAGCCTGTATGAAGCAATGAGGGTGCGAGGCAGCGTGGTACTCAGTGTCACAGGGGTGTTGGAAAACTTGCATATGGTGGAGAAGCAATGAAACAGTTCTAGGGAAGAACCCCAGCACGGAAGGGGCAGGCATGAGCCTGGGGAACCAGACAGGGAGAGGGTGGCTTCTGGGCTTCTTATAACGGAGAGCAGTAAGGAGTGAGAGCTGCCACACTACCGGGCTCATACTGCCTTCACCCTTGGGAGAGACAGAGACAGAAGGAGTGGGCTAGCAGCCCCTGCACCCTTCCCTGCCCACAGAATCCATCTAGGAAGTGGGTTTGAAAGCTGTCCAAGTAAACAGATTAGGTCATAAAGAGACAAGGTCATAATTGGCTGAATGACAGAGCTGCACCCACCTGGCTCCTCCGGCTGCCCAGGAATTATCTCACGGCTGGCACGGCCTCCTTCGCGACAGCCACAGTGGGCCTGAGTGAGCCAGGAGCGTATTTGAGCAGCGGCCTTCCTGTGCCGTGTAGGTCCCCGCCTGGTGCTGGTGTGTCCCCGCCACAAAAAGGCCGATGTGCCCCTGAGGCTTGTCCCCTGCTGCGGGAGTTTCGTGTCCCCTTGTAGCCGCATGGCCCTCCTGGCAAGGCACGCTTGTGCCTGGTGGGCTTAGGGTCTGGCCTTGGTTTTCTGGGTGCATCCTCTGGCTTTCCTCCTCCTCGGGCTATCTGCCTTTGCGAAGCTCAGAGTGAGAGAAACTGTGCTCCTCGGAGCAGGAAGGACTTAGGTTAGAGAGCCCACTTCCCTCAAGCCACTTGAGTGGGTGACTTTCCCTCAGCTCCTGGCAGCCCAGCTGGAGGGGAGGGAACAGCTTCATATGGGGATCTCAGGCACCAGGGCATCCAGAGGGTGCACTCCCTGGGACACTGTCCGATGACCAGGAGAACAGAGAACAGATCCAATTTCAGCAAATCCTCACCACCTGGTGCTGGGGGCCATGGGAAGCAGTCTGGAGCTCCGTCCCTGCCTGCTACATGCGACAGGGTTGTAGCAATCCCAGGGTGAGTCCCTGACTCAGACCTCTCCAGACCCCACACATGCCTCAATGATAATAATATCTCAGGTGGGTACAGCTCTTCAAAGGTTGCAGAGAGCTTTCATGTACGACCCAGCCCATCCTGACAGCATCCTCATAAGGCTGGTTGGGGTAGGAAACACCTCTGTACAGAGTAGGAAAGTGAGGCCGAGAGGAGATAGCTGAGCCTCAGCACTGGGTTTATGGGTAGCAGATCTGGGACCAGAGCTGAAGCATTCGGCCCCTTGCCCTTGCTCTTAGCATGTGGATAACACACTGTCAAGGCTGGATCCCCCCTGGAATCCTGAGCTGTGGACAGGGGTGTTTCAAATATGAGCAGGGAGGGAAGGGAGTGGGGATATAGAATGGTGTTTTCCCAAGCTGGGCTGTTTTTCTCCTCCCCATGGCAGACCTGCTAGTCACCTGTGCCTGACGAGGACCTGAGTGAGAGACCTGAGCATCTGGGGGGAGGTGGGGTCAACTGACTTCATCTCAGTCAGCTTCCAGGGAAGGATGTAGGGTGCAGGGAGTGGCTCAGGCCACCTGGCAGGTCAGGCACCAACAGAGTGACTGCTCAGTGCAGCCCCGAGTGGCCTTATCTGGTGATCTGACTGATGTAGCACTGATAGCTTTCATCATCTTAAGAATAATATTTGGTGCGGGGTTGGCTCCTGGGTGGCTCAGTCAGTTAGGTGTCCAACTTCAGCTCAGGTCATGATATCAAGGTTCCTGGGTTTGAGCCCTGTAATGGGCTCTGACAGCACAGAGCCTGGAGTCTGCTTCAGATTCTGTTGTCCTGCTCTCTCTGCCCATCCTCATTTGTGCTCTGTCTCTGTCTCTCTCTTCAAAAATAAATAAACATTAAAAAAGAAGAAGAAGAAGAATATTTTTTAAGGTATAACTTTGTCTATGGCTTACTTTATAGCAGGTACCCTGAAGGGCTCAGTATTTGTTACTTTAGTCCTTGAAATGACCCAGGAAGTAGGAATTATTCCCCCCAGGGCAGGCCTCATGAGCAAGGAACCCAGGCAGCCAGACTGAGCCCAAGCTTGTGTTAATGCTCTCCTGTTACCATCTTGAAATTCTTAGTACTTTTTTTTTTTTAATGTGTATTTATTTTTGAGACAGAGAGAAACAGAGCATGAGTTGGGGAGGGACAGAGAGAGAGGGAGACAGAATCTGAGGCAGGCTCCAGGCCCTGAGCTAGCTGACTCGAACTCACGAACCGTGAGATCATGACCTGAGCCGAAGACAGTCGCCCAACTGACTGAGCCACCCAGGCACCCTGAAATTCTCAGTACTTTTTAACGAGAACCTCTGCATTTTCATTTTGCGCCAAGCCCAACAAATTACGTAGACGGTCCTGGTTGCCCCCACTTCTTAGAAGAGGACACAGAAACACAGAGCGGTTGTGACGCGACAGGCCCAAGATCACAGAACTGGGCCCCATGGGAGTCTAACCCCAAGGCCCACACCCTCTGGAGTGGAGAGGCCGACCAGAGTCAGAAGGCTGTGCCCAAGCCCCGCTGCTGGGGACTGTCTGTGGTCATGGGTGACTCACTCCATCCCTCCCAGCCTCATTTTCTCATTCGTGAAACAGGGTGATACCACCTGATCCTCAGGACCACTGTGAGGCTTGCGGGAGAGGATGCACATGCACGAGTGCTTTCACACACTCCCTAAGCTCAGAGGATCAGAGGGTCATCATTAGCTGACTCAGTGCATTGCCGCTCCTCTTGATGCCTCCAAGTCATTCTGACACTGTCTACACAGGCCTTTTCTGGATTGCTTTGAAAACCACCAATTAAACTCCCCCTGCCCTTAGAGGCAGCCCCATAAAGTCATCGAGTGCTGGCTGTTTCCCACCCCAAAGGGAAGACCCTCCCCTTATGGGTTCTCCCTCTGGCCACAGATGCCCCTGCCCTCTGTTGTGACTGTGCAGCCAGCTCAGGGAAAGAAAAGGGGACTTGGAATCTATGTCATCAGCTCACACAGCTGTGGTGTGGGGAGCACTGCTCATGGTTTGTCTGCAATTAGATCCTCTCCAAAAATCATCACTGGAAATAATCAGAGCTCCCCTGTCAGTGGAAAGAAGTTCTGTAAGGTAGAGCCGCCCCGAGGCACACTCAGAACAGACCCTGGCACCTCTGCAAAGAGGCAGAGGCGCCTGGGAGGGGCTGCTAATGGGTCTTTAGATTTGGAGAGACTCTAAAGAAGTCTGTGTGACCTCAAGGCTGCTCAGACACACCCTTCGAGAACGCCCACATTGGCAGAGCATGCTAAACCTGCAGAAAGTGTGAACAAAACTTAGTTCCGCCAATCCCCCACACCTAGGAGATGGCTATTATCACCCCCATTTTATAGGCAAGTAAACTGAGGCTCGGCAAGCCTGACAGCACCTACAGCTAGGCCATCTAAACCTTAGCTTAGTGTTTCTTTCTCAAGACCAGTGGTTCTCGACCCTGGCCACTCACTCACATGCTGATGCCTGAGTCCCAGCCCAGAACCTCTAGGAGTGGGTCCTGGGAATATTTTTGTGGAAGTTCCTCAGGAGATTCTCAACAGTGTGTTTAGAGGTAAGAACTGGGTTTCTCTGCCATTAGTTGGGGTAGAATATTTCTCCTCATTCCTCAGGGATGTCCCAAAATGGGGACCAGGCTGCACCTCACGCTGCAGGTGGGGATTGTAGAAACAGTCCAGAAAGACAGCAAGCTCTCTTCTTCTTCTTCTTTTTTTTTTTAATGTTGATTTCTTTTTGAGAGAGAGAGAAAGGGACAGGGACAGGGAGAATGAGCAGGTGAGGGGCAGAGAGGAGGAGGGGACAGAGGATCCAAAGCAGGCTCTGAGCGGGGAGTGGAGAGCCTGATGCAGGGCTTGGACTCACGAATCATGAGATCATGACCTGAGTCGAAGTAGGACACTTAACTGACTAAGCCCCCCTGGGTGCCCCAAACGCCTTAAGGATCTCCATTGCTGGGTGGGAAAGGATCCCCATGGACCTCCTGGGGGACCAAGCCTGTATTTTTATTCCCCTTCCTCAATTCTCTGCCTCTTCCTGTGCCTGCCCTCACACACCCCGTGCCCAGTTCCCATCATCCAGACAAGTAATCACAACTCTGTTTTAGTTTTTCTCCTTGCAGAAATCTTTTTAGGAACACACAAGTCAGTAAAAAATCTGTTCCTTCCCTTCCTTTTCCACACCAACAGTGTACTCTCCAGACTATGAATGTCTCGTCGTTTTTTCCATGTAAGCTTTCCCTTGGACATCGTTCCATGCCAGTTCATTCTTTCTCTGCATGCCCTCTGCATACGTTTTTAAAACTCCCCCTGAGAACCAAGGATTTCTCTCCCAGGTCCAAGTCAAATGTCCTGCCCTGATGAACCCGTCTCCACTTGCTGGGACTCCCTGGGTGCAGGGATGCTGCTGGGAGACTGGGGCCTCACTCTGATGCCTGGTGACTTCCCTACTCTGCCTCTGACAGGAGGCAAGAGCCTAGGCTCAGACCACCTCTCCAGAGTTGGGAAGGCCAAAGTGGATTCCAGAGCCATAGCCCTTGCCCATAAGGCTCTGCAGTGTGGGCATTTTAGGTAAATGAGACCCATCTTTCTAGAACGGTGAGTCACAAGCCTTGCTCGGTTTAATAATCCTCCTTGAGGGAGGTCGGCTCTTCCCTCAGCGGCTGCAGGTTTATTTGCTTCCTCCTCTGAAGAGGTGAGGTAAGGTATTGTTCTTGGAGGACGAAGCTGAGAGTGTGCAGGAAGACCTGCAAGAGCCCCTGGGTGGGGGGCCGGGTGGGCGGGGTCAGCGTCCCGGAGCCAGCCTCGCTGTGTCCGCCGAGGGACCGACAGGTGGCTGTTGTCCAGAAGGGAGACCTGAGCCTTCACCATCTGACCACCCAGCCTTGTCCTTGCTAACTCCCAGGAGGTCTCTGGTGAGTCATACGGTCTCTCAGAGACTCAGCTTCCTGGCGTGTAGCATGGGGACATGAAGAAGTAACTGCAGACTTGCCATGAGGATCACAGGAGATAATGGAGGCAGAGTCAAGTCATAAGTGGTGAAACACCGTACAGAGCATTGATTTATTATTAACTTCTCTACATTGAGTTAAGGCGTTGAAGTTGCCTCACTTCTAGTCCCGAGCGAGTAATCAGCAGCCCTGTCCCCTAACCTCTCTGAGCCTCAGTTTCCCCTCCTGAGGAGCTCAGGAATGTGGCAGGCTTCCTGCCAGGGGAGGGACTAGCACTGACATCATTTCATCCTTCCTACAGGGCCTCCCACCAGCAGCAGCTGCTTGCCGCCTGCCCTTCCCCGTGAGGAGGTAGCTCAGTCCCACTTCCCTGCCAGTCTCGGATCCGCCTGTGCCTCCAGGACTGACAGATCTTGGCAAATCTGCCCCCCAAACATTCCTGCTCCCACTTGTCTCTTCCTGCCTTTTGTGAAGCATGGCAGCCGCAGGACTCCAGGAAGAATCTTAAATCCACAGCTGCACCGGAGGGCGCCCAGTGGGGTTCCTTTGCGGTCCCTCTGCTCCGGGAGCTTCTCACTTCCTAGCGATGCCCTCAGGAGCCTTGACCCCAGCTGGATGAGATCATTCCAGAGTGGGACCCAGCCTTGCCACTCACCAAGGTTTCCACGGCACACACCCCCCACCTCTCATGTCTGGCTCCCCCAACAGACTCTAGAATGTCTGTGCCCCAGATCCAAGTAGAAGAAGTGGTAGGTGGGAAAGAAGAGCCCGGAGCCACCCCGCCTCCTGACGACCACCTCAGGAGCCTGAAGGCCCTCACAGAGAAACTGAGGCTGGAGACCCGAAGACCCTCCTACTTGGAATGGCAGGCCAGGCTGGAGGAGCAGACGTGGCCTTTCCCGAGGTCAGCTGCTGAGCAGGGAGAGTGTGGGGAGGAGGAGCCCTCATCCCCCAGGAGAGAGCCCAGGCAGCAAGCCCCACCTAACGGGGGTGCCAGCCGGGCCACTGGGCCCCAGCCCACTGGCAAGCTGGAAGGCTTTGAAAGTATCGACGAAGCGATAGCCTGGCTCAGGAAAGAACTGGTAAGTGGCTGCTCTTCCAAGAATCCCCAGAAAAGATGCCTCTCTCTGTCTGTCTCTCTCTCCTCTATCTGTGTCTCTCTTTATCTCTCTCTGTCTCTCCCCCCCATCTCCATCCCTCCCAATTGCATGTCTGTCCGTTTTCCTATTATCAAGGGTAGACCTCATTACTGTGTGGTTGCATGAGGTCCACGTGCCAATCAGCCCCTCATCACAGGTACTGATGGAGGAAGCAAGTGTGTTCTGCCCCCTCCTCCTCCAGTGCCCTCCTGGAGTAGAGTCTCATACTCTCATCCCTGGACCGCTAAGGGTGTTCCTGGAGTGTGATGCCCCTCCTGTCTCAAACCCTCCCAGCCTCCATCCAACCTGCTGCTGGTGGCTCCTGAGGGGACTCCTCAGCAAGCAGAGGTCTACCTGGGCACTGTGCTGGGGCGCAGGGCTGTGCGGGCACACTGTGCGGCTGGGGGACTGCTGTGAGTAGCTCAGGTTCAGCCCAAGGTGCTCTGTTCATACTGAGCCGTGCCCAGCCAGTGGTGTGGCTGATCAGGCCTTCGGTGAAAACCTTGGGCCGCCCACCTCCCCCACCCCCAGAGGCTGAGTGGGAATCTGCCCAGAAGTCAGGATGGGGGTGGGGCAGGGGGAATGAGCATGAGCAACAGGTATGTTTGGGGGGTTCACAACCTGACCTTTTCTCTGCCCACGGGCACAGCAGGCTCCCATGAGTGGCATCTCTCAGCAGATGAGGAAGGGGATGGGCGTTGAAAGCTTTGTGCCCATAGCCTAGGGGAGAATCATTGGTCCAGGCATGATGCTAATCATCCCCATAATCTCAACTCCTGCGCCTCCTCATCACCTGTGGCCCAGGCCACACCTGTCCAGTCAGGCCACTCTGGCCACAGGTGAGCCAGCACCCAAAGGCCAAGTGCCTTCCAGAGCCACTCGTAACTCTTGTGTCAACAGGGTAGGCGGAGGCCTCCTTGGTTTGTTCAGCAAAGTCCTGAAAAATAATCCCCACTGGGGCCTAGAATTCCTCATGGAACAATTGGGGCGGGGGGAAGGGAGGATCAGGGACTCAGGTGTCTGATTAATTGGAGATCATTTTTGCTTTCAAGCTTTAATGATGAAACTGCTTCTCAAACACACCATTCGACTGTGTCTGTCTTTAGTAACTGGAGTGTAAGTTGGCTTGTGCAGAAGACAGGGCCCCTGTGGGTTCACACTGTGTCTCTGGACACTCCACTGCCCCTGGGTACTCACGGGCAGGGGGGCAGTGGCCAAAACGGCCCGTGGAAGCTGT
This sequence comes from Proteles cristata cristata, assembly GCA_017311185.1. Taxonomy (NCBI): domain Eukaryota; kingdom Metazoa; phylum Chordata; class Mammalia; order Carnivora; family Hyaenidae; genus Proteles; species Proteles cristata. The sequence continues at coordinate 597,191 of JAESUZ010005557.1, forward strand.
TCTTTAAATTCCTGAGGCTGACCTGCTTTCATTTGTTTTCATAAAGAGAACAAAAATATCCCCATCAATCAAGGATTCAATTACTTGGCTTTGGGTCCATTTGAGGTTTTATTGCTCCTGGGAGTGGAGGCTTTTGCTTTCTAACTAAATTCAGCAGTCCTTGTGGGCCCCTCTTTGGGGGTGGAGATTAAAGAAAGAATCCCCTGTGTGTAAACCAGGAGGGAGTCCTCTAGAACTTGTCTTCCTCATCCTCTAGATGATAGAAGTGTCTCTCAACCGCAGCTGCGTATTAGAGTCAACTGGGAAGGCTTGAAAGGTCCCAGAACCTAGACACACCTCAACTCAATCAAATGAATGTCAGGGGGGCAGGATCCAGGCATCAGTAGATTTTAAAGCTCCCCGGGTGCTTCCAAACTGCAGCCTTGGTTGAAAAGCATTGCTGTAGATCAGCAGGCTGTGCGTGTTTCTCTTGCCCAGCCATTGCAAACCACATAGCATGAGTGCTCTAGCCAGACTGTGCTGAGAGGAGGCAGGTCAAGGACAACCATGGTGACGTAGACAGCAATGCCCTGTAGGCAGAGAGAGAAGCGCTAAATGTCAGAACTAACTTAGCTGCCGAAGGCTGTCTTAAATAAGTACAGAGGATATCAGCATTAAATAAGTGCTTTATATTTGCGGTATTTTCTTTTTCCTTTTTTTTTTTTTTAAATATACAGTGTAGTAGGGGGCTTTATTTAGTTTTTATTAAAATTCCAGCTAATTAGTATACAGTGAAATATTAGTTTCAGTGTAGAATCTGGTGATTCAACACTTCCATACAACACCCAGCGCTCATCACAGCATCTTCCTTGACCCCCATCACTTATTTATTTCACCCATTCCCTCCACCCCGCTCTGGTAACCATCAGTTTGTTTTCCATAGTTAAGAGTCCGTTTCTTGGTTTGCCTCTCTCTCTCTTCTTTTTTCCTTTTTTTGTTTGTTTTGTTTCTTAAACTCCAGATATGAGTGAAATCCAGATATGAGTTATTTGTCTTTCTCTGATTGACTTATTTCATTCAGCATTATGCTCTCTAGCTCCATTCACATCATTGCAAATGGCAAAATTTCATTCTTTTTTATGGCTTAGAAACATTCCATTGTATATACACACCATCTCTTCTTTATCCATTCATCAGTCAGTGGACACTTGGGCTGTTTCTATAATTTGGCTATTGATGATGATAAGCATCGGGGTACATGTACCCCTTCAAATCTGTATGTTTGTAGCCTTTGGGTAAATAACTAGTACTGCAATCCTAGGTCATTGGGAGTTCTAGTTTTAAGTCTTTGAGGAAACTCCATGCCGTTTTTGAGAGTGGTTGCACAGTTTATTTGCATGGTATTTTCCACCCTCTCCACCATTTCTCTGTGCTAATGGGGGTGGGTAATAATAGTAATAATAACAATACCAAGATTTGTCACTCATTGAGTGTTCATTGTGTGCCAGACACTTCACGTGCATTACTTACCTCTGGATTGTCACATCATTTTCCTGCCAACCCCATGTTACAGAGGAGAAAACTGAGGCTCAGAGAGAAATGCAGCAATAAGTGAGAGAGTGGAAATGTGAACATTGGCCCAGCTGGTTGTATTCTCCATGATCTCCTTAGCCCCCATGCTACATAGTATCTTCCAAAGGCAATTGATTTTGCTCTGTGATTCCTAAAAATGTGCATTTACAAAGATGCCACAGTCAGCAGAATGCATGGGAATGGGGGCAGGGGGAGAACCAGATTCAATGAGAATCCTCACTCCATCATTACATCAGACCCGTGTGATTGCTGTTACTGTCTCCATTTTACAGATGAGTAAAGTGAGGCTCATAGAAGTCAGATGCCCTGCCTAGGATGATATGACTAGTAAGTGGCAGAGCCAGAGCTTGAACTCAGCCTTTACCATTGAGAGTAACGGGCTAGGGGAGAGAGGCAGGAGATGAGGCCGGAGAGGGGGCCCTCCCCCAAAGAGTCCAGTTGGGCGTGCTGAATGAGCAATGACAGGAGCGCATTTGTGCTCCAGAAATCACTCGGGAGTACCTCTTAGGGCAGTGACTCCCAAATTAATGTGCATGCAGATCTTCTGGCTCTCTTGTTAAACTGAAGATTCTGATCCTATCGGTCCGGGATGGGGGTCCACGATTTCAATTTTCCAACAAGTTCCAAGATAATGCTACACTGTTGATCCATGGACCACACTTGGAGAACCAGGGACTGAAAGGCATGCAAGACTGAGGCCAAGGGACCAAGACAGGACCTTAGAGGGAAGCCCCAGGGATCCCCAGGCCTGCACCCAGAGCCTTGCTGCTGCTATAACCACTGGTTCAGCTTGGGGCTCAGCCAGTAAAAGGGCCCCTGAGAAGGAAGTCCCAGCATCCCACACTGAGCTGTCCAAGAACCAGATTCCATCAGATTGTATGTCTGAGGTCAAAAGCACCTCAAATGCAGACTGGCAGGTCACCTTGAACGTGCACTTCTGCCTGTTTCACCTCAGGGATTAAATAGTAACAAAGGCAATTTGTAAAATCCTCCGACTGTTGAAGAGAGTTCAACGTCTGAACAACAAACCCATTCTCAGATTTTTAAAATAACAATCAAAACATCAAACTCCATGCCATTTGTTTTCCTCATTCATCATCTGTCAGGTCATTGAAGATGTCATTAAAAATTAACCTGTTTTCTGAACCCAGTGAAAGTGGTTTCAAATAACCTTTGTGTTATTTTAAGCTGAGAATTAAGTTTTCTCTGTACCTGGGCAGGCTTCCTCTGCCAGTTTGTCAGGCTCAGATGCAAATTTGTCTTTTCGCTCGATATGACCAAGGTAACAGACTCAAAATCTGCAATTCAGTCACTCAGGTGGAGGTTTTCAGTATGCCAGACCCTCAATCTGATGGAAGTTTTGGCTCAGTAGTGAGTTTGTGCCCAGCAGAGGGCAGGCCCGGACAGCCCTGTGATTACCGCAGGGCTGTCCCAGGAGCATTTAATAAACCCGACTCTGTTGTCAATGGTGACTGTTTTAGAGGCAGGCAGTGCTGGGTCTGGATGGACAGGCTGGTCTGCCCACCGCCTCCTACGAGGCCAGCTCAAAGGCAAAGAGTGACTGCCTGAATCTTATTTCCAAGGCAAGAAAGGATCCTAAGAACTCCTCTGGGGGTTCACTCTTCCTCTCCAGTTTCACGCAGGGAAAATGACAAGCCACTCCTGACATGCTCCGGGGACCTGGAGTTAGGGTAGACATTTCCTTCAGGCTCCTGTGTTGGAGGATCCAGGGAAGGTGGAGACCCTCAAACCCCGTTGATGTTACTCCCGCTAGCCAGGAAGGCCTGGCCCTGGCTCTCCAAGTATGCAGGGACCCTGTGGCCCTCTGGCTATGGAAAGGTGTGTTTGCAGGAGACTGACTCAGAGGCCAGTCAAGTGGCCGTGGTGCATCTCTGCTGGTTCCAGACTGTTCGTGTTGCCAGAAAGTCCCAGCCTCCAGCTTCTCACCTCTGAGGAGGCCTCGTTAGGTGGCCAAGTGGCCTAGTGTGGGGGCGATCCTTCAGGAAAGAGTTAGCTAGTGCAAGCCTGACGCTGTGGGACCCAGCTCCCTAGCTGAGTCTGGGATTCAGCACATTTCACAGACCCCTGATGGTGCTTGGTCTCGGAGCTTGTAGCACAAGGAGAGAAGGGGTGCTCCTTTCTGCCTTCTCTCCTCATCCCTGCTAAAATGTTCCCCTTGCCAACCTGAAAGGCAAAGAAAGGGAGAAATCTTCCCTTGGCCTGTGTGGTGCCAAAACTAAAAACAAGGCAAAACATTCCAGCTTCCTAAGGGGTTGTCTTCGTGGCAAGAATCCTTGGGTGGTGACAGATATTTTTCTTTCAGCTTTTTGCAGGTGTTTGATCCCTGTAGAAAGCCCCCTGAAAGGTGTTTATGGTTGTTAGAAAAAGGGAAGAGGAACCTGACAAGTTTTAATAATTCTAGGGCCTGCCGTGGCAGGTGGCAGGAGGTCATGGACCTGAACTCAGCTGGCCCCTCTGTGGCCACAGCTTGATTTCAACCTCTCTTGATTAACCCTTTCTTGCCTGTGCTGCCTGCTTGGCAAGCTCATGACTAGTGTGTCCCAGGCACAGCCGACAAGGTCAGGGTGTCCATTTCTGCTGAGCCATACAGCCGAACAGCAGTTCAAACTCACCGAGCAACTTCTGGTGACACCGAAGTGAGAAATGTGAAGGTGAAGCCACGATAATGCTTCTAGGGAACATCCAGGAGCATGTTATGGTCCCCATGGCACTTTTACATACAATAGCCTGTGGGAAGGCTTGGAGGTTTTTGCTATTCCCATTTTACAGAGAAGACTTAGGCTCAAAAAGATGATAAACTTGAGATCAGTGAGGTTAAGGGACGTAACCCCAAGGTCATATGCAAGGACAAGGCCAAATGAAGACATAAACCCTCATGTCCTGGAGGAGGACCCAGATTGCTTTCCTTGTACTAGACATAGGTACTCACATTCAGTGCTCTAATCAGTGGGACCAGGAGTTGTCAGAGAGCCTGTATTTCAAACCCTGCTAATTACACATGTAAACAGGACACATGTAAAGGGTTACAGAGAGTTATTAGCAATGCCTCATAACCACCCTTAATAGGGCCTGGGGCAACTGTGGACATTTCCTGATAAGGATAATAGTTTGCTATTACCAAGGAGGTACTGTCTGAGCTCATATTTGAGTCACAAGAAGTTTCTTTTTTTTTTTTAATTTTTTTATGTTTTATTTATTTCTGATAGAGAGAGAGAGAGACCGCATGAGCAGGGGAGGGTCAGAGAGAGAGGAAGGTACAGAATCTGAAACAGGCTCCAGGCTCTGAGCTAGCTGTCAGCACAGAGCCCAGTGCAGGTCTTGAACCCATGAACTGCGAGATCATGACCTGAGCTGAAGTCAGACGCTTAACTGACTGAGCCACCCAGGCGCCCCTGAGTCACAAGAAGTTTCTAGTGTAAGAGTTCCTTTGCCTGATTCTAAGTCTTCTCCATGTAGCTTGGGGCTTTCAGCCATCTGGCATGAACATCCTGCAGGAGAAGATTCTGTTCTGTTAACCTGGCCACATACTGGCCCTTCGGTGGTTATTAAAGTATTTATAAACTAAGGCACCAATGAAGGAAATAGGACAAAACATCAATGATCTTTACTTCTGGGTGCCAGTATTACTCTTTGGACTTTTCTTTTCTTTTCTTTTTTTTAATTTTTTTTTTGATGTTTTTATTTATTTATAGGAGAGAGAGAGAGAGACAGCGTGAGCAGGGGAGGGTCAGAGAGAGAGGGAGTCACAGACTGAAACAGGCTCCAGGCTCTGAGCTGGCAGTCAGCACAGAGCCCGACGCGGGGCTCGAACCCACGAACCGCGAGATCATGACCTAAGCGAAAGTCGGATGCTTAACCGACTAAGCCACCCGGCGCCCCCCTTTTTTTTTTTTTTAATTTTTTTTGATGTTTTTATTTATTTATAGGAGAGAGAGACAGCGTGAGCAGGGGAGGGTCAGAGAGAGAGGGAGTACTCTTTGGACTTTTCTGTAGCTTCTGAAGTTTCCAAAAAAAGAAATATATTACAAATAATTGGGAAGAAAAAAGATTTAAACATAAAAGGCGAAAGAAGGAAAAGTCCCGGGCTCCTGTCTGTCTTGTGTAATTGGCACACATTCCTCACTTTGTAATCTACAGACTTTTTTAAAAAAGGCACAGAATCTCCTAGACTGAGATGAGAAATGTAAGGCCTGGATCCACAGAAACTCCCCACTCCAAGAATCAAGTCTTGCCTCTTTCCTTCCCTTGACTGTCTTTCAGTGGAAAGGGGGACCTGAGCAGAGTCTTCCTGGTGGTACCCATCCAGAATAGCAGCAGGCAGAAGACCTGGGCTGTAAGAGACATGCGGGGTCGCTTCATCCAATCCTCTGTTCATCCAGGATAGCCAGAGTCCACTGAGTGCCTGATCTTAGGAGCTGTGTGAAGGCGGGGGCCAATGTGAAGGGGACAGGGTTCTCTCTGAGGTGCCCCCCTTTATGGAGGAGACAGACCCAGAACACAGTGACACGGTGTGGCAAGAGCTATACTGGAGGTATAGTAAATTTCGTTTCAAAATGCTTTAGGGAGCTACGGTGCACGAAATTAACCAAAGGGACATACACAGATCCCTAGCTTCTTCAACTGAATGCATGGCTTTCAGCATAACTGACATTAGGCTTCTCCTGAGTTCCCATTCACATTCTTCCTATAATAATTAAAACCCAGTTCCTCTGATGGGCACCCTCCCAGGTACAATATGTTAGTGCATAGTAACTGTTGGAAGAGGCCCCCAGGATGTTTGTTAAAAATATAGATCCTTCCCAACCCTCTGTGGAAATTCAGATTCCATAAATCTGGGGTGGTATCAGGAGCTTGACAAGTGCCTGCGGCTGGCTGTGATGCGACTGTGTCCCTACCCAGTCACAGGTGGAGTGGGAAAAGCATAAAATGTGTAACTAAACTTGACTTCCAGTCGGGTTCTACTATATCCTAGCTGTGTGACTTTAGGAAAACCAATTAACCTAGCCCTGGGTTTTGTTGTGGTGGAACGGAGATAATACACACCTGCTTGGCCGAGTGTTGTAAAGGGAACATGAACAGGACGGGGTAGAAGGGCAGCAAACACTTACTGACTTCCTGAAGTAGTCAGATACTATGTACCAAACGCGCACATTTATATCCATCACACCATTTCGTATGCACGGTGCTCTTTTAAGGTAGGCACCATCCCCATTTTGCAGATGAGAAAACTGAGGTAAAGTAATTTGGCCAAGATCCACTGGCAGGGCAGGGGTTTGGACCCAGATCTGCCCGACTTCAGAGCTCCTGCCTTGCATGGCTGCTACACAGTACAGATTTCCTCCTGTGATCAAATGGGCATGAATGCACTTTGTATTTCATGAAGTTTTATGCTCCTTCGACATATTCTTTCAACTCCCGGAAAGAAAGTTTACTTGATTTTGTACTCTTTCCAAGAATTCCACCCCCATCCCCTCACTGAGAAGTCTTCATTATTCTAATACAAAGGCCAGGTCTGGTGGCACATACGATCAGAAGAGACTGTTCAAGCCCAGGCTGAACAGCCCCTTTCTGAGAGATGCATTATTTTACAAGCTTCTGGAACCACGTCTGTCCCCAAGCTGCCACCAGGGCCAAAAAAACCCGAGCACTGCCCAAAGGCTGTTGTTGGTCATGTCCCTGGGCACACCACCAGTGAGCAGGCAATGCCAGGAAAAGGTAATAGAGAGGCTCAGCTGCCTTGAGTGAGACTTCCACTTTGGCAGTGGAAATGGTTTCTAGGTCTGCACCAAGGGCCTGGCACTCAGGAGCCACGGCCTGCAGCTGCTGGGCCAGCCGGAGCCCATGGGCCACTAAGGAGCCGGGGAAGAAGGAGAGTCCAAAGCCAGTGAGAAGTTTTGGCTTCTCTGCGTCCCGCACCGCTCCCCACCCAGGGCAGGCATGCCCACGAGCATGGGTGCCTGAGGAAGACCAAACTCCTCTCATGGTGCTAGTTCTAATAGTGCTTGCTAGAAGTAGGAACAGGATCACAGAAGGACCCAAAGGGCGGATCACCCTCGTTTTTCAATGAAGGAGGGAGATATGCAGAGATCCCATGAGTGTGCCCATCAGTCAGCTCTCACAGGCTCCCGCCCAGCCCTCTCCATCCTACCTGCTTCTCAGTTCACACTCTGCCTGCAGCCTCCAAGCCCACTGCTGGCTGTAGTTCACTGTACTCACCAGTTTGTGACCTTCCCAAGCCCCTGGGGCATGTGGGGGAGGGGGCACCACCCCCCATGGCCCAACTCTGGACTGTGATGGGGGGAGTTGAGTCCCAGATGCTCCAAGGCACAGCAAATACCCTTGTGAGGTGGGTTCTGAGTTCACCCCAGTGCCACAGGCTGCTGTGAGGTCCCCAGGCAAGTGAGGCCCAAACCATCTGTTCTTCTTAAGGAGGCAGGCTCCAGGGTAATGGAGTGTGAAATGACTTTGGAGAGCAAACTGGCCTCAATCCTGCCTGGAAGGTGGGGTAGAGAATAGATTGGCTTCGCTTCCTCTTGAAGGTACTGTGAGAATCTATAGATAGAAACTACAGCTGCATGAGAACCTTGGTTACTCACACAAGCCCCACTTCCGCAGGGCTCTCGTCCCCACAGCAGCTCTCCATTACTTGTGGCCAGCCAGTGTGCTTCTGGCTAGTTCGTGGGTTTGCTCGACATCAGATATGAAACTCCCACTCCATCAGTTTTCAACCCAGGAAGTCCAGAACCCAGGAAAAGTCTAGAAGTCCCAACACTGACAATCTATAAGTCTTCTCAGGGCTCTCTAAGGATGCCAGGGCACCTCGGCACCCTTCATTCAGTTGACAACTGTTCTTAGCCAAAGCTGATCTCCAGCAATCTTTTCAGGAAGTGCCATCCCTGCCTGGAACGGTTTAGTGCCCCTGTAGGTACAAGTTCTGAAGGCAATGTGAGGAGTTCATGGAAGAGCAGGAACACAGTCCCTGTAGAGGGTGTTTCTTCTCTGTCAGCTCCCTCACCCAGAGACACCCCAGCAGAGCATCTTGATCCAAAAAGGAAAGGAAGCCAGCCCCTCTGGAGTCTGGCTGGAGGCCCCACTGCAGCCAAGAGTGAATAGCACAGTTTTTTTTTTCTAGGAGAGGAAGAGAGAGACAGCGTGAGCAGGGGAGGGTCAGAGAGAGAGGGAGTCACAGACTGAAACAGGCTTCAGGCTCTGAGCTGGGAGTCAGCACAGAGCCCGACGCGGGGCTCGAACCCACAAACCGCGAGATCACGACTTAAGCGAAAGTCGGACGCTTAACCGACTAAGCCACCCAGGCGCCCCTGTGAACGGCACAGTTCTAGGACTGGCTGTCAGCCCAGCGAGGCCTCTGCTGACTGTCCAGGGCAGTGGCTGGGAAGCTGGGGAAGGCCCCACACTTGCCACGCTAAGGACACCCTGCCTGGGAGGGTCCCCTGCCCCCATTTCAAACCCTGAAGTGCTTTGGCATTATTATCAGCTCCATGAACCCAGATAAGCCATGTGATGAAGATGCTAATAGTCCCCTACTAGCCCCACCAGGCTGTGCTAATATGTGAAGAACAACACAGGCACCAGGTGTAAGTGATCATCTGCAATGTGGGTGGGAGGCATGATTTGGTGACTGGCTCTGCTCCAGGCCCTGTTGGAGAGCAAAGAAGAATGATACAGGGCCTCTGCATCCAAGGATTCCTGTAAAAGTAGAAGAGATGAGTGTCATACAGGAAACAACAAAATGCTGAGCCCTGCAATTGTGACTATGAAGAAGGGACAAAGTAGAACTAAAACTTCTAGAACCTCATGTACTATACAAAGTGCCTTCTATATGTGTTATTCATTGAATTCTCAGAGCGGATATTATTACTGTGCCCATTTCACAGATAAGGAAATTGAAGCTCAGACAGCTTGAGCAATTTGGCCAGAGTTGCACCACTAGTGAGTAGTAGTGAAGGACTTGGAACCCACGAGCCAATGCTCTGTTCATTCTACTCACTGCCTCTCCAAGGCCTGGAGGGCAGCATGGGTGAGAAAGTCAAGAATTGTTGTCCCAGGATTGTCTCAGCTGTAGAAAATCAAAACCTGGCTGTGGGGAGGTATCACCCATTGAGTGAGTGAGTGATTCACTCATTCATTCATTCATTCATTCATTCATTCATTCATTCAACAAATGGCTTTTGAGCACCAGAGCTATGCACCAAGGGATGGGATGGGCCTGATGAACACAGTCTTCATTTCTCCTTCGTGTTTTACCACCTGGTGGGGAGACAGATGAGTAAACAAACACAATGGATTTCTTATGTAGGTGCTGTGGTAGGAGGCACCCACAGTGAGGAATATCATCTGGCCTGCAGGGTTTGGGGGCAAGGGCTCTGCCTGAAGAATGATGGGATGGGAAAGAGTGGTTCTAGGGGAGGGAATAAGGACCCAGCATGGCTGCCATGGAGAAGAGGCTCAGAATGGGAGAGCTGAAGCTGGAGAAAACAAGGGAGCCAGGAAGGCTGGTTGTACCTCTGAAAGGTTTGAAGAAGAGGAAAGACTTGTCCAGTAGCCTCTTGAGTATAGGGCCCAGCACAGACAGCGGAAGGGGAGGAAGAGAGGACCCCAAGGTATAGAGTGTGGGGTGACTGTGGGCATGTGAGTCTGGGCTTGTCCTTGCCAGCCTGGCAACTTTCCCTTCTCAGGTGTACAGTTCCCAGGCCTACCTCATGACCAGGATGCCGTCTTATCAGGTAGGGGAAGGTGATCAGCATCCCCTTTCCATACAAGGATCACATCACTTGCCCAGACCCACTTATCCTCTTAGGGGCTGATCTAGGCCTGTACCTTAGTCCCTTGGTGTTACAACAACAAAAAACCATAGACCGGGTAGCTTATAAACAATAGACATCTAATTCTCACAGTCTGCAAGTTGCAAGTCCAGGATCAGGGGACCAGCATGGTCAGAAGAGGATGCTCTTCTGGGTCACAGACTTCTCACCAAGTCCTCACAGGGTGGAAGAGATGAGGGATCTCTCTGGACTCTCTCATAAGAGCATTAATCCCATTCATGAGGGCTCACCCCTCATGACTTAAGCGCATCTGAAAGGCCCCTCACCTCCAAATACCATAACATTGGGCATTAGGATTTCAGCATGTGAATTTTGGCATCAGAAAACATTGAGATCAAAGCCAACTAGAACCCAGAGCCTCTGGGGACAGATCTGGAGATTGTTCCAAATGCATCGCCCTGTCCGCTAAGGCCGGCCTCATGGGTGAAGATGCAGTTTGGCTTAGGACCTTCCAAGTTTGAAAATCAACGACCTTATCATATAGGTAGAGCTTGACTCTTGCCACAGAGGCTAGACAGTCCCTAGCAGGGTCTGAAGTGCCCCCTGCTCTCTGCCCTGGCTCTGAGGCTCTGCTCAAACTTTCCTTCCCAGCAGACAATGACTTCAAGGAGACCACAAGAGCCCCTCGGAGGAGCCCAGATAGACAGAAGAGTCATATTCTGCCCCAGGGAATGGGAGCCATAGTGCCCTCCTGGCTACCCACACCCCAGGCCAGTGACATCCAAGAGAACCAGAGACCAGCTTGGCATCTGCCCAAAGACAGCAGCTGCAGTTTGTGTGTGGTGGCCATATGCAGCCTGTACTTGCTGGAAACAGTGGTCTGCTGCCACCAGAGTAGGGACCTTTGAGAAACACATGAGTCAACAGCTCTGCCTTAAAACCTGTCCATGAACAGTTTGGTTTCTAGGGGGTTTCTGAAAAAAAAGAAAAGAAAAAGAAAAAATTTTTCCCAGCCCCTGAAGTTGCCTCCAGCAGCACATTTCAATGACACCACTTGCTTTCTTTCCTAACAGTGTTATTCTGGCTCTTTCTCAGAGGCCAAACCCAAGATCAAATAATGAATAATATTTTCTCCAGGCTTCTAAGTGTGTTCCTACACAGCGCTGATTAAAACAATAAGCTGGACCTTTCGGTTAAGTTATATAAAAATCACCAGACAGCTTACAAAAACTAATTCTAAAGTTCAAGAATTAAGTCTCATGGAGAATAGAGCGTATTCTGTCCTTTCATGCACAGCTCAGAAAATGGCCCAAATTTTATATTCCATCTGTCTTCAACATCAGTCAGAGACTGATTGTAACTGTCGGGCTGGCTTAGATACGAGCCTCAGAAATAAGGGTTAAATGAAATGCCCTTGATCACCTTGGGATACTTTCTGTCTTCCTGGATCTGGAAGCTGGTCCTCAATCCAGCTCAATCATATCTCTTCTGGTTTGCCTGGGTGCTGGGGTTTCTCTGGGGTGAGATTTAGAGAGAGATTTGCAAATCTCTGCTCCAGATGTGCTTGCGACGGTGCACAGTGCCTTGTCTCAAGCCACTGTCCCTGTCTTGTTGTTTTCTCCAAACTAAGAGAATAGAAGCTTTCAGGGCAAAGGTGCAGGGTCCTCCAGAAAATGAAGGACTCGAGAATAGAAATGAAACAAATCACAAATAGGGCTGCCGGGATGACTTGTGTGGACAAAGGAGGCTGTGTATGACCCACCAGGCATGAGCACTCATGTTAGGAGGCAGAGGCTGCTGTGGGTACAAGCCGCCTGTTCAGAAGAATTGCTTCTTGTGCTCCCGATAGTCTGATAGTCACGTCTTTTGTATTTTTTTGAACTCCTTAAATCTTCAAGACATTTTAGACCCGTGGATAGCATACTCCAAAAAAAGTGTTCGAGCACATCCCATTGGCAACTGGGAATAGAGGCATTCACTTCCCTGGAAAGCCAGGCATCATGCAGTGTTTTAGACTGAGCAAGTGAATGCAGAGCCAGTGGGCAAGGTATGCAGAGGCAGAAAGCAAATTCTCTAGATCTCCACAAAAATGTCGCTTCTCCCAAAGGCTGCAGGGGCCATTGCCAAAGAACAAACTACAGTAAAACCTTGGTTTGTGTGTAACTTTTCTGCGAGTGTTCCGCAAGATGGGCAAATATTTCTAATAGATTTTAACTTGATAAAAGTGGGATGTCTCACAATATGAGTAGTACGTGATGCTGAAGATCACATGATCGTAACTGAGCCAATGGCTCTTGAAATTCACTTTGATATACACGTGCTTTGGATTACAAGGATTTCTGGAATGAATCATGCTCACAAACCAAGGTTTTACTGTACTCTCTCCCCTTGCCAGGTGGTCTGAGTCCCTCTTTCTATGGCCACTGCTCTTTAAACCTTCTTCAAAAAGGCCTTCAACATCCCAGACCACTCTGCTTCCTTCAGGGTCTGGTCTGTTCCCAGTGGCACTCCAGTTACAGATGCATCACACAGGGGCGCCTGGGTGGCTCAGTCAGTTAAGCAACCGACTCTTGATTTCAGCTTAGGTTGTGCTCTCATGGTTCGTGGGATTGAGCCCTACATTGGGCTCCACACTGACATCATGGAGCCTGCTTGGGCTTCTCTCTCCCTCTCTCTTTACCCCTCCCCCACTTGTGCTCTCTTCTCTCAAAATAAATAAACTCAAAAGAAAGAATGCATCACACAGATTAGCCTCTGACTGCCAGGAAGAGTCCTTATTGCCAACACCTGCAACATCCAGTTACTGCAGGGAGAGTGATGAGCCTTCCCTGTTTGCTGAAGACCAGTGAGGCTCCTAGTACATGAGACTCTGGGGACTAAAACCAGGAAGGTCCTGGGCAAACCAGGTCAAAATGATCATCCCAAATTTGTAGCTTTTGCTGTTTCTTTAATTGTGGTAAAATATAACATGACATATAACATAAAATTACCATTTTAACCATTGTTTTATTTTTTTAAGATTAAGAAAAGTGTCTTAATGTTTATTTATCTTTACAGGAGAGAGAGAGTGAGCAGGGGAAGGGGCAGAGAGAGAGGGAGAGAGAATCACAAGCAGGCCCCATGCTATCAGCTCAGAGCCTGACATGGGGCTTGAACGCAGGAACCATGAGATTGTAACATGCACAAAAGTCAGATGCCCAACCCATTGAGCCACGCAGATGCCCCCCATTTTAACTATTTTTAAGTGTACAACACATTAGGTACATTCACATTGTTATGTAGTCATCAGCACCATCCATCTCCAGAAGTACTTCCTTCTCCCCCAACCGAAATTTTGTCCCCATTAAACACTAACTCCTCATTCTTGTATCCCATCCCCCGGCCCCTGGCAGTCCTCTTTTTTTTTCTATCTCTGTGAGTCTGACTACTTAGGTCCATCGTGTAAGTGGAATTATAAAGTACTTGTCCTTTCGTGTCTCACTTCTTTCACTTATATATCATCCTCAAGTTTCATTGATGCTATACCATGTGTCCGGATTTTGTCTCTTGTTATAGCTGAATAATATGTTGGCATATGGTTGTATGGACAAACCATATTTTGTTTATCTGTACACTCGTCGATGGACACATGGGTTGCTTCCCCTATGTGAATACTGCTATAGACATGAGTGTACAAGTCTCCGTTCAAGTCCTTGCTTTTAATTCGTATAGGGACATACCCACAAGAGGCATTGCTAGATCATGTGATAACTCTATGCTTAATTTTTCGAAGAACTGCCACACTGTTCTCCACATCAGTTTACTGCGGTCTTCATTTTTATTCCACCCCTCCCCCAGCTCCCCTGAGACTTGGCTACAGAGATCTCACAGCAGAGCCCTGTCACATTAGGCACTTCTGTGAATTTCCTCGACTGGCATGTAGCCATCCTACATGCATGGACTATTGTAACAAGGCCACCGATCATCCACCAGCTCCTTCATGAGCTTTCTTACCCAGTAGGAACACACCCTTTACCACAATGTGCTGACAGCCACAATGGACTAACATTTCTTTCCCTTTCACCAAGTACTATGTCCTAATTACCGGATTACTGGAATCCAGCAAGCGCCTTTATTCTGTATGAACAACAGGCCTCCCTGGGAAAGGGGATTGGAAATCAGCATTTCCTACAGTTGGGTCTTTGCCAGGGAGAACATTAAACCCACACTGATAGTTGAGTCACTGGGACCAGGTTTTAGGGCCAGGGTCACAGCCTCTTTAATAAAGTCTTAAAGGTGGGAGGTTCTGGCCAGTTTCCACATTCTACACCTTGGCCTGGAGAGAAACAGCTTGAACGGTGAACCTCTTACCTTTGTTTGACTGGCATTGTTCAGCTTACTTGGCATATCCCTTCTTATCTAATATGCTTCTTATAGCTCTTGAAATAGGCATTATCCCTTTTCTCTAGATGAAGATACAGAAGTTCAAGGAGGGTTAGTGACTCACCCAAAACCATACAGCTAGTGAGGAGGAAGCTCCACTAGAACCCAGATTCTAACCCAGAGCAATGGATTTCCCACTTCTACTGCCTCTGGGACCCAGACCACCTCCAGGTGAGTGGGAACTATGGGAAAGCCACCAGCTCTGGGCTCTGATGGGCCCCAGGGAGACCCAAGTGTGCCTTGCCCAGGCTGGCTGATCCTGGACAGTCCCTTAACTTCTCTGAGTTGAGTTTCCTCATCCACGAAACAGAGCAAACTACCTATTATCTAGAGCTGTGAGCAGCTGCAGTGAAATAATACATATAAATTACACCTGAAAGTATGTGGCAGAAGATGAGAGATGATGTCATTGATGCCCAAGTGCCTCCTTGACAGAGAAGAAAGAAAAAGGAAGGAGGGCCTCCAACCCCAGCCCAGAGCCTGCTCTCTGTAACCATGTCACAGATTCTGTTCAGCAGCCTCCTGAGGAGCTGCTATTCTCCTGGTGTTCCCTAAACATTTCTGAGAAGGTTTAATTTATTAAAAAGCCTCTTGGCCATGTGAACTTTGAGGCATTATGCTAAGTGAAATAAGCCAGTCACAAAAGGACAAATTTTGTATGATTCCACTTATATAAGGTACATCAAGTGGTCAAATTCATGGAGACAGAAAGTAGAGTGGTGGGGGTGGGGTGGGGGGGGAGTTAGTGTTTAATGGGGACAGAGTTTCAGTTTTACAAGATGAAGAGGTCTCGAGATGGTGGTGAGGGCCACAGATCAATGGGAATGTGCTTCATGCCCCTGAACTGCACGCTTCAAAGGGATTAGGATGGTAAAAATTTTGTTATGTGTATTTTATTAAAACGGAAAAAATTTAAGGGGGCAAAAATCCTTTTAGCCCTGCACATTTTGCTTACGTTTTTTTTTTTTTTCCCCCCAGCCATGGAGCTCATTTCTGTATGGATTTGGTCTGATTCCAGCAGAGGTCCCCCTTAAGTGGGGCCTCAAACTGATGTTTCCAAGAGTCACCCTTGGAAAATGCCTTAGTGAGAATAGGCCCCACACCGCAGGTGTTCCCTGTAGTGTTGTGACAAACACTGTTTCTCTGTGCATGAGAAGCAGTAGCTGATTTACATTCAGGGGTCATAACAAAATATAGACTCCCAGCGAATCCTAAGGCACGTACTTGCCCTGAGGCACCCTCAGAACCAGGGCCCACTGGGGAAACAGCAGCTTCCCTGTCTCCCTCATGTTCCTTTGGGGCACAAACAAGCAGAATGGCTAGGATCCTCAGCCCTGTTGAAAGCGTGGTTTTATTTCTCTTTTCCTTATGCAGAATTGAATGAATCCAAGGTAAGTAAATGAGTGTGCGAAGTGACTCCACCAAGGTGGCCTTTGTCCAGTCAAAGGGAACGGGACACGTCCCTCCCTATCAACCCCTCTTTTCTAGCTGACTCTGACGGGATTTCAATCCTCAGGTGTTCTCTGTCCTTTGACTGGATCTATTGGCCAGAGAAAAATAGACCTTTTCCTCCACCAGGCACACCTGCAGGACACATCTCACAGATACTCCCAGATACCTGCTCAAGCCTGAACTTCTCCAACCTAAAGGATCTTTTCAGATCTAGGATCCAATTCCCAGTGACTAAGTTCAGACCTAAACCATGGGGTTTCTATCTTTTCAAAGAGCTCTGTCTCCAAATTACAGAAAACCCCCAAGGATAAATGGTTCAATCAAGACTCCCAGAAGCAATGAGTGTGAGCTGGCACTGTCTTTCAGACAGATTTGATCCCTATCTCCTTCAGAAGGGTTTTAGACAACACCTAGCCCGGTTCCAGGCATGACTAAGGGCACCATAACAAATGAATGAATGACCAACTGCTCTGTGATTAGCCTGCCATCGTTAATTTGGTGCTCTTTTAAATCAATAGGCTTTCTGATTGGCAATAAATTTGGGTTTTTATGCCCAAGGATTGAGAAGTAAACTAATTGAGAAGTAAACTAATAGACCAGGGGCTATGAACTTTACCCCCAATTTTGCCATTAAATACTTTGCTGATCCCCATGCAAGACTTTTTATCTTGATTTTTCTCATCTACAAAACAGAGAGAAAGGGGATCTGTAGAAGTACATTAAAAATGAAAGAGAGCAAAAAAAAAAAAAAAAGAACAATAAAATGCTTACTGGTGAAGTCGCTTACTTTTCTACCAGGCAGTGCACTGGATTCCAAACCTTAACAGGGGACAAGTGAAAACAGTCATGTTCACCTGCATAACAATGGAAAGGTTACATCTGGGATCTCATGGTTGATTCCTCCACATCTGTTTGGCTCCAAGCACCAGGGGAAAGGTATAGCTGAGCTTGAAGGCACAAAAATGCTAAAACAAGAACCACTTGCAATTACAGTCACAGTTAACAGTGAGAAGGAATCAAATATCATGTCAAGTAGGAGCAGCTGATGGCCTGTCTGTGTTGTTAATGGAAAGCGCTCTGTGCTGAGAGCCGGAGGAGGCTCTGTGAGCTCTGACCCCCGTCTCTGCCATGGCTCAACTGTGAAACTGAGCAACTCACTGACACCCTTCCAGACATAAAATACTCAGCCAAACTGCCAGGCTGATCCCTCGGGACTGGCTGTACTATACTGACAAAGTCAGCACGTGGATGAATTTTGGAAACTGTAAAGGTGTTAGACCAGATGAGGAGTCAGTATCACATCCTTTCCTCAATAGAAAAAAAACAAACACTGAGCCACCAAGAATATCATGAGCCTTTTATTAGTTCACTGATATCAACAGTACCTGAAGAGGCAGAACATCCTTGTTAGTAGTTTGGGTTCTGGAGTGTGATTTTCTGGGTTTCTCATCTCAGCTCTGCTGTTTATGACCTTTGTGTTACATAATAACTGACTTTGTGAACTTCTGCCTCTTCATTTCTAAATTATGGATGATGGTGGTGATATTACTTAACGGAGTTGTAGTGTAGATTAACTGTAACGTGCTAATATGCTTTTTATACACTGAATCTTTGTGCCCTCCCCCAATTCATTTGTTGAAGCCCTTTCCCCCAGTGTGATGGTATTTGGAGGTGGGCCTTTAGGAGGTGGTTAGATTTGAGGGCATAAGAGTAGGGTCCCTATCTCATCAAGATTAAAAGCTTCTGCACAGCCAAGGAAACAACCCAGAAAATTAATAGGCAACCAATGGAATGGGAAAAGATAGTTGCAAGTGACATATCAGATAAAGGGTTAATATCCAGAATCTATAAGGAACTCACCAAACTACACGCCCGAAAAACAAACAACCCAGTGAAGAAATGGGCAGAAGATATGAACAGACACTTCTCCAAAGAGGATCCAGATGGCCAATAGACACATGAAACGATGCTCAGCATCGCTCCTCATCAGGGAAATACAAATCAAAACCACACTGAGATACCACCTCATGCCAGTCTGAGTGGCTAAAATGAGCAAATCAGAGAACTCTAGATGCTGGTGAGGATGTGGAGAAACGGGCACCCTCCTACACTGTTGGTGGTAATGTAAACTGGTACAGCCCCTCTGGAGTGTGGAGGTTCCTCAGGAAACTAACAATAGAACTCCCCTATGACCCAGCAATAGCACTGCTAGGAATTTACCCAAGGGATGCAGAAATGCTGATGCATAGGAGCACATGTACCCCAATATTCATAGCAGCACTCTCCACAATGGCTAAAACATGGAAAGAGCCTAAGTGTCCATCAACAGATGAATGGATCAAGAAGATGTGGTTTATCTATACCATGGAATACTGCATGGCAATGAGAAACAATGAAATCTGGCCATGTGTAGCAACATGGATGGACCTTGAGGGTGTTATGCTGAGCGAAATAAGTCAGGCAGAGAAGGACAAATATCATATGTGTGCACGTATGGGAGGATTAGGAGGAACTTGACGGAGGAACAAGGGGGAGAAGAAGGGCGGAAATGGTGGGGGAAAGAGAGAGAGGCAAACCATGAGAGACTCTTGAATGCTGACAAAAACTGAGGACTGATGGATGTGGGGGAGGAGGGATGGGCATGGAGGAGGACACTTGTGGGGATGAGCACTGAGTGTTATGTGGAAACTAATTTGACAATAAACTATTTGTAAAAAAAAAAAAAAAAAGAGTAGGATCCCTATCTTCATAGCCTTATAGAAGGAGAGAACAGAGTTTTCTCTCTCCATCATGTGAGTATATAGCAAGAAGGTGGCCATTTGTGTGCTAGGAGGAAGGGCCTCAGTAAGAATGGAATCAGCCCACCCCTTGATCTTGGACTTCCTGACCTCCAGAACTATGGTTAAGCCTTCCAGGCTGTGGTAATTTGTATGGGAGCCTGAGCAGACTAATACATACCTGAAGAGCTTCAAACAGTGCCTGGCTCCCTGTAAGACATTCAACAAATATTAGCATATATATGTGTGGGTTTTTTAAAAAAAATTATTGAGAAATACTGCAGGTAGGGGTGCCTGGGTGGCTTAGTCAGTTAGGGGTCCAACTTCGGCTCAGGTCATGATCTCACAGTTTGTGAATTTGAGCCCTGTGTCAGGCTCTGGGCTGACAGCTCGGAGCCTGGAGCCTGCTTCAGATTCTGTGTCTCCCTCTCTCTCTTCCCCTCCCCTGCTCATGCTCATGTTCTGTCTCCCAAAAATAAATAAATGTTAAAAAAATGTTTAAAAAAAGAAATACTGCATGCATTGTAAATTGTTTAAAGGTTTACAGAATAATATAACAGTATACTACCATCAACATAAGTTATAGAACATTACCAATACAGCTGAAACCCCCATATGCCTTCCCCCATCACGGTCCTTCCTTCCCACTCAGAGGTAACCATTCTCCTGAATTCAGTACTTATCACTCCTGTGCATTCCATTATACTCTTACTCCATCTGTATGTATCTGTAAACAATGAGACTGAACCTTTAAGCCAGGACTGGCACACATCTATTCCAGGATTTAGACATAGTATCTAGCCTAACACAGAGTATTGTTTGGGAAACCCATCTGTCCTATTTGTCATCTTACTACATACATCTTTTCACTTCCCTGAGCAGAGAACATGCTAATATCTCATATCTCCAGGTGGACCAACTGCGGATGCGAGCTATTAATTAGGTCTCTTATCAGAGGGTCTGTGTTTGTCAGAGACTCTGGAGCTGTAACCCCCCAGCCCAGGTCTTTGCTGATGCTTCCCCTCCTCCCTTCCAGATGGAGATGCGGCTGCAGGACCAGCAGCTGGCCAGACAGCTCATGCGCCTGCGCAGTGACATCAACAAGCTGAAGATCGAGCAAACCTGTGACCTGCACAGGAGGATGCTCAACGACGCAACCTATGAGCTGGAGGAACGGGATGAGCTGTCTGATCTCTTCTGTGACTCCCCCCTTGCCTCCTCCTTCAGTCTCTCCACACCACTCAAGCTCATTGGAGTCACCAAGATGAACATCAATTCCCGGAGGTTCTCTCTGTGCTGAGAAGCCCTTGAAGGTGGCAAAGGAGCCAGAAGACAGTGTTCAGGAGGTGGGGAGGGGACACAGGAAGGAAATTGAGGCTGAGTCACCCTGAGTGGGTCTCCCCAGGGGCAGGACTTTCTGTGTCTGGTGAACCATAGACCCCCAGACTCCTGGCAGGTCCTCTCTCAGGGGTCCCAGCTGTGGAACCCAACAACCCCTTGACTGTCCGTAGCCCCAAGTGTTCTGCAGAAGAAAGTGTTCATCTCCATCCAGATGTTCAGTGAGACCTGGCTCCCAGCATAACATGTCTCCATCCTCCTCTCACCCACCCACATCTTGTTTCCCAGAATCACTGGTGCTATGATCTGGGATCCCAAAGGGAGGGCCCCAAAAACTGTGATTCTAGCCAAAAGCTTTGCCAAGAGCACTGAGCATCCAAGGAGGAGATGAACAGGTATGTCAGATGAGCTCATCTCCTGTTGCTGTCTTCTAAGTACTGGTTCAAATTCACCCTAACTAGGTGACTCAGTAGCCCTGACAGGGACCCACCAGGAAGGGAATACCAGGAGGAATGATAAAGTGAAGCTTGGGAACCCAGGCCCCACAGCTGCAGCCAGTGCCTCTGGTGAGTGGCTGGTCCAGGCTGCTGTCAGTCTTAGACCTTGGCACTACCAGTGCCGTGTAAATTGTTTCCACCATGTGCCAGGACACATCAGTGCAACTTGGGTGGAGCAAGCACAGATGACCCCTGTTGCCTGACCTGGCCACATACACCAATGCCAGTCTCCAAAGAGCCCTACGGCCTCTACCCTGCACCTCCGGGGTAGTAGCTAAGTGAACTAGGCAAATCTGTCAGCAGATTTCCCGTAACCGAATTCTCCTGGCGGTGTCACCTTTATGCCCTTCTTGCCCTTCCCAGAAAGACTGGAAGCAGTTCGGGAGCTTGCCCTGAGCCCCCTCTAAGATTCTGTGCCTGATTTAAATAACTAATTTTAATTGAATCAGACTATTACTAATCTGTTGCTAACTTTGTTAATAACTATTTGATTTTTGTCCAAATGGTGATGCCAGTTGGGTAGGTCAAGTACAGAAGTTAAGGATTTGATTTTAAAAGGTTCTTCCTAACAACAAGCATGACGATCAGCAAGGTGAGGACTAAGAGCTCAACAGGGTAGGAAAGTGAACCTGGTAGAATGCCACGTGACATGTGTTCTCCCACCAGCGAGTGGGCAGGGGGTGGGGTGGGGGAGGGGATTGGCTTTTGACATCATCTGCTCCTGCCTTCTTGTTCGTAAAGGAGTACAGTGAAGCCAGGGAAGGGGGATGACTTCCCTCAGGTTACACAGCTCTTTAGTGGCTATAGAATATCGACAGGTTTAATCATTATTAATAATGCCTAGACAGATCATTTATTAATGAACTTGAACTTCAAAGATGGTCCTAATGCTTTGCCAAACCCACAAACTGCCAACCCCTCTGCTCTCCCCCTCCTTCAGCCCCCACACTTAGTTCTCACTTTGCAATTCAGAATATTTGGGTGAAACTCAGAGCAATGGCTGGAAAGTGGACCCACAGAACACATATTATCAACCACATTTCCATAGTCGAAGCAAGGTGTTCTTTCATGTTTCATCATCCTGTATAGTCTTATCAGAGCTCATGCACATTTACACACATGTACACACACACACACACACACACACACACACGCACACACACCCTGACCCACATAAGGAAAGTTGTTTTTCTTTTGTGGACAGGCAGTGAGAGGATATAAATGAATGGTCCCTAGTTAGGAAAAAACTTGGTCTCTTGTGATTTCAAAGAGCCAGAGGATTTACACTTCCTTCAAAGAAGATATGTCACCATAGCTAAGATTTGTTTTCAGCCTGACTCTCTGAGCAGTGATTGGAATCTGAGGCCCAGAGGACTGGTGCACAGAAAACACGTCAGTGGAATGCCAGGCCCTTTAGACCAGCTCCCCTCAGGCAGGAATGGAGGGAAATTTTCTCTACCCCGCACTGTCTCACTTCAGGGATTATGTACAAGCACTGCCAAGTCCTACAGAGGCTTTCCTTCCAGGCTTCTCTGAGATGAGTCCTTGAGATGGCAGGGTAGTGGGCTGGCCCGCACACTCACCACTCACTCTGGAGAAGCACACAGGTACACATTCTCAAACCCACGCAGGAAGGCCCATTCCATATTCTGAAAATAATGCCAAATTGCTCTTTTTCTTCTAGAAATCAGTCATTACAGTAATTGAAAAAATTGGATTCAACTAAAGCTGAGTGATTTTGTTGATTTTGTCAACCCAGTTGATTGGCGTCAACTGGGCAATTTAGTTGTTAACCTAATGGTTCCTTCCTTTCTTTGTTCTCTGAGAGGAAACTGAGACCAAGGCACACTTTTTTGAATAGGTCTCAGCTCTTTTGCTTAGTTCACCCCAAGAGACTTATTTTGGGATCAGGACAGAGGAGAAAGAGGAGGGAACCAGAGAGGAGAGTGAAGGGGGAGAGACCAGGTACATCTCCTTACTCATCATTCAGTGTCTGTTAGGTCTCTTATTTTCACAGGGAACATAAATAACTAATCAAGTTAGTTCAGTTTTGTGAATAGCCTGCCTTGTGGGAGTCAAGAGATGTCTGTAAATCAGCTGCAGCCTCACCTGTGTCGCCAGCACCCTTGGGCAACGCTCTGGCTTACCACATGTGCACAATACTGTTTGCAGTTTAATTCATTATCCGCCCATCTCTCTGTCGTCCCCGAGGACCCTGGGTGTAAAACGCGAGGTCTCCATTGACACTGCCATGCATGGCACTGTGTGACGCCTTCATGGACTCAGCAGAGATCACAGAGGCCTGGAGAGCCTGGGTAGGCTTGAGCCAGCCTGATCCAGCCCAGGCCTCCTCCCTGTAGCAATACCAAGTGCTATTACATAATCAATGGACAATTTATAATCTTATTTTTTATGATTCTTTGTTTCTATATTGCTGTTAGAAGAAGTGAAATAAAAGTATTTCAAAAGAGGATACTATATAAGGAGAAGAAATTTGCTTTCTTTTATCTTGTTCCTATTATAGCAGACATACAAAGAAAGAGAAAGAGAAGGGACATGGAGAGAGGAAAGAAGGTAGTAGGGTGGGAGGAGAGGAAGGAAAGAAGGAAGAAAAGGAGGGAGGGAGGAAGGGTGGGTGGATGGACTTTGGGATTTACTTTGAGACACACTTTGGTATATACTTTGGAGATAAAGCCAACCAGACACACTGATAGCTTGGATGTGGAGTGTGAAGGAAAAAGAGGAATTAAGAACAGCTCTCTGGCTGGCAGCTGGATGGAGGGGGTGCATTTACTTAGATGTAGACACTTTGCGGGGAGCATGATTGGGGCAGAGGGGCAGCCCCATGGTACATTTAAACATCTGTTAGAAATCCAAGTAGGGAGTGAGTAGGTGGTTGGATAAAAGGACTTGGACTTCAGGAAAAGGCCAATGTTGGAAACATAAATTGAGGGTTCTGGATCTGGATATGATGATTTTTAAAGCACCACAGCTGGATAAACTCTTCAAGGAAAAGAGAG
This sequence comes from Proteles cristata cristata, assembly GCA_017311185.1. Lineage (NCBI taxonomy): Eukaryota > Metazoa > Chordata > Mammalia > Carnivora > Hyaenidae > Proteles > Proteles cristata. Next base: position 621,073 of record JAESUZ010005557.1, read on the forward strand.
AGGACATAAAAGAAAGGGGTTAAGTATAGTATCCTGGGACTCCAACGTCCAGAGGTCTGGAGACTGAAAGGAAGGTGAAGACCAGAGTATGGGGAGAGCAAAAGTGACATTTCACGGATGGTGCAGCTTCTTCATTCAGGGACACAGCCTGATGCTACACTAGCTGCCTGGTGGCCCCAGCTAAGTGTTATGTCTCGTGGACTGGTAACGTCCGTCAAAATAGAGGCTTCCAGAGCCTCCTGCAGATCTTAACTACCTTATTTAGAAAGGGAGTTTTCAACTCTGTTGACAACATTCCCTTTGGCTTCTCAGCAGGAGCATAAGCATCTCCCTGTCCTGACTCTATGTCAAAGCCACCCAGCCTGTGCTCCTACCAGCTGGAGGAAGAAGGCTGCAGGGAGAGCCTTGGAGGAGGAAGGCAGTGTGGTTAAAGGCGGCCTTGCCAGCCCAGTCAGGGCGATCCCACCTCGGGCCCTCTCCGATGGAAATCACTCAGGCACACTGATGCTTTCAGACTCGGCTATCTTTAAATACCCTGTTCACAGGCTCAAAGCAAACAGTGATGGAGACAGTGAGGCGGTCTCCGAAGGAAATTCATTCAGGAAAGGAAACTTCAAATGTTTGAGGGCTCTGGAAAACAGTCCTCCACCACTCACTGCGAGGTGATAAGTTCACTGTGGACATGTCCCTGGCTGACAGGGACAAGCACCGGGAGTGTGTGGAATTTCCCTGGGAAATAATCCAGCAAGGTCCGGTTCAGCTTCACGTAGTGTATTTCCTAAACCATTTCATCGATGGCCCTTCTTCCCACTTGCTTCTCCACACAGGGACAGCCAAAGCACTAAAAAAGGATGACGTGCTAAAGAACATCCATAAGTCGAAGGGAAACCCGAGTTAGGAAATGACAAGCCAGCCCCCTCATCTCCCTCGGGGAGATTCGCCTCCCCAGGCACAGAAGGGGAGAGTTCCACCCACTGCACTGTGAGCCGCATCGGCAGGGGTGCCATGGCTGGGTTTGGATAGCACGGGTATGTCCCGTCCGTACCAGTCAGTGTTTGGGCGGGAAAGCCCAAGTGTCAGAATTTCAGGATGGGAAGGACCTGATTTGGGAACTGGAGGCTAAGGAACCATTGGAAGAGTCAGGAAGGAGACCACAAGGGAGGTGGCACGTGGAGGCCATCTTAAAACTGTACCGGATTTCCGCAAACTCAGCCTTTCAGGGCTTCCTGCAGCGCCTGCGCGGTGGCTTCTCAAGAGCCTGTCTGCACCTCTGCCTGCACCTCCACTGGGAAATAATGGCTTCGCGTGCGGTCACAGTCACGGGCTGAGTTGTGTCCCTTCAAAATTCAAGTGTTGACGTCCTAGTGTGCCGTACCTCAGAATGCGACTGTATGTAGAGATCGGGCCTTTGAAGAGGTAATTAAGGTAAAATGAGGTCACTAGCATAGGCCCCAATCCCATAGAACTGGTGTCCTTACCGGAAAGGGACATCAAGACACACACAGAGGGACATGTCCCTCCCATGTGAGGACACAGGAAGAAGGTGGCCATCTGCAAGCCAAGGAGAGACGCCTCAGGAGAAACCAACCCTGTGAACACCTTGATCCCAGACTTCCAGCCTGCAGCGCTGTGAGACCATACCTGCCTGCTATTGAAGCCACAAGTCTGTGGGCCTTTGTGTGGCTCAAGCAGACTAAGACACTTGCTGTTCCTCCTTACCTCCCTCTACCTCCATCCCTGGTTCTTACAGCTTACACCCAGAAGTGATTCCTGTCACTGCTGCTCACACTTCTTTGGTCAGAACAAGTCATATGGCCAAACCAAGCCTCCAGTGGAGGAGGAAGTGGAGGCTTACCATGTGCCCAGTGCAGAGGGAAGGGGGAATGTTCTTGAACAGGATAGTATGAGCACCCACCTCACCCTGAGTGACCTGAAAACCCCAGACACCTGGGCCAGTAGACTGCACTATGTGACATGGGCACCTGGAAGTGCACATAATGGTACAGGAGGGGGTGAGAAGACAAGACAAGAACTTCTATCCATATTTTTAGTCTCTTTCTATATTTAATATGCTTGAAGTGTGTATAATGCATTGTGTACAGTAATACATTGGATGAAGTGTGAATCTGTCAGGGGGCTATGCACAAAACTTTTTACCAATGGGGCGCAACATCACACAAGTGCGAGACCTGGCCTTAGCCTGCAGAGACAGGTGCTGGATTTATTCTGCTGCCGGACCCTGTGCTGGGCCAGATGGTACTCCAGAATGGGTGCTTTCTCCTGAGGGGTCACAGGTAGGTCCTATGATAAATGTCCCTCTGTGGACACCAGAAACTTCAGTCCTTTGGTAAAAGATACAACATTCCTCCCTGTTGGCTCTGGGTTCTGCTCCTCTTTACCACAGAGCAGAAAACAGAGGGTGGGGGAGGACAGGAGAGAGGAAAGGGGGAGGAGGCCAAGAAAGAAAGAAGACACACAAAAAAGCAAAAGAGGGGAGGATTTTCTTTTTCTTTTTCTTTTTATGTCTTTATTTTGAGAGACAGAGAGTGAGCAGGGGAGGAGCAGAGAGAGGGAGACCCAGAATTCGAGGCAGGCTCCAGGCTCTGAGCTGTCAGCACAGAGCCCAATGTGGGGCTCAAACCCACAGACTGTGAGATCATGACCTGAGCCAAAACCAAGATTCTTAACCCACTGAGCCACCCAGAGGGAAGCCCTCCCCTTTTTATTTTTATTTATTTTTTTAAATATTTTTATTTATTTCTAGGAGAGAGAGAGACAGTGTGAGCAGGGGAGGGTCAGAGAGAGAGGGAGATACAGATTCTAAAATAGGCTCCAGGCTCCGAGCTGGCAGTCAGCACAGAGCCCGACGCGGGGCTCGAACCCACGAACCGCGAGATCATGACCTAAGCAAAAGTCGGACGCTTAACCGACTAAGCCACCCAGGCGCCCCAGCCCTCCCCTTTTTAATAAGGTCCTTAGAACAGGACCCAGAAATCACAGTGCCCAAGTTTGACTCTCAGGCCCCAAGGCCTGGATCCAAGGCCCAGCAACCAGAGGAATTGCCAGCCTTCCCTTCAAGGGGCAAAGTAGAGAGCAAGGAGGGGCCTTGGGGAGTGATGAATCTCTGGGGAGAAGGGAGAGGAGAGACACAGACTTGGTGTGTTTTAAATCATGATTAAATCATAACCAGAATTAAATCATATGAAATATAAAAGAAGCCATGGCCTTATACTGACCCCATGCTGCTGAGGTGGCATATGATGAGGGAAACAAAGGCAAGAGAAATGTAGCTTAAATTAAATCTCCTTACAGCTTGCAGCCCACTGATAGATGCCTTCCTCAAGCAGCTCAGGGCTGCCTTACTTAATGTTTTTGTTTTATTATTAAAAACTAAAAGCAACCTTATCTTAACAGTAGCTAGCCCCTCAAGGTCTCAAAAGCCTTGCTTTCCCACTCCTTAGAGATTTAGGCTACCCCAACCCCTAGTAACGTAAAAGTATGTAATCAGTTACTCCTCACAACCCCAGGGCAGCTCTTTCTGCCCATGGGTCCTATCCCCGTGCTTAAATAAAATCACCTTTTTGCACCAAAGACATCTCAAGAATTCTTTCTTAGCCATTTGCTCATGAACCCCATCAGGGTATATCACATGCTGTCAGGACAGAAAGCTCTAGCAATCAGAGTGTGATCTTTTCCTTGTACAAAGAAGCAGGTCCAGGGGCACCTGAGTGGCTCAGTCGGTTACGGTTACGTGTCTGACTTTGGCTCAGGTCATGATCTCGTGGTTTGTGGGTTCAAGCCCTGCTTTGTGCTCTGTGCTGACAGCTCAGGGACTAAAGCCTGCTTTGGATTCTGCGTCTCCCTCTCTCTCTGCCCCTCCCCTGCTCACACTCTGTCTCTCTCTTTCCAAAATAAAAATAAACATTAAAATATATATATATATTAAAAAAAAAAAAAAGAAGCAGATTCAAGAGCTGAAGTGACTGTCAGTTAAGATCACTGCCCAGCTGGTACAGAGCTGGGAATGCATCCTCCTCTGGGACTTCCCAACACCTCTCTTCCCTACAGCCTCTCCACTTCCAAGTCCCCTTGCCAGAATCTCCCAGAGGTCTGAGAAAACAAATCGGTAAACTTCTTCCGTTAACAGGAGATTTTTTCGGACCTTTGTCATCCAGACCCAACTGTGTTAAAGAAATCCTAAAGTGCCCTCTGCTGGAGAAACTGAGGAATCGATTCACATGTGGGTTTTCCCCCACAGAGTTGTAGCAACACTACCGTGACATTTGCTTATTTTCTTGACGTTTGAGATTGCCATCACTTTCCATGTTTGCTTAAAAAATTCAAACTTCAGATGCTATTTGCACCACTCAAAACACAAATCTCTAGTTGGAGCATCCTGTCACCATTTAATTAATCTGCTAATATTGTTTAATATCCAGTTGGTGCCAAGCACCGCACCAGTTCCAAGGAAGAGAGATGATAGAAACTGATGGTGTATATACAACACTTTGATTTCCTTCCTGCTATCTAGGCTGAAATTCATGTTTTATCTCCCTTCCGGAATGCAATCCTTTAGAAAGAAAATAAATAGCCGTTAACCTGAAAACAGTAGAATAACTTTTGAAATCTCTTGTTTCATGTGATGCTTTCCTTCTCACTTTTCCGATCTCCAGTTCCTAATTAATGTGTCCATTTTCCTGGTTGTAACGGAGAAGCGAGGAAGTTTTGCATCTTTCTCTTCGTTGTTCTCTCAAAACACCTGGACTACTCCAGAGTTTCCCCCTCATACACTTCACTCGATTCCAATATTCCCACAGTCTTCCTCAGCCTGCAGCTAAAATCTGGGCTTTCTCTCCAGGAAAGAGAACTTTCTAAGATGGTGACTCAAGTAATTCAATTTGCCTCTTCAATCTTTCTGCTGTCCCCTGCCCCCCTTCCCATGAGTTAGAAACAAAACGATTATATTCACAAGCTCTTGCCATTCCTTATAGTGTGTTTCCTCAAGACTGATTGTTCTCAATTGGATGTGTCTCCATTCATTTTTATTTTATGGTCTTGCTTGCTTTTTGGCTTTCTTTAAACCTTCAGGGGGAGATGCCTCTCTGATTTGCACCCCTCTCTCCAGATGGCCACCTTCCTTTCCAGCAAGCAGCATATTTTCACCTTCATTGCCCCTGGCAACATGCCAATATGTAAATTAGCACCAAAGCAAAGTCCATTTTACTAACAGAGTTTGTTTAAAAGTGGGGGGAGGGACTGATTCCGGAGGGAGGAGGCAAGATGGTAGAGAAGTAGGGAGCTCCATACATTTCCCTTGCCCCCATCTCTCACACAGAGAAGGCCTGAAGCTATAGGAACCCTTACGGAATCCAGGAGTTTGGGAGGAAAAGGAGACAGCGTCCGCTGAGGAAACCTTACAGTGTGAGTGCGAACTGGGGAAGATAAAAACGGGCCAGGACTGGAGACACAGAGGGAGGGGAGGGAGCCCCCTTTGCGGGGAGCCGGGGTGAGTCAAGGGGAAAGAAAGAGCAGCTGAAACTGCTCAAGACACTGTCCCTGTCGCTAGAGAAAGAGACCCCCCTCTGGCCCCCCTCCCCCCCCACACCCCCCCCCTGCTCAGGGGGACCTGGTTTCCTGCTGTGCAGCTGACCCTGAGCGGGGACACACTGGTCCCAGGCAACGCCAGGAGAAACCCCTCCTCTGCTCTCCAGCTTAACCTGGAGGGGAAGCAGCCCACCTGAAGACGCTCTGCCGCTCTTCTGGTTCGGCTCCATTCCCAGTAGGGAGGCGACAGGCCTGAAACTGCTCTGAGGGACTTGGCCTCCGAGTTTATATATTTTGGGCAGGTGGTATAATGGGGCATGAGGACTAAGGTCTGGAAACGAGACATGGCGTGGGACATACATCATGGCCCACCTTGGCTACACCCGGGACACTGGGAGATCGGACCCAAAAGAGTGAGTTGCAACGCTTGGCTCCAGAGGGGACTGGGGCACCGTCATTTTTCTCCCCACAACCACCAAGACGGGGCCTCAGGGAGCAGCCTGCAGGACAGAGAGGAGGCTGTGGGTGCAGTGGAGGCTAAGACCTGCTTGCACCAAACCACGCCCATCCCTGGTAGAGAGCTGCTTTTTTTTTTTTACCAGAACCCCAGGGCAAGACCAACATGAATGCACTGCCATGATTATTTCTAGATCAACTCTTTCTATTCTGATATATTTTCCCTTGTCTCATTCATATCCCTCCTCTCTGCTGGACTGGGCACTCTGGTCACCGGTTTGCTTAAACAGGCACATTTAATCCATTCTCTAGATGTATATTCTACACCTCCACTGTTACTTTTCTATTGCTCTCTCTCTGGAGTAATCAGACTATATAGTTTCTCTGAGTAACATTATCTTCGTTTCTTTCTTCTCACCTCTAACCATATTCTCCTCTTTCTCTCTCTGAATGAAGCCTCTTAGTCTCTCTGCCTGGTCATTTCTCTTCCAATTTCTCTTTCTCCCCGCCCTGTCATTTCTCTCTTTGTATATATGCTCTTCCATCAGCACTGCACACACCCCGCTCTTTATTTGTAGCTCAGAATTCTGCTTTTATGCTTTTAGACTGTCCTTTATCTTTGGGTTTTTCCTTTTTTCTTTTCTTCTTTTTTATTTATTTTTATTATTTGTCTTTCTTCCTTCCTCTTTTTTTCCCCTTCCTGTTTTTCTTATTCTTTTTCCCTTTTGATTTACGTGTTTGTTGGATTTGTCTGTGCACTTGTGTGCCTTTGTTCCCTATGTGTTTGTCTGTTTTCTTTTCCAGGGCTGCCTCAAGAAACAAGCCAAAGTACACATGGTGGAGAGTCCCAAATACCATTATGAGTAGGGAAATAAGATAACCAAAGTCTCAACAAGAGAGACCAAGAGACACCATTCAAAGAACACTTCCTGAATGGACTGGCTCTAGACAGTCAAAGAGCTTTCTTTAATACAGCAGTTCTCGCAGGTGCAGAGTGCATAACAAGCCTCTAAAACTAACAAGAAACAGAAAGCTAACCAAAATGATGAAATGGAAAAACTCTCCTCTAAAGAAATTCCAGGAAGAAATGACAGCTAAAGAACTGCTCAAAACAGATACAAGCAACATAATTGAACAAGAATTTAGAACAGTAGTCATAAAATTAATCACTGGGCTTGAAAAAAGCATGGAAGAGATCAGAGAAACTATTGCTACAAAGACTATGGAGCTTAAAAATAGTTGTGATGAATTTAAAAAGGCTATAAATGAGATGTATAATAAAATGGAGGCATCCAGTGCATGGATTGAAGAGGCAGAGAGGAGAATAGGTGAATTAGAAGACACAATTATAGAAAAAGAGGAAGCTGAGAAAAAGAGAGATAAGGTGATCCAGGAACACGAAAGGAGAGTTCCAGAGCTGAGTGATACAATCAAATGGAACAATATCCGTATCATAAGAATTCCAGAAGAGGAAGAGAGAGGGAAAGGCACTGAAGGAGTCCTTGAACAAACTATAGCAGAGAACTACCTCAGCCTGGGGAAGGAAACAGACATTGAAATCCAAGAGGCACAGAACTCCCCTCAGACTTGAACCGATCTTCTGCATGACATATCATAGTGAAACTGGCAAAATATAAGAACAAAGAGGGAATTCTGAAAGCAGCTAGGGATAAAAGGGCCCTAACACACAAAGGGAAACCTATCAGAGTAGTTATAGACCTATCTACTGAAACTTGGCAGGCCAGAAAGGAATGGCAGGAAATTTTCAATGTGATGAACAGAAAAAATATGCAGCCAAGAATCCTCTATCCCACAAGCCTATCATTCAGAATAGAAGGAGAGATAAAAATCTTTCTAAATAAACAAAAATTGAAAGAATTCAGGGCGCCTGGGTGGCTTAGTCGGTTAAGCGTCCGACTTTCGCTTAGGTCATGATCTCGCAGTTCGTGGGCTCGGGCCCCACGTCGGGCTCTGTGCTGACTGCCAGCTCAGAGCCTGGAGCCTGTTTCAGTCTGTGACTCCCTCTCTCTCTGACCCTCCCCTGCTCACGCTGTCTCTCTCTCTCTCCTAGAAATAAATAAAAATATTTAAAAAAAAATTGAAAGAATTCATCACCACTAAACCAGCCCTACAAGAAATCCTGAGGGGGACTCTCTGAGGGAAATGTTGCAAGGAACACAAGGTACCAGAGACACCACCACGAGCATGAATCCTACAAAGAACACAATGACTCTAAACCCATATTTTTCAATAATAACACTGAATGTAAATGGACTAACTACTCCAATCAAAAGACATAAGGTAGCAGAATGAATAAAAAAACAAAATCCATCTATTTGCAGTCTACAGGAAACTGATTTTAGACCTGAGGACACCTTCAGATTGAAGGTAAGGGGATGGAGAAATATATATCATGCCACTGGAAGTCAAAAGAAAACTGGCGTGGCCATGCTTATATCAGACAAACTGGACTTAAAAGTAAAGGCAGTGAAGAAGGGCACTATATAATAATTACAGGGTCTATCCATCAGGAAGGGCTAACAATTATAAATGTCTATGCATCGAATATGGGAGCACCTAAATGCATAAAACAATCACAAACAGAAACAATCTTATGGATAAGAATGTGCTAGTATCAGGGGACTTAAAACTCCACTGACAGCAATGGATAGATCAACTAGAGAGAAAATCACTAAAGAAACAATGGACTTGAATGACACATTGGACCAGATAGATTTGACAGATATATTTAGAACTCTACATCCTGAGGCCATGGAATTCACTTTCTTCTCAAGTGCGCATGGCACATTCTCCAAGATAGATCACATACTGGGACATAAAGCAGCCCTCAATAAATATAAAAGAATGAGATCATACCATGCACACTTTCAGATCACAATGCTATGAAACTTGAAATCAATCACAGGAAGAAGTCTGGAAAACCCCAAAAACATGGAGGTTAAAGAACACCCTACTAAAGAACGAATGGGCCAATCAGGCAATTAGAGAAGAAATTAAAAAATATATGGAAACAAATGAAAATGAAAATACAACAATCCAAACTCTATGGGATGCAGCAAAGGCAGTCCTAAGAGGAAAGTACATTGCACTCCAGGCCTATTTCAAGAAATTAGAAAAAGCACAAGTGCAAAATCTAACAGCACCTAAAGGAACTAGAGGAGAGCAACAAGAGCACCCCAAACCCAGTAGGAGAAGAGAAATAATAAAAATCAGGGCAGAAATAAACAATATAGAATCCAAAAAACAATTGAACAGATCAATGAAACCAAGAGTTGGTTTCTTGAAAAAATAAACAAAATTGACAAACCTCTAGCCAGGCTTCTCAAAAAGAAAAGAGAGAGCACCCAAATAGACAAAATTATGAATGAAAATGGACTTATTACAACCAACCCCTCAGAAATACAAGCAATAATCAGGGAATACTATGAAAAATTATATGCCAACAAACTGGACAACTTAGAAGAAATGGACAAATTCCTAAGCACACACTCACTACCAAAATTCACATGGGAAGAAATAGAAAATCTGAACAGACCCATAATTAGTGAAGAAACTGATTCAGTTATCAAAAATCTCCCAACAAATAAGAGCCCTAGGCCAGATGGCTTCCCTGGGGAATTCTACCAGACATTTAAAACAGAATTAATCCCAATTCTTCTCAAGCTATTCCAAAAAATAGAAAGCGAAGGAAAACTCTCAGCCTCATTTTACGAAGCCAGCATCACTCCGATTCCCAAGCCAGACAGAGATCCAGCAAAAAAAGAGAACTACAGGCCAATATCCTTGATGAATACGGATGCAAAAATTCTCAACAAGATCCTTGCAAATCGAATCCAGCAGCATCTAAAAAGAATCATCCACCAAGATCAAGTGGGATTCATTCCTGGGTTACAGGGCTGGTTCAACATTCGCAAAACAATCAATGTGATACATCATATCAATAAAAGAAAAGATAAAAACCATATGATCCTGTCAATAGACGCAGAAAAAACATTTGACAAAATACAGCATCCCTTCTTAATAAAGACTCTCGAGAAAGTTGGGATAGAAGGAACCTACTTAAACATCATCAAAGCCATCTATGAGAAGCCTTCAGCTAACATCATCCTTAACGGGGAAAAACTGAGAGCTTTCCCCCTGAGATCTGGAACACGACAGAGATGTACACTCTCACCACTGTTGTTTAACATAGTGCTGGAAGTCCTAGCATCAGCCATCAGACACCCAAAAGGAAATCAAAGGCATCAGAATTGGCAAAGAGGAAGTCAAACTTTCACTCTTCGCAGATGACATGATACTCTACATAGAAAACCCGACAGACTCCACCAGAAGCCTACTAGAACTGATCCAAGAATTCAGCCAAGTTGCAGGGTACAAAATCAACGTACAGAAATCGGTTGCATTTTTATACACCAACAATGAAGCAACAGAAAGAGAAATCAAGAAACTGCTCCCATTCACAATTGCACAAAAAACCATAAAATACCTCGGAATAAACCTAACCAAGGATACAAGAGATCTGTATGATGAAAACTATAGAAAACTTATGAAGGAAATTGAAGAAGACACAAAGAAATGGAAAAACATTCCATGCTCATGGATAGGAAGAATAAATATAGTTAAGATGTCATTACTACCTAAAGCACTCTACACATTCAATGCAATTCCAATCAAAATTGCACCAGCATACTTCTCAAAACTAGAACAAACTATCCAAAAATTTGTATGGAACCATAAAAGACCCCGAATAGCCAAGTAATACTGAAAAATAAAACCAAAAAGGGAGGGATCACCATCCCAGACTTTAGCCTCTACTACAAAGCTGTCATCATCAAGACAGTATGGTATTGGCACAAAAACAGACACATAGACCAATGGAACAGAATTGAGAACTCAGAAGTGGACCCAAAAGTATACAGCCAACTAATCTTTGACAAAGCAGGAAAGAATATCCAATGGAAAAAAGACAGCCTTTTTTAACAGATGGTGTTGGGAGAATTGGACAGCAACATACAGAAGAATGAAACTAGATCATTTTCTCACACCATGCACAAAACTAAACTCAAAATGGATAAAGGACCTGAACGTGAGACAGGAAACTATCAATACCCTAGAGGTGAAAGCAGGAAACAACCTCCTTGACCTCCATCGCAGCAACTTCTTACTTGACACTTCCCCAAAAGCAAGGGAATCAAGAGCAAAAATAAACTGTTGGGACCTCCTCAAGATTAAAAGCTTCTGCACAACCAAGGAAACAACCCAGAAAATTAATAGGCAACCAACGGAATGGGAAAAGATAGTTGCCAATGACATATCAGATAAAGGGTTGATATCCAGAATCTACAAGGAACTCACCAAACTACACGTCCGAAAAACAAACAACCCAGTGAAGAAATGGGCAGAAGATATGAACAGACACTTCTCCAAAGAGGACATCCAGATGGCCAACAGACACATGAAACGATGCTTAGCATCCCTCCTCATCAGGGAAATACAAATCAAAACCACACTGAGATACCACCTCACGCCAGTCAGTGGCTAAAATGAGCAAATCAGAGAACTCTAGATGCTGGCGAGGATGTGGAGAAACGGGCACCCTCCTGCACTGTTGGTGGGAATGTAAACTGGTACAGCCCCTCTGGAAAACAGTGTGGAGGTTCCTAAGGAAACTAACAATAGAACCCCCCTATGACCCAGCAATAGCACTGCTAGGAATTTACCCAAGGGATACAGAAATGCTGAGGCATAGGAGCACATGTACCCCAATGTTCATAGCAGCACTCTCCACAATAGCTAAAACCTGGAAAGAGCCTAAGTGTCCATCAACAGATGAATGGATCAAGAAGATGTGGTTTATCTATACCATGGAATACTACCTGGCAATGAGAAACAATGAAATCTGGCCATGTGTAGCAACATGGATGGACCTTGAGGGTGTTATGCTGAGCGAAATAAGTCAGGCAGAGAAGGATAAATATCATATGTGTGCACGTATAGGAGGATTAGGAGGAACTTAACAGAGGACCAAGGGGGAGAAGAGGGGCGGAAATGGTGGGGGAAAGGGAGAGAGGCAAACCATGAGAGACTCTTGAATGCTGACAAAAACTGAGGACTGATGGATGTGGGGGGAGGAGGGATGGGCATGGAGGAAGGCACTTGTGGGGATGAGCACTGAGTGTTATTGTGGAAACTAATTTGACAATAAACTATTTGTAAAAAAAAAAAAAAAAGCTTATGCACAGCAAAGGAAACAACCCACAAAACTAATAGGGAACCAACGGAATGGGAAAAGATAGTTGCAAATGACATATCAGATAAAGGGTTAATATCCAGAATCTATAAGGAACTCACCAAACTCCACACCCAAAAAACAAATAATCCAGAGAAGCAATAGGCAGAAGACATGAACAGAGACTCTCCAAAGAGGACATCCAGATGGCCAACAGACACATGAAATGATGCCCAGCATCCCTCATCAATCATCAGGGAAATACAAATCAAAACCACGCTGAGATACCACCTCACACCAGTCAGAGTGGCTCAAATGAGCAAATCAGAGGACTGAAGATGTGGAGAAACGGGCACCCTCCTACACTGTTGGTGGGAATGTAAACTGGTGCAACTGCTCTGTAAAACAGTGTGAAGGTTCCTCAAAAAATTAACAATAGAACTCTCCTATGACCCAACAATACCACTGCTAGGAACGTACCCAAGGGATACAGGAGTGCTGATATATAGGGGTACATGTACCCCAATGTTCATAGCAGCACTCTCAACAATAGCTAAAACGTGGAAAGAGCCTCAGTATCCATCAACTGACGAATGGATCAAGAAGATGTGGTTTATCCATACAATGGCATACTACATGGCAATGAGAAAGAATGAAATCTGGCCATGTGTAGGAACATGTATGGAACTTGGGGGTGTTATGCTGAGTGAAATAAGTCAGACAGAGAAGGACAGATACCATATGTTTAAATGTATAGGTGGATTAGGAGGAACTTAACAGAGGACCATGGGGGAAAAGAAGGGGAAAAATAGCTGGGGAGAGGGAGAGAGGCAAACCATGAGAGACTCTTGAATGCTGAGAACAAACTGAAGGCTGATGGGGGGTGGGGGGGAAATGGGAAGGGGGGTGATGGGCATGGAGGAGGGCATTTGTGGGAATGAGCACTGGGTGTTATATGGAAACCAACTTGACAATAAACTATTTTTAAAAAGGGGGGAAAGGAATGGAGAAGGGGCTTTCTAGAGCTTAATATTAACCTAAGTTCAAGAAATAATGCAATTTATACCTATAATTTTTTTTCAAAACCTGAATGGAATAATGACTGAAAGGAAGGACTAAACAACCAAAAACCATATAAACAGCCTCTATAATCTCAGCAGTTTGGGTGTGTGATTCTCTTTCTGGACCAGCTCAAATTCCAACCCGAAGTTTGTCACCAAATATCAAATTGTTAACTGTGAACATCTTGACTTTACACAAATAAACTGTACAATAACTCAACACCAGAATATTTCTGACCTACTATCTAGATCAGTGAAGAATATATATTAATGTGTGTGTGTGTGTGTGTGTGTGTGTGTGTGTGTGTGTGTGTGTGTGTGTAATTTTATCTGTGCCCCTTTACAAATTTGATCTTTTCCTATGCTTACCCTGACTCCACATTAAGACTGTAAGTTTCCTCTTTAAACTCCTAGGACCTAACTCAGGACCCAGAATAGTCAGGACCCTCAATAAATGTGAGGAAAATCAATAGCCTCAGAATTATTTTATGCCTCATCTACCTCAAGTGTTTACACAAAGTGGCTGTCTGGATCCTGAGAAAGAATAACATTGCCCCATGGTTATGATTGAGCTGAGCCAGCGGGCATCCTAGGGAGGAAGGCTGTACACTTCCCTTGGTCTGGGTCTCTGGCTCCCTCTGCTGGTCCTCTTTCCAACTGTCCATGAATAAAGCAAATCAAGACTTGGCCTTCTAGACAGAGCCAACCTCAAAGCATTCTTGGTATGTAGACTTCATGCCTGAACCTCAGAAAATATCAGGCTTAGAAAACAGAAAAGATTATTTTATTTTATTTTTTAAAAATATTTTTATTTATTTCTAGGAGAGAGAGAGAGAGAGAGACAGCGTGAGCAGGGGAGGATCAGAGAGAGAGGGAGTCACAGACTGAAACAGGCTCCAGGCTCCGAGCTGGCAGTCAGCACAGAGCCCGATGCGGGGCTCGAACCCATGAACCGCGAGATCATGACCTGAGTGAAAGTCAGACGCTCAACCAACTAAGCCACCCAGGCGCCCCCAGAAAAGATTATTTTAGAACGTGTTAGAGATAGCTGTTGAAGAGTCTTGAGCATACCATATCCTAGAGCAGCCAGAAGATGTGAGTGGTAAATCTAATGAGCCTGTGCAAATCTGTCCTTCTCTAGACCTGTCTATTTGAAAAATCCCCAAATAATTGGGCAATTAAGCAACATTTTACTGAATAACTCGTGGATCAAAAAAGAAATCAAGGGAAATTAGAAAATATTTCAAGCCAAGCAAAATGGATGATATATCAAAATTTGTAATCTTCCAATTAATGCAATAATTAGAGGGAAATTTTCTTTAAATATTTATATTGGAAAAGAATACAAGTCCAAAATAAATTTTATAATCTTTTTACATTAAGAACGTATAAAAAAGAAAAAATAAAAGAGGGGCACCTGGGTGGCTCAGTTGTTAAGCATCTGACTGGTAGTTTCAGCTCAGGTCATGATTTCACAGTTTGTGGGATTGAGCCCCACATGAGGCTCTGTGCTGACAGCGTGGAGCCTGCTTGGGATTTTCTCTCCCCTTCTCTCTCTAACTCTCCCCTGCTCACACACTCTCAAGGTAATAAGTAAACTTTTTTTAAGAAAAGAAAGAAGAAAGAGCAAAATACCTGATATAAGCAGAAGGAGGGAAATAATAAATGTTAACACAAGAATCAATTAAACAGAAACAAAACCGTAGAGAAACTCAAGGATACTGAAAGTAAGGTAATTGGAAAGATCAATAAAATTGATGACCCTCTAGCTAAAATGATCAATTAAAGAGAAAGGGGGAGAATACACACAAATTACCAATAGCAAGAATGAACAGGAGGAGGGGCGCCTGGGTGGCTTAGTCGGTTAAGCATCGGACTTTCGCTTAGGTCACGATCTCGTGGTTCATGGGTTCGAGCCCCGCGTCGGGCTCTGTGCTGACTGCCAGCTCAGAGCCTGGAGCCTGTTTCAGTCTGTGACTCCCTCTCTCTCTGACCCTCCCCTGCTCACCTGTCTCTCTCTCTCTCTCTCCTAGAAATAAATAAAACATTAAAAAAAAAAAGAAGAAGAATGAACAAGAGGAGCACCTGGCTGACTGAGTCAGTAGAGCATGTGACTCTCGATCTCTGGATTGTGATTTTGAGCCCCACATTGGGGTGAGGATAACTTAAGTACATAGAATCTTAAAAAAATAAAAATAAGGAGCACCTGGATGGCTGAGTTGGTTGAGCGTCTTCGCTTTGACTTCGGCTCAGGTCATGATCACGTAATTCATGAGTTTGAGCCCTGCATTGGGCTCTGTGCTGACAGCTTGGAGCCTGGAGCCTGTCTCGGATTCTGTCTCTCCCTCTCTCTGCCCTCCCCTGCTCCCACTCTGTCCTTCTCTGTCTCTTAAAAAAATAAAATAAAACACTAAAAATTTTTTTAAATAAAAATAAAAGGATTGAATGGGAACCACACTATAGATTCTATGGAAGTGATAATAAGGGAACATTATGAAAATACTTATACCTAAATTTGACAGCTTAGATGAAGTGAAAAAAATCCTTGAAACAAACATTATTGAAACTGACTAAGGCAAAACCAAAGTCTAAGTAACTATAGCTACTACAGAAAGTGAATTCTTAATTAAAAGCCTTCCCATGGAGTGCCTGGGTGGTTCAGTTGGTTAAGCGTCTGACTTCAGCCCAGGTAATGATCTCACGGTTCATGGGTTCGAGCCCCGCATTTGGCTCTGTGCTGACAGCTAGCTCAAAGCCTGGAGGCTGTCTTCAGATTCTGTGTCTCCCTCTTTCTCTGACCCTCCCCTGCTCACTTGTCTTTATCTCTCTCTCAAAACTAAATACAAAACATTTTTTAAAAAAATATTTTTAAAAAAAAGGCTTCCCACAAAGAAAACTCCAGGCCTAACCGGTCTCATCAGTAAATGCTATCAAATGTTTAGAAAGAAAAAGAAGACTGTCCTATGCAAAGTCTTTCAAAAGGTAAAGGAGAACATACTTTCCCACTCATTTTATGAGAACCTCATTATTCTGATATCAAAAGTGGACAAAGACTTACAAAACAAGGTATAGATTAATATCTCTCATAAAAAAATACTAGCAAATTCAATGTAGCAATATACAGAAAATAAGGTTTATCCCAGCTATTAAAGGTTGACTAAGATTAAAAAATCAGGGGTCCGTAGGTGGCTTAGTCAGCTGAGCACCTGAGTCTTGATTTCAGCTCAGGTCATGATCCCAGAGTTGTGGGATCGAGCTCTGCATTGGGCTCTATGCTGCGCGTGGAGCCTGCTTAAAATTCTCTCTCTCTCTCTTCCTCTCTCTCCCTTTGCTCTCCCCAACTCACTCACTCTCTAAAATAAACTTTTTAAAAATTAATTCATATAGTTCACCATAACAGGATAATTTTTTTTTTTAAAGATCTTTGGGGCACCTGGATGGCTCAGTCAGTTAAGCCTCCCACTCTAGATTTTGGCTCAGGTTATGCTCTCATTATTCATGGAGTCAAGTCCACTTGAGATTCTCTGCCTCCTTCTCTCTCTGCCTCTCTCCTGCTCACACACACACACTCTCTCTCAAAATAAGTAAATAAACATTTTTTTAAAAAGATCATCTTCATAGATGTAGGGGAAAAATGAAAATATTCTATTTTCTTTCTTTTTAATGTTTATTTTTGAGAGAGAGAGAGAGTTTGTGCACATGTGTGCCACGGAGGGAGGAGAGCGGGACAGAGAGAAGAGAGAGAATCTCAAGCATGCTCCATGCTATGGAGCCCAAAGGGGGCTTCCATTTCACGAATTGTGAGATCATGACCTGAGCTGTTAATCAAGACTTGGACACTTAACCGACTGAGCCACCTAGGCACCCGAAAAAATTCTATTTTCATCTATGTAAAAACTTTTAGCAAATTAAGAATAGAAGGCTTCTTCAAGCAGATGAAGAAATATGAGAAACCGAGAGCTGACCTCATACTTAATGGCAAAAGACTGAATGCTTTCATCCTCAGTGTGGAAACAGGCAAAAAAATCCTCACTCTCATAGCTTCTTTTCATCAGTAGACTGGAAATTCTAGCCTCTGTAATCAGGAGAGAAAAAAGAATAAAAGTCAGAAAAAGTGGAGAGTAAAAAGTAAAACTGTCTTTAGTGCAAAGTACATGATCATGTATACAGAAAACCCCAGCAAACCTGCCAAAAAGCTATTAGGACTAATAAATGAGATTAACAATGTCTCAAGTTACAAAGCCAATATAAAAAATCAATTGTATTTCTATATATTAGCAATCAGAACTTTTTTAATGGGCAAAATAATTAAACATATTCTTTACAGAAAAAGATATATGAATGGCCAATACGCACCTAAAAAGATGGTCAGCATCATTAATCATCAAGGAAATGAAAAGGAAAACCACAATAGTATACCACTTCACACTCATGAAAATGACTGAAATTAAAAAGGCCAATACCAAGGCAACACGAAGTGCCAATGGTGTGAGGCACACTCTCAGTCACTGCAGGTGGAACAGCCACTTTAGAAACCATTTTTGGGAGGGGCGCCTGGGTGGCTCAGTCGCTTAAGCGTTTGACTTTAGTTCAGGTCCTGATCTCACGGTTTGTGAGTTCCAGCCGCATAGCGAGCTCCCTGCTGTCAGCACAGAGCCCACTTTGGAACCTTTGTCCCTGTCTGTCCCCCTCCCTCTTCTGCACCCTGTGCCTCTCAAAAATGAATAAATATCAAGAAAAAAACACTTTGGGAATCTCTTATGTTGTTGGACATATTACTTACCACATGACCCAGTAACTCTACTCCTTAGTATAAGCCCGAGATATAGGAAAACAGATTTCCACACAGTCTCGTGCATAACACTCATAGCATCTTTATTCATAATAGAAAAAAAAACAACAAAAATCTAGAAAAAAAACCACAATGTCCTTTAATAAAAGAATGGATTAAAAATTGTGCCACATTTGCATAATAGAACACTACTCAGCAATAAAAAGAATGAACTACTGAGACAGTAGCATAGATAAATCTCAAAAACACAATGGTGAGCAAAAGAAGTGAAACACAAGAGTGCGTGCTGTATATTTCATTTACAAAAGACAAATTCAATTTACGGTGACAGAAAGTAGATCAACAGTTACCTGGGGTGGAGGCAGGGGTTGAGTGGGGATGGGACACAGGGGATTTGGGACGTAATAGGAATGTCCTGTATCTTGGATGTAGTTGTATGAATGTATCAATTTGTTTGAGCTCATCAAAATGGGGTTTGGGGGCATAATAAAGTAGGCCTCAGTAAATTTTAACTCAATGAAGTTAACTTAAAAAAAAACCACACAATCCTAAGCAGTCTGGGGAACATAAAGAAGGCTTAGGAAACACTAACAAATAACATGAAAAGGGAAGCACCACTTTATGGAGTCCTGGAGACAGGCGCAGAAGAAAGGAGACGTACAGCAAGTGAGCTTCTGTGAAACGCCTTTCCCCTCCCTCAGCCTCAGTTATATCCATGGCACTGGGGACAGGATTCTGTGTGTGGTCACCTGTAGGTTCTGCTGACTTTTTCTCCATATCAGTTGCCAGCCGTGCCTACACACAGTTACAATCAGCATCACCACGAGCCTTTCATAGCTGCATTGGATCAGGTGGTCTGTGGCCAGATGTCTTCACCTACACTTATTCAACCCTCACATCCTCTCTTGACTAAGAAGCTGTGTCGCCTCCATTACTACAGGAAAGGAAACTGACGCTCGGAAAAATTAATGACTTTCCCTAGATCACACAGAACAACAAACCCCAGATTCAAGTACAATGCCAAGGAACTTTGTTTTCCATATTCTATCACGCTTCGCCTCCCATCTTTTGTCCTTGGGTAAAGTAACTCAGTTGTTACGTAATTAGCTAGAATCACCAGGAGCAATAACATATCATTAACAGAACAGTGTTAATAGATCTAAGAAGTAACACTGTAATATAAGGTTCATTTGCTTACTCAGCCCATTATATCTCAAAGAATAGAGTGGCTATACCTCTGCTTGTTGTGTTTAACTATGCTCTACTTAGTATTTCAATTCGACAAAATTCTGCGAGTGAGGCATTATTAGAAAGAAGCTGGGCAGTCTGCAATGAATAAGACAAGGTCTTTGTCTTCTGGGAGCTCAAAAGTCAGTACTAGACCCTCCTGAACGACGCAGGACTGTTTTCTCCTGGGTGTGGTCCTAACACCAACTATTCTTTCCTTCTGAAATCCCATGAGATCACTCCCAGTGACTCACAGAATGGGGAAGATAAGGGTCCACGTCTGGAATTTCTGTTTTCCAAGAAGTACAATGCAGGCAGGACCTGACAAGTGCCGGAGCACCAGAGGCCACAGTAGGAAAGAGTAAGTTAAATCAGACCAAGCATGCAGAATCTAGAACAGAATGCTGTCCTGTACAGGACTGTAAGCTCAAGCCTGTCATCCTCATGCTACTTGAGAATTGGTAATGTTACTTTACAGTTTGGGTTTTTATTTTTTTAAATGTTTGTTTATTTTTGAGAGGAGAGAGTGTGAGCAGAGGAGGGGCAGAGAGAGGAAGAGAGGGTCCAAAAGGGTTCTGAGCTGGATGTGAGGCTCAAACTCACGAATCGTGAGATCATGACCTGAGCCAAAGTCTGATGCTCAATCTACTGAGCCACTCAGGTGCCCTGGGGTTGCTTTTTAACATAAATGCCAAATCAAGCAACCACAGTACACAAGTCTCCTTATGTCTTCCCCTACACATTTTAAAACACCCATTTTACATATTGATGTGTATACCTCAAATCACAAACATTTCTCTGGGGAAGGAGCTGTGTAGAGAGACACTTTTGTGGTAAGCACCATTCCCTTTATGCTCAGGCTTTTGAAAGCAGAGGGAGGAAAGCAGAGGTTGTTATTCCTATTTTCCAAGGTGAGAAGCTCAGACACCAAGAGGTAGTAACGTCAGAACAGAATTGACACCCCTTGCGTTTGTGGTCCTTCATTCTCCTTAAAGTTTTTACATATTCATCTTTCATCCTCTGATGCCACATCACACACATTCATTGGAAAAATTAAAAAAGTGAACTACACCTAACTTTCTTCCCGTCATAACATGTAACATTAATAACCTTCGGTACATATTCTTTCTGTGAAACACAAATGGAGCAGAAAGCATGACACCGACGTGATTTTTGGCTTCCCTGGACCCACATGGTCCCTACATAAATGACCCCTTGCTCATGACACACAAAATGACCTTTGCCTGTCTTCTCACAGCCAAGTTCAGCAAACACCAACCCATTACATGCATTCTCTGGTTGGGCCTGCCTGGTCAACACGGTGGTGCCCCTGGTGGTAGAGATGTGTATAACTGTCGAACACCGAAACCATTTTTTGAAGCAAGCCACTCCTATTTGATTATGTTTTCCGCCTGATGTAAGATCCACAAAAGACGTTATCTTTAACTTCTTAGCTCCCTAAAGTATCCCTTACAGTTAAAACAGTGTCTAACATGCACTAGATGTTCTATAATTATTCACTGAACGAATAACTGAAACAATGAGTAAGTTCTCCTGCCCAGTTGGCTGTCTAATTAACCTACTGTATCAGGCTCTTTCATATGTTTTTGCTCGTATTCACGTGCAGTGTGTAGCTGAAGCTCATCTCCTAACTTACCAATTGAAACTCAGTCCCAGCCTCTCCTCAATGAAACCAGCTTCCCGTGCAGCTGCGGTTTGAAAGTATTTAACAGCAAGAATGGTCATGTAAGTCATATGCAAATCAAATCAGCAAAAACACTTTTCTATTTCATATCTAAATAAACTGAATTATATGGATACCACAATGGCTTATGAAGAGATATAACTTATCATGAAAATAAACCATCAAATCATCTTAGTAGTTTCCAAATCATGTCTTCATTTTTAGAAGTTTTTGCAGTAATTCCCCCTTTTTTTTTTCTTTTATGGTTATCAGATGATACTCTTGCCTGAGTCATAATTCAACTTAGGGAATCACATGAAACTCTTTCAACAACTTCCACATTAGATGGGTGTTTGGTGGTTTGGGGTTTTTGTCTTAATAAGTACATTTCTTGGGGCATCTGGATGGCTCAGTCAGTTAAGTCTCTGACTCTTGATTTCAGCTCAGGTCATGATCCCAGGATCATGGGATCAAGTCCTGCATGGCATTCCACACTGTGCGTTGAGCTTGCTTAAAATTCTCTGTCTCCCTCTGCCTCTCTCCCCTGCTGTGTGCTCTCCCTCTCTCTCAAAAAAAAAAGTACATTTCTCTCAGCATCAACAATTTAGTTTTTGGTGTTGCCTCTTCTCTTGGCTTCTACTGAACTAAGGGGAATTTCACTAAAGAACTTCTTAGCACATGTAATACTATTTGATATCCCTATTTATTCAATATTTCTACTCTCATAATGTTTATTGAATTGTCATATTCAATTGTCATATTGAATTGTCTCAAAATGTTTATTGAATTGTCATATTAAAGAATTAGTTTAATTTCATCAACAGAGCTTTGTGAATATTAATCAGCCACCCTGAGAGAACTTGAAATTCATTATAACTCTTGCTTTTGGCCTCAAAAATGTATTTACATATCATTTAAGATCAATAATATTTATCTTATAATTGATATTTTCTTTTATCTCAAAATGACATACTTCTTCACTATTTCATTTGTTATAACTTATGCTTCTCTTATTATCTCTATTTAGATTGACAGGTTAATTATTTTATCCTTCATCAAAATAATCTATCAGCTTTAATACTGGAAATATTTTTCTTATATAGCTTAACAAAGTTTTGAGTTTTGTTGCAATATTATTTACTTAAGTCAAATCACTGATTACAAAAAAAATTTTTTTTCTAGGACACCTGAGTGGCTCAGTCAGTTAAGTGTCCTACTCTTGATTTTGGCTCAGGTCATGATTTTGCCATTCATGAGATTGAGCCCTAAAACAGGCTCCACGCTGACAGGGCTGACTGCTTAGGATTCTCTCTCTCCCTCTCTCTCTGCCCCTCTCCCGCTCATGCACAAGAACTCTCTCTGTCTCTTCGTCTCAAAATAAATAAATAAACTTTAAAAACATGTAACCAATCCTATTTCATAGTTTCTACGTAAGTGACTATTTATACATCTATATGTGATTTTCAGCCTGCTTTGCAACACTACCAATTCAAGTTATCTCTTAACATTAAACATTTCAAATATCCCCTCTGCTTGTCAGGAAATTTAAGCACATTGTCTGTAGGTCCATGCACCAGAAAAGATTTGTGCTCTCTAGGTACAGTGTAAGTTTCACATGTAGCCCTAGAGTCCTCAGCTATTAAAGCTGAAGAGCCCTTTCCCTCCATAAATTGTCTCATCACCAAGCAGTACTCAAAGGCATGAGGCCAGGCCATTTGTACCCATTGCCCTTGCAATAGGCACCATGCCAATGGACCAATGCTAGGTACCCAATGCCTGGATGTGCCAGTCCTGGGCTGGTTGCTCTTATATTCATTCCTCACCTTCTCCCTGCTCTGTTGTATATTAAGGGGGCATCCTGAAGCCTCCAAGCCCCCTTCTCCACTGTCAGCTGGGTTTACCCCAGTGGGAGGCACTGGTGGGGACAGAAAGGTGGGAGGAAAAAAGAAGCCAGAGTATTTCTTTCCCTCCGTCTCTGCCTCTGGTGCATCTCCAGAAGCACCTGCATCTTGTCAGCTGTTCTTGTCCCTCTAGGGCTCAGATTCTGCCAGGGGACCTGAGCCCCTGGCTCTGATGACCTTCATTGCCTCTTCCCTCTGTCCCTCCACCTAGGGATGGGATGCCTTTCTATTGCTCCTGTTCTTGTACTGTCCCTGCTTGGTTTTGATCCCCTCCATCACCTGGATAATCAATTCTCTACATTAAATCTCATTTACTATACATAGGTTTTCCTGGTTAATCTTTGGCTGATGTGTTGCCATTTCAGAGCCAAATAGTAACATCCCAGAAGGAAGCCCTGCCCTCTCCCCCATACCTTTTCACATCTCCCACAGCTTGAGTGTCCGTTTGCCATTTGTTTCCAACTCTGCCTTCAGTAACATCCTGTTTGTGGTCTGAAGTCCCCCGTGAATGGAGCAGTCATACCATGGAAATCTACAAGCTCTATAAACCCGGCCCATGCTGTCCACCCCATTCCACCCAGAGCCAGTTGTTGAACATTTACTAGCGTGCCAGTAGTGGACTTCTTGATGAGTAGTGTAATGGACACATGGCTGTTTTAACTGGGGACAGGGCTTCTCTGTGGAGGTAGATTTCTAGGAGCCCCACCTAGTCTTAAAAGAGAACTGGCTCAGTATGGAGACAACTGTACGGCCCTGGTGAGCTTTGGCTAACTGCTGTCTCTGGAGTAGGGATGGCACTATGGTAAGACCAGGCAGGAATTTGCTTCAGGCACAAAATTTTAGGAGGCACCCAAAACCTCAGTAACCAAGATGATTGGTGTTTTAATATTTTTCAAAGGTCAAAATTAAGCTCCCAAACCCATGATAAACAAAGTATCAAAATTTTTAAGTAAAAATGGGAATGGGACAGGGCTGACATTGGGTGAGGTGAGTAGGGTGAGTGATACAAGTCCAGGTAGATTTCTGTGTTGGTTAGATTTTGACAGTTGATTCATATGGGGGTTTTTTGCAAGAATTCTAATTTTTTAATAGCATTTAGCAATGATTCCTTGGCTATGACAGCAAAAGCAGAGACAACAAATGAAAAATAGATAAATTAGAGCTCATCAAAATAAAAAACTTTTGTACATCCAAGTACATTGTTAATGAGATTAAAAAGACATGCAGAGTGGGAGAAAATACTTGCAAGTTACATATCTGATAAGGAATTAGTACCTATAATATATAAAGAGCTCTTGGAACTCAACAACAAACAACCCAATTTTAAAAAAAGAGCAAAAGACTTGAACAGACTTTTCTCCAAAGAGAAATGGCCAAATAAACACACGAAAAGATACTCAGCATCACTAATCATTAGGGAAATGCAAATAAAATACCACCTCACACCCATTGATTGGGATGACTATTATTAATAAAGCGATTTGAAAAAGAAAAAACAAGTTTTGGAAAGGTAGAGAAATTGGAACATATTCATTGCTGATGGGAATGTAATATGGCACAACTGCTATGGAAAACAGTATGGTAGCTCCTCAAAAAATTAAAAATAGAATGACCAGATGATCGAGCACCTCCACTTCTGGGTCTATAACCAAAAGAATTGAAAGCAGGGACTCCAACAGATAATCTGTACACCCATGTTCACAGCACCATTGTTGACAATGGCCGAAAGGTGGAAGCAACCAAGTGTCCATGGATAGATGCAGAGATAAACAAAATTTGGTATGTCCATACAATGTAATATTATCCAGCCTTAAATAGGAGGTACATTCTGACACA
The DNA here is from genome assembly GCA_017311185.1 of Proteles cristata cristata. Taxonomy (NCBI): domain Eukaryota; kingdom Metazoa; phylum Chordata; class Mammalia; order Carnivora; family Hyaenidae; genus Proteles; species Proteles cristata. The sequence continues at coordinate 645,824 of JAESUZ010005557.1, forward strand.
TACTACAACTTGGATGAACCTTGAGGACGTTAGGCTAAGTTAAATAAGCCAGTCACAAAAGACAAACACGGTTTGATTCCACTTATATAAAGTTCCTAGAGTAGTTACATTCATAAAGACAAATTAGAATGGTGGTTGCCAGGGGCTGGGAGTGGAATATTCATGTTTATTCATGGGTACAGAGTTTCAGTTTAGGAAAATGAAAATATTCTTCAGATGGTGGTGGTGAAGTTTGCACTGAACTATTCACACTTCACCACAATTTTTTAAATACTGCATTAAAACATGATTTATGTTGATACTTAAGGGGTTTTTTAGCTCCTCCTTAAATTCTGCACCTGAGAAGAGGATCTCATTGACCTCATCCCAGTTCCAGGCCTGCTCTGGAACATAGGTCAGGCAAATAGAAACAATTTTCTGACTTGTTAGTAGAATGACACTTTTCCTCTACATGAGCATGACCAATGGCTGCTGGTAACCTTCTGCCCCTGATTCTGGCAGCTGGAGAGGAGGCCCTGGTTTGCAGTGGAGGTGGGGAGGCAGAGTGTGGCTGACTATAAATTTGGAATGCTGAGTGATGGGCTAGCCACAGAGAACTCTTTGAGATGAGATATAAGGTGCCAAGGAAAGAATGGGCCTATGGGAAGTGGCCCATTACAAATGGGTGCAGAAAAGAGGTCTTCAGAGACCAAGCATGCTTGCCACACAGTGTGGTCAGGACTTTCTCTCAACCTCAACCCACTTGAAGAGGGCTGGGAAAGGTGCTGGAGAGAACTGAAAGAAGGGTTCAGGAACAAAGGGCCCCAAGGACAGGAAAGGCCTTAGAGCTTGCAGTTCTATTATTATAAATTAAAATATTTAATTTATAAATAAATTATAAATAAATAAATAAACAAGAACAGACAATAAAAAATTCAAAAGAAAAAAAAAGCACTGCAAACCAAAGGCCTTAAGTAACAGAAATGTATTGTCTCCCAGTCCTGGAGGCCAGAAGTCCAAGATCAAGATATCAACAGAATTGGTTCCCTTTGAGGGCTGTGAGGGAAGGGTCTGTGTCAGGTCCCTCTACTTGGCTTGTAGACAGCCCTCTTCTCCCCTGTGTCTTCACGTCATCTTCCTTCTATACATGTCTGTCTCCGTCCAATTTTCTCCTTCTTATAAGGATATCACTCATATTGGATTCTGGCCCACCTTTATGATTGTATTTTAATTTGATTATCTAAAGACTCTACCTCCAAATAAGGTCACATTCGGACGTACTGTGCATTAGGACTTTAACATACAACCCATGACACAATTCAACCCATAACAGATATCACTGGACATCACTGTTGCCAAGGAGACAGGACACTATAATGGGTCACACAGCATCCCCATGGCAAAAGGTGAGGTACTATGAGGATGTTCCCTTCTTCCTCCAAAGAAGGAACATTGTGAGGGGCACCTGGGTGGCTCAGTCGGTTAAGCATCTGACTTCTGCTCAGGTCATGATCTCATGGTTGGTGGGTTCAAGCCCCGTGTCGGGCTCTGTGCTGACAGCTCAGAGCCTGGAGCTGCTTCAAATTCTATGTGTCCCTTTCTCTCTGCCCCTCCACTGCTCATGCTCTGTTTCTCTCCAAAATAAATAAACATTAAAAAATATTTTAAAAAAAGGAACATTGTGAAGATAATAAAAACATTGACCAGTACGTTCAACAGTAAAGTTTATTGAGCAAACTTTCCCATTACATTGAGTTAAGGAAATTTGATTCTATGTTATAATGTGAAATAAAATGCACAAAAATTATGAGGTGCCTGTTTAGTCTGTCATGTTTGAATTCATAGCCACTTTTGCCCAGCGTCACTGGTATGTGTTTGTGTGTGTGTGTGTGAATAGTAAAGGGGAGTGCAGCTCTCAGGTGGAAACCAATTTCCTCATTTTCGCTTATTCAGAAATTGGTATCTTTTAGGCCCTCAGCTTATGAACTAGTATTAACTTTAATATAAATAAGAGAATGCCTAGAAAAAGCAGCATACTAGATAAAACACTGGTCTGGGGGTAAGAGACATGTCTGGAGGCCCAGCTCAAGTGTCAACAACATTTCTTTCTCTAAGACTCAGATTTTTCGCATATAACATGGGTCTTAAATTGTTCGGGAAGTATCTCAAAGATACTGTTGGGTAAAAAAGGCAAGGTGCACATCTTGATTGAAAGCAAGGACTCAAACAGGTATCTATACCCCCTTGTTCACAATAGCATTATTCATAATAGCCAAAAGGTGGACGTGACCCAAATACCCATTGCAGATGAATGGATAAGTGAAATATGTACAAATGAATATTATTCAGCCTTAAAAAGGACACATGCTATAGCATGGATGAATTCTGAGGATATTATGCTAAGTGACATAAACCAGTCACAGAAGGACAAATATTGTTTGATTCCACCTATGTGAGGCCCCTAGAGCAGTCAAATTCACAGAGACAGAAAGTAGAAAGCGGGTGGCCAGGGGCTGAGGAGGGAGGCAAGAATGGGGATACGTTAGTGGATAGAGATTTAGTTTTGCAAGATGGAAAGAGCTAGCAGACAGATGGTGATGGCTGCAAACCAATACGAATGTACCTAATACCACTGGGCTGTACATAAGAACACGGCTGTGAAAATAAAGGAAGTCTCATTTAAAATGACTTCAGAAGGGGGCGCTGTCATTCATGCACTCTGCATTCTGAAAGACCAGCAGAAAGAAGGAAGGTAACTATCTTGATTAAGGAAGACATTTTTACATAGGAGTTTTATCTCCTGCTTTTATGGGGGGAAAAAGGAAAATTCACCCCCTCTCCAGGAACAGCACACTCACCAACAGCTGGTGGTCCATGGAAACTGCTACAACCTTGAACTCAAGTTCTTCTTGAACTTTTGATTAAAACAAACTTCCCCAATTTCTTCCTAAAACCTAGTAAATCTGACCTTCCCTTTGTCTCTTCAGGCCTGCCTATGGTTCTCCAGTGCTTGCTTGTCCCAGAGTGTAATTCCTCTATTCCTACACAAGCTCATTTCACTGGTAAAATAACTGGCTATTTGATTGTTAAGATCTACATGGTTAAGATGATAAATTTTATGCTATGTGTATTTTAGCGCATTTTTTTAAAAAATTGAGGAATAAAAGAAAGGTGCAAACCAGTATGTGTAGGTTACTTTTATATTTTAAAAAAGGTATGTGTGTGGGGTGGGTAAGAATCTGATTTGCCTGGATTTGCATTTGTAATTTTTTTTTAATTTTAGAGACAGAGTGTGTGTATGAGTAGGGAAGAGAGCAGAAGGAGAGAGAGAATCTTTTTTTTTTTTAAGAGAGAATGAGAGAGTGAGAAAGCACAAGTAGAGAGAGAGAGGGCCAATGGGGAGAAAGAGAATCCCAGGCAGGCTCCACATTAACAGATCACAGCCCTACATGGGGCTCCATCCCATGACCCTGGGATCATGACCTGAACTGAAATCAAGAGTCAGATGCTCAACCGACTGAGCCACGCAGGCACCCCTGGATTTGCATTTTTAAACTTCTGGAAAGATGCCTACAAAACTAAGAATAAAGTTTACCTAGGGAGGTGTGGGAACTGGGCAGCTGGAGGGCCAGGGCAGATATGACACTTGTCACAGTATCTTTTATGAGGAGTTCTAATTCGATATAAATAGGTCTCAGAAATTCCCAGCTGCTTATGGAAAAGCAGAAACATCCTAACTCGAGGGTTATATAATGATCACATGGTCTCAGAATGCTAACACTTTCTGGCAGGGGTTTACCTTGACCTGTCATTGACCAGTGCCTTGTTTTATATCTTATCTCATTTGAAAACCAGAACGTGCCCTCAAGCCAACCCAGCAGAGCACTTTTCTCTGGAAAGAGTCCCACTCCTTTGAGATCCATGGTGCCAGGGGGCACTGAGCCAGCTCAGCTGAGAACCTTCCCTTCGGTTCCATCTTTCCCCTTGCCTTTCCATCAGCTCCATGCACATTTGCATTCGGTGATGCTGTGCTGGCCAGTTCCCGAACCTACTTCCCTTGGACTACTAGGAAGATTCCAGGGAGCTCTGTCTCAAGTTTTGCTGAAGGTTGACACACGCTTGGTCAGGAAGCAATGAGGAGCTGTGCTGAGAATCGGGGGTGTGCTCCATTCACTCCAAAGTAGCTGCTCTTTACTTCTCCCCTCATCCTTCTCTGCTCAGGGGAGAGAACCCAAGGCCCCAAGTCCTATCCCACGCTGCCCACCTCCTCTGGGGCCTGGCCCTCCAGTCCTGCCCTCCACCTCCCACACCGGAGCCCTGCCTGCTTAGCACCATCCTGCAGTCAGACGCATGCACATGGCTTTGAATTCTGCTCACCAGCCGTGTGTGACCCTGCAGGAGGTATCACTCTACTTGCGCCTGGAATCCCCCCCACATAAACCCATAATGAAGTGCCATGTATATGTGCACTCTCCTGCAAGGGAGTCCACGTTCCACACTCCTGCACTCGTTCCTGGGTACTGGCATGGTTCTTGAGCTAGTTGGTGGTCTCGCAGGACTTTTCTTTATAATTATTAGACTACATTTTTATTTTATGCACTTGTCTATATGTATGCTCTATTCTACAGTTTCCCCCAAAAGTGATTCAAGAAAGGCAGACCTACAGAAGAAAATGTGAAGTGTTGAATGAATGCCAGTTAAGTCACCCTCCCCTGCCTCATACCATCTCAGTTCTCGTCCTTCTTGAAAGTCCCTTTGATTCTCCACTATTGCAAGTCTCTTGCGTCTCCCAGCCATGCTCCTCACATGGCTAATCCAAACCTGCCACCTGCCTTGTGTCTCCCCTGTCGTTTTGATGAGCCATCACGGGCTTCAGGCCATGCCTTGACAAATCTGGTTCCCCACCACGTTGCTCACGGCCATGGCTGTGGGGAGAGTGTCTCTTCCCCACTGAAGGCAGCTCTACTTCCAACACGAGTCAGCCTCCTCAGATGCACAAGGGCGCTCTCAGGCACTAGTCCAGTGTCAGGTTCTGCAAGTGACATGAAGCAGTATCACCTGCCCTTGCATCAGAAGTACCTGGGGGCTTTGTTCTTTTTTTCTGTTTTCTTTTTGTTTTTGTTTTTGCTTGTGTTTTGTTTGTGAGAAAGAGAGAGAGACAAATCAAGAAACACTCATTTTTTTCTTCTTTTTTGGGGGTTTATTTATTTTTGAGAGAGAGGCAGCACACACAGGGGAGGGGTAGAAAAAGAGGGAGAGAGGGAGATGATCCCAAGCAAGCTCTGCACTGTCAGCCTGGAGCTCGACCCAGGGTTTGAACTCACAAACCATGAGACCATGACTGAGCGGAAATCAAGACTCAGTCACTTAACCGACTGAGCCACCCATGCGCCCCTACTTGGGTGCTTTTAAAGACACTGATTTCTCAAGCCTGGCCAGTCAAGAACATGCCAAGATGAAAACCCCAGAAAGAGAATTCTCATCCACCAGGCACCTACTATGGTACCAAGTACCTCCATACATCAGCCTATTTAATTGCTCCCCTGGTCCTGTGAACTTGGTGCCATGATGGCGTTCATTCTGCAGGTGAGGAAACGGAGGCTCAGAGAAGGTGAGTAACTTGCAATGGGTCACATGGGCAGGAGCAGTGGAGTCAGGATTTGAAACCATGACTGTGTGGCTCCCTGGGCCATGCTTTTCTTTCATGAGACCATATGCTTTTCCATATCACTAACTTAGTATCTGGTGGAGCAGTGTTTCTCAAAAACATTCACGTGCACTTGAGTTGCCTGAGAGCTTGCTAATTCTGACTTGACAGGCATGGGGCGAAGCCTGAGAGTCTGCATTTCTAACATGATCCCAGGTGGTAGTGTTCAGTGCATCTTGCTGTGAGTAGCAACACAGGAAAAGAGGCAGAAGTGCACATTACTGGGAGCCACGAAATCACTGAAGTTTCCGTTTTAAGAGTGGGTAACTAAGATGCTATAGACTGAATGTGCCCCCCCGCAAATTCATCTGTTGAAAACCTAACCCCATAATATGACAATATTAGGAGATAGGGACTTGGCAAGGGACACAGAAATGTTGATGCATAGGAGCACATGTACCCCAATGTTCATAGCAGCACTCTCCACAATAGCTAAAACCTGGGAAGAGCCTAAGTGTCCATCAACAGATGAATGGATCAAGAAGATGTGGTTTATCTATACCATGGAATACTACATGGCAATGAGAAACAATGACATCTGGCCATGTGTAGCAACATGGATGGACCTTGAGGGTGTTATGCTGAGCGAAATAAGTCAGGCAGAGAAGGACAAATATCGTATGTTTGCACGTATAGGAGGATTAGGAGGAACTTGACGGAGGAACAAGGGGGAGAAGAAGGGGGAAATGGTGGGGGAAAGGGAGAGAGGCAAACCATGAGAGACTCTTGAATGCTGACAAAAACTGAGGACTGATAGATGTGGGGGGGGGGAGGGATGGGCATGGAGGAGGACACTTGTGGGGATGAGCACTGGGTGTTATGTGGAAACTAATTTGACAATAAACTATTTGTTTAAAAAAAAAAAGGAGATAGGGACTTGGGAGGTAATTATGTCATGGGATGGAGCCCTCGTGAATGGGATTGGTGTCCCTATAAAGAGGCCCCTGAGAGCTCCCTCTCCCAATCTGCTGTATGAGGACACAGAAAGAAGATGGCCATCCATGAACCAGGAAGAAAGCTCTCACCAGACATGGAATTTGTCGGCACATTGATCTTGAACTTCTGTCCAGAACTATGAGAAATAATTATCTGTTGTTTAAGCCCCCCAGCCCATAATATTCTGTTATAGCAGCCGGATCGGACTAGGAGGTAAGGGCAGGGTAACTAGATGATCCCCCTCAGCCTGGGGGCTCCCTTGCGGCGCTGCCTCCATTCTGCCTGTGTCAATCAGACACAAAGCCCAGCCCTCTCCCCGCTTTCTCTGAGGACTTGAGACCTTGGGAACTTCACTACAGACATGAGAGGTGACGGAGCAGGCTCTGCTGCCTTTCCAGAAGGCCACACTTGGGACACGTGGTCCCCTGGGAGGCGTGGTCAGGTCTCTGCTCCAAAAGTATCTCTCTCAGGGAGCTTCTGCCCTGAGTAGGTCTCTGCCATCCTGGAGAATAAACGTTCTTTGTTACCTTTTCCTCTAAGAAAAATATTGACAGCCCTTTGCAAATATCCCTGCTGTTTTTGATGTAAATTCTCTCCCTATATGCCACAGAAAGAGACCAAACACAATACTTTCTTGTCTCTCCCAGGCTTTCTCCAACTCCTTGTCCCACTTCTAAGGATTCCGTGGGGGCTCTTATGAAACACATTTTGCTGTGTGGTTTCCCAGCTGAGCCTAGGATCAGCGTCACCCCATTGTTCTCCCTTGTGTCACACAAAGGAGACGAGAATGCCTGCCCCACATGGAGACACCTGCTGTAGCTGAGGCAGTGTGCTCACCCTGAGGTCCCTGTATCTCTGCACATTTGTGTTGCATTTACAACACCCCAGCTGAGAAACACTGGGTGGAGATTCTTTTGTTGTTTTTTAAAATTTTTAATGTTTTTCTTTGTTTATTTCTGAGAGAGAGAGAGAGAGAGAGAGAGCATGAGCAGGGGAGGGTCAGAGAGAGAGGGAAGTACAGAATCTGAAACAGGCTCCAAGCTCTGAGACAACTGTCAGCACAGAGCCTGATGCCGAGGTCGCACCCATGATGAGATCATGACCTGAGCTGAAGTCAGATGCTTAACCAACTGAGCCACCCAGGCGCCCCTGGGTGGAGATTCTTACCCTCCCTTTGAGGACACTGTTTTCCCACACATTCTACTGATGCCCTCTGTCCTAGTGATAAGTGGTTAAAGCCCCCACTGTTAGGGCTTTACAGTGACCTGGAGACAGATCAGAGTTCCAAGCTCTGTCGTCAGAACACAAGACCACTCCTTGCCACGGAGAGGATGCCCTGCCTACTCTTGTCCCCACACTGGGGACAGAGAATGGTGAGCCAGTACTCTCTCCCACCACCCCCCACCAGAATTGTTCATCACTCTGTCTTCTCTCTTGTATCCTGACCTGAGGCCCTTGAGAATGTTCTTTGCATCTGTGTAACCTGCTATGAGATGCCACACAGCAATGGGCAGGAGCTTCTCTTCTGGATCCTGGGTGGCCCCTATTTCTAACCTTGCTCCCCCCCGCCCCATGGTTCAGGTCCTGCCCAATGCCAGCAGGAGAGTCTGTCCACAGGCACATTTGCTGGCACAGTCATCAATGTCATCAACCAAAGCAGCAGACAGGCTCAGGCTTTTGGTTGCCTTCAGACCAGAGGTGGGGATCTTCTGGAACCTACTCTTTAAGACTACCCGGTTGAGTCTGACCTCAGGAAGCTGAGTGTCATCCACTGCACCTGCCCCCACCCAGTCTGAGCTGGAGGCACCCGTTCCAAACGGGTCATTTGGTTTCATTTCCCAGCAACAACCAGTGCAGTCTCCCTCTCTCCCTCTTATGAACTGAGTCTCACAAAGAGTGAGAAGTCAGGGCCCTCTCGAGTCTCTAGGTCCTGGCACTGTGATCTTGCCATAAATCACTCCCATGAAAACTAGTTTATCCGGGCTGGTGTGCTTTTCAGGTTGCATAGCCTACATTCCCCCTCGGATGCCTTTCTAGAAGAAACTTGCGTCTTTCTTCTGGCAGCGTGTGGTAGGGCCCCTGGTGTGGAATCCTTGCCACTCTCCGCAGTGCCATGGAGACACACACACAGCAGAAGGCCTCCTCAGTGCTGACACCGCAGAGAATTCCTGAGTCTGCCGATGCTCGACTAATGGCCATCTCTTCTCCATCTGCAGCCTGCCCCTGTCACAGTCCAGGGACGTTTGTCAACCATAGGTTCAAAGCTTCCTGACTGGCTGCCGAGGCTGCATTCCTGCACGTGGCTCAGGTGTCTGGAAGCACAGGGTCCCAGCAGGTTTTCTGCTAGGGAGGAGAAATGTCCATGGGGCCAAGATTTCAAGAACGGTAGATCTTCCTTGATGACAGATCCAAGAGAGCCCTGGGCAGGAAAGAGATGCTGCCCTTGGATCTGCTGCAGGGCCTGGAGGATCGAAAATGAGGAGAGAAGCCAATGGACCTGTCAAGATGAAGGCCAAATGCACCTGCTGCCTTAGCAACACAGTGGCCTTCAACCCCCCTCTCTAGGAGCTGCCACCAGCCTCACAGGCCCCAGCTGTGTTGACTCTGGCAGTAAGGGAGGATGTTATCAGCACTCAAGGTCTGAGCCTCCAGGCAAGGGCAGAGTGGCTGATAAGCTAAGTATGGCTTGGGAACCACTCCAGGCAGAGGCACACCACCCACCGCCTCACTTTTCTCTGGCCAACAGCAGGGGCTGTGGAGGATTGTGCAGTCTGGGCCTGAGGTCCTGGCCAGGGCGTGGGAGAAGACAGCCAGCCTTGCCCCCAAACATGAGCTGTCTGAATTTTCTTCCAAATGTACAGGTGAGGATCCCCGAATCCCATGGTTCTCTACCTTCTGGGGCAGAGGAAGACTTTTGAGAACCTGCAAAAAGCCAACACCTTCTGCCTGAAAAATGTTGCATCTAATGTGCAGCTGAGTTTGGTTTTCAACTCCTTTGAGACCTGGCTGATAGACAGACAGGATCAGGGGGTGAAAAGGCTACTTGGAGGGTGGGGCAAGAAACTGGCAAAGGTCTCTGAGAGCCTGAAGAAGGGGGAGTGAAACTGGGAGATGCCTTAACCAAGGTTAAACCCTGAGGTGAAAGAAAAGATGACATCAAAGATCTGAGTGAATTTAAAGATCTGGTTGGCTTAATTTGACCATTCCTGAACTTGGCAGCCTCCCACTGAACAAACAGAAGGCTGCTCTGAGGAATTTAAAATGGAAGCCTTTTATAGGGAGAAACAAGGAGGACAAAGAAAGTAAAGAGCCAAAGGAAAGAAAAGATAATTTCAGGGGAGCTCACCCTCCCTTAGGGGGAAGGGCAGGGGTCTTATCAAGCAGATGATCTCACTCCTCACTCACACTGCTGATCAGGAAATTCTGGACTGTTGGGTTTAAAATTCCACTCCTTGGAGAAGCTAAAGCTGCAGTTAGGTAAGATATGAAGTCTTTCTTTTTAACAATGGGAAGGACTATCTCTCCGGCATGGCTGATAAACAAAAAATAATGCTATAGAAAGGATATCATTTTCTAAAATGGTGGGGTTAGGTGTTAGCAAAGCATTTTCAGATGGTCCTGTCCTGATCACCTGGCCAGGGAGGGCTCCAGCAGGAGACCAAGAAGGACATAATTCAAGAAAGGCTTTGGAAGTAACATGGAAGTATCTCTACTTCCTTTTCTCTTTGGGTCTTAGTAATAATTTAACACATCATGTTGAACTTTGTATTATGGTTTTCAAACTTGGCCATTGTAATGGACAGACTATAAGGTGGGCCCCACAATCCATGTCTCCTGGGGGAAAACCTCCCCCCTTGAATGTAAGCAAGATCTTGCTTCTAGCCAATAGAAAGAAAGCAAAGATGAAGGAATGTCACTTCCTTAATTAGGTTCCATTATGTCAGACTCTAGCTTGCTAGCAGATTTATTCTAGAGACTCTCCTTGCTGGCTGGATGAAATAAGTGCCCATGTTGGGTAAACTTATGTGGCAAGAAATGTCCAGAAGCCTCCAGAAGCTGGGAGTGCCTTCTGGGAGCTAAGGTGACCGGTGACCATTAGCAACAGCTCATAAAAAGCCAGGGACCTGGGCGATATTATATCAAGAAAATGAATTCTGCCTGTAACCTGAGTGAGCTTAGAAGCAAATTCCTTCTCAGTCAGGCTTTCCAATGAGAACCCAGCCCTGGACAACACCTTGTTTGCAGCCTTGTATGACCCTAAGCAGAGATCTTCACCTGGATTCCTGATCCACAGAAACTACGAGATAATAACTATGCCTTGTTTGCATTCCCTAAGTTTGTCACACAACAATAGATAACTAGTGTGGTCATAGCCTGAGAAAGTAGATAAATGGTTCTCTGTACCTGGGTTGTAGTGATTAGAATTGTCCATATTGGTTGGCAAAAGGACAGAGATTCCAAGACACAGATGAAAGTCTCTCATCATGTCTCAAGAGTCACGAGCTCTTTGAGCTTAGCTTTTATAAAGTCCTGGACATCATGCTGGAAGAGAATTCCTTTTAGTCTATGAATTCATTCTATATCTAAACCTTCTCCTTGAAACCTGTTATTGCGAGCCACTGTCTAGATTTCAAGGGACCTGGATTTGCTTCATCCTCAGAAGAACCCAAGATAAAGACAAGAGATGTGCAGGTATTACTGATGGTTGCAGAAGCACAGCCAGCAAAAACTGTTCAGGTACTTCAGTAAAGTCTGAGTTGTCCAGACTGAGTAACCTTACCTATCTGGAGAGCTTTCATGTAACTTTGGGTTACCTGTGTCAACCTGAATTCTGGCTACCAAGGCTTTCTCTGATCTGGCAGGTTTCCACCCAACTTTTGACTCATGGAATTAATTATTATATAAAGCTAACATTTGTGTAATTCTCGATGATATATTTCCTCTCTTCTATTCAGCTGGCATTTATTAGACACCAACTGCAATGCCAGGGACCAGGGGAGTTGACAGATGATGGAAAGTGGCCCAGTTTGCTTACGTGACTTGCTCCCTCACATAGGTCACAAGTGACAGGGCCAAGGCTGGAATCTGGTCTTTTGGCTGCAGATGCCTCTGGTCATAATGTGATATTGCAGGGAAGATCCCTACACGCTTTCCTTCAAGGCTCTCCTTAATCTTTCAAAGAACATCTCTTCTTGCTCCTGTTCAATTCAATCCAGTAGACAATCATTGAGCACCTACCATCATGGTCTCAGAGACAAATACTGAGCTGAATGGACCATCTAAGGAACCTCTTATGTCTGAATGTCAAGGCTTTTGAGAGGCTCTGAAGATGACAAATGGGGACTTGTGTCCCTACACATACCTTATCTTATTTTCAGGGCTACATGTGGGGATGGAAGACCCTCATCTTTGGATGCTCTCAGACTCTATTGATCAAGATCAAGCCTTCCATGACAAGTTTCTGAAAGCAAAGACCCTGTGACTGACTGGGTTTCTACAAGAGCCAGACAAAGAGAACTAGGACTCTGCTGGGCATCAGGGCAGGGCAGTATGATATTTTGATATGACAAATATATATATGTAGGTCTTCATCCTCAGACCTTGGCCAAAGTTCCTAAAACCCTTATAATTTCCTACATGATAAGAGTGACAGGAGCATCTTATTGTCCCTAGCTCCTGAGACAGCTCTAGACTGATTACAATGATAGACACAACTTTTGTTATTTACAACATGCCCTTGTCAAAGCCACCCGAGTTTATGTGAATGCGGTGGCTTTGGGGAAGCACCTCAATATGGAATGTCTGGCCAGGGGAACCAACCTGTGTCCAGAAGATTGGAACCTTCAGCCCCACCCAGCTTCTAAGGAGGGGACAGGGGCTGAAGCTGGAATTAATCACCGTCAATGATTGAATCAGTCATTGCTGCACAATGAAGCCTCCATAAACACCCTATCTGAAGGAGTTGGGAGAGCTTCCTTGTTGGTGAGCATATGGAGGTCCTGGGAGGGTGGCATGGCTGGAGAGGGCATGGAAGCTGTGCACCCCTTCCACATACCTTGTCCCCTGCATCCCTTCCTTGTGGTTGTTACTGAGTTGTATCCTTTATAATAAACCAGTAATAGTAAGTAAAGTGCATTCCTGAGTTTTGCAAGCTATTCTAGCAGCTATCAAACTGAGAGATGGGGTTAGGAGAAACCCTTGAGGTCTGGACTTGCACTTGACATCTGAAGTGAAGGCAGCATTGTGGGAGTGGCCCCTTAACTTGTGGGGTCCACACCAACTCTAGGTAGCATCAGAATTGAATTGAATCGTAGGACACCCGGTTGGTCCACAGAGAACCACAAAGGTACTTGGTATGGAAAACCCATCTATTTGATGTCAGAAGTGTTGAGAGTAGAGGAAACAATGCTTTCCCTTGGTGGAGGTTTTTACTTTTAGGAAGACATTCCTCTACCATCACCACCCCAGCCTGGTCCAACTTGCTCTCTTAGAGCTCAGTCTATCAGGAACTCTGTCCATGACAGTGACAGGGACCCTGGAAGGTTGTTTGGGGGTAAGCCCCCAAGGCTACTTCTCCCTTCCCTGCTTCCTGAACTCCCACAGATCCTCGTGAGTCTCCTTTCTTCCATCTACTGCCTGGCCCCCACCTCCTCCGGGTCCATCCCTTGTGCCTCCTGCCTCTTGCCTGATCCCCACTTTGGAGCACTCTCTCTTCTCTTTCTTCCCTGAGCACAGTGCCATCAAGGACAACATCCTTTTAGGAGCTGCTCTCCTTAAGCTGTTAATCAGGCCTTTGCCTGAGTCTTGCACCCTCCTGGATGGCTCCTAGAGCACCTTTGCACAGGCCCTTGATTCTGGGGCAGACCTGGAGGACTTCGCTGAGAACTCTCTCCTGTTCCTGAATGTCCCCATGCCATGCAATCTGATCCTGGCCCTTCCTCATCTGCCCCACTGTGTGCCCCAGGGCTGCCTCCTGTGCAGACACCCTAGACCGAGGGATGGGTTCTCCTATGACCCACATTCACCTTCATACAGACTTCCTCAGCAGCACCTGCAACCCAGGCTCTGCACCATGCTGGCCGCTACGGGAAGCTGGGAGCAGGTTTCTGCACCTTTCTTTTCTTTTAATTTTTTGTAACATTTATTCATTTTTTGAGAGACAGAGATAGAGCACGAGCAGAGGAGGGGCAGAGAGAGAGGGAGACACAGAGGCCAAAGCAGGCTCCAGGCTCTGAGCTGTACACACTGAGCCTGACGTGGGGCTCAAGCTCACAAACTGCAAGATCATGACCTGAGCTGAAGTCAGACACTTAACCAACTGAGCCGCCCAGGCGATCCTCTCCAGCTTTCTTAAGGGATCCTGGTATCTTGATTCCTGTGGTATTAAATACAGCCAGTCGTTGCTAAGCAGTGGAGAGAGAGTATCAGCAAATGGCCAAGGATGAAAGCCCTTGGTGAGGCAGTAATCAGATGGACTTGTTCCCGGGGGTGGAGGGCTATACAGATAGAGCCTGGCAACCTGTTGCCAAGGACGGGCAGGAAGAAACATATCCAGCCTCTGCCGCATCGGACTGGACAAGACTGGCCCTCTTCACCTCTGAGTGCATCCATTCCATCCTGGCTGAATCAGGTCCCTTGAGAGGCAAATGTCCTGAAATGCCACTTTTGGATTTGACTGGGTTCACTTGGACACTGGTGAGTGTTCAGGCTTCCAAAGAACTAATACTTCCTTACATGCATCTGCTTGGTGGCAGGCACTGGGCTTTCACGACACTATTTCATTCCTTTCCCACAGCAATTCTCTCAAATACTATTTTACACAATGTTCACATAGCATGCCTATTTCCTGGTATCTAGTTCAATAATGCGTAGATGTGTTTTGGGTGGACTGAGAACACTCAGCTATCAGAGAGCTAGCTCACAGCTCAACAGGAAGCACACTTGTGAATAATAACAACACTTTTCTTGGGAAGAAGGACCATGGTAGTCTGGGTCCTCTGAGCATCTGATATCAAGATGGGATTAGATGTGTAAGAGATGTACTTGGAGGGTGGGGTGCCTGTGAGGGGAATGGGGGCTCCTGCTTTGTGGTCTGAAGGAACTCCCAAGAAGTTTGAGAATCACTGCTTTAGGGAGGAAAATGCTCTTTCCTCGAAAAACCAAAAGCCAAGCACAGTTGCATGTCTCTGGCCCTATTTCTCCATGTAGAACCCCAATCATCAGATTAATTTTATAACTTTAACTGAAGTGCCTTCTGTTTTACAGAGAAAGCTGGGGGGGGGGGGAGGATGGGGAGAGAGATGGGTAAGAGAGACCTGTTCGTCTTGCACAAGCATGTGAGCAGAATGGCACAGCCCACAACCGCACATAATGCAACATTCTGCAGTCACACATGTCCCTTTTACATTTTCAAGTAGCAAAAAAGAACTCAGCATTAATATGACACCAAGATACAGCCTCTCTATAGCAGAAAAAAAAGAAGCAACAGCATTTAAAGCTAAAACTATGCCAGTGATCAATGTTTGGATATTTTATAGTTAATGTAGACATTATCTAGATACCCAATGATTATCACTAAACTAACCCAACAATGTCAGTCCAAGATTGTAGATTGCCTTAAAATCTTAGAAAATTATCTTTCAGCTACAAAAACTTGAATTGCAGTTGGAAGAAACAATTTTTCAGAATAATGACTGACTTTCGTTAAACACAAATTTGCATATTTAATAATCCTAAGTATTAAGTAACATTAAATATTAACTTATTTAATAAGTAAGCCTGTCTACATTTGGGAAAGATAAAGTAAAATAAAATGTATGCTTGCATTACACTCTGATAAATAAGAGGTGACATTTTATTTATTTTTTAAATAAAAATGATGAAGGAAGCATAGTTTTGTCTCAGTCAGTTAAGTGTCTGACTTCAGCTCAAGCCATGGTCTCACAGTTCATGGGTTGAGCTCCATGTGGAGCTCTCTGCTGTCAATGTGGAACCGCTTTGAATCCTCTCTCCCCGGCCCCCCCGCCCCGGCCCTCTCTGCTGCTGCACTCTCTCCCTTTCTCTCAAAAATAAATAAAGTTTAAATAAATAAAAATAATTAAACTAGTCTCATTTGCCAGAGATTAATTTTAATTATACAAACGTGGATTCTAAAATGTTTCTGAATTGGTATTAGATACTCAATTTCCTTATTTACAACAACAACAACCATATAGAAAGCTTATAGGTTTTTTTTGTTTGTTTCCACAATTTCAGCTACAGGTCAAGATCAAATTGCACAAATACAAGAGTAGGAGTTAACCTAGTACAAAATATTAAAGAGTTGCTCCTCCCAATGATCACAGAACTCTTGACCATGTGGAAACCAGAAATAAAAATAAAGCACAAAATCAATAGAGAAGGAAAAAAATAAAACTAAAGAACCAAAGCATCAGCAAAGTTAAAGTTCTATTGCTATTTGGATTTCCTGTGGAAATCAGGAAAAGACGTACCCAGGCTTATGTCAGCAGAGAGGTACACTTCTCAGGCTACACCCTTGCTCTGTCACACGGATACGTTGTACATCTAGGTGGATGACCTCTAATACTACTGAAAGATTTTTTTTTTAAGATTAAATTACGACTCTCATACAAACATAAAATACACAAAGGTTGTGTTTAACTCATTAATGAATGAGGGAACCAGTAAGGCATTACAGTTGACTCAAAGAAGAATTACACACACACACTCACATGCATGTGAATACACAATGAAGAATGCCAAAATGAATTTAATAGATGCAAAACTGGCTTCTTTTTTTTTTAACTGGCTTCTTGATGAGGGAAACCAATTGTAACTCCAAGTAAAATCCATTTGCATTTCTATGGACAAGAATCATCTGCATTTCCTGCAATTAATTTACAGAGCTGTGAAATAACTAAAAAGTAATGAAAGGCACAGATAACCCAGAAGGGTGTGTTAATAATTTTTCTTGCCCATTTCAAGTCCTTTCACAAATTTTCCTGACAGTAACAGGAGATCTACTGTGGACAAGCCAAATATGAGATACCATTTGTATGCCCAATTGGAGATGTTAAAAATTCAATTAGATGCACAACTCCACAGTACAAAGCCTAAGTATTAGGTTTCACCTCTTTTTAAGACTGCTTTTATATATTTTTGAGTGAGAGCGTGTGTGAGCAGGGAGGGGCAGAGAGAGAGGGAGACAAAAGATCTGAAGCAGGCTCTGCACTGACAGCAGTGAGCCCAGCTTGGGGCTGGAACTCATGAACTGCGAGATCATGACCTGAGCAGAAGTCAGACTCTCAGCAGACTGAGCCACCCAGGAGGTTTCACTTCTTGAAGAAAATGCTTCTGACCAACATTCCCCTGGAACTCACCTCACCACAAGACTATGTGCTCCTTCCTATAAATCATGTATGTATGTATGTATGTATGTATGTATGTATGTATGTATATTTGAGAGCACATGAGCAGGGGAGAGGGGCAGACAGAATGAGAAAGAAGTCCAGCATGGAGCCTGATGCGGGCTCGATATCAACACCTTGGGATCATGACCTGAGCTGAAATCAAGAGTCAGACACTCAGACGAACTGAGCCATTCAGGATCTCCATATGTGAACTTCAAAAGTTATTATTTGACATCTATTACAGTTTATTGTAACTGCCTTTTGACTTGTTCCTGTTTCTCTCTACTAGACTCTCAGACACTCAGAAGAGGGCCCCCTTCTTTTTTTAGTGTAGGATCCCCAGCACCCAGCAGAAATCCTTGCCAAGGAAACAATTAAGAGAGATAGGGTTGCAGCCACCCTGTTCTACCATTCTGAAATCTACCTAAGTGCTTGATAAGGAACTTGATAATCCCATGCTGACGTCATGGTCCGCTGTGTGATATGGTGGAAGTCAGAGAAGAGGTTGGAATGATCCAACAATGTAATGAACTGCATCCCCACCAGTCATCAATAAATTAGTTAACGAATTAATTAATTAACTAGTGACTTGGAAAATCAGTGAAGCATTGACCTAGGCGACTGAGCTCACAGAAGTAGAAATGACAATGCAGGAGAAAATGCTTCAGGAAAAAGAGAAAGTGAATATAGAGGTTTTGAAGCAAAGGAAGGGGAAATGTTTGGGCAACCACAAATTGGTCAGCATTACTTGAGCTGAATGCAAGGGAGCTAGTGGTAATAAACAAGGCTGGATAGCACATAGAGCAGAAACCTGGAGGGTCCCATAAGAAAGACATGAGATGTTAGATTTTACGCTGTGGGCAGTAAGAAGTTAACTGAAGAATTCTGATCAGGGATGTGGCTCAGACTTATTATGCTTATCAGAGCAAAGCTTTGATTAGAAGAAGGTGAGGGGCGCCTTAATGGCTCTGTTGGTTAATTGTCCGGCTTCCATTCAGGTCATGATCTCACAGTTTGTGGGTTCAAGCCCCACATCAGAAGAAGATGAAACTAGAAGCCGAGTGATGAAGGCAACTCTTGAATCTCACACCCCACAACCTTGCTAAAATCACTTATTAGTTCTAGTAGGATCTTGTGTATTCTATACAATTTTTTTTATGTTCTTCTATACTTTCTGACTTATTGCACACTAGCTAGAACCTTCAGTACAGTGTGGAATAGTAGTGGTAAAAACAGTCTTCCTTGCTTTATTCCTGATTTCACGGGAAAAGCATTCAGTTTTTCACTATTACACCATTAAGTATAATATTAGCTGTAGGATTTTTGTTAAGTATTCTTGGTAACATCGAGGAAGTTCCTCTCTATTACTCTTTTTTTTTTTTTGGAGAGATTTATCATAAATGGGTGTTGAATTTTGTTAAAGTTGTGGTGTTGTTTTTTTGTTTTTTTGCATGGATTGATATGATCATGTAATTTTAAGTTTTTAGTTTGTTAATAGGATGGATTACATTGATTTCTGAATATTTTAAATAACCTTTACCCTTGGGATAAATACTTGCAATGGTGTATAATTCTTTTGATATATTGCTTACTTCTGTTTGCTAATATTTCAAGGATCTTTGAATCTATAGTCATTACAAATATTGGTCTGTATATTTCTTTCTCTGTACCATCTTTGTCTGGTATTGGTATCAGTATAATACTAAATTCATCAAACTAACTGGAAAATATAGCCCCCTTTTCTATTCTCCAGAAGAGACTGTAGAGAATTAGTGCTAATTCTTCTTTTAACATTCGGTACAATTCCCCAATGAAACCATGGGACAGATTTCCTTTATGGGAGTTTGTATTCTGCTTAGTCTCTGAGTTCCCTGAGGTTTGGTTTCTGACATTAATTTGGAGAAATCCTCAGTCATTATTGTTTAAAATATTTCTTTTGAACAGGAATCCTCTTGCATTGTTGGTGGGAATGAAAACTGGTGCAGCTGCTCTGGAAAACAGTGTGGAGGTTCCTCAAAAAATTAACAGTAGAGCTCCCCTATGACCCAGTAATTGCACTATTAGGAATTTACCCAAGGGACACAGGAGTGCTGATTCATAGGGGCACATGTACCCCAATGTTCATAGCAGCACTCTCAACAATAGCCAAAACATGGAAAGAACCTAACTGTCCATCAACTGATGAATGGATCAAGATGTGTTTATCTATACAATGGACTACTACTTGGCAATGAAAAAGAATGAAATCCTGCCATTTGCAGCAACGTGGATGGAACCAGAAGGTATTATGCTGAGTGAAATAAGTCAGTCAGAGAAAGACACATATCCTATGTTTTCACTCATATGTGGACCTTGAGAAACTTAACAGAAGTCTATGGGGGAGGGGAAGAGGCAAAAAAGGTTACAGAGAGGGAGGGAGGCAAACCACAAGAGACTTAAATACAGAGAACAAAGAGGGTTGAAGGGGCTGGGGGAGAGGGGAGTGTGGGGGATGGGCATTGAGGAAGGCGCTTGTTGGGATGAGCACTGGGTGTTGTATGGAAGCCAATTCGACAATAAATTATATTTTAAAAATAAAAAATAAAAATAAAATATTTCTTTTTTTCCTTTCTCTCTTCTCCTTCTGGAATACCCATTATGTGTGTGATATACTTTTCACAGTTGTTCCATGATTCTTGGATATTCTGTTCTGAGAGTTTTTTCAGTCTGTTTTTTCTTCTTTAATTTTCGGTTTTGGAAGTTTCTATTGAGATATACCCAAGCTTAGAGTGTTTTTCTGCCAACCATGTACAGTCCTTTAAAGACACTCTTCATTTCTGTCACAATGGTTTTGATCCCTAGCATTTCTCTTTCATTCTTTCTTAGAATTTCTCTCTCTGCTTACATGACCCATTGTTCTTGTGTGTTGTCTCTTTTACCCATCAGAGCCCTTAACATAGGAATCATAGTTATTTTAAATTCCCAATCTGATAATTCCAACATCGTTGTCATAACTGAATCTGGTTCTCAAGCTCACTCCAGCTCTTTAAACTGTGTTTTATACCTTTTAGTACATCTTGCAATTATTTGGTAACTGAACATTAAGTATTGGGTAAAAGGAAATGCTCTAGGCCTTCAGGAATGTGCTGGTAAGGTGTGGTGGAGGGAGAGCTTTCTATATTCCTGGGAGTAGGTCTCAGTCTTATCATAAGTCCTACCTCTGGACTGTAAACTTCACAAAAGCTTCTTTGTCCCACGCCCCACCCTCCTTAACGGGGGGCACCCATTGGCTAGTGTGGGCTGGAGCTGAGTGTTTTCCTTAACTATGTGGAAGGCTAGAGCCAGGGCAGTTAGCTGATAAAACCCCGGCAGGTTAGGCTTTGGCTAACCAGTTTCTCCTTGTTAGGAAGAACAGAATGCTCTGGCATATTTCAAATTGGTTCCATTTCCCCCTCTTCCTGCCAGACTCAGGAGGGAATTTTTTTCTAATGATCTTGTGAGAACCCAATCAAGCTCGTGAGTAAAATTCACAAAAGAGTAAGGGGCCCTGGATGACTCAGTCTACCTGGAGTTTCCAATCTCAGTGCGGACTTCCTACTTTGTGCAAGTGCCATAGAAGTTTGTGTTCCTGGGTTTCTGCTCTGGGAAGTTGTCATTCTCTGTCAGTTTCCCCAATTTTGGAGGCGGCAGTTTGCCCTGTGACCTCACTTCTCTGACAGATGTAAGAATTGTTGATTTTTCAGTGTGTTGTTAGGACAGTCATGACTCCCAGCATCTCATACACAACTGGAAACTAGAAACCCTTATGGGATTTTTACAACTACGCATTCAACTTCCTTAATGGGAATAGGGTTATCCAAATTACCTATTTCATGTTGCATGAGATATGGTGGTTTGTAGTTTTCAAGAAATTGGTCCATTTCATCTGATTTGCCAAATCTATGTTTGTAGAGCTATTTGGATTATGCCTTGTTATCCTTTTGATGTGTGCAAGATCTGTAGTAATATCCCATTTCCTTCCTTTTTTTAAATGCTTATTTATTTTTGAGAGAGAGACAGACATACAGAGTGCGAGCAAGGGAGGGGCAGAGAGAGGGAGACATAAACTCTGAAGCAGGCTCTAGGTTCTGAGCCATCATCATAGAGCCCAACGCAGGGCTTAAACCCAGAAACCGGGAGATCATGACATCAGCCAAAATCCAACTCTTAACTGACTGAACCACCCAGGCGCCCCCTCCCCTGTTTCATTCCTGGTGCTGCTTTGTTGGGCCTTCACTTTCTGTTTCTTAATTTGTTACCTTCCTGAAGGGTCGCCAACTTTATTAATCTTTTCAAATAACCACCTTTTTGTTTTCTTTACTCTATTTTTTTCTGTTTTCAATTCCATTCATTTCTGCTCTTATTTTTATTTTATTTCCCCTGCTGGCTTGGGGTTTATTTTGCTTTTCTTCTTCTAAGTTCTTGACGTGGCTCATTAGATGACAGATTTGAGGCTTCTCCTTTTCTTCTAATACAGGCATTAAGTGCTATAAATCTCCTGCTCAACTCAACACTGCTTTACCTGCTTCCCACAAATTCTGGTATGTTATATTTAAATTCATTAAATTGTATCTAAATGTATTTTTAAAAAGTTTTTTTTTAAGGAACACTTATTTATCTTAAAAAAATTTTTTAAGTCTTTATTTAAATTCCAGTTAGTTAACATACAGTAATGTGAGTTTCAGGTGTGCGGTATAGTGATTCAACATTTCCATACAACACCCATGCTCATTATGACAAGTGTCCTCCTTAATCCCCATCACTTATTTCTTTAAAACTTCCTTCTGGACCCATGGATTATTTAAGAGTGTTTTGTTTAGTTTCAAAGTGTTAAGATATTTTCCTGTCATCTTTCTGTTACATGTTTCTACTTTGACTCCATTGCAGTCAGAGATCACATCCTATAAGATGTTAGTCCTTTTGAATACGTTGAGGTTTGCTTTACGGACAAGAATATGGTCTATCTTGCTAGAGTTCCATGGGCATTTGAAAAGAATGTATATTCTGCTCTTGCTGGGTGGAGTGTTCAATAAATGTCCATTATGTCCTGTTGATGGACATTGGTTTTGAGCTTCTCTTATAACCTGACAAGTGTAGAAGTCTAGGCTTTCCATTTGACATTTGTTCGTGTGTTGGAGACTTGGGCCACATTTTTGTCTGTGGAGTTTGCCTTCAATAGAGTGATTTTTTTTTTCTAAATTTTTTGTGTTTTGTTAGGTTGCCTCTTTCCTGGTTTTTTGGCTAGAGAGAACAAGCTTTTCTCGGGCCTCTTGAGTCTGCACCCATTGGTATTTCCAAGTTGCCAGCTTCTCTAGCACCCAGTCTAAGATATGCAAGGCAAAAAGAAAACCCAGGGAACTAGCCATCATGGCATTCCTTAGTCTCAAGATGTCAACTCAGTCTGCCCTCTTCTCTACATCCTTCAGAATAATCTTATGTTTGTGAGGCCAGCATGATTTCGATAACAAAAACCTAATGAGGACATACAAAGAAGGAAAATTACAGACTAATGTCCCTCATCAACATAGGTGCAAATATCCTAAACAAAATATTAGCAAATCAAATCCAATAATGTAGAGAAAACTAGTATCTCTAGGAATGCAAGTTGATTTAACTGTCAAAAATTAATCTATTTAATCTGCCACATCAACAGAATAAAGAGAAAACTCATGTAATTGTTTTAATAGATGCAGAAAAAGCATTGGATAAAATTCATAGTAAGAACACTTAGAGCAAACCAGAAAAGGATTTTATTTAATCTGATAAAGGATATCTATAAAAAGCCTACAGCAAATATTATGCTGAATGGTGATATCTCAAAAGCCTCCCCGCTGAGATGGGAACATGCAAACATACTTACGGGTATCACTTCCATTCAACCTCATGCTCAAAGTCGTACTCAGTGCTAAAATGCAAGATAAAGAAATGCATAAAGGTTGGAAAAGAAGAAATAAAATTGTCAAGATTAATAAGTGACATGAGTATTTAAAAAAAGAAAATCCAAAAGAATCTATAAGTAAACTATAAAAATTAATAAGGAATTTAGAAAGACCAATGTACAAATGCCAACTGTATTTCCAGAAGAAAAAAAAAACAAAATAAAAATTTTAGATATACTATTTAATTGTTTAATGTTTATTTTTTATTTTTAAAAATTTAATGTTTTATTTATTTTTGAGAGAGAGAGAGAGATACAGAATCTGAAGCGGGCTCCAGGCTCTTAGCTGTCAGCATAGAATCCAAAAAGGGGCTCCAACTTACAAACCACAAGATCATGACCTGAGGCAAAGTCCAAAACTTAACCGACTGAGTCACTCAGGTGCCCCTAGAGATATTATTTAAATAGCATTGAAAAAAATGAAGTACCTAGGAATAAATCTAACGAGATGAGTAAGTTTTCTCTGTGCAGAAGAAAAGCAGATACTGAGAAAAATTGCAGAAATTGTAAAGAAATTGGGACACTGGCCTTGTTTGTGGACTTAAAGACTCAATTGTATACAAATGTCATTGTTTCCCAAACTGATCTATAGATGCACTGTAGTCCCAATAAAAAGTCCAACAGATATTTTGAAAATACTAACCAAATGATTTTTAAAAATCTTATATAAATTCAAAGGGCCATGAATAGCCAAGACATTTTTTTTAATTAGCATTATTTTATTTAGTAATCTCGACACCCAACATAGGGCTCAAACTCACCATTCTGAGATCAGGAGTTGTGTGCTCTCCCAACTGAGCCACCTAGGTGCCCTTAGCCAAGGTACTTTTGAAGAAGAAATACAAGGTGAGAGAGGCTTTATCTGTCAGATATTCTTTCTCAAGACTCTTTATAAAGTTAAAGTAATTGTGTGGCATTAGTGTAAGAATAGACAAAGAGGCTAATGAAACAAAATGCACAGTCCAGGAACAGGTCCACACATGGACAGCCTATGCACAGCAATTCCAGGTAAGTTGTAATTCTAAATATGAAAAGTGAAACACTAAAGCTCTTACTAGGTAACAGAGATTATCATCATGACTCTGAGATAGGTAAAGAATTTCTCAAAGGGGACACAAGGAGCCCTAACCACAGAGGGCATGTTTCATGAGCAGGACTTCATCAAACCTAAGAACCTCTGCTAATCAAAAGATTTCATCAAGAGTAAAAGTTAAGCCATAGAGTAGGAGATGCCATTTTTAACATGGATGTCTAACAAAAGTCTTACATTCAGAATATCTGTCTAAATAGCTCCTGAAGATTATAAGAAAGACAAAGACAACCCAACAAGAAAAAAATGGGCAAATGGCTTGCACAGACATTTCACAAAAGAAGATATCCCAAAAGGCCATTAAGCATATGGAAAAGTATTCCACTGCATCAGGGATATAAAAATGAAAAATCACTTTGAAAATCACAAAAATGAAAACAGTAGTATGTAGCCACCAGAATGGCTAAAGTGCAAAAAAGAGGAAACACTAAGTCCTGGCAAAAATATGGAGCATTTGGAATTCTCAAACTCTGCTGGTAGGAATGTGACCCACATACACACTGTTGGTGTAAAGAACATCACCCCCCCCAATATTTGAATTGGTTTTGATATGCACTCCAAAGTGCCAGCAATCTGACACATAGGTATAGAACCACATAGATGCATGCGTGTGTGTACTAACAGTCATGTACAACGATGTTCATAGTAGCATTATGGAAATTGGTAAAATCCAAATGTCCACATAAGGCAAATGGATTGTGGGATATTCTTCTAATGCAGTAATAATAATTTCAAAAGGAACAATATATTGAGAAAAAGCAGCTGGACACAAACTTGTGCAAATTGTATGACTTCATTTATGTGAAGCTGAAAAGCAGGGAAAATTGGGGCGCCTGGGTGGCTCAGTCGGTTAAGCATGACTTCGGCTCAGATCATGATCTCACGGTTTGTGGGTTCGAGCCCTGCGTCAGGCTCTGTGCTGACAGCTAGCTCAGAGTCTGGATTCTGCTTCAGATTCTGTATCTCCCTCTGTCTCTGACCCTCCCCTACTCACACTATCTCTCTCTCTCTCTCTCTCTCTCAGAAATAAATAAAAAACATTTAAAAAATTTTTTAAAATGAAAAGCAGGGATAACTAACCATGATAAATCCTAGAACAGTGGTTTACTTTTGGAAGTGAGAGGAGAAGGTAACCTTCTGGGGTACTAGAAATATTGTATATCTTGATTTGGGTGGTGGCTCTACAGGATATGTGTATGTAAAAATTTATTAAGTTCTAGGAAATAATTGTTAGGCAAGAGTTCTTTAAAATTAAAAGCTTCTGCTCTGCAAAAGACAATGTCAAGAGAATGAGGTAACAAGCCACAGACTGGGAGAAAATATTTGCAAAAGACACTTCAGAAAGAATATTGTTATCCCAAATACAAAAAGGACACTTAAAACTCAATGATAAGAAAATGAAAAATCCAACTAAAAAATGGGCAAAGACCTGAACAGCACCTTACTAAAGAAGATTTACAGATGGCAAATAAGCATATGCAAAAATATTCACATCACACATCATTAGGGAATTGAAAAAGCAAAATGACAATACCATCATACACCTATTAGAATGGCCAAGTTTTAAAAAATCTTTTTTTAAGTTTATTTATTTGTTTTGAGAAAGAGACACAGAGAGAGAGAGAATCCCAAGCAGGCTCCCCATTGTCAGCATGGAGCTGGATGTGGGGCTCGAATTCACAAAGAGAGATCATGACCTGAGCTGAAACCAAGAGTTGGACGCTTAACCAACTAAGCCACTGTCCATAGTTTATATCAGGCCAAATTTCTAAACACTAGCAATACCAAATGCTGCCAAAGATGTGACATTTGTTGCTGGTGGGAACTCAAAACAGTACTGCCATTTTGGAAGTCAGTTTGGCAGTGTCTTACAAAACTAAACAATCTTACTGTATGACCCAGTAATTTCATTGGTTGGTACTTAACCAAAGCAGTTGAAAACATAACATCCATACAAAAACCTCCACAAGGATGTTTATAACATCTCTATTCATAATTGCCAAAGCTTGGAAGCAACCAAGATGTCCTTCAAAAGGGGAATGGATAAACTGTGGTACATCTAGACAATGGAATATTATTTACCACTAAAAATAAATGAGCTATCAAGTTGTGACAAGACACCAAAGAAACTTAAGTGCATATTACTAAATGAAAGAAGCCAATACGCAAAGGCTACAAACATATGATTCTAACTATATGACATTCTAGGAAAGGCCAAACTATGGAGAGTGTAAAAAAAAAAAAAAATCAATGATATTCAGGGCCACCCATGGACCCCCCCCCAAAAAAAGAAAAAAATCAGTGTGGTTGCCTGGAGGGATGAGAGGGGTGTGTGAACACAGAGGGTTCCTAGGGCAGGGACACTGTTCTATATGAGACCATAATGCTGTATGCTTGCATTATACACTTTTACAAACCCATTGAATGTGCAATGCCAAGAGTGAGCCCTGATATAAACTATGGACTTTGGGTCATTATGATGTGTCAGTGTGGTAGGATCCCTGATTGTGCCAAATGTACCACTCTGGTGGGGGATGTTAATAGTGGGGGAGGTTCCTCATGTGGGGACCAGAGGGTATATGGGAACTCTGTACTTTCTATCCCATTTTGCTGTGAATCTAAAACTGCTCTAAATAATAAATGCTATTAAAGTGATTAAAACAATTTTATTAAGCTCTAAAAACAAATTTAACCAAGCTCCTCTGCCCATAGAATTTGTACATTCTCATGCATATATATCTCAGTAGAAATTAGACAAAGAAATAAGAAACACAATGAGATCTTACTAGTCATTCACCAGAATAACTGAAATTAATGATCCTGCCAATACTAAATGTTAGCAAGGATGTGCAGAGCTCACATACTGTTCGTTGGCACTGTTAGGTAGGATACACCAATGGTGAACTTACACTATGACCCAGTGTATGCTACAGACCCTAGGCCTACACTCAACAGAATTGCAAACTTAACATTCACCAACAGACACAGACAAGAAAGCTCACAGGGCGCATTGGTGGCTCAGTTAAGCATCTGGCTCAGGTCATGATCTCAGGCTCGTGGGTTCCAGCCCCACGTTGGGCTCTATGCTGACAGCTTAGAGCCTAGAGCCTGCTTCAGATTCTGTCTCTGTCCCTCTGCCCCTCTCCCACTTGTGCTCTGCCTCTTTATCTCTCAAAAATAAACAAACATTTAAAAAAATTAAAAAAAAAAAGAAAGCTCATGACACCCCTATTCATAATAGCCTCAAACTGGAAACAACCCAAATGTCCATCAGAATTAAAATGGATTTTTCTGGGGAGCAGGGGGATTTAATGGTCTGGTTTTCTCCCACTTGTTTCCCCAGTATTGGTATTATTATTACTAAAAGAATAAAGGATTCCCGAAAACCTGTCCCTCTCCTGCCCCCCTTGACAGGTCTCATCCCCACCAACCCCCATCCCTGGATTTTTGGGGAGGAAAAACAAGTGAAAGGCACTGCAGGGGGTGAGGGTCAAGTGTTACGGAGTCTGAGGGGTGGTGCAGAGGCTGGGCCAGGCCCAGAGGGTTTGATAGGAAGTGTCCTGAGGTCTAGCAGGCTTAGGAAAGTCCCTCCTCCTACTCCCAGACCCACTTGGGAGTCTGCAGAAGGAGGGTAATTAGTGTTGGGCTCAGAAAGGAGGAATGGAGGGCTCACTCTGCTAGGACCCTCGGCCAAACCCAAAGGGTTTCCATACAATTATATAAACTATTCCTGCATGACAGGAATTCAACACTAACAGGGACAGTTTTTAAGTCTTTTATTAAAACATATTCTCAAAAATTATTCATTTCTCTCTTTTATACAGAATCCCATCTGTTTCAAGACTGATGAAATATGTCAGCAAAGCACTTCATTTCCAGAACTTGGTAAACATTGCAATATTAGTTTCAAAGCATATTGCAGATATTTAGCAAATTTTCTTTTCTCAAACAACTCTGGGGCTTAAGGAGGAAACTAGGCATTTTCAAGCTGTTGTCGTAGGTTCTACGTATTTCACCGAATGGAATCTGTTATTTAACAATTATGTATTTCCCAGCAAGACAAGCAACTAATTTTGCTTTCATAGGGACGTGCTAAACAATTTTAAGAAAAGTATTTTGACACTAGTTTCTTTAAAGGAAAAAAAGAAATAGAAATATTGGCTTGTCTTCATTAGAACTTTAATGTCTCCCCATCCTTAGCGACAAGTCTGGCTCCCACCTTACCCGTTCACCCTCCCAGCAATGTAAAAGGCAGATAGTTGGCCCAACAGTGGCCAACTCTGGCCGAGCTTCCTTCTTCTTCTCTTCAGTTCTCAGGTGGCAGCCAGAGCAGGGTGGGGGCCGCCCTTGAACTCCAGTGGTACAAATGCAACCATGTCTATCCATCATGGCTACCTATGCCAAGACTCAACATTTTCGTCCACACTTGAATGTCTCTGAAATCAGACTGTACCTTGTAACCGCTTTTGACCAGGTGGCAGTGTTAACAGTGTTGGCATCGCCTACACAGGCACCTTCAAAAAAGCACAGCCCAGATATCTGCACAGTGGGTGTCAGCTTTCAAACTCTTGGGAGCCAGAGAGGTGCAGTGTGGGGTGAATCAGATCTATGTAGCCACACTCCTGAAGCAGGTTCAGAAGTACACTAACTGGATATAATCGTAAAGCTGATTTACAGCACCAATGATTTTTAGTTTTTATGAATTCTTTTAAGAAATGCCCTATCATCAACACTCCCATTGGCTAAGAGAATAACTCTGGGTAAAAAGAAACATCTGTGTCAAAAGAGATTCGGAAAAGTCAGACTCAAAGTCTTAGGTATACCAAATATGCATTTGACTATTTCTCTTTTTCTGTAAAAGTATTGTGTGTTTAATTGGAAACGTTTTTTCTTTCTTAGTGGAAAAATGGTGTGTTACAAAAATAGCATATTCTAATGACGTTTTAAAATTATCCAGTGCCTTGAATGTGAAAAAAATGGGAAAGGACAATCTTTGATGGAGGGAAGCTTATTCTGGTGAATTCTTGCACATTAAATTATCCTTAAACTTTTCTCAATAATCTATATAGATTCCTGAAGTTACATGCGAATTACAGTTAAATTTAAATAAAGAACTGGGCAAAATAAAAATGTTTGTTTCTTGTTAATAAATTTCTTAAATCTTTTATTTCTCAAGGACTTCAAACAAATACATCAATAGAGAGTATATTACATATGCCCCAATATAAGGCAAAATTTTCTTCCAAAAGTATTCTGTAGAGAGTCTCGCTTTACAAATGAGACTTAACAGTCTTTTCAATACCCTAAGCACAAGCAAGCTCAATAACCTGAAAAGAATGCTGTTGGTGGAAATCTATTTTTAGCCTCAGGCAACCTTCAGTGATGCTAATTACCAGGTGGAGGCAGAAGAGAAGGTAAATTAATGTATTTGCTAATGCTCCCTGGGATCATGAAGCGACAATTTCAAGTGTTAGGTGTAGTTTAAAAATCCCTGAAAGCAATACTGTTGAGTGACGGTGTATGGTAACCACAGGATGGGTTTTGAATGGTATTATGCAGAGGGGTACTTGTGGTTGGGGAATCAATTTCCACCCACAGCATCACACATGGATTAAACAATGCATGTGGGGATGCCTAGCTGGCTCAGTCGGTAGAACATGTGACTCTTGATCTCAGGGTCATGAGTTCAAGCCCCAAGTTGGGGATAAAGTTTACTTAAAACAAAACAAAATGCTGCATGTCAAACAAATTGGAACAAAAGATTATTTGCTCCTGATTTGTGAAAATACAAAAGTCAATCTCAAAAGTGAATTTGATGTTTGAATAACATCCATGAAAGGTGACTATAAGGAGGGAAAATCTCATTTCTTGGTTAATAGAGGAACAAATTTAAAACACACAACTAATATTAAAGGTATATATTTTATCATCTCCTCTGCAACCCTAAAAGCTATATATTTATGTTGGGCAGAAAGGCTTTGGGGGATCTTCACAGTGGAAAGATGAGGCATTGCCTTTTTAATTTAGTCCTCTCATAGTCAAGCACACATATTAGAATCACAAAAACTGACATATGTCTATTTTCAAAACAGTGAGTACTCAAAATTATCTTAATAACATGTGATTTAAAAACAGGATTACTATCTCATGAGTGACTTATGGAACCAATATCCTGAGCTAGAGACCTGGTATCTTTATCACATTAGTTGAAATCTCTTTTTTAAATTTCTTTTTTAGTGTTTATTCATTTTTGAGAGAGAGAGACACAATGTGTGAGTGGGGGAGAAGCAGAGAGAGACACACACAGAGAACTTGAAGCAGGTTCCAGGCCTGAGCTGTCAGCACAGAACCCAATGTGGGGCTCGAACTCATGAACCGTGAGATCATGACCTGAGCTGAAGTCGGATGCTCAACCAACTGAGCCTCCCAGGGGCCCCTCAACTCTCTTTCAATTAGACTCCTAAGATTCTCCAGCAAAAAACTAAGTTTATATTCCCCAGACTTAAAAAAAAAAAACACTTTTTTAAAAAAAGTAAAACATTTAAAGAAATGTAGACCATATCTTGATAAATAAAAATGTACCATGGGGCACCTGGGTGGCTCAGTTGGTTAAGCGTCCGACTTCAGCTCAGGTCATGATCTCACGGTTAGTGGGTTCGAGTCCTGCGTCCAGCTCTGTGCTGACAGCTAGCTCAGCGTCTGGAGCCTTCTTCAGACTCTGTGTCTCTCTCTCTGACCCTCCCCTGCTCACACTGTCTCTCTCTCAGAAATAAATGTTAAAAAATTAAATTAAAATAAAATAAAAATGCACTATAAAAAGAAACGTTGATGGTAGAGTAGAATTTCTTATTTCATAAATTAATTCAATTCTTTCTCAATAGTGTTATTTTTTTTCATTTTAAAAAAAATGTCTATTTATATTGAGAGAGTGAGTACAAGTGGGAGAGGAGAGGGAAAGAAAGAATCCCAAGCAGGCTTTGTGCTATCAGTGTGGGGCTCTATCTCCCAAACTGTGAGATCATGACCTGAGGCAAAATTAAGAGTCAGAGTCTTATCCTGAACCATCCAGGTGTCCCTCAATAGCATTTGACTACATAAAATTAAAGGGCAAATAAAGTTTTTCTATACTTTGGCCAAGCAATTGTATTTATAGGTTCCTAAGAAAAGTAATTAAAATGTAAAACTGTTACATAATTATGGTATTCTATTCAATGGATTATTAAGCAGCTATTTTTATTTTTACTTATTTTTTAAATTTTTTAATGTTTCGCTTATTTCTGAGGGAGAGAGGCAGCGTGAGCAGGGGAGGGTCAGAGGGAGAGGGAGACAAAGAATTTGAAGCAATCTCCAGACTCTGAGCTAGCTGTCAGCACAGAGCCCAACGCGGGGCTCGAACCCACGAACCGTGAGATCATGACCTGAGCCAGAGTCGGACTCTTAACCGACTGAGCCACCCAGGCACCCCAAAGCAGCTATTTTTAAATGGTAAACATTAAAACAACATTTATTTGGGACACACAAGAGAAGACTGAATGGAAATATTAAAAGACAGCTAGTGTATTAGGTGGCAAAAGTTGTAAATGATTCTCAAAATGTTTGGCAATGTTGTCTTCGCCCTTTTACAGTTTAAAAAAGAAAAAAGTTTGATCATCTGATACTATAATATAGTATAGATATACTATTTACATTATGCTGTTAACATCACTTATTGATTGGGTTTAGAGAAGACAACTTTTTTCATTATATATCTTTGTCTGAATTCTTTAATATTTTGAAAAGATGTAAAAGGATTTTGTTTGTTTGTTTTTAAAGACTCATACCCTTACCATAAAATGTGGTAACAAATCAGCAACCCTGCCTATGTGAATTAAAAAACGATGAGCATCCGCCCCATTCTATAGGAAATGTCCAAAACAGGGCAATAATACTATCTGTCCAGAGCCTGCTTCTCAATGTTGAACATTCCTGATGGCAGCCATGAGGCCGCGTTGACTGTGGAGCGACACAGAGGCACATCACAGCCATTCTAGAACAAATCCCTCCAAAAGACCTCCATTATATGGTCATCTAAGGACGCTGGTGGAAACACTGCAAGACTAAGGTCTAAGGAATGAAAGGTCAACCTCAAGTCAGTTGCTTCTTCCCTTCTCATGGAGAGAATTCATTTCTATTTCTTTACAATAATACAGAGTAAATTAGGAGAGTTTAAGAACTATTTTTCAAACAGTGAACAATAATAAATGAGCTTTAAAACACAGTTATCTAGAAGGCAGCCAACATGGTGAAGTAGGGGGATTGGTACTTCCGCGTCTGTCAAAGAAAGACTGAAGCCAAAGAATTTTGAACCTCAAGATTCTGGAAGGAAAAGAGACGGAGTCTACCAGGGAGAAACTGGAAAAACCTGACAGACCATAGGTGGGTGATTGTCAACTAGGGGGATGAAACAGGTCCCTTCTGCAGAGAGACAAAGGGAAGAGAAAGAGCGGCTGGGGAAGCGTAGGACTGTATCTGGACATGAGAAAAAAACCTGTGACAGGGACGGAGAGGGATCTCATCTCTAACTGCAGGGCTCTCTTTGGACTAGGCCGGCTGCCCTGTTTGCCCATCTGGGGAGGAGGGGAGCTACCTCCAGTTAGGTGGTAGGTCAGGGTCACAGGCCCACAGCAGGAGAAACCAGTCCCCTCCCCTGAAGTGCTGTGGCACAGGAAAAAAACAGCCAGGACCACATATCTGGCAGCATAGAGAGAGGCGATTCCCCGATACCAGGGGCACAGGGAGTGGGAGTTTCAATCCCAGCCAAGCTCTGGGGCACAGGAGTCAGAGGAGGGAGAAGGAACACCTCATCTGAGCCAGCACCACAGTGAGGAGGGCTCCAAAGAAGTGACTTGGGACACCCAGTCCATGAAGAAGTGACGGGTTGGGGGGGTTACCATTTTTCTCACCACCACCACCAAGCTGGGGCCTCAGGGATCCGCCCACAGGGCTCATAGTGGAGACAGGACCAGCTTACACCAAACCACACCCTCTACTCCTGGGAACTGTGTACTTATCTACTGGGGCAGGCTAGAGCCTGTACAACCAGACCACCCCCTCCTCCAGACCAGCGCTGCGGCCACTGCCTGGGTTAATTCTAGGACAATTTTTGTTATTTAGATATATTTTCCTGTTTCTCCTTCTTATCTCTTCCCTCCTCTAGGCTAGTTACTCTGGTTATTGGTTTGTTTAAACAGACATATTTAATCCATTCTCTTGATACATGTTCTACACCTCCTTATTTCCTTTCTCTCTCTGTGGAATAATCAAGCCATATAGCTTCTCTATCTGAGTAACTTTATCTTTGTTTCTTTTTCCCCTGACTCCTTCCTTATTTTCCTTTTTCTCTGTCTTGATTAAGCCTTTAAGTCTCTCTGCCTAGCCAATGTTTTTCTTCCCCTACCTCCCCGGCCCATCATTCCTCTCTTTGTATGTGCTCTGCCATCAGCATAGCTTCCCCCTGTTCTTTATTTGTAGCTGGAGTTTCTGGTGTTTTGTTTTTAGATTGTTTTTTGCTGTTTGTTTTATTTGTTTGTGGGTTTGCATGTTTTTATTTCCTGTTTCTTTGTTTTCCTTTCCAGGGTTACTTCAAGGAACAAATCAAAGTACACCTGGTGGAGGGCCCAAAACATCACTACGAGTAGGGAAATAAAATAACCAAAGTCATAACAACAGAGAGCAACATTCTCCAAAAAACACCTCCTGAATGGCCAGGCCCTGGACAACGTATGACCCCCTCTTTAATATAGCAGTACTAGCAGGTGCAGAGCACATAACAAACTTTTAAAACTCATAAGGGACAGAAAACTACCCAAAATGATGTAACGGAAGTATTCTCCTCAAAAGAATTTCCAAGAAGTGACAGCTAAAGATTTGATCACAACAGATATAAGTAACATAACTGAACAAGAATTTAGAATAATTTTTAGAATAAAATTAATTGCTCGGCTTGAAAAAAGCATAGAAGACAGCAGAGACTCTACTGCTGTAGAGATCAAGGATTTTAAAAATAGGATGAATTTAAAAATACTATAAATGAGGTGCAAAATAAAATGGAGGTGGCCACAGCATGAATTGAAGAGGCAGAGGGGGAAATAGGTGAATTAGAAGATTAAATTATGGAAAAAGAAGAAGTTGAGAAAAAGAGAGATAAAAATCCAGGAGCATGAGGGGAGAATTAGAGAAATAAGTGATGCAACCAAGTGGAACAATATCAGTATCATAGGAATTCCAGAAGAGAGATAGGGAAAGGGGCTGAAGGGATACTTCAAGAAATCATAGGTGAGAACTTCCCTAATCTGAGGAAGGACACAGACATTGAAATCCAAAAGGCACAGGGAACTGCTCTCAGGTGCAACTTGAATCGATCTTCTGCATGATATATCATAGTGAAATTGGCAAAATATAAGGACAAAGAGACAATTCTGAAAACAGCTACGGAGAAAAAGGGCCCTAACACACAAAGGGAAACATATCAGAGTGGTGACAGACCTATATACTGAAACTTGGCAGGCTAGAAAGGAATGGCAGGAAATCTTCAATGTGATGAACAGGAAAAATATGCAGCCAAGAATCTTCTATCAAGCAAGCTGGTCATTCAGAACAGAAGGAGAGATAAAGGTTTTCCCAAACAAACAAAAATTGAAGGAATTCATCACCACTAAACCAATCCTACAAGAGATCCGAAGGGGGCCTCTGTGAGTGAAATGTTGCAAGGATCACAAAGTCCCAGAGACATTACTACAAGCATGAAACCTATAGAGAACACAATGACTCTAAACACATATTTTTCAGTAACAACACTGAATGTAAATTGACTAAATGTTCAAATCAAAAGATATAGGGTAGCAGAATGGATAAAAAATAAAATCCATCTATTTGCTGTTTATGAGACTCATTTTAGGCCTGAGGACACCTTCAGATTGAAAGTGAGGGATGGAGAACTATCTATCACGCTACTGGAAGTCAAAGAAAGCTGGAGTAGCCATACTTATATCAGACAAACTAGACTTTAAAGGCTGTAACAAGAGATGAAGAAGGGCATTATATAAAAATTACAGGGTCCATCCATCAGGAAGAGCTAACAATTATAAATGTCTATGCACAGAATTCATAGCACCTAAATATATAAAACAATCACAAACATAAGCAATTTTATTGATAAGAATGTGCTAATTGCAGGAGACTTTAATACTCCACTTACAGCAATGGACAGATCATCTAGACAGAGGATCAGTAAAGAAACAATGGCCTTGAATAATACAGTGGAAGAGATGGACTTGACATATATTTAGAACTCTACATCCCAAAGCAGCAGAATATACTTTCTTCTCAAGTGCACATGGTACATTCTCCAAGGTAGATCACATACTGGGTCACAAAACAGCTCTCAATAAATATAAAAGAATTGAGATCATACCATGCACACTTTCTGATCACATGTCTATGAAACTTAAAATCAACCACAGGAAAAAGTCTGGAAAACCTCCAAAAGCATGGAGGTTGAAGAACATCCTACTAAAGAATGAATGAGTCCACCAGGCAATTAAAGAAGAAATTTAAAAATATATGGAAACAAATGAAAATGAAAATACAAGAATCCAAACCCTTTGGGATGCAGCAAAGACAGTCCTAAGAGGAAAAAACACTTCAATTCAGACCTATCTCAAGAAACAAGAAAAAGCACAAATACAAAATCTAACAGCGCACCTAAAGGAACTAGAAGCAGAGCAGCAAGAACACCCCAAACCCAGCAGAAGAAGAGAAATAATAAAGATCAGGGAAGAAATAATATAGAATCCAAACAAAACAGTAGAACAGATCAAAGAAACCAAGAGTTGGTTTTTTGACAAAATAAACAAAACTGATAAACCTCTTGCCAGGCCTCTCAAAAAGAAGAGAAAGAGGACCCAAATCAATAAAATCACAAGTGAAAGTGGATTTATTACAACCAATCCCTCAGAAATACAAGCAATTATCAGGGAATACTATGAAAAATTATATGCCAACAAACTGGACAACCTGGAAGAAATGGACAAATTCCTAAACACCCACACACACTTCAATGGGAAGAAAGAAAATTTGAACAGACCTATAACTAGAAGAAATTGAATCAGTTGTCAAAAATCTCCCAAAAAATAAGAGTCCCAGACCAGATGGCTTCCCTGGGGAATTCTACCAGACATTTAAAGCAGACTTAATACCTATCCTTCTCAAGCTGTTCCAAAAAACAGAAATGGAAGCAAAATTTCTGGCCTTTTTCTATGAAGCCAGCATTACTTTGATTCCCAAACCAGACAGAAACCCAGCAAATAAAGAGAACTATAGGCCAGTATCTCTGATGAATATGGATGCAAAAATTCTCAGAAAGATACTATCAAATCAAATTCAACAGCATATAAAACAAATTATTCACCATGATAAAGTAGGATTCATTCCTGGGCTGCAGGGCTGGCTCAGTATTTGCAAATCAATCAATGTGATACATCACATTAACAAAAGAAAAGATAAGAACCATATGATCCTGTCAATAGATGCAGAAAAAGCATTTGACAAAATACAGCATCGTTTCTTAATAAAAACCCTCAAGAAAGTCAGGATAGAAGGAACATACTTAAACATCATAAAAGCCATCTATGAAAAGCCCACAGCTAATCATCCTCAATGGGAAAAAACTGAGAGCTTTCCCTCTGAGATCAGGAACATGACAGGGATGTCCACTCTCACCACTGTTGTTTAACATTGTGTTGGAAGTCCCAGCATCAGCAATCAGACAACAAAATGAAATAAAAGGCATCAAAATTGGCAAAGAGGAAGTCAAACTTTTACTTTTTGCAGACAACATGATACATTACATGGAAAACCCAACAGACTCCACCAAAAGTCTGCTAGAACTGATACAGGAATTCAGCAAAGCCATAGGGTACAAAATCAATGTACAGAAATCAGTTGCAGTTTTATACACCAATAATGAAGCAACAGAAAGAGAAATAAAGAAATTGATCCCATTTACAATTGCACCAAGAACCATAAAATGACTAGGAATAAACCTAACCAAAGATGGGGCATTATGCTAAGTGAAATAAGTCAGACAAAGACAAACACTGGATGACCTCAGTTAACATGTGGGGGAAAAGACCCATCCAGCCTCATAGAAAAAGAAGTCAGTCAGAATGGTGGTTACCAGAGGTGTAGGATGGCGGAAGGGGAAATTGGAGGCAAGTGGTCAAAAGGTACAGACTTCCAGTGATAAGAGAAGTAAGTACTCGGGGTGTAATGTACACTGTGATGACTGTAGTTACCACTGCTGTAGGAGCGATGACAGTTGTTAAGGGTCAATCCTAAGAGTGTTCATCACAAGAACTTTTTCTTTATTCATTTTTTTCTTTATTTCTTTCATTTTATTGTATTTCTAGGAGACGATGGATATTAGCTAAACCTATCATGGTAATCACTTCCCAAAAACTCTATCAAAATAACTTAAACAATTAATTATTTAGAAGTTCTCTAGTTAAAAGTTAAACAGATTTTAAATCCAGTTTTGCCTCCAAAAACTTCACTTTTCTACCCTGCAGTTAAAAATACCAAATATAGGGGGCACCTAGGTGGCTTTTTTTTAAGCATCCAACTTTGGTTCAGGTCAATCTCATGGCTTGTCAGTCAAGTCAGGCTCTCTTTTGGATTCTGCATCTCCCTCTCTCTCTCTGCCCCTCCATTTGCACTGTCTCTCTCTCTCTCCCAAAAATAAACTTAAAAAAAAAATACAAATACAGAACATTGACAGAAAGCACATAACAGAAAAGCCTTTTAGTCCATGACAGCTATTGTCCAATATGCTCATGATGAATCTGTGGAGTTTCTCTCTCCAGTGATTCCACAGGTATCCCGAGGTAGCTGGGAAAAAAGTCAATCTGTGTATATTTACATAGGAATTGCTTCAGAGGATATAGAGCAAGTCTTCTGAAAGCTTAGCCTAAGTGTGTATTACAAAGGCTGTGACAAGGAAAGTTCTCTTTAGAAAATAGTGTTTGGACCTGGCCCAGTGGGTCATAGCTGGAATAGAGTAACTGGTGTCCCTTCGAGATTCCCACCCCCCATTGCTGAGTCGATCTGAAAGGCTGGGCCCATTGCTGAGTCGATCTGAAAGGCTGGGGCCCAGAAACCTGAATATTGAGAGATGCTCCTCAGGGAGACTGATATGGCCAGGTGAGAGAATTATAGTCTTGGTAATCAACACTTAGCTCACCACCAGGAAGGTAATCAAAGTAGGAGGTGCTACTCATTAGTAGTTAGATCACCTTTGATAACCTAATTTCCTACAGACAGGTTTTTTTTTTTTACAGAAAAATAAATGAGAAGTGATAATTGTTGAAGTATTAAAACCTCTTGTATATTATGAATATGGGATTATATATCAAACGTTTTTAATGTCCTGATGGGATAGCAAAGTATACTTATAAATTAGGAGATCACCTCAGATAGTCTTTAAAATGTAATCTTTGGTCTCTAGTCAAGAGAATAATGGAGTCTTAGGAGTGATACGTAAATTAAATTTAATTAAAGACAAACATCACATACTTCCACCTTCCCCAAAATGGTCACTTCATCTTAATTAACTAAATGGAAACTATGATGACTTAAGCCTTCATTCTGTGATATGTGTGTTTGGGTAAGTTTAGGCAAACAGCAAAGATTGGGAAGTCCTACCACCAAACCTACAGCACTTTGAAAATGCAAAAGCCAACTTGATTCTCCAATCTGGCAATTCAATATGAGCTGCCAAAATGTCCTCCAATCAGTCCTTCCACCTCTCATAATCTAGGTTCCTCAGGGTCTGTAACCTTGGGGTCGTTATGGTTTTCCCTTGACAGCTGTCCAGGATATAGGAGCTCTCCATTAGGATTTCTTCAGTTAGCCTGGGCAACTCTGGTATCAGAGCCATGGAAGTTCAACATCGTCGTCACCAGCTCTGGAAGGTCAAAGTCGTGCTTCCACCCCCAGTCCTTCCGAGCATTGCTGTCATCAAAGTTCATCGGCCAACTATCCGCTAGGAAAAGACACGGAAGAGAAGCTTAAGTTACTCAGGCTCTAGATTTGCAAAAAGGTCTAGAACATTTTATATGAAGGTCTACTGTACAAGGTACCACAAAAGAAATTCACTCTTTGAAAGCCATCCTTTGAGCAGAACAGA
The DNA here is from genome assembly GCA_017311185.1 of Proteles cristata cristata. Lineage (NCBI taxonomy): Eukaryota > Metazoa > Chordata > Mammalia > Carnivora > Hyaenidae > Proteles > Proteles cristata. Next base: position 685,124 of record JAESUZ010005557.1, read on the forward strand.
GGGGCCATTATGTGCAGACACAGCCACCTTCTTGGATTAGAACATTCTCTTCCATGCCTCCTGTCAGGCACCGTGAATTGTGACACACCATGAAAATCTGACACCAAGGGGTAAGGTAGGAATCTTGTACTCAAACAGTGCCCAAGGGCTACAGTGGCAGAGCCTCAGCACTGGAGACCCCAGGGAGGTTTTCTTACGCTGTCTGCTTGTTTTAACTATAAAATGGTGAAATGCTGACCAGCTGTTCATTTGGAATAGAACTATCCACCCCCTTTAGATATCATTTCCCCAACTGTAGCATCTGTTGGCCCAACAGCAGCTCCTTCTGCAGAAGGTGTCAGGACCCTCCTTATCCTCCGTGCTTTGTGTCCTCAGGGGACTCCCAGTACAGACTGAAGCTTAACTTTGGTTTTCATGGGGTTTGCAACAATATACCAACCTATGGCCTGTCGAACAGAATCCACCTTGTAAGTGATCTGGAATTCTGGAATGTGCTTGAGAAGCTCCTGGGCCAGGTCCTCAGGAGTGAAGCTCATGGCATTGACGTTGTAGGTCCTCATGGAGAGGGACTCTGCCGGGGCCTCCATGACTTCCAGGGTGGCCCTCAGACAGTCATCAATATACATCATTGGGAGCCGCGTGTTGGATTTCAGGTTGCATTCAAATTTGCCATTCTTTATAGCATCGTGAAAGATCTGGACTGCGTAGTCTGAAAGAGAATTCTGTCTGTGGGTCTTCTTAGAACAAAACAGCGAATGAACCCTTTGCATTAGAGCCGTGGTTCTCACAGGCCTTAGTCTCAGAACTTCTTTAGCTCTTAAACAGCACTGAGGACCCCTTCCAGGAGGTCTTCAGTGAGAGTTACATCAGTATCTACAGCACCAGAAATTAACTGAAAATTAAAAAAATTACTCCACTTTAAAATGGCAGTAAACACATCATGCATTCATATATATGGTATTTTATATGAAGAACATATTTTCCAAATGAAGGAAAATTTAGTGAAAAAAATGGCATGTTTTACTCATGTGACAATCTCTACGCTGCACGGCTTTAGCGGGAGACATTGGAGCCTCCTGCCCCCTTGTGCGTCCAGGCCACGGGGCCACCACACAGCACACAGCCTCTGACAAACTCCTCCGTGCTCTTGGAAAGGAAAGTGACAAAGGGGCAAACATCTTAGTGTTGATATGAAAATGGTGTTGACCTCTGAGACCCTTTGACAAACACCAAGGATCCTGAAGGTTCCCAGGAGAGGCACTGTGTTAGGGCAAAAGCTTTTTCAAAAGCAAGCCAAATCCAAATCTCCTTTAAAATCCCTCAGATTTTGTCAAGATTTATCTTTTATATTGTATCTCAGGCTCCTCATATGGAGGTTACTAAATATAATGCATGCTTGAGTCCAAATTAATAATAATAATAATAATAATAATACATTTGCTCCTTTTAAAATATACAATGCTTCTACTCCTGAAACCAATATTGCACTGTATGTTAACTAAAATATTTTTTAAATCATAACAAATAAAATAAAATATGCAATGCATACAGTCTACTTTCTGCATTAAGAAACAAAGCTCTTGGGGCACCTGGGTGGCTTAGTCAGCTAAGCATCTGACTCAGCTCAGGTCATGATCTCACAGTCCTTGAGTTTGAGCCCCACATCGAGCTCTGAGCTGTCAGCATTGCTTTAGATTCTGTGTCTCCCTCTCTCTCTGTCCCTCTCCCGCTCGTACTCTCTATCAAAAATAAATAAACATTAAAAAAAATAATAAAAAATGAAAAAAAAAAGAAACAAAGCTCTCTGCATGATGAAACAAAGGCTGTATTAAAAAAACTCCTATTTCCTATTTGGTGTCTTCCTACATTGCAGGTGACAAATATGTCCTCAAACACTATCGGATTCGAGCACTGTGGGTGGCCAATCCTGAGCTGCATTTGGAGCACCAGGACAAGCGGCCCTTAACAAGCTCAAGTCAGTAGGATTTCGTGAGCTGCCCAGATGCACCTCCCAGAGGGGATGCAGGACCTCTGTCAGCACATGGCTAAAAAGACGGACGGTCCCTCACATCTTCACAGCACTAAGAAAGCCCATCTTATGTGGGACAGAAACAGAAAACGACACTCACCAGTTGTTCCTCCACCAGGCTGGGAGTCCGCGGAGATGATTCCAGGGTATCTCAGGCATCGGAAATCTAACCCATACCGGTAATGATAATACTACAGAGAAGAGAAGACGAACTACTTTAAAACCAATCTTCTAAATCAAATAGAACAAAGTTAAAAAAACAAAACAAAATAAGAACGCTTCTTTTTCGGTGAAAGATCTTTCCATGCAGCTCTATTAAAATACTCCTAAAGGAAAGGAGACTGTAGGATTTCTAAGAATCACTCATTTTTCTTTAATAAATAACCCTGAGGCTTTTATCTTCAAAAAATTATCACTCTGGTGACCTATTAACACGGTAAATAATCCATCAACCCACCACATTAGGGATTTCCGACTTTGTTTGGAAGCAAGTCCCTGCTCATTGTCCTGAACAGTCCTCCACAGGCAGGGTCCCGCCGTGTAGCATTGGAAAGTGCATGGAGGGGGGCGGGGACAGTGGGAGAGGAAAGCAATAACTGATATATCAGCTAAAGGAGGAGACACCAACATTAGCTGTACAGTCATAAAGACAATGATCATTTGAAAAACTAAATCCCAAAGTCATCTGACATTCTCTAGAACACAAAGTTTTAAAATCACCTCCAGTAACTGCCAGTACTGGGAGCCTGGACCAGTACACAGAAGAGAGGCATCAACGAAGGAGAGGGTGCCATTCGAGGGGCCTCTAGGAAGGGTTGAGTGTTATCATGTGGCCAAGGGCTAAGGAGTTCTGGAGCTATCAGGACCTGCCACTTGGCAAACACAATCAGTTTAGGGGCACTTCTGGGGGCTGGGAAGGGGGAGGTGGTAGGGACAAGTCCCCTCCAAGGATGAATCAGCAAGAGTTGGAGGCAAACACAAACAGAAAAGGCAACACTGAGACGACATGCCAAGCAATGCTTACTTCTCCCATGAGCTCCGCATGGACCTTGGACACCCCGTAGATAGTCCTGGGCCTCTGAATACAGAGATCGGGAGTTGGATTCCGGGGAGAAGTAGGTCCGAAAGCTCCGATCGTGCTAGGCACAAACAATCGCAAACTGTGCTCTGCTGCAACATCCAGGACGTTATGCAATCCTGAAACAAACAGACGTGATCATGGTCTGAAAAGTCTCTAACCGATGAAATAAAAAAACCAGCAAACAGGTCATTTTGGGTAGGACCCAGAAACTTACCAGTGATATTTACGGCTCTGGCCAAGGATACGTTTGCTTCTCCAACGGCACTGAGCAAAGCGCTATAATGAAACAACCAGGTGATGCGGTTGTTTACCACGATCTCCCGAAGATTCTTGTAATCCAGAATGTCAGAATAAATAAACGGGCCTGTGAGGAATACAGCAAAACCACAGCAGTGCAAGTTTGGGGTTTAAAAAGCTAAGTGAACTTTCTCCCTGTCTCCTGTTGACTTGTGAATTCCATTAGGGTCAACTTGGTAACTAAGCCACTTGGATGCTATGCAGCATTTTTCTTACCCCAACCACCCGACTGGTAATAATAGCTGATGCTTACACAACAGCTGTGCTTGCCAGCCACTGTCCTACGGGCTTTCTCTCTATACAGCTCTCCCACAGCCTTTGAGAGAGATACATTTTACTTAGGGGGAAACTGAGGCACAGAGAGGTAAGAACTAGCCAGGATAAAACAGAGAGCAAGTGGAAAACTGGGTTTGCAACCTGGCAGCTGACTCCAGAGCTGGCCCTGTTACTACCACCCGGACATGCACTCAGTGACTTCACTCTGTTGAAAAGTTACATATTTTAAAAGCAATATAGAAGTGGATTTTTGAAAGAATATACAGCTTGGTAGAGAAGAACCATGAGCACGAGTTCATCAAACCTGGACAGGCTGGAGGTAGAGCCCGTTTTGTTGGGTGGCAAGTTGCCCCCAGTGGCCACATGGTAACACTCAACCCTTCCTAGAGGTCCCTCGAGTCGCATCCTCTCCTTTGTTGCTACCTCTCTTCTGGGTACTGGTCCAGGTTTTCAGGCTCCCAGTACTGGCAGTTAGTGGAGGTGATTATCAAATGTGGTGTTACGGTAAGTACCGGTAAGCTAAATCCCGACGTGCGGCCACACAGGACTCGCAGACGTTGTAAAAAGGTTCCCAAGGTAGGAGAAAACTTGAGTAGAGGAGCCTGAGGCGCTTGTGTGAGTGCACAGTAATTTAAGAGCAGATCTATACATAGATATGAGGATTAATTTCTCCAAATATTTAAAGCTCCCTTTCCTCATTATAGAACTTGATTTTTGTTTGTTTTCCCTCTGGGCCCAGAAGTTAACTAAACACTCAAAAACACAGGAATCAAAGTTTTTATTCCAAAAATACTGTCCCAGGTAATACCCAAAATATTAGCCCAAAACTTTACTTCAAGTTCAGAGCTCTCCCGTTCTTGTAGCACTTGACCAACTAGCAGCCTTATTGCACACATTTTCCAGAGCTACGGGGGGCAAAAGTATGAGATTTTTATTTTATTTTACTAGGGTCTGAGCTGTAGCACAGTCATCTTGTGAGGCAATGCTTACTGCTCCCATGGGCTCTGCATGGACCCTGGACACCCCGTACGTGATCTCAGGGGAGATCATGACCAGAGCCGAAGTTGGATGCTTAACTTGACTGAGCCACCCAGGTGCCCCCAAAATATGAGATTTTTAAAAGTGACACAACTCTGCCTCATAAGTGCTTTCCTTCCAGCATGGAGCCCAATCTAGTGCTTGAACTCACAATCCTGAGATCAAGACCTGACCTGGAGAGTCAGATGCTTAATCAACTGAGCCCCCCAGGTACCCCAATAATGCCTTTCTTTTAGTCACAAGCCTGGTTATGAGCTGCTGTACACAGTGATTCCATGAACCGCCTCTCTAACTGTAGTCTGAAAACAAAAGCAAGACATCAAGAGACATTGATCTCTTACCACTGTGGAAGATGTGATCAGGTGGTTTCCTTATGTCGGATAAAATCACATTGTCTTTCCCAAATCGTTTCCTAAAGGGAAAAATCAAAACACATGAGTAGGTGCATCTAGGATATAACTGGTCCAATGAAAACACTTTTTCAAACAGGGCAAAGGACCAGTGTGGGAGAGGATGAGCCACGGACCTGCTACAAGTATATGATCTGAAGAGGCAAAATAAAATGTATTCTAAACAGCCATTTAGCTGGGACACCTTTAAAATGGTAAAGGGCAAGAAGGAAGAGAAAAATTATATAATAAAATGGCACCAAAGACAAGCTGTACATACTGAAGAATTCAGATTTTCAATTTTAGCTTTTTGGGCTCTTACCTCAAAAAGTTAGCAAGCCCCACTCCAAGCTGGCCAAGACCCCCTAGATGAAGAAGAAAAGAGTAGACCTTTAATCCAAATGTAACCGATTCTATGGCAGTCTCAGCTAATTAGGGAAAACGCTAGTCTGACCTGATAGAACAAAATCACCTCCTCTAAGCTGCGACAGAGATCAGTGCACGCAACATTAGTTTCAGAGACAAAACTCTTTCCAGCATAAAGTGGCTGAGGGAAAGAAAGCAAGGGTGCAGGAAGAGAAAACCACAAGAAAGCCAGACAATCTCCTAGATTCCTGGGCCAGGAATTCTCTCAGACCTGCCCTCACTATTGGATGGGCTCTGACGCTGGTGTGCAACAGGTGCCAAAACACTCAAGGTCAAGTATAAGAGTTTGAACATATCAGCCTCTGGTGGGATTATCCAGACGCCCATCCTCCAGCAGAGCTGGGCTGGAACAGGAGAGGGGAAAGGGGAGACAAACCAGGAAGTCATTGGAAAAAGGGGCAAACAACAGAATCAACAAGGAGCCATGAAGAAAATTAAAAATGAATCTTAGGGCTTCCTGCTTAGAGGCTTAAAAATGCCACTGACGGGGGCACTTGGGTGGCTCAGTTGGTTAAGCCTCTGACTCTTGCTCTCAGCTCAGGTCATAATCTCACAGTCTGTGACTTCAAGCCCCGTGTCAGGTTCTGGGCTGACGGCACGGAACCTGCTTGGGATTCTCTCTCCCTCTCTCTCTCTCTGCCCCTCCCCTGCCTGTACACGTGCTTGTTCTCTCTCAAAAGTAAATAAATATTGAAAACAAAATATGCCATTGAAAGAAGTGGAGAGATTGGGGGCTATGGGTACATTTGGGGGAATGCAGCTGTAAATTTCATCTGAGAGAAATAAACGACACAGGGAGATATAAAAGTGGGGTTTCATGTAAGCACTTGTTACCGTGGTACTAGAACCAAGCCCACTAACACCACTGCCGGGTTCTAGAAGATGCGCTGTTGGTGGAGGCAGGAAGGAATAAACCAGAGAAGCGGGTAAACCAGGAAGGACAGCAGAGATGGGAACCGACTACACCTGAAGTCAGTCTCAGCAGGAGAAGAGAAGGGGGCGGCAGTGACAGAAGCACACACACAGCGTGAGGAAGGTAGGAAGCCAAGGGAAGACGATCTGGTGGGAAGGAGGAAATAAAGTGGGCCCATCAAATCAGAGGTGGGCTTGGGTGGGCTGGAAGGACTGAGTGCTGGGCGAAACCCAGAGCAAGGAGTGTAGGACATTGGGGGTTGGGGGTACATGAAGCAAGGGTCACAGGGAGCGAGTCCTGGTGGCAAAGAGATGAACAGTGTTGTGAGATGTTGGCAATGAGTTCCTCAGGCAGGCCCTGACCTGCCTTCTCTGTGGCCCACATGCAAGCACGCAGCAGCTGCTTGGGACAGGTGGCGTCAGGTCAAGGTTGAATAATTTGGCCAAGAAAAGATGTGCCTGATGCGCAGTCCATGCCCCAGTCCCTGCACACTCCCCATCCATGAGCCCTTGTCCCAGGCGATCTCAGAGGTGAAGGGCACGGAGCTTCACAGCGGCTTCTGGGTCCCCAGGTCTCTCTATCCTCCCTTCAGACCATAAAGAATTACAACAAGGAGGGAGGCCTGGGTGGCTCAGTTGGTTAAGCATCTGACTCTTGATTTCAGCTCAGGTCACGATCTCATGGTTCGTGGGATTGAGTCCCATATTGGGCACTTCGGTGACAGCATGTAGCCTGCTTGAGATTCTCTCTCCCTCCCTCCCTCCCTCTCTCTCCAAATGAATAAATAAACATTTTTACTTAATTACAACAAGGAGACAAAGCACTGGCAATCATGACAAAATAAGGATTTAGGGCTTGGAATATTCTGGAGGAAGCCAATAGTGGAAAAGGTAGTTTCTGATGAATATGTTAGCTGGTGGCATGGCAGACCTTCCAAACACAAAGTCACACAGAGACAGCACAGAAAAGAAAATAAGAATCAAGCTGCAAATGTGGAAAAAAGAAAAAAAAAAGAAAAAAACCAAAAACCCACACCCCAACCTGTAATTAAGACACGTGGCTGCTCCGTTCCAGAGAAAGAGGCAGAGTGGAAGCTGGCATCTGCTGCAGTTTGCCGGGGGGAGGTGCTCAGAAACCGGGCCAGTGGGGCAGAGGTCCAACAGCCACAGGCTGGGCTCCCCAGCATCTGGCCCACAACCTGCCGCAGCACCCCAGCGACCGGCATTGCTCTTCAAATTCCCTGCAACAGAAAAGGAGCAGAGCTCATTCCACAATCTTCTATTCTCCCAACCCTTCCAAACACAAATTCTTTAACCGAAATGAACACTAAGATTGTCAGCTCATGACCAAAAAACTGTTTGGAGTCAGGAAGTGAACTAAAGAGGCTACCGAGTGGGAAGCTGGTCAAGAGACTGCCATGAGCTGGGCTCTGTGAAAAGGGGATCAAATGCTGTAGGCAACAAAAGCCGGGCAGAGATTTAGAACTGAAATCGCACAATGCTGACATCAATGCATCCAACGGTCACGGAGGAGGTGACTGTATATAGAGCCAGAAACACCAAGTCAGTGGATTCCAGTGAAGCCTTCAAATCTTTACAGCTGTGTCCATGCACCATCAGAAGGCACAAACAGGTCTTAGGTTAAATAAGCCAGTGGTCTGGAGATCCTGTGCTAACACTCAAATGTTACCTTTAGAATGAACCCGACTAGAAAAGCAGATGGTTAAGATAAAAAGGCCCTTGGCGATATTTAATAAGCTGTAACTACTTTGTTTACTGCCATCTCCTTAGGATCATTTAGAAAGGCCAGTTTTGGGGTGCGTGGGTGGTTCAGTCGGTTAAGCGTCTGACTCTTGATCTCGGCTCAGGTCATGATCTCACAGTTTGTGACTTCCAGCCCTGCTTCAGGCTCTACATGGACAGTGCTGGGCCTGTCTGGGATTCTCTCTCTTTCTCTCTCTCTCTCAAAAATAGATGAATAAACATTAAAAAAAAAAAAAAAAAAAAAAGGCCATCTTCTCCTTTCCATCCAGATTGCGTACATTTTATTTTAGTTTCCCTCCTCTTCCTCACCAGTTTTATTGCTTACTGACCATGAAATCAGTTCTGGCCTTAGGAGGCCAAGATGGTCCAATTACGCATGACTGGAGACCAGGGCTTCCATTTCCCTGATTCCATCCCCCGCACCCAGACAAGCATGTCACAAGAGTAAATCAGAGCTACCCCGCTTGCTCTGCTCATTCTCACCCTCTAAATCCAGGCCCGCTGCGCACTGCACACGGCCCCATGGCTTCCACAGAGCTGGTAGATGAACCTTCAGAGCCAATCCTGTTGGCCTGCCCCCTTACAAAGAGCTGACCAGATCTCTACCACCTTCTATTTTGCATCACACAGGGAGAAAAGGTAGACACCAGCTGAAGACACTTCCAGTTTTATTTATTTATTTTTTTTTAAATATTTTATTTATTTCTAGGAGAGAGAGAGAGAGACAGCATGAGCAGGGGAGGGTCAGAGAGAGAGGGAGTGACAGACTCTGAAACAGGCTCCAGGCTCTGAGCTGGCAGTCAGCACAGAGCCCAACGCGGGGCTCGAACCCACGAACCGCGAGATCCTGACCCAAGCGAAAGTCGGACGCTTAACCAACTAAGCCACCCGGGCGCCCCATTCCAGTTTTAGATCTGAACTTAGCCTGCTACCACTCTCCGCTCAGCGCCTTGAGGTGGGAACAGTAACACAGCCCTTCAAAGCGTGGAGGCCCCTCGTCCCAGCTAACGCTGCCAACCAAGCAGAGGACAGCCTTCTGCTGGAGCTTCTCTAGCTTGCTGTGGGGGTGGTCAGGACTGGACAAGAGGCCCCCACTCTGGACTGCATTACAGGAAAGGTCCAAGCATCTCTTCTGGCCTCTCCAGGAAGGCCTTTGTTTGGAGAAATCGCCCTTTAAGCCATTGTTGTCACACAAGACCAGGTAAGAGACCAGGTAAAAAATGCCGATTCTTTTTTTTTTTTTTGTAATTTTTTTCAATTGGAAACAAAACCTGGAATGGATTTGAGGCAATTGTGCCACAGCAGGTTTTCTTCAAGTGGCTAAACATAATTTAAAAAGCAAGTGGGGTGCCTGTGTGGCTCAGTCGGTTAAACATCTCTTGATTTCTGCTCAGGTCATAATTCCAGTGTCACGGGATGGAGCCACGTGTGGGCTCCATGCTGAGCATGGTGGAGTCTGCTTAAGATTCTCTTTCTCAAATAAAGAAAATACTCTTTATTTTTATTTTTTTAAAAACATTTATCTAGTTTTGAGAGACAGAGAGAGAGAAAGCATGAGCAGGGAACAGCGGGGAGAGAGGGGGATATAGAATCTGAAGCAGGCTCCAGGCTCTGAGCTGTCAGCACAGAGCCCGACGCAGGGCTTGAACCCACAAACCACGAGATCATGACCTGGGCTAAAGTCAGATGCTTAATTGACTGAGACACCCAGGCACCCTCAAAAAATACTCTTTAAAAAGGAACAATCAAAAAAACGTTTCTAGCACGGGACTAGCAATACAAAAAAACCTGTGTGAGTACCTGGATAATACACCCGTTTTGCAATAACGCAACTCTGAAGTACATATTGCTGACTGTCCATACTCCACACTGAGTCACAGTTTCTCACTTCTACAACATGCTGACACTTTCTAAAGAAAACTACTTTAAAAAAAGGCATAACCCAGATCTTTCCTCTGATCAACTCCATCTAAAGTTTAGGTGTGCAGAAGGGCCTAGATTAATCCAGAGAAAGCCGCATGCCACATGTGACTAGGTCAATTTTTTCAAGGTTTCAGGACAATGATAAGGGAAGAAAAACACAGTGGAATAAAGTCCTAATCTCTATACATGCATATTGTTAGACAGCAGGGGGAAACCCTTTACAAACGACCCAAAAAAGGGCAAATAAACAATTTGGAACAAGAAATGGAACACACTGTGCAATACCTGCACGTTGCTGTCATCATGTGTACCAACTCTTCATAGTTTGACCAAATATCTGCTTCCCTGATCACTTCATCAGCCTCAGCATCTGCTCACTTTTCCACCAAATTTGTCATCACGGCCAAGCCCTGCATTCATACAGCCATTGCCATCCTTATGAAACACGTGGACTGCTTCTCCAATTTCTTCTTCACTGTGTCTCATTTTTCTTGCCATTATTGCCGGAAATTCCAAGGAGTCAAGTGTGCTGTTACTATCAGCATCCACTTCACTGATCATGTCCTGTACCTCGGCTTCTGTGAGATTCTGCCTGAGAGACCTCGTTACAATTCCCGATGCTTCTGTTGTTATGGCTCCATCACCATCCTTGACAAATGGTAGAAAAGCTTTTTGGGATTCTGCAGTCTGCTCCTTGGTGCTCCATGCTGGTCTCTGAGATGCCACCACTCAGCACACCCGGCTTGGACTCAGATCTCTGACCCTTAAAGCCTTTTTCCAGCAGGGGCAAGATGATGGCAAGGAAGCCAAGAAGCAGATAGATTTGGCAGAACGTTTAAATATCAAAGACAAGTCTCTATTCCCCAAAGCAAATAATGGATGGCTACAGTTGAAAAAAGTGGGGGGTTTTTCTTTTAAGTTTAAAGAAGGGGTGTCTGGGTGGCTCAGTCAGTTAAGCATTCAACTATGGCTCAGGTCATGATCCTGAAGTTCTCTCTGCTGTCAGCTCTGAGCCGGCTTTGGATCCTCTGTCCCCCATTCTCTCTGCACCTCCCCCATGCTCACTCGCTCACACATGCTCTCTCAAAAATAAACATTAAAGAAATAAAAATAAAGATGAAAGAGGCTGAAGTCAGGGAAAAAGCAAAGCTTGAAGATATAAAAGACTTGCAACTCCATTTATCTCCTTCCCCACAAGGGGAAAACACAGAGGAGGCTCACATTCTTAAACTAATATAAAACATTTTAGGTTAACAATGTGGACAATTCGTAACTGAGTTGGTTCATCTTATCTCACTACTACTAACAGCTAACATTTGAAGCTCACATTCTCACTATATGCCATGGGCCAGGGAGTCAACTAGTTTAGTGCTTCTATTGTCACCATCATGGGACTATTCTGATTAACGATGCACAGACAGAAAACTGCCAACCATCTACAGCATATCGCTTTTCCAAGTGAAGACTATCACCTTGCTACTTATGGCCAAGTTCAACTGCATAGTCTTAAGGCAGCAATTCTCAAGTTTTCTGGTCTCAGGACCCCTTCACATTCTTAAAAATTGAGGACAACAAAGAGCTTTTGTCTATGTGGGTTACATTGAACGTTTGTTGTGTTAGAAAGCAAAAGTGAGAAATGTTTAACATAAAATTCATTTATAATCAGTAAACATATAAACATATTTTTTATGAAAATAACCATATTTTTAAAAAAATATAGTGAGAAGAGTGCCATTGTTTTACAGTTTGTACATCTCTGTCATCTGCCTTAATGGGAAACAGCTGTATCTCACATGTGCTTCTGCACCCAATCTGTGACTTAAATTGAAGTATGTATAAAAAACTCAAACACACAGTGAAAGAGTGGGGAAAGGGAACAGTGTTTTAAAAGCCTTTTCAGGGTCACCTGGGTGGCTTAGTTAAGCATCTAACTCTTGGTTTCGGCTCAGGTCACCTGAGTTTCAAGAGTTCGAGTCCCACATCGGGCTCTACACTGGCAGTGTGGAGCTCGCTTGGGGTTCTCTCCTCTCCCTGACTTGTGCTGTCTCTCTCTTTCAAAATAAATAAATATAATTTTAAAAAAATAAATAAAATAAAATAAAAGCCTTTTCAGATAATTCTGGATACTCATCACTGCTATCCAAAATTCAACACACGGTAGCTTCTTAAAAGTTAGTTGCAATGTAGAATCTGAAACCGTTATCAATGAACCTTTCGGACCCCATTACATTAAAACCCACTGGTCTATCTAGTGCTTTGAATGGATCCTTTACCTCTGAATGATTTTGTAATTTTATGTACTGGTTCAGCAAGTTATGCAGGGCTTCCAAATGTTAACACACTTCACTGTATGATATCAAGTCATACTGATCTCATCAGAAAATTTCTAAATACTGGGAAGCCATCAAGCTCACAATGGTGGATACAAATTAATTGGCAATAAACACCAATAGCTGTTTCCTTGAAGTGACAAGTTCACTTGGTTCATTTTTTAGAAAATGAATTCAAGGGGCGCCTGAGTGGCTCAGGTAATTAAGGATCCCTCTTCGGTTCAGGTCATGATCTCATGGTTTATGAGTTCAAGCCTCGCATTGGGCTCACTGCTATCATTGCAGAGCCCCCTTTGGATCTTCTGTCCCTCTCTCTCTGTCCCCCTCCCCTGTTGTGTTCACACACACTCTCTCTCTCAAAAATAAACATTGGGGTGCCTAGATGACTCAGTGGGTTCAGCATCAGACTTGGGCTCAGGTCATGAATTCATGGTCTGTTGAGTTCGAGCCCCGCATCAGGCTCTGTGCCGACGGCTCAGAGCCTGGAGCCTGCTTCGATTCTGTGTCCCCAACCCCTTCTTTCTGCTCCTTCCCCACTCACACTCTGTCTCTCAAAAATTAATAACTATTTTTTTAATTTTTAATAAAATAAACACTAAAAAAAAAAAAAGGAAAAATGTATTGCAACCATCCAAGTATGAATAACCCTAGATTTTCAGTTATTTTTTGAATAAAAAAGCGGGGGGCGGTTCAGCTCACAATTCAGTCATTTAAGTGCTTTACCTCAAGGCAACCCTTACACCTTGACATGGAACAAGTATATCCACTTGCCACATGGCATCCTAAAATGTGTCAAGATTTAATAAAGCTTAACATTTTTACTATTCTATAAAGGGCATTCTTATGTAAATCTGGCAAACTTTTCTTTTCTGTTTTTTATTGAGAGCCCATGAAGAAGACCATCTACTGGTCATCTGACGCTACTGCCTTGATTCCTGTAAAGGCACCACTAGTTTTAGTCAGCACTGTTTTTTGCCCCATCAATGCAAATTCAATGCAATTGTCCCCAAATAAAGACTGAAATTTAACAACATTATTCTACACTGAATACTTTGGCACTGCTTGTGTTTGCTGCCAAGCACTTACTGAAAAGATGCTCTCTGATGACTGACTGGGTGCTGATACCAGAGGAATACAAACAAAATGATAAATCTAGCCAAGACTGCAAGTTTGTCTGTTTGTAAGGCAAAATTCACTTCTGTTAAGATACTAATACAGTTTTCATATTTGCAGCTACATTTTTAATTTGACAAGCTTCTGTATTATTAGAAAGTGACAGCGCTAATGATTCCTTTCAATGAATTTTTCATCCCAACAACGCTTTATTGTGTTTCTCCAGTCACTGCAATTTGATAACCTAGTCTGCTCAAAGCTTCCATAGTTTTTTCATTGCTAGTTTGGAAAGTTGTGACAAATCATTTTTGGCTTTTAAAGAGCTCGTCATAGGTACATGTAAGCCCTTCAATTCATTTTTCTTTTAGAGGACTCTGAATGGTTGATCGCAGAATAATGCTATTGGGACCATAATATTATTCAAAAAAGGTTCTGCTGCAAAAGACACATGATGTAAATTTCTAACATATGTAAAACTGACACAATCTGTCACATTTTTATGTCTTATTTAGTTCTGTCCACTTCTCTTGAGTAAATTCTTCCCTTCCATTATTCAGAGAATTCTGATAGATTGAATGGTATACCTTTGAGTAGAAAAATCAAATTTTCTAATATCTCCCTGCTTAGCCAACAATCTATCCTTAAATATAAAAAATATATCCTTTATTTTAAAACAATTTTGTATCATTTAAAAATTTAGAAAAGTTTTCAAATGACTACATAAGCATACTTACTTTTTGTGTTTTTTTTCCACATACACAAAACTTAGGGATTTCAAAGGACTTCTTAAAAGAAAATGAGGTCAGAGAGGTAATAGTAGGTATAACTGAAGATAGCTAGTAAGCATGTAGAAGTACTGAAAACAAACTGAGTCCATCTCTGAAAATACATACTTATACTCCAAGTCTACTTACTCTTAGAGAGTTCTAGAAACATGAGATTCTAGAAGACACAAGCACACATTTCATTAGCCATCAGAGGAAAAGCTCATCACAAGTCATGTAGACTCTTGAAAACCCCACGGTACACTTGTCAGAGAAAGAATGAAAAAGGTAAATAACATCTCAGTCTTATTTTTAAACAGTTTGACCTCATGGACCCTAAAATCTATCTCATGCTTTAAGAAGAGCTGTTCTAAAGTAAAATTTGCTTTGCCAACCTAGTTATTACATGTATAAAGGGAAACCATCAAAGATTCTCAGTCCCTCTTTAAAGATCAGATTATAGTCCACAGACTTTCTCTCCCAAACACCTGGTTTACTTTAACCACAAAGGGATTAAAAAAAAAAAAAAAGAAAAGGTCAACAAGACTCCTCCCCAGAAATAATGGAGTGCCTCCCAAACCCAGGCCTCTCCAGGGTGGTTAATATGTCACTTCTTCCATCTCCTGGCATGTACCCTATCTGCATGAACCACAGAACTCTAGGACAGCAGGGATATCAGGAAGAGGGTGGGGGTAATATAGATAAAGACTCAGAGCTCAAGTGGCTTTGGTCATTGTATAGATATGGCGGGGCTAGCTAAGGAATGAAGGAGGATAATACTGAGGTCTCTAATGTGTGCTACAGTAAGAATGGGCTCCCTGGGGAAGCAAGTCAGATGAGAAGACAAGGAGTTTGGATTTGGACATGTTGGTTTTAGGTGCCAGGAGACAATATGGCTGTCTCTCTCATAAAGTTGTGAGTTCTTATGAGCAGTTCTTAGCAGTACCTGATGCATGTCAGTACTCACCAAACACCATGTGGAACAGACAGACCAGAAGGAGAAAACAGGAAATATCAAGGGTTTGCCTACACCACACAAAAAATATAGAATGCCCCTATTCTCTGAAAAAATTACTTCAGTTGCTCGGGGGAAAAAATTACTTCAATTGTGATTGGTCTGAAGATGGAGAATTCTGTTTCTGGATTATTAAAAGAAACTGTAATTTGAAACACTTAAGACCAACAAAATCGGCCTTTTCCTTGAGGGTACACCATACATTTCCTTTCATGTGCTTGCTGCCCTGTGATCTCCCTCGATTCTAGCCCTAATCATTCTTAGCCAGTAATTAAGAACATACTAAGTAGTATCTTCAGCAGTAAAGCATGAAGGTAAAAGTCACCAGCCACTGCCAGATGAATAGATAGACAAAATGTGGTACATACACACAACAGTATATTAGTCAGCCTTGAAAAAGGAGATCCTGCCACATGCTACAACACGGATTATGATCCATGGATCCAGAACATTATGTCAAATGGATGAGTCACTCCCAAAAGGCCAAATGCAGTATGACTCCACTCTTAGGCATTATACAAGGTATCTAAAGTAATGAAAATCACAGAAACAGAAAGTAGAAAGGTAGTTACCAAGGGGTGGGGGGAGAAGGGGAAGGAATATCAATATTCAATTAATTGACACATAATTTCAGTTTTGTGAGATGAAAAAGTTGTACAGATCTGTTGCACAGGAACGTAGCTATACTTAATACAACTGAACTGTACACTTAAAAATGGATAACACGGTAAATTTTACACTCTGTGGTTGCAACCACAATTTAAAATAAAACTTAAATTCATTTTTTAAGAAAGTGCTTATAAATAAATTGAGGAAGAGCACTGCGTGCAAGCGGAGGAGGGGCAGAGAGAGACTCCCAAGCAGGGTCGGGGCTGTCGGTGGAAAGAGACCCTGACAAAGGGCTGGACCCCACAACCCTGAGATCCTGACCTGAGCTGAAATCAAGAGGCTGGCGCTTAACCAGCTGAGTCACCCAGGCACCCCTACATTCATTTTTTAAAAAAGTTTCTAGCTCCAACAAATGATCCGCACATACATATATTGCTGAGGAGCTAGAAAGTTGACCCAACAGAGATGAATGCTGTCTCCACAGACCTAACAGTTCAGTTGGTGCTGACCAAACTCCAGTCTCATCCAAACTCCCAAGCCCTTCTCTCACTTAACTCCCGATTCGGTTCTTCTCCCTCTGCTGAAATCTATTTTATTCTCCTACTGGCTTCATCTTTTCTCCCAGTCTCAGGGGTCTCCAGGACCCATTGGTTGCTCTCAGCCTTCATTCCCTACTCCTCAAAGTGGGGCTTCCTAACCCTGGCACTCTGTGAAACTGCTTTCATGGAAGATGTGCCCTAGCCTAGTAGCCCATTACCTCTTTTTTGCTCCAGTAAACTGCTGACAGCGCCCACCTTTATTTCCCCCTCTCAGCCTGCTTTAAGGACCAAGAACACTTACAAAACACTTCTGCAAGGCAATCTCTCCTTTAAGTCTTCCCACTCATTAAATAATACTAAATGTGCACTCTTAACAGTACTGACCCAAGGAAAAATCAGACACCTCATAACTACTGAGTATTGATGAAGCACTTGCTTTCCTGAACTCTTACTTGGTCCTCCCGTAACCCTGAAGCTGAGATCTTTTCTCCATTTTGCAGGATGAACTGACCTGGCCAAGGCCAGACAAATACTAATCACCAAGAAGGGGTAGGAAACCAGATTCCTTGAGTCTCAAACGCTCCTTCCACCACAAGAAAAGAGATGCGATCACGTACCCAAGAAGACAAAGAGGAAACATCTCTATGGTCGCGCAGAGGACACCTTCCACAGGTCTCCCAACCCCCTCCAGCACGGTTCCCTCCGCCCCTCCCCAGGAGAGCACCGACCAGCCTAAGGGGTTCGGGACACCGCCTGTCTCTTGCTGTGTGAGCCTGGGTACACTCCTTTGTCAAACCTCAAGTTTCCTCAGTTTTAGAAAGGGGACAATGATGGGACCACCACACTAGATTATTGAGAGGATTTAACAGCGCGATCTAGGAAGAGCCCTTAGTAACTGCTAAATGTAAAGACTCCCATCAACTGGCTGGTAAAGTATGGACTTTCTGTGGGGATGATCCGAAAGCCAAAAATGACCTAGAAAAAAATGCCTGAGCTCTTTAAAAAGCGTGAGATACAGAGGGTCTCAGAGGGCAGTCCGGCTCTGTAGAGCGGGCGTCCTCCTCCCAGGCACACTTGCCGGGGAGAGGGAACCCCAAAAGACGCCGGGGCTGAGCCGCACACGGGTCTCCGGGCCTCAGCCTGGCTCCCGGCGCAAAGGGTGTGGGGTCCCATCCTCTCCCGGAGCTGACTGGGTAAACCGGTTTTACGAGAACAGCCGCGCCAATCTCTACTCCTTGGTGGAGGGTGTCCCTTGCAAAGTGGAAGAGGTCGGGGGTCGCGTCTGGACGACTCGAGCGGTGTCCCGTCCCCGCCCCGGACCCCCGGCTCCCAGCTGCGCGGCGACTGCTGAAGACCCGCGCTCAGGCCCGGGGCACACAGATCGGACCAGCCGGAGCCGGGGGGCTAGGGGGTGGGGTGGGGAGGCGGAATCTGCCCCGGGGTACAGCCGCCGGGATAAGGTCCGGCCACCTCCGCACTGACCTTCTGACCGAGCCTCCCAGAGATGCTGAGCTGCGGGAACTCACGCGCGAGCAGCACGCGGCAGAGGTCCTACGGCGCCGCGGGCGGAAACCCGAGCGCCTTTATCCTCTCGGCTCCCGAACCCGCCCCTCCGCTCGCCAATCCCTTTCTTCAGCTGGCGCCCCGGCGGCTGCGGGTCACTAGGGGCGCGGGGTGCTGGAGGGGTGGGTCGGGAGGGAGGGCCCCCGTTGCCTTGGCAACCCTTTCCCTGTATGGGCCTCCGCCTCCTACCGACCCGGTGGGGAATTAAGCGTCTGCGAGCGGCGCACGAGAGTCCCGCGCGCGGTGTATCGGCCGCGGCGCCGCCAGCCTGCCAGCCTTCACCGGGCACCGTCTCGGTGCCGGCAGCTCAGCGAGGGCCTCCCACTGCACGGAAATCGGCCCAGCAGTAGCGCCCGAAAACCGGCTCGGGCTGGTGAAGAGCGGCTCCGCAGGGGACCTGGGGAGGCAGGCGGGACGCAGAAGAGGAAGTGGGAAGGATTGGCTCGGGAAATAGCCCTGGACCCGGAGTCAGGAGAGCTGGTATGGAAAGACCTTGAGCGAGTCATTTCATCTTGGTTTCCCACTGGGGAAACATCAGTGTCAAAGCAGATGGCCCCCAAGGCCACGGCCAGCAGAGTCAGCATCATCTGAAACTTGTTAGACACGAAAATCTGGGGCCGCGTCCCAGACCTGCAGACTCCGGATCTCTGGGGGCGGGGCCCGCGAGCTGCGTTTTAACAAGCCCTCCCAGGTGATGCTCATGCGCGCTAAAAATGGAGAAGCGCTAGTCTCCGGCGGTGTTTCTCAGGCTTCGCTGCCTCTTAGAATCACCTGGGAGTTTTTGACTCTCCCAATGCCCAGACTGTACTCTGGACCAAATGAATAAGAATCTCGTTTGTGGGGTTTGGGGAGGAGAAGCCCAGGCTTAAGCATTTTTTAAAAGCTCCTCAAGCGATTCCAGTGTGCCGTCAAAGCTGAGTACAAAGCTTGGTACAAAGCAGTGTCCACCCACCCACCCATCCCGCCGCGATCTACTGAATGACAGTCTGCGTTTTTAAAAGATCCCCAAGCGATTCTCATGCACATCAGGAGTTTGGAAAAGAGCTCTAAGGAAGGTCTCCTCCAACATTAAGAAACTATGACCTCATGAAATAGGTCTAATTTTGTTTTACAGACACTTAGAATGCTCCATTTCTTCAACATTTTCTCATATGACATAATACTCATTATGGGTCTTTCTCTGTTGCACTTGAACTCTAAAATCATAATTACAGGGTTTTTAACCTCTCAGGAGAGTTCAGAGATTATGAAGGGCGCTATACTCCCCTCACAGTGGAAGGGGCGAAGACCCCTCCAGAAGGTGAAGACATTTGCTCAAGGCCAGGGGACGAGGATGCTGCCCCAGGCACTGGGTCCTTTCTAATTCACCACATCATATCACGAGGGTTTTTTTTTTTTTTTTTTGGTTGGTTGGTTTGGGGTTTTTTGTTTGGTTGTGTTTTTTTTGTTTTGTTTTCCTTAAACCCTGTGACTGTGTCAGGGATCCTGAACTTGCTTTGTGTGGGGCTGGAGGTGGGGATGCTGATGAGTGGAGCAACCCACTGACCTTGCGGCTGATGGATCCAGGATGGGGTGGGGGAGGGAGAGGCGTGGCTTAAGCTTTTGTTTCTGGAGGACCTGGGCTTGCAGGAGGGTTGATTTATGAGGGACTGAAAGCTGGGTGGTTCTGTTGTGCCGGAATTGCAAGTCCCAGAGACCTCTAAGGAGCTGCACGGCACCGATGCAAATACAAAAGGGTCTTTATTACAAGCTCGAGCAGGGGCTCACCCAGTGTAGCAAGGTGAAGCCAAGAACAGTAGCGAACAGGGTTTTTAAGGAGTAAGGGATGGGAGTGTTACAGTACACATAGCATCATCACATAAGCACCAATTACAACTGTACAGCACCCCTGGAAACAGCTTTGACCAGTATCTGTGAGGTGTTCATTACTTTTGGTGGGACCCAATCATGACTTTTGAGAATCCTTCGAAAATGACCAATTATGAGGTGAGTTCAAAGGGCCCACGTGGGGTTCAGGCAAGCGGTGAGAGATCGGCTAGTTTGTATCTGCAGTTTTCAGCCTTGACTCAGACCATAGGAATGTTTTTTGATTAGCTGATCTGAGGGCGGTCTGAGGATGGCTTTAGCTTTGATCAGTCTGAGGCTTTTCCTGGGACTGGGACTGGGGCTACGTGCTCTTAATGGAGGACTTAATTTTTGGCTCTTCAGTTCCTGGCTAACTACCATCAGTTTCCTCTTTTTCTCATGGGAACAGTCTGGTATTAATATCATCAGCCCCCATCTTTTTCCAGCCAAGGGAGAGCAACTTCCAGTGGATGTGAATTTAGGTTGGGGTGGTGGAGAGGCTGAAAACAGCAGAACTGGTCCCCAGCAACCAGGTCGGTCCTGCCTGGGGGCCACTGCCTGGGGGCTTCCAGACTCCAAGACGCCTTTCTAGGCTAATTCTACAGCTTTGCCAAGTAGGTCTTCCTCCTGTCCTTTGAATTAAGTCATCCGAGTAGGTTTCTGTTACCGTAACTTAGATTCTGATAATATTCAGACTTTCCCTCCATTTTCAGGGTTGTTGAGATTTTGGTTCTCAGATTACAAACCTAAATAATAAAAAATAATATAAATATGCTCTAGTTTATATTGATATAAACAATAAATAAAAGAAATAGAAGGGACAACTCTTTTTAATAGAAGAATTCCAACTAACAAATGTAGAAGAAATGAGGGATATAGACATTCCTCGTAAGAACACCAGAGCAATAATTGCTGCATGGAAAAATTCTCCCTTCCTCTGCATTTTGTTCTATCCAGGCCCTCAGTGGAATGGATGATACCAACTCACATTGGGTAGCAGAGTCTACTATGTCAACTGATTTCAAATGCCATTCTCATCTGGAAACATCCTCTCAGACACCCAGAAATAATATTTAATCATGGCACCATATGGCCCCATTAACAGATAACATTAACCATCATATAGTGTCCATAGTTTTGCCTTTTCCAGAATGTCATTAGCTGAATCATATAGTATGTAGCCTTTTCACATTGGTTTCTTTTACATAGTAATACACATTTAAAGTTTCCTCCATGTCTTTTAATAACTCCAAATAATATTCCATTGCTTTTTTAGTACTGAAAAATACTTCATTATCTGGACATACTACAGTTTCAACATTCACCTACTGAAGTAATCTTAGTTGCTTCTAAGCTTTCTCAATTATGAAGAAAACAGCAGTAAATATCCATGTGCAGGTTTTCGTGTGGACTTAAGTTTTTTTTTTTAATTTAATTTTTTTAAATGTTTTATTTATTTCCAGGAGAGAGAGAGAGAGAGAGACAGCGTGAGCAGGGGAGGGTCAGAAAGAGAGGGAGTCACAGACCGAAGCAGGCTCCAGGCTCCGAGCTGGCAGTCAGCACAGAGCCCGACGCGCGGCCCGAACCCACGAACCGCGAGATCATGATCTAAGCGAAAGTCGGACGCTTAACCGACTAAGCCACCCAGGCGCCCCTGGACATAAGTTTTCAACTCATTTGGGTAAATACAAGAACAACTCCTGGATTGTTTGGTAAGAGTATGTTTAGTTTTGTAAGAAACTCCAAAACTATTTTCCAAAGTGGCTGTACCATTTTGCATTCCTATCAGCTAACAGTGAAAGTCTTGGTCTTCACCAGCATCTGGTGTTGTTTGAGATATTCACTGTGCATGTGTGGTGGTATCTTGTTTTAATTTGCAAATCCCTATTGACCTGATTTTGAGCATCCTTCCGTATGTTTTCTCGGCATCTGTCTTCTTTGGTGTGATATATGTACAGATCTTTTGTTCACATTTAACTGGGCTGTTCATTTTCTTATCTTTGAGTTTTAAAAGTTTTAAAACATACTTCTTGAATAACAGTCCGTTATCAGATACGTCTTTTGTAAATAATTCCTCCCTTTCTGTGGTTTGTCTTCTCATTCTCATATTCCACTTGTTCATTGATGGTATATAGGAAAATGATTGGCTTTTGTATATTAATCTTGTATCCTTCAATGTTGCTATAATGACTTATTCCAGTTTTTGGGGTCAATTCTTCCTGATTTTCTACATAGATTTCTACATAGATTATTATGTCAGCTGCAAAGACAGTTTTATATCTTCCTTTTCTCTATGTATACCTTTAATTTCATTTCCTGTCTTATTGAATTAACTAGGACTTCCAATATAATGTTGAAAAGTAGTGGTGAGATGATGGGACACTCTTGCTTTGTTTCTGATCTTAGTGGGAAAGTTACCAGGGTTTTTGTTTTGTTTTGTTTTGTTTTTGTGTGTGTGTGTGTTTACCAATAAGTATGTTTACTGTAGGCTTTTTGTGGATGTTATCAAGTTGATATTCTAAGTTTGCTTTGGCTTTTTATAATGAATTGGAGTTGCTTTTGGTCAAAAAGTTGTATTTGGTCAAATACATTTTCTGAATCTATTAACAGGATCATGTGATTTTTATTTTTCCTGTGATGTGATGAAATACACTAATTAATTTTTGAATGCTGAACCAAACTTGCATACCCAGAGGATCATGGTGGTTTTCAACTTTATTCTTCTATTACCTTCTTTTTATTGTAATTTTAATCTATTTACATTTAAAATAATTGGTAAAAAAGAATTTACTTCTGCCATTTTGCTATTTGTTTTCGGTATGTTTTATAGCTTCTTTGTCCCTCATTTCCTTTATCACTGCTATCTTTTGTTATTTGTAGTGACTTTAGATTTTCTTCTCATTTCCTCCTCTCTAGATACTGTCTTCGTTACTATGAGCCTCATATATAGCACCTAAAGTTATAACCCTCTAAATTGAATTGATATCAACTTAACTGTAAGAGCTTACAAAAACACTGCTCTTATGTAATTCTGTCTTCCACTCTTTATTACTTTTTTTTTTTAATTTTTTTAATGTTTTATTTATTTTTAGGAGAGAGAGAGACAGTGTGAGCAGGGGAGGGTCAGAGAGAGAGGGAGACACAGACTGAAACAGGCTCCAGGCTCTGAGCTGGCAGTCAGCACAGAGCCCGACGCGGGGCTCGAACCCACGAACCGCGAGATCATGACCTAAGTGAAAGTCGGACCCTTAACCGACTAAGCCACCCAGGTGCCCCTTCCACTCTTTATTACTGATATCACAAATTACATCATTATACATTGTGTGCTGAATAACATAGATTTATAATTATTTTTTGTGTCTTTGTCTTTCAAATCCTGTAAAAAATTAGAGTGGAAATAGAAACCAAAATTACAATAAGATTGGTTTTTATATTTGTCCATATTTTACTTGTGCTGAAGATACTTATTTCTTCTTATGGGTTTCATTATCGATTGTTGTTTCACCTCACTTGAATGACTTCCGTTGGTAGTTTTTGTAGACTAGGTCCAGTGGTAACAAGCTTTTGTTATCTGGGAATATCTTAATTTCTCCCTTATTTTTGAAGGACACTTTTCTGTATATAGAATTCTCAGTTGAGAATATTTTTTCTTTTAGTATTTTAAATATATCATCTATTGTCTGACTTCTGTGGATTCTAATGAAAGATCAAATTGATAATATTATCAAAGATCCCTTGTACGTATTGATTCTCTTACTGCTTTCAAGATTTCCTCTGTGACTTTTAGTAGTTTGATTATGTTTCACTGTGGGTCTCTTTGAGTTTATGTCACTTGGAAGTCATTGGGGTTCTCGGATTTTTAAATTCATGTCTTTTTTTCAAATTTGAAAGTTTTTGATCCCTTAATTCTTCAAATAATCTTTCTGCTCCCTTTTCTCTTTTTCTGATTCCCATATATTGGTCCATTTGATGGTGTCCCATCAGTCTCTTAGGCCTGTCCACTGTCTTCATTCTTTTTCTTCCTGCTCCTTAATCATTTTAATTCACCAGTCTTCAAGTTAGCTGATGCTTTCTTTTGCATGAACAAATAATTTGTTGAATCCTGCTAGTGAATGTTTCATTTCACTTGTACTTTCAGCTCAAGAATTTGTTTAGTTCCTTTTTATAATTTCTATCTTTTTATTGATATTTGCAGTATGCTCATACATTTTCCAGATTTTTTTCAGTTCTTTGTCCATGTTTTCCTTTAGGTCCTTAAGCTTACTTAGAACCGTTGTTTTAACAACTTTTTCCAGTTACTCCAATGTCTAGAATTTTTTCAGGGAGACTATTTTGTTAAATTTTGTAAAAGTTGTTGTTTTGGGGGCGCCTGGGTGGCTTGGTTAAGCATCCAACTTTCGCTTAGGTCATGATCTCGCGGTTCGTGGGTTCGAGCCCTGCGTCGGGCTCTGTGCTGACTGCCAGCTCAGAGCCTGGAGCCTCTTTCGGAGTCTGTGACTCCCTCTCTCTCTGACCCTCCCCTGCTCACGCTGTCTGTCTCTCTCTCTCTCCTAGAAATAAATAAAAAAAATTTAAAAAAAAGTTATTTTGAATGATTCATACTTTCCCGTGTTTTTTTTTTGCATGTCTTGCGATTTTTTGCTGTTGTTGTTAAAAATTAGACATTATAATGTGATTACTGGAAATTAGATTCTTACCCTTCCCCAGGGTTTGCTGGGGGCTTTTTGCTTTATTATTACTTAAGGTTTTAACAGCCCATTTGTTTCATTACTTTTCCAAATTATTTTTGCAAGAACTGTATTCCTTGTCATATGTGGTCACTGAGGTCTCTGTTCCTTGAGCTCCTGTTAGCTTAATGTTTTGGCAGATATTTCTTGGAATGCCAGGACTTAAAAAAAAAAAATTCAACACTGAAAAACAAAAAATCCCTCTTCCAATTTTTGCATATCAGTTCTGTGTTGTGGCCCTCCTCCTACATTAGTCTTGCACTGAGCCTAGGGATCACTTCTAAGTGAAAACTTAGGATCTTAACACTTTTCTCAACATGCAGCTTCATTTCGGTATGTATACAAGTTATTTTGAATGTCTTCATTTCCCAAAGAATCTTCCCCAGCTTTTCCTCCCAGGCATTAAGTATCTTGACTGTTACATATCTTGACTATATTTTGCCCCAGGTGTTTGCAGGTTGTTAATTCTCCATATAGTATTTTGGGTCAAAGCCCCACAGCCTTTCAGCCTGAGTTCTGTGAGGTAAAAGAGAGATGAACACATTCTGTTAGCACTCCAGGTATCCTCTGGACAGGTTACAGGAGACTTAAGCATATTTTTGACTAAAGTCTGCTCTGCTCTCTTCACAACCAGACACCAGGGCCCACAGTGGTTAACACAGGCTGGCACTGTTTCAAGACTGCCACTGTGCTGGAGAGGGGGCATTTCATTTATTTCACTATAAAACCTTAAAATAACATAAATTTTACCATCTTAACCATTTATAAGTGTATAGTTCAGTATTAAGTATATCCACATTGTGAATTTCTACGTGAATATACTTAACAATACTGAATTTTTTCATTTCGCAAAACTGAAACTCTATACCATTGAACGGCAACTCCTTATTCCCCCTTCCATCCAGCCTATGGCAACCACCATTCTCTTTTCTGTTTCTACAAATCTGACTGCTTTAGATACCTTATGTAATTGAAATCTTACATTTGATTTTTTATGACAGGCTTATTTGTAAATGAAATGTACTAAAAACAAGTCCCATCCATGATGTAGCATGTGACAGAAACTCCTTTTTAAACACTGAATAATATTCCATTATATGTATATATTTTCTTTATCTGTTTATCCACAGATAGTAGATATTTGGGTTACTTGGCTATTGTGAATATCTTTACAACGAATATGGGTGTCCAAATATCTCTTATTTTAGATTCTTTTGGATTTATACCCAGAAGTGGGACTGCTGTATATGGTAATTATATTTTTAATTTTTTGAGGAACTGCTAATACTGTTTTCCATAGTGGCCATAGCATTTGACATTCCCAGCAAAGAGTCCACAGGGATTTCAGGTTCTCCACACACTAGTTCCCCCCTTTCTAACTAGTAAGTATTTTATGGAAAGGCACTTTGAGACTATATGCTTTTCCTCACAAATTCACCTGCCAGTTTTAGCACCCACAGATGATGACTACCTAAATCAATTATTACTGTGATGAATACCAAAGTGACTTTTTAATTTTGTCATTCTTCCCCTGTCTCATAGTTGGCAATCCATTCTAACAGAGCTTTTCCTTTTTCTTCACTGATTTATTCATATCAATACAAACTGGGTAAACAGAATATATAATATACACTCCTAAATTTTGACAGATACCTCTGAAATATTTATGTAGAAAGGTCATGATGTCTGTAGCTTACCGTGAAATGTTTCAGCAAAATAATAGTAAGAACACACACACTCACACAATACGAAGTGCCAAGTTAAATAAGAAAAATGTTAATTATTCAGTCTAGGTGAACAATATTTGTGAGATCACTGTACTGTTTTGCAACTATTTTCGTGGATCTGAATTTTTTCAAAATGTAAGGCCTAGGCATAGCAGTTTTAATTGAGACACTGCCAAAACCTTCATAAATATTTGGAAAAAACTTAGTCAGCCTATAGATTGATTTACCAGCATTTGAGTAGATTCAAATTTTATTACCATTGTCTAAAGACATTTAAACTAGCATCTGTGCAACAGTCCTCTGAGGCAGCCTATAGATTTAATTTACCAGCATTTGAGTATATTCAAATTTTATTACCATTGTCTCAAGATATTTAAACTAGCATCTGTGCAACAGTCCTCTGAGGCAGAGCACACCAAACAAATCTTACATACTAAGATAAATGTACCATGTTCAACAAGACTGTTTCATGATTAAGTAAACCAAGCTTGACAAAGTGGCCAACTCACGATGAATGATTCCAGTTTTAGGACATACGTGAACTTATTACACAGGGGACATTACAAATAATATTAAAATGTTACAGAGACTTTAAAAAGTTTAGAATTTCCCCCCAAGACTATATATAGACATGGTTCACATAATAGAAACCTGTACATTACAGCACTTGGAGGTTTTAGCAAAGCATACATTATAGACATATTTGCCATACAGTGCAATTTTGTTGTGTAAGACATGAGTAATGGTGCACTTAAATCCAAGAGTCACATTCAAATATATCAAGAATATAATCCAAATGTCCGGCTACTGGTGAAATACATATTCTCTTTTATGTAACTAAATTGTGCAAGTACAACATTTTTAGTATAGATGGTGATAGTTCTATAGGATTCTGAGCAACAGAACTCAGGGTGTATTTGTGTAGAATAATTCACGTCTCCAAAGATATGTGCATTTTAAAAGTGAAACAAATGGTAAATGTCTTGTGCAGAAAGACAAAGGCAGTATTACACAACTTGTTTTTATTACAAATTACCAACACAGTTACTCTGTATACTCATACATGGTTAAATAAAACGGTTCTAAAAGTCGGTAAGCTCCAGGAATTATTTTTCAGGACAATGTAGTGTCTACAGTGAGCCCCACTATCTTTCACTAAATTAAGCACAAACTAGTTCTACAATGTAGTTCAAAACTGGGACTTTCTTAAAGGGGAATTTAGTTAAGAAGTTCCAACTTTCTAAAACCTTGTCCTAGAGTTTCATAGGGTCGCTTCTCCCAGCTATTGGTTTCAAAGAAGAAGATGCTGTGGGCACTAGATTATAAAGACTGAGTAATGGTAACTTCAAGAGAAAAAATATTCAAGAAAAAAATCAATATTCAAGAAAAAAAAATCAGAAAACTGATCCTGTAAGAAAATTAGCATTTTGTGTCATCTGAGAATAAATATTAATGGAGAAATCAGCCTTTAAATGTTTTTTAAGATGGTGAATTACATAAAAATACTATCTGGTAATAAGTTAGCACATCAGCTCTGGAGAGGGGAAAAGATCTAACCCACATTAAAGAATAATAAATAATCTATATTGTCTTGAGGTATAGCATAAACCTGTATCAGATGTACTGAATGAGTTCATCCTCTGGTAAATTACAAAGCTGCCAGAACAGGGGATCAACTATTCTAAAATCTGCCGAATTTTTTTTTTTGTCCAGGAAATAACTTTCTGAGAAGGGTGCTCACAATACCCTCTTAGTTTTCACATATTAAATCTGGATATGGGTAAATACCAAAATTCTGCCTCAGGTTGGGATCTGGTAATAAGTAATTTGAAAACCTGGTCAAGATTGACAATTAAAATAGCTAATCCCCAAACCAGATTAACTACAAGAGTTACATCTTTTTTTTTTTTTATCTTTATTATTTTTGAGAAAGAGAGAGACAGAGCATGAGCAGGGAAGGGGCAGAGAGAGTGGAGACACAGAATGTGAAGGAGGTTCTAGGTTCCGAACTGTCAGCACAGAGTCAGACGCGGGGCTCAAACTCTTGAACTGTGAGATCATGACCTGAGCTGAAGTTGGACTGAGCCACCCAGGTGCCCCAAGAGTTACATCTTTTGTTACAGATTTTTTAAAATACAGCAAAATGTTCCTTCTATTTTTCACGTCAAGAGACAACTACTGGTCAGATCTTTTCCATGGTATTAATTTTTTTTAAACATTTATTTATTTTTGAGACACAGACAGAGCATGAGCAGGGGAGGGGCAGAGAGAGAGAGGGAGACACAGGATCCGAAGCAGGCTTCAGGCTCTGTGCTGACCACAGAGCCCAACATGGGGCTCGAACTCACAAGCCATGAGATCATGACCTGAGCCAAAGTCGGCTGCTTAACTGACTGAGCCACACAGGTGCCCCTTGATTTTTTTATTTAACATAAATACTGAGTGAATCAAAGACTAAAATATCACTAAATTTCATCCTTTAAAACAAAAGCAATGACATATTACCTCTGTAAATCATGATTCACAGTTCAAAGAAAAGCTTTTAATAAACCCATATACGATCTGAAATGATCCTAGTCTGTCTTCAAAAATCACTTTGAAATCTTGCTTAAAGGCCTAATTTTTCTTAGAAGTAAAATCTATTTATAGGTTGTTTTAATCCTGCTAAATTTTATAATTTCTGTTTTTGTTCCCACTTAATAAAACCAGAATGAAAAATTCTGATTAATTACTGAAAGTCTTACCACCCAAAATGTTTCAAAATCTTAATATAATCAACCCACTATGTTCTTCTGATTTCTACAAAAATTGTTAATTTAAAATCTAAGGATTCTTGTATTGCTGATAGATGACTGTAGCAATCTTTTGTATTTTTAAAATATTCTTTGTAGGACCTTCATTCGCATCCCAAAAACATAAGCCAGGCTTTACTATAAATGAATGCATAAGATGCTTAGTATACATAAACTTGATTATATCTCACTTGATTATTACTGGCTCCTGTGGGGCAATTTGTTTTTTAATTCTACCACCACTCTCTTTATTAAAGATTTTTTTTTTTTAATGTTTTTATCTGACAGAGAGTGAGGGACAGAGAGAGAAGGAGAGAGAGAGAGTGCGAGTGCAAGCAGGGGAGGGGCAGAGAGAGAGGGAGACAGAATCTGAAGCAGGCTCCACAGAGCCTGACGCAGGGCTCAAATTGGTGAATCATGAGGTCATGACCTGAGCCAAAGTGGGACACTTAACCTACTGAGCCACACAGGCACCCCTTCATTAAAGTTTTTAAAGCACGTTTATCAAAGATGATTCTCCAAACTCCAAAATTTGTTAAACTTAATGTTTAACAAGTATTTTGACATGAGTATATTCACCATATATATTCTTCTCATCCAAGGGATGAGTAACTTCATAGTATTACTAAAACCTCTCTTTAAATTATATTGATAATGCACTTTTGACATGGTTCTTGAGTTTCGGAAAACCCTAATATTTGCATTATTAGATGTCCACTTTGAAAATGGATACCAAAGTTTGTTTTTATGACCTATAAATGGAACTGAGGTTTACAATCCTTCATTATAAATTAACTAAAATACAAACTTGTCCAAACAGCTTAAGATTGCTGTTTTAGTAAGAAAAACAAAAAGAAATAGAAACACTATGCTATTATTGGACTCTGGCTCACACATAAAACACTCACCAGGAAGACAGGTATAAATTGATGGCATACAATTTCTCCATGACCAAGCCTAATAAAAACTCCCACCCACAGAAGCCCTACAGCCAATCAATATCATCAGTGGCAGTCACTTCTAAAGAATCACTTAAAAAAGAAAACTCTCTAAATGTTTTTCCTTATGGGTCTGTTAGCTGAGAAGAAAAAGGCTCCTTCATATCTACTCTTGAGACCAAAATAGGAGAAAACAAAAAGGTCAGCTGCATGAACAAATGCAGAGAGCAATTTTGAGGGGTGATAAAAAAGCTAGGATGTTTCCTTTTTTTAAAATATTAATATAAACATTTGGTACAACACAGAGATACTAACAGCACGATTTCCTTTGCTCCTTGCCTTAGCCTTTCTGTGAGGGCTTCCACGCCTGGAGACTCATCACTATAGCCAAGAAAATAAGTAGAGAATAAATCTGGGCTTGGAGGAGAAGACAGGCAAATATACTAAAAGAGAGTTCTGATACCCATTGTTTTCCAAGCCTTTTGCTACTAGTCTGAAGGGAAAAAAAAAGAAAAAGGAAGCTTGGGCTTTAACTGGAGATAAAAAGTATTTGCTACTTTCTAAGGCTTCTGAATGTGGTCATAGTTGATGCTAGAGTCAATTTTTTAAAATTATCTTTTTAGCTCAATACACAGCTCTAAAGCAGGGTTTAGTTTTGGTGTGCTTTACACTGAAATGGTTATATACAGATGAGGTGAAAATAGTATTAAACATTATTCTTCAGCTATCCTTTTAATGGAAAACTAAAATTCATAATATTTGTTAAAATGAACAGTGTCACAAAACAGAATGTATATAGAAAGCACTGAACCCACAGACTTTTAGAGTAGCAAGCATAAACTAGCATAGCATAAATAAAGTCATAACATTAAAACATTTCAATCTGTTTCTGAAGTTTAAAACATAGCTTTGTCGTGTTCATAAACTCACTGCCACTTCAATTAGATTTGCCTGACAATAATGGACAAATCAGCAGAGTCCAGATAAATGTTCAAAAGGCTCAAGCCAACATGAAAGTTTTAAGCTTAGTATTAGTGAACTCTCAGAACACTTAAAAATAAAACACAATAAACTGAACACACACACATACATAAACCAGTGCAATAAGAACTTCAGACAAGGGCAGTGCATCTCTGGTTTAAGGAAACCATATTTGTAGCTTAATTATAACAAATTAACATCTACCCTAAACGACAGTTTAATATGATATCCAGCATTTGATATGCACTTTATTATGTATGCTCAAAAACCTGAAAAACCAATTCAACAGTAACTATACCATATCAGTAACAAATTCCTACCTTGTTTCTATATTGCATATACTTTAAGGTCTACTGTTAAAATTTACTTCTTAATGTAAATATCACAGGATTAAACCTACACTCCTTGTAAAAATAATTTACCTTGAATAAATATTCAGATTTTCCTTTCTTGGTAAACCAGAATGAGAATGAATTCAGCTTTGTTAATCCAAAGCTATCTTCAAGAGAAGGGCAAAGGTGCTGGAAACGGCATGTTAATCACAAAATTTGTGGTTTTTCAACCATTTCAGTTTTGAAAAATATTTCCACATTTGCAGTGTTTAAAAGTCTAATCTTTTTAAAAATGAATATTCCCTAAAGAGATTAATCATATCCTTGACTGGTCTGGAGCACTGTTTGGAAAGTAGACACAGGAAGAATTTTATGATTAAATGGCATATAACACAAATGGCATTAAATAGGTCACCTGTTTCACATAAAATAAATGACTAGCACCTCCTTTCTGCTCCCAAAGTAAAGAAGCCTAACAGGCCACGTGAAACATGAGTAATTACAGTATGTTTCATTCATAAAGTATTGAGAAATCCACTACATTAGAGGGTTCTCACATCTAAAGCCTTAAGTTCAAGGCTACTGTGTAAAAGCGAACTGAGGGGCCAAAGGAAAGAGAGGTGGATACAGGTCCAGGAAGGTCCTTTCGTTGGCTGTGGGGAGATCTTTCATGGACTCTCCTGCATCTCATCCTCAGTTTCCAGTTCTGCCAACTGCCTCCTAAGGATATTTACTTTTGCTTGTAATTCTTTGTTATATTCAATGATGTTAACCATTTCTTCATATGCTTCATCCAAATACTTGGAGGATCTGTTCCAACGTAGGAAAATACCTGTTGAATTCAGGAAAGGAACACAGAAGGGAAAAAGATACATGCAGTGAGTTAACACTCACATTATTCCATGCATTATACATTCTTTTCTCTTTCCTTTTCTTCTTCTTTTTTTTTTTACAGTTCACATCTGTTTTATTATACTTTGAAATAAGCAGAAATATTAAAGTACTGAGAGAGTGTAATTAAATACGCTATTTAAAATGTCACTATTTCTATGTACATAATCATTCATTCTTCAACCACCCCACCCATAAAATTATAAACTGGATTACAATATTATTTTCTGATATATTTAGGAAAAAAACCTGATAATTTACAATGCCATAAACTTCCCAGTTTTACAACATAAATTTTTTTGTTAAATTATAGAACTTTACTCAGACCTGTAGGACCTCATCCATGTCTAAAATCACTTTCACTGGATAGAAAACTTATGAAGGAAATTGAAGAAGACACAAAGAAATGGAAAAACATTCCATGCTCATGGATAGGAAGAATATAGTTAAGATGTCATTACTACCTAAGGCACTCTACACATTCAATGCAATTCCAAACAAAATTGCACCAGCATACTTCTCAAAACTAGAACAAACTATCTAAAAATTTGTATGGAACCACAAAAGACCCCGAATAGCCAAAGTAATCCTGAAAAATAAAACCAAAATGGGAGGGATCACCATCCCAGACTTTAGCCTCTACTACAAAGCTGTCATCATCAAGACAGTATGGTATTGGCACAAAAACAGACACATAGACCAATGGAACAGAATTGAGAACTCAGAAGTGGACCCAAAAGTATACAGCCAACTGATCTTTGACAAAGCAGGAAAGAATATCCAATGGAAAAAAGACAGCCTTTTCTTAACAGATGGTGTTGGGAGAACTGGACAGCAACATGCAGAAGAATGAAACTAGATCATTTTCTCACACCATGCACAAACATAAACTCAAAATGGATAAAGGACCTGAACATGAGACAGGAAACTATCAACACCCTAGAGGAGAAAGCAGGAAACAACCTCCTTGACCTCCACCGCAGCAACTTCTTACTTGACACATCCCCAAAAGCAAGGGAATCAAGAGCAAACATAAACTGTTGGGACCTCATCAAGATTAAAAGCTTCTGCACAGCCAAGGAAACAACCCAGAAAATTAATAGGCAACCAACGGAATGGGAAAAGATAGTTGCAAATGACATATCAGATAAAGGGTTAATATCCAGAATCTATAAGGAACTCACCAAACTACACGCCCGAAAAACAAACAACCCAGTGAAGAAATGGGCAGAAGATATGAACAGACACTTCTCCAAAGAGGACATCCAGATGGCCAACAGACACATGAAACGATACTCAGCATCGCTCCTCATCAGGGAAATACAAATCAAAACCACACTGAGATACCACCTCACGCCAGTCAGAGTGGCTAAAATGAGCAAATCAGAGAACTCTAGATGCTGGCGAGGATGTGGAGAAACGGGCACCCTCCTACACTCTTGGTGGGAATGTAAACTGGTACAGCCCCTCTGGAAAACAGTGTGGAGGTTCCTCAGGAAACTAACAATCGAACTCCCGTATGACCCAGCAATAGCACTGCTAGGAATTTACCCAAGGGATACAGAAATGCTGAGGCATAGGAGCACATGTACCCCAATGTTCATAGCAGCACTCTCCACAATAGCTAAAACATGGAAAGAGCCTAAGTGTCCATCAACAGATGAATGGATCAAGAAGATATGGTTTATCTATACCATGGAATACTACACGGCAATGAGAAACAATGAAATCTGGCCATGTGTATGGTCCAACATGGATGGACCTTGAGGGTGTTATGCTGAGCGAAATAAGTCAGGCAGAGAAGGACAAATATATGTGTGCACATATAGGAGCATTAGGAGGAACTTAACAGAGGACCAAGGGGGAGAAGAATGACGGAAATGGTGGGGGAAAGGGAGAGAGGCAAACCATGAGAGACTCTTGAATGCTGACAAAAACTGAGGACTGATGAATATGGGGGGGAGGAGGGATGGGCATGGAGGAGGACACTTGTGGGGATGAGCACTGGGTGTTATGTGGAAACTAATTTGACAATAAACTATTTGTAAAATAAATAAATAAATAAAATAAAATAAAATAAAATCACTTTCACTGGAAAAATGACAGTTATGCTAACAGCAGAATTATACACACTGTTATTTAAAAACCTAAAGTTCATAACAAATAAAAGCTCAGGATCAGATGGCTTAACAGGTGAATTCTACCAAACATTTAAAGAAGTGTTAATACTTATTTTTCTCAAACCATTCTAAAAAATTGAAGAGGAAGGAATGCTTCCAAACTCATTCTATGAGGACAGCATTACCCTTGATTCCAAATTCAAACAAACACAATACAAAAAAAGAAAATTATAGATCAATAACCCTGATGAACATAGATGCAAAAATCCTAAATGAAATTTTTGCAAACTGAGTTCAACAATACACTAAAAGCATCCTATGCCACAATCAAGTGGGATTTATTCCAGGGACACCAGGATAGTACAATATCCACAAATCAATCAACACAATGTGGTACATTAACAAAAATAATAAAAATAATGATCATCTCAACAGATGCAGACAAAGCATTTTATTAAATTCAACATCTACTTATAATAACTCACAACAAAACGGATATAGAGGCCATAAATGACAAACCAACAGGCAACATCATACAAAACAGGGAAACACTGAAAGCAAAGCTTTTCCTCTGGATCACAGACAAGGAGGCCTAGTCTTACCACTTCAACACAATATTGGAGATCCTAGCCAGAGAAATCAGACAAGAAAAAGAAAGAAAAGGCTCCCAGTAGGAAAAGAAGTAGTAAAACTGTCACTATTTGCAGATGACATGATACTATATACAAAAAACCCTAAAGACTCCACCAAAAAACTATTAAAACAAATTCAGTAAAGTTAAAGGATATAAAGTGAATACACATAAATCTGTATTTTTATATACTAAGAATGAACTATCAGAAATTAAGAAAACAGTTCTATTTATAGATGCATTTAAAAAAACAACCTAGGGATAGGAGGAAGGCCTTTCATTGAGGAGGTAAAAGACCTGTGCTCTGAAAACTCTAAGAAATTGATGAAATAAAATGAAGAAAACACAAATAAATAGAAAAGATATAAGATATACCATGGTCATGGATTGAAGAATATTGTTAAAATGTCCATCCTACCCAACGCAATCTACAGATTCAATATAATCCCTATCAAAAGACATTTTTCACAGAAATGAAACAATCATAAAATTTTATAGAACCACAAAAGACTCCAAATAGCCAAAGCAATCTTGAGAAAAGAACAAAGCTGGAGGTATCACCCTCCCTGATTTCAACTTATACTATACAAAGCTATGGTAATCAGAACAGTATGCTAACAATGCAAAAACGGATACACAGATCTATGTAGATCAGAATAGAGTCCAGAAATAAACCCACACTAGATGGTCAATTAATCTTCAACAAAGAGGGCAAGAATATACAGTGGGGAAAAGGCAGTCTCTTCCATAAATGATGCTGGGAAAACTGGACAATACATTCAAAACAACTGGACCACTTTCTTACAATATATACAAAAATAAACTTAAAATAGATTAAAGATTTAAATGTAAGAAAAGGAACCATAAAACTCCTGGAAGAAAGCATAGGCAGTATGCTCTTTGACATCAGTTTCAGCAATGATTTTTTGGGCATGTCTCAGGCAAAGGCTAACAAAGCAAAAATGAACAAAGAGGACTATATTAGACTAAAAAGCTTTTGCACAATGAAGGGAAACATCAACAAAATGCAAACTACTGAATGGGAGAAGATATTTGCAAATGATATAACTGATAAGGGGTTAACATCCAAAAAATATAATGGAATCACATAATTCAGCATCGGAAAAAAGCAATCCAATTAAAAAACTGGCAGACAACTTGAATAGACATTTCTCCAAAGAAGACATACAGATGGATCAAGAGACAGATTAGAAAATGCTCAACGTCACTAATTATCAGGGTGAAATGCAAATCGGAACCACAATCAGATATCAGCTCACACTTGTCAGCATGGCTATTATCAAAAAGACAAGAAATAACAACTGTTGGCAAGGATGCAAACAAAAAAGGAACCCTTGTGCACTGTAAGTAAAATGCAAAATTGTGTAGCCATTAAGGAAAACAGTATGGAGGTTCCTCGAAAAACTAAAAACAGAACTACCATATAATCTAGCATTTCTACCTCTGGTTATTTACCCAAAGAAAATGCACACATAAATTCTAACAGATATATGCACCATTTATGGTCACTGCAGCATTATTTACAATAGCCAAGATATGGAAGCAACCTAAGTGTCCATTGATAGTGAACAGATAGAGAAGATGTGGTATATATACACAATGGAATACTACCCAGCCATAAAAAGGATGACCTCTTGCTATTTGCAACAACATAGATGGACTTGGGGGGTATTACGCCAGGTGAAATAAGTCAAGTGGAGAATGATAAAAACCATAGCATTTCACTTATATGTGGAATCTAAAAAAACAGAAACAAAACATTTGTAACAAAACAGAAATAGACTCACAGATACTGAGAACAATCTGATGGTTGCCAAAGGGGTGGGAGGTGGACAATAGGTGATGGACAAAATAGGGGAAGGGGATTTTTTAAAATTTATTTTTTTAATTTATATCCCAGTGAGTTAGCATGTAGTGCAACAATGATTTCAGGAGTAGACTCCTTAATGCCCCTTACCTATTTAGCCCATCCCTACTCCCACAACCGCTCCAGCAATGCTGTTTGTTCTCCATATTTAAGAGTCTCTTATGTTTTGTCCCCCTCCCTGTTTTTATATTATTTTTGCTTCCCTTCCCTTATGTTCATCTATTTTGTGCCTTAAAGTCCTCATATGAGTGTAGTCATATGATATTTGTCTTTCTCTGCCTAATTTCGCTTAGCATAATACTCTAGTTCCATCCACGTAGTTGCAAATGGTAGGATTTCATTCTTTTTGACTGCTGAGTTGCTGAGTAATACTCCATTGTGTACACCACACCTTCTTTATCCATTCATCCATCAATGGACATTTGGGCTCTTTCCATACTTTGGCTATTATTGATAATGCTGCTATAAACATTGGGGTGCATGTCCCCCTTCGAAACACCTCACCTGCATCCCTTGGATAAATACCTAATAGTGCAGTTGCTAGGTTGTATGGTAGTTCTATTTTTTGAGGAACCTCCATACTGTTTTCCAGAGTGGCTGCACCAGTTTGCATTCCCACCAGCAGTGCAAAAGAGATCCTCTTTCTCTGCATCCTTGCCAACATCCATTGTTGCCTGAGTTGTTAATGTTGGCCATTCTGACAGGTGTGAGGTGGTCTCTCATTGTGGTTTTGACTTGTATTTCCCTGATGATGAGTGATGCTGAGCATTTTTTAATGTGTTGGGTGGCCATCTAGATGTCTTCTTTGGAGAAGTGTCTATTCATGTCTTTTGCCCATTTCTTCATTGGATTATTTGTTTGATAGGTATTGAATTTGATAAGTTCTTTATAGACTTTGGATACTAACTATCTGATATGTCATTTGCAAATATCTTCTCACATCCTGTTGGTTGCCTTTTAGTTTTGCTGATTGTTTCCTTTGTTGTGAGAAGCTTTTTATTTTGATGAGGTTCCAATAATTCATTTTTGCTTTTGTTTCCCTTGCCTCCAGAGATGTGTTAAGAAGTTGCTGTGGCCAAGGTCAAAGAGGTCTTTGTTTTTTCCTCGAGGATTTTGATGGCTTCTTGTCTTATATTTAGGTCTTTCATCCATTTTGGGTTTATTTTTTATGTATGGTGTAAGAAAGTGGTCCAAGTTCATTTCTCTGCATGTCGCTGTCCAGTTTTCCCAGCACCACTTGCTGAAGAGACTGGCTTTATTCCACTGGATATTCTTTCCTGCTTTGTCAAAGATTAGTTAGCCACATGTTTGTGGGTCCACTTCTGGGTTCTCTATTCTGTTCCACTGATCTGAATGTCTTGTTTTTGTGCTGGGAGAAGGGGATTAAAAGGCACAAACTTCTAGGTATATATAAAACAGGGTTGCAATGTATAGCATAGGGAACATAGTTAATAATAGTGTAACAACTTTGTCTGATGACAGGTTGTAACTAGACTTATCGTAGTTATCACTTTGTAATGTATATAATGTTGAATCACTGTATGTATACCGGAAGTTAATATATGTCAACTACACTTCAATTAAAGAATAGAAAAAATAATGCTCTCCCTCCCGGTCTCTTTACTTAAGAGGTGGTCTTCCAATTCTACAGGCAAGTCTTCTTTCCCCCATTAATAATTACCCTCACGTTATAGACTAAAAGGAGACACTTTCTCCTCTGCATAGATTTACATTAACTGTATCATCCCAACATAATGGTTTAAAGATAGTTAAATAAGGACATACAGAAACTCTCCAGGCAGCAACATGTCAGTAGCCGGTAAGTTCACAAAGGTTTTATGATTATTTAAAACACTTTCTAGAAACCAGACTCCCAGGGCCTTAAATCCTACATGTCCAAATGCTATTCTCTATCAGAAAGGGAAAACAGAAACATACCTTAAAGACAAAACTGACGTTTGTTGATTTTTTTTTGTTACATGAGTCTGTATTTAAAATCCTGTTCTTCAACCCAGGAATTACTTTAAATTAATGATTAACAATGATGTAAATATAAACAGGACAGACATTTTAAGGTCAAAGAGTAGTCTCAATATACAATTCATATACCTAATGTGGGAAGATTTTCCCTAACACAGAATTTCTTCCAGTTCTAAGCTGAGGCACTAAACACATATGGAAACTCTATTCTTAATGGAGTGGCAGGAATTCATTCACATAACAACAAAGATTTCCTCCAGTCTCTTAATTTCCAAACTTTCAATGAGGTTTTGTAAAAACTAGTTAAACTGTCCTTCAGGGCATCCAATTCCAAATGTGGCTTTTCTCTCAAGTAGCTTGTCTCTCACTTCAATCATTAAACATGACAGTGGCTTCTAGGTAAACTGTCCCAGAAATCTTTAACAAAGAGATCACTTATCCGGCACCTGTGACTATCTAAAACAATCAAGAAAGTAAGCAAAGAGAAGTTCTGAGCAGCCAAAATTTCCCAAAGCACCAAAGCTCAGACTCAGAGAATATGCAGACTATCTGAGGCA
Source organism: Proteles cristata cristata (assembly GCA_017311185.1). Taxonomy (NCBI): domain Eukaryota; kingdom Metazoa; phylum Chordata; class Mammalia; order Carnivora; family Hyaenidae; genus Proteles; species Proteles cristata. Next base: position 724,601 of record JAESUZ010005557.1, read on the forward strand.
ACTTTACCCACAATTCTAACTTAGGGATACCTCAACAGATAAGATTAGAAGCATAAACTGAGGAGGAAGGAAGCAGCTAATGACAGATATGCCAAGAGGAATAAGACGTGAGACCTGACATTCAGAGGTGTGACAGAAATAGACTCAGTCCCAAACTGAGAGAGCAAAATAATCTGAGACCCTTTTGCACACAAAGGGCAAACAGTTTCCCATGCATGGATTGCCCTTGTGGGCATAACCATGAAAACGTGGTATAATATGTAACTGATATGTATGATAATTCAGTTCAATTACCAAACAGCTACCATTCCTGTGTGGTAGGCTTTGGGCTGTTTAATACGAAGATGAATAAAGATGTACTTACTACCTTCAAGATTTTTACAAAGAAATTGTATTTTATAGTCTTTGTTTAATGGATGGTTAATATAGTCTACGTAGATTTTGGTTATAGTTTTAAGAACAAGCTTTGGTACTTTATAGAACCTTACTAGATAGAAAGAGTAGCTAATTAGCCCTTCAACAGAAGAGTCTATCCTAATGGCTGCTTAATAAAGGACACAGAGGGGTGCCTGGGTGGCTCAGTCAGTTGAGCGTCCGACTTCGGCTTAGGTCATGATTTCATGGTTCGTGGGTTCGAGCCCCATGTCAGGCTCTGTGCTGACAACTAGCTCAGAGCCTGGAGCCTGCTTTGAATTTTTTATCTTCCTCTCTCTGACCCTCCCCTGCTCACGCTGCCTCTCTCTCTCTCTCATAAATAAATAAAACATTAAAAAACTATATTAAAAAAATAAAGGACACAGAAACCATCTCCTTGGAGCTTACAATTCATTCTCTTCCCAGCTACGTACCAATTCTCTTATACAAAAAGTAATCTGCTTTCCCTCATTACCCATCAGACTGGCCACTACCATTGGGGGGAAAACCGAAAATATAGCAGAGGTGGCCAGGATGTAGAGACACCGTTGGTGGAATGTAAAATGGTGCAGCTGTTACGGAAGACAGTACAGAGGTTCCTCAAAAAAATTAAACACAGAATTCTCATATGACCCAGCAATTCCACTTCTGGGTATATAACCAAAAGAATCAAAAGCAGGATCTTGAAAAGGTATTTGTGCACCTATGTGCCAAAAGGTGGAAGCAACCCAGCTGCCCATCAAAGTTTGAATGGGCAAGCAAAATGTAGTCTACAGTCTACACATACAATGGAAAACTATTCAACCTGAGAAAGGAAGGAAATCCTCTCAGATGCTACAGCATGGATGAGTCTGAGGACATGATGTTAAGGGAAAGAAGTCAATCACAAACAGACAAATACTGTATGATCCCACTTATACGGGGTACCTGCAGGTATCGAAGTCAATGCATAAAGTGGAATGGTACTTAGGAGGGGCTGGAGAGCGGAACAATGAGAAGTTGTTGAATGAGTAGAGAGTTTCAGATTTGCAAGATGAAAGGTTCTGTAGATCTGTTTCACAACAGTATGAATATACTCGACAAAACTGAATTGTATACCTACACATGGTTAAGTTGGTAAATTTAAATGGTAATCACATTTAAAAACAGTAATGTATCTTCCTATCTGGGGAAAATGTCCAACATAAACAGCAGTAGCCATTGAATTATCACTGTTAATGTCTGAATGGAGACTGAATAAAAAAAGTGTGACCAGATCATGGATATGAAAGAGAGAACCATGCTCCACATTAGAGAAAATAGCAATAACACACAGGTCTGAGGGTCAGGTCCACCACTTGCCATTTTCAAATACAAACAACAGCATGTTCAGAGAGGATCCTTGACTACTGATACGAAGTTTACAAAGGATGCACAGCTTACCTTCCCACAGCTGAAGACTCTGTGGAGCAACTGAAGGCCAGATGACCAGATTGTTGGCTTCAAAGAGAGGATTGGTGAATTTACTCAGTTCACTGGGCCGATTGACCCAGGACCACAGAGACATCGTTTTCTGCTGCAGCTTTAACTTACATCTGATTAAGGAAGAAAATTGCCATTAAAGCAGTTAATTTATAACCACCACTATTAAATGCTCCTAATAGGACAGGTGATTCTCTATGTATGTTAGAAGGCAGAGCACAGGACTTTTAACAGAGGAATAAAATATTGTAAAATAAAAATATTTGTGAGATGCCTGGGTGGCTCAGTCGTTTGAATGGCCGATTCTTGGATTCAGCTCAGGTCATGATCTCGTGGTTTCATGAGTTCAAGTCCTGTGCCCTGGCTCTGTGCTGGCAGCGCGGGGCTTGCTTGGGATTCTCTCTGCCCCTCCCCCACTAGTGCTGTCTCGGTCTCTCTCAAATAAATCAATAAACCTTAAAATAAAAATATTTGTCAGAAAGTTCAACCAACATTACAACTCTCAATAACCATAAAACTATTTTACAGGCTCTTAAAGCCAGCCTGCAGGATAAAACCAGACTCTGGTCATGTCAGGTTTGGTGTTAAACAGAACATTACTACATCCAAAAGTTCTTGATTGCACCTGGTATTGTATTTTAATTTAAAACAGCTAAATATAAGAATAACTTTCTTTTTTGTTTTGGGAAAGCCTAGAATGCAAAGAACAGATTACAGACATACTAAAAATGGAAGCTGAGTCAAATCTCAAAACTTAAAAATTTTAGAGACTTGGCTTTTAGGACAAATAAATTACATGTACAGAAAATACAGATGGACTTTCAAAGATTAAAAATAAATATGTATCTTGATGTAAATACAAATACAGATTTAATCTGCATTTATATACAATGAACAGCTTCATAATAGCCCTGAAATTTTGTAACACTTTTATCATGGAATTAACTCACATGGATGGAAAATGTACTGGTACATTTTTGAAAAAATAAATTTTAATAAGAACTGAAAGATAATTTGTGGTAAGCCTTACATTAACCGAAAAGATAACATATTTAATTTTCACAGGATCCTATTTAAGTTGAAGTTTTTTTTGTTTGTTTTGTTTTTTAATTTTTATTTATTTCTAGGAGAGAGAGAGAGACAGCGTGAGCAGGGGAGGTTCAGAGAGAGAGGGAGATACAGACTCTGAAATAGGCTCCAGGCTCTGAGCTGGCAGTCAGCACAGAGCCCGACGCGGGGCTTGAACCCACGAACTGCGAGATCATGACCTAAGCAAAAGTTGGATGCTTAACCAACTAAGCCACCCAGGCGCCCCTTAAGTTGAAGTTTTAACTATAAGATTGGTGTTGTCTCTGAAACTACTTGATCATTTATAATTATGTGCATCCTTTTTATGCCAGCAATAAAAACAATCCACATAATCACAGACCCCATGTACTGGAACTTAACTGCTAGGATAGCAAGGATATGCCCCCAGGAACCAGGTATGGCGAGAATAGGAAACCACTGCACCCATGGCTCCTGCAGAAAGTGGTTTGGCCCTGTCCCCCAAACCTAATCAGTCACTGAACCTTTTCCACCTGAGCCGACCCCCTACAGGTTTAGAATTCTTCTCAATCATCCCTACTGGTAGGATCTACCAAATGGCATCAGAATGTGAGACAAAATGCATTTGTGATCCCTTTATTAAAGGGATTATTATTTACATGTTGAATTAAAGGGGAGCCTGGGTGACTCAGTCGTTTAAGTGGTTAAGCACAACACTGGATCTTGGCTCAGGTCACAATCTCATGGTTCAAGGAATTGAGCCCCATGTGGGGCTGTGCACTGGCAGTGTGGAACCTGCTGGGGATTCTCTCTCCTCTCCCTCAACATAGGTAAACATTTTGTTCAGCATTTTATTTATTTTTGAGAGAGAGCAAGCATGCACATGCAAGTGGGGAAGGAGCAGAGAGGGAGGACAGAGGATCTGAAGCCGGTTCTGTGCTGACAACATCAAGCCTAATGTGGGGCTCGAACTCACAACCCGGGAGATCATGACCTGAGCAGAAGTGGGACACTCAACTGACTGAGCCACCCATGTGCCCATTGCTCAACATTTAAAAAGTATTTCTGACCATGATTCCTTTTTGTTGTAATAGCTTTTAACATTGCTTGGTATTAGTGTCTATCAAAGAAACTCTAACTATGTTTCATTTCACATTCTGATTCTCAACTGCTAAAGTTTACCAAGTATCTTTCCTTTTTTTAAGCATCAGATGACACACAGCACAGTAGAATCAATGTGCCAGCCAAAGTAATACTGTGGCTTTGTGTCAAAAGCCATAAGCTTTAGGCTCACGTGTAAGCAGGTGACAGAAGATTCAAGGAGGAATGAAGGAATGAACTGACATTTCTTAAATGCCTATTTTGTGAAAGGTATGCTAGGAATTTTCACATGTGTGCTATTTGAATCTTACTATAGCCTGGTGATGCACAGATTAATTTTGCTTTTAACATTAGCAGAAATAGATCCAGAGAAGTCAGATGGCAAGTAGTAGGTGGTATGGTGGAGACTCAAACTCAAATCTCCTAACTTCAGGTCTTGAACTTTTTCCTTTTAGAGTACATTGGAGGGGGCTGCCTGGGTGGCTCAGCCAATTAAGGGTCTGACTTCGGCTCAGGTCATAATCTCGCAGGTCATGGGCTTGAACCCTGCATCGGGCTCTATGCTGACAACTCAGAGTCTGAAGTCTGTTTCAGACAGAGTCCCTCTCTCTCTGTCCCTCCCCTGCTCACACTCTGTCTCTGTCCCAAAAATAAATAAAAATAAACATTAAAAAAAAAGTATGTTGCAGAGAACAAGGAAGGGACTGATGGTGAAAAAGGAAAGTCCCCAAAGTTTCTGAGTGTATTTTAAAATGTTGCATTTGGGTGTGGGACTTCTGGAATGGTAGAGTGAAGATCTCTGTATATCTTCTCTAAAAAGTCATAAAAACAGTGGCAAGAACCAAAATTAATTACTTTCAAAACTCTGGTAATTAACAAAAGGCTTGGGACAATCTGAGGAGTACTCATTCAAAAAAAAAAAAAACACTAACGAGCCTCTGAAAGAACAGCAGGATTTGTGGCATTTTAACTTAGTCAATGCCAATATCCTTTCCCCAGCTCTGCAATATCACCGAAAACCAGCAGCCTTGAAGTCAGGAGCAGACCAGGTCTGGAGCTCCTCAACAAATACTACCCCTAGAGCATGGTCACTATTTGATGTGTCTTACTAAGCTCCCTGGCAAAGCCTCCTTTGCAGAGTGCTGTAGTTATCTGACTCGACTCAAAGATTTCTTGGAGGGAAAAATCCTATTCCCCAGGGTGTTTGTCAAAAATGATGAGCAGAAACTATTTAACATCACAGCTACAATTCAGGCAAATAAGCGCCTGGGGGAAATCATTAAAGATTTAGGGAATGAGATGTTCATGGGCAGCAGGGGATGTGGTGAGGTGGGGAGGGAGCTTTGTGAAGGTCTGACATGTTCCCAGGAATTTAAAGGGGCGTGCGGCATGCCTAGAAAATGCTTGAGACAGCCTCAGTCTTTCTTCTCTGGCTGAACCTGAGGCCCTTTACAAGCTGAAGACTAAAGCTGAGTTTTGTTTTGTTTTTTTAAAAGCCGAGCTGTAAATGACCTGAGAGATGAAGTTATGCCTCAGTGAAGGGTAAAGGATCTAATTTCTAGATTTGCCATATTATATTATCTAACACATCCGTTTTCAAAAAAACCAAATTATAACACACATAAAGAAACAGGAATGTATGGCCCATACTCAGGGGGAAAAAAAAAGGCAGTCAAAAGATATTGTCCAGGGTGCCTGGGTGGCTCAGTCGGTTAAGCATCCGACTTTGGCTCAAGTCATGATCTCACGGTTCGTGGGTTCGAGCCCAGCGTCGGGCTCTGTGCTGACAGCTCAGAGCCTGGAGCCTGCTTCAGATTCTGTATCTCCCCCTCTCTCTCTGACCCTCCCCTGCTCTCACGCTGTCTCTCTCTCTCTTTCAGAAATAAATAAAACATTAAAATATTTTTTTTAAATAAAAAAATTTTAAAAAATAAAAAGAAATTGTTCCTTTGATAAGGAAGGACATATTGAACTTACTAGATAAAGATTTTACATTATCTATCATAAATATGTTCGAAGAGCTAAAGAAAAATGCCTGAAAAGTTAAAGTATGATAACAATGCTATATCAAATGGACAATATCAGTAAAGAAATAAAAATTATAAAGAAGAACCAAATAGAAATCCTGAGTTGAAAGTATAACTGAAGTAAAAAAAAAAATGACTATAGGAGGTAAACAGTAGATGTAAGCTGGCAGAAGATTCAGTGAATTTGAAGATAGGTCAATTGAGATTATTAATTTCTGAGGAAAAGAAAGAAAAATTGAAGAAAATTTTAAAGAATCCTCACACCTGTGGAATACCACCAAATACACCAATGTATGCATAATGGGAGTTCCAGAAGGAAAGAAGAAAAGGGCAGAACAAATGTTTGAAGAATAATGTCTAAAAACTTCTCAGGGCGGCTGGGTGGCTCAATCAGTTGGGTGCCCAACTTCGGCTCAGGTCATGGTCTCGTGGTTTGTGGGTTTGAGCCCCTCATTGGGCTCTGTGCTGACAGCTTAGAGCCTGGAGCCTGCTTCAGAATCTGTGTCTCCCTCTCTCTCTGCCTCTCCCCTGCTCGTTCGTTCTCTCTCAAAAATAAACATTAAAAAAATTAAAAATGTCTCAAGTGTGATGAAAACATTATCTACATACCCTATAAGATTAAGGAACTCCAAGCAGGATAATTTCAAAGTGTTTTACACTAGGACACATCAATATTAAACTGTCAAATGCCAAAGAAAAAGAGAATTGTAAAAGCACCAATAGAAATATGATTCATTATGTACAAGGGATTCTCAATGAAGATAGAGGCTGACTTATCAGAAACCATGAGGCCAGAAAGCAGGTATGACATATTCAAAGTGCTGCAAGATAAAGACCATTGCTTCAAAAATGAAGAGTGATGCCAGCAAAAATGCAGAGTGGGCAGTTCCAAATGACCATCCCTCTACAGAAACATTGAAAATGCAAGCAGAAACTGTTAACACCTCAGACTTATCAGAAACAGTCAAAAGTTTCCAGCACACAAGCCAATGAAGAATCAAGGGAAAGGGAACTTAAAAACAATCACAGAGCTTTATGGTATTTTTATTTGCTCTCACCCCACCCATTTCTTAGCTCGTGGAGGTCTGGAAGAAGGCAGGCCATGTTCTTGGTATGGGACCCTCGTCCCTGGCTCCAGAGGGAATATAGCAGTCCTTATTCACAAAGAATTGTCTCTCTCTGTTCTAACTTGTTCAAGGGCTACCTGAAGGGTTTGTCTTTGTTATGCCTAACTGTGAGCAGAAAGGTGGTGGGCATTCCTAGGAAACACAAGATGGACAACCTGCAGCCATGTGGGGGGAAAAGATGATGGCTGAAGGAAACAACAGAGCACGAAAGCCTCAGAGAAAAGATTCTTTGGAAAACCAGAGTATTCAAAGGTGCCCATGTTTACAGAGGAATTCAGAAAGCCACATACATGCCCAATGCAGGAAACCTAATCATAAACAGCCTGAGGAGGGGCGCCTGGGTGGCTCAGTTGGTCTGACTTCTGCTCAGGTCATGATCTCACAGTTTGTGGGTTCAAGCTCCACATCAGGCTCTGTGCTGATAGCTCAGATAGCTGGAGCCTGTTTCAGATTCGGTGTCTGCCTCTTCCCTGCTCACACTCAGTCTCTCTCTCTGTCTCATTCTCAAAAATAAAGATGAAGGGAAAAAAAAAAAAAAAAAGAAGGGCCTGAGGAGATCCCAAGATTTTGGTTCTGGCTGATCTTGAAGCTCCATGAGAGCTGGAAGTGAAGGCTGAAGCCTGACTAAGCACTGAAGAAATATTCTAGCACAAAGCCCATCTGCAAAGACTGCAAAAGGATTTTTTTCCATTGTCTTGAGTGATTTTCCCTATTTCTTTTCCCTCCCTCTTTTCCTTTCTCTCTTTTGGTTCCTGGCATTCAAGGAAATCACTGTCAAACACTAGCTGAACACAAACTAAAACAGATACTTCAGAAACCACACATGAGAAAAAATATATGCTTTACAAAGTAGTTTAGAAAACGACTAAAGAAAGCAATGAATCACGGGTATCTACCCCCAAAAACAAGAGCACACTGTATATACTATGTTAGCTAACTTGACAATAAATTATATTTAAAAAAAAAAGGAAATGACTAAATAAATAGCTACAGACTACAGCAAGCAATAAATACAAATTCTGAGGAATGGGAAGAATCTGATTTCCAGAGAGCCATGTTATAATATTTTAAATGTCCAGATTTAAAATTACAAACGATGGCAAAAAGAAACCCTAGAAAGTTTGGTCCATTCATAGGAAAAAATGAACAGAAATTGTCCCTGAGAAAGCATGGACTTGGCTATTACTAGACAAAGACTTTAAATCAACAGTCTGAAATATGCTCGAAGAGCTAAAAAACAAAACAAAAAACTAAGGACAAAGAACTAAAGGAAATTAGGAAAACAATGTCTCAAAACCTAGACTATATCAATAAAATTATAAAATAGTACCAAAAAGAAATTCTGAAACTGAAAAGTACAATATCTGAAATAAGAAAAACTCACTAGATGGGTTTTAATTACAGGTCTGAGCAGGCACAAGTATAAACAAATCTGAAGACAGCCCAACTAAAATTTCTCACTCTGAGAAGAATAAAAATAGAATAAAGAAAAATGAACAAGCAGCCTGTGGGTACCAACGTATGCATAATAATGGTAGTCCTAGAAAGAGAAGAGAGAAAGGGAACAAAAGAATATATAAAGAATTAATGGTCAATTGTCAATTAAACTTCAATACAAATGGAAAAAAACACAAACACACACAAAAAAAACCCACAGACACAAATATTAAGGGCTGAAAACTCCCTGAACTTGATAAAAGACATGAAATCTACATATTTAAGAAGCTCAAAAAAAAAAAAAAAAAAAAAGCTCAACAGGCTCCAAGAAGGATAAAGGCAACAAGACCCACACTGAGACACATCATAATCAAATTGTCAAAGCCAGACAGGGAGAGAATCTTGAAAGCAGCAAGAGAAAAGCAACTTCTCAAATACAGGGAACCTACATGATCCCTCCAGAACAGATTTCTCATCAGAAACCATGGAGGCCAGAAGGGAGGGCAATAATATTTTTAAAGTGCTAAAAGAAAACCAAACTGCCTACCAAGAACTCTATACCTAGCAATGAAATAAAAACTGAGGGAGTTCATTGCTAGAAGATTTGCTTTGCAAGAGAAATGCAACAAGGAATCCTTCAAGCTAAAATGAAAGGACACTAGACAGTAACTCAACGTCATTTGAAGACACAATTCAGCAAAGATAATTACATAGGAAAGAATAAAAATTATTATTGTATTTTTGAATTGTAACTCCTCTTTTTATTGCCTATATAATTTAAAAGACAAATGGATAAAAAAATAATAAATCCATGTTAATGGGCATATATAAAAATATACTTTGGGATAACAACATATGAGGGAGTGGAACGATAGGAGAGCAAAGCTTTGTATGCCATATGCACTGAAGCTAAGTTTGTAGTCAAGTAGATTGTTATAAATTTAGGATGTTAACTGAAATCTACCTGGTAACCAGTAAAAGAAATTGTTTTAATATACACAGAAAAGAATCATAACAGTATACTATAAAGTGTCAAACACAAAGGAAGGCAAGTAATGGAGGAGATGAACAAAAGAGGTAGAAGATAAACAGAACACAAATATCAAACTGGCAGAAATAAGCCATTCCTTTTCAATAATTGCTTTAAATATAAATGAAGTAAATTCTCCAATCAAAATGCAGAGATTGGAAGAATGGACTAAAAAACATGATCTAACTATTGTCTACAAAAGATTCACTTTTGATTCAAAGATGTGAACAGACTGAAAGTAACAGAAGAAAAAAGATTTTCCATACAAACAGTAACCCAGAGAGAACTAAGGTGGACATAGTACATCAGATGAAATAAACTTAGGGACAAAAACTCTTACAGGAGACAAAGCAGGACATTATAAATTGGAAAAGGAGTCAATCCATGAAGAAGATATAATAATTATAATCATATATGCACTTTGCACCAGAGCCACAAAATATATGAAGCAAAAACTCATGTAACAGAAAAGAGAAATAGACAATTCTACAATATAGTTGAGGACTTCAATGTCCCACTTTTGATAATGTATGGAACTAGACAGAAGGTCAATAAGGAAATACTGGATTTGAATAAAATGTAAAACAAATATAGAATACTCTGCTCAACAACATCAGAGTACACATTTTCCTCAAGTGCACATAAAACATTCTTCAGGATATATCACATGTTAGGCCACAAGATAAATCTCAATACATTTTAAAAGACTGAAAGCCATCTAAGTATCTTCTTCAACTACTACAGCATAAAGTTAGAAATCAATAAAAGAAGAAAAAAATGGAAAATTCATAAACATGTGGACTTATATAACACAATTTTAAACAACCAATGGGTTAAAGAAGAAATCACAGAGAAATTAGAATAACACTTAACAGATGAATGAAAACAAAAACACAACGTGCTAACACAATGTATGGGGACCCAGTGAAAGCAGTGCTCAGATGGAAATTTATAGCAGTAAAAACCTACGTTAAAAAAGCACAAAGATCTCAAATCAAAAACTTAAAAAAATATTTTAGTGTCTATTTATTTTTTTTATTTTTGAGATAGAGAGACAGAGTGCCAGTGGGGAAGGACAGCGAGAGAGAGACACACACACAGGATCCGAAGCAATCTCCAGGCTCTGAGCTGTCAGTACTGAGCCTGACGTGGGGCTCAAACCCACAAACTGCAAGATCATGACCTGAGATGAAGTTGGAGGCTTAACTGATTGAAGTTGGGGAATCCAGGTGCCCCAAAAACTTTTAAATCAATAACTTTATACCTTAAGGAACTAGAAAAATAAGGGGAGACTAAACCAGTGGTAGCAGAAAGAAGATAAAAATTAACAGGAGAGAGTAGACAGATAAAATAGAAAATAAAGAGACAATAGAGAGCATCAATGAAACCAAAAATTGGTTCTCTGAAAAGATCAACAAAACTGTCTTTTTAGCTAGTGAGACAACAGAAAAAAGAGAAGAGGATGCCTTTTGATTGTACCCAACTGAGATTACCAGTTGAGCACCTTTAAAGATCATTCTGATATGAATCTTCCAAACAAACCTATGAACTTGACTGTGTAGGCTGTGAAGTGAGACTGTCGCCCTGGGCCTAAGGGGCAGTTTCCAGGTGTAACAGAGAAAGTCTGGAGCAGGAGCAGAATGGTGTCCTAGCCCTACTACTGGTGACCAACTGGCTGCGTGTCCCTGGACAAGTCATTTAACTTTTCTGGATATTACCCTCTTAATCTATAAAATTGGATGGAGGGTGGAGTTGGATTATATGTTAAGGTCTCTTCCAGATATAAGGTTACCATGATCTTAGATAAGGAAATTAACATCTAAAATGATTGCCTTATTTACTCAAAGCTTTTAAATCAGTATACAGACTAACTTTAATCTAACAGAACAAAATCTAGGACATGTTCCACCTAGCATGTGATAGGCTCATAATAAGAACACACGTTATATAATTTAACTTATACAAATTTATACCTCCACCATCTTATAAATAGCATTAATATAGAACCAAATCCGGGTCTCTTTTAGGTGACCAAAATAACTACAAACAAAACAGCCCCCATACTATGTAAGCAGTGTACCTACCTTTCACTTTCATTGTTGCCCAGAAATGTTCCAAACTGTGAGGCATATGCATGCTCAAAGAGCATGATGAGGAAATTCTCATTAAATTCAAAAGAACAAGGAAACTGACGAAGTATCTGCCACACACAGTCCAAGAATAGAAGAAATACAGGTGACTCCCACTTCTGCTTACTATTACAGTAGGCTGACTGTGCACAGCGCTGCTGGAATGGGTGACCAGCCTAAGACAGAAGATGCAAAGGTGAGAGTCATAGACTACTGAGATCACTTTACAGCACATCCTATTAACATATTTCACACAGCTGCAACAAAACTTATTAAACAGAACATCATATAATTTGGAGGACTGCTGTTTACATTAATGATTTCTTGGCTTAAAAGAATTTTTGGTATCTAAGGCAAACAATACAACTTCCAAACATTTAACAAGGCCGTGCAGTTAAGGCATAAGAACAGCAATAATCCTTGGTGAACTTCATAAAATAAAATTTTCTAGGTCTCTAATTTGTAGCAAAGTCAAAGAATATAAGGTACAAAAAAAAAGAAGGCTATCACTTTTTATCTGTCCAAACCACTGCAGATTGTTGTAAGCTATGTAAGCCTCACCACTAAATGGAAATAAATATGGGGCTCTCATGGACAAACTCTCCAAGGTCACTCCTGATATTTAATTTTTAATTACACATGGTAAAAAAGTTACTGTCGTGAAGAGATGTTTATGAATACTTTTATATTAGAGATAAAAATTGTCCACAGTTTCCCTCTTCTCTCAAAAAGAACTGGAAGAGTCTGACATCTCCTGACAAAAAGAAATTTAAGAATCATTTGGCTCTCTGGCCCACACAGAACCTGAGTACTGACCTTATTCCAAAGGACACCCTTCTAGGTATTTCACAGACCTGCTTTGTCTTTGATCCTTATACCACTTTACTGGACAAAGATAATGACATTGGCATTTTCCAGTGGCTAATGGTATTTTGATACTCATTAAAATGGTAATATATAAGTAGGTAAATCACACTTTTATATTTGTTAGCTATGCATCATGAGGAATGTGGCTGAATAGATTTTTGCCAAGTATCTGGGATGGTCTGATTTGAACAGAGATAGGTCAGTTGTCAGGCAAGGCAGACAAGGTATACATAACAGCATTAACACATAACAAATCTGAATTTTAACTAGAAGGGACAGAAAAGATTAGTCTCCAGAGATACTTCCACTTTCAAGATATATCTAAACATCTGTTCTCACTTTAATTATTTGCTAAGTTACACGGTGTATATACACTTATAAGTTAATCTCTGACTTGGAGGATTCCAATCTATTTCATGAGAACTCTCTTTCAGTTGTCATTCAGCATTATGTGATAGCACTGCGTTGTGTCCTAGGGATAATAGAGAAATTGGGCATGGTTCCCTGACCTCAAAGGAATCACTTTATTTGGGTCTCATTTAGGAAACCAATCATGAAGACATTGGATCGATTTCATCTGTGAAGAACAGTCCCAAAGACTTCAGTTCAGGACAACAGCGACATTTAGCTGTATCTTAAAGCATGAGAAGGATTATACCCGGTTGGACTAGAGGATAAGGGGGAACCAGACAAGCAAAAGGCGGAAAGTACTAAAGCACACGTCTTATAATTACAAGTCCCCGCATCCCTTTCCTGCTTTGTTTATGTTTTTTATCTCTAGCAAAGTTTAGCTCTGCAAGACAGAGAGACTATGTTTTACACTCTTATTAATTCCCTTGTAGGTAACAAAGTACAACTAGAAAGAGCTTGTTAAGGGAATAAAGAGCCAAATGGACAATATAAGCAAAGACAGGTACAAAAACTGAAAGGCAATAAAGACTATAAACATTTACTGAGAAGAAGACAGATTAACTGCTTCCAGAAAATTAAACATATAATTTAAATATTTTAATCAACAAAACATCATATATTATATCCATCCTACAACTAGGATCACACCAATTATTAGCAGTTCCTGTGCACACACAGCTTTTCTCACCTGTAGCCACTCTCTTTCTATCAGGGCCTCAAAACCACGGATGGTCCTGCTTCTCGGTTCCAAAATGATCTGGGCCAGGGAGGTAACCTGAAGTGTGGAATCAGTTCCTTCTGTTCCATGAATCAATATGGATGCCCCTTCCCTGATAGGAAAATCCAGAGTACAAATGGGATACTCCCAACATGGTCAATCCACTTTGTTAATAATAAACACTTATTTATTTTTGAAAAAAAAATTTTAATGTTTTATTTACTTTTGAGAGAGAGATAGAGACAGCGTGAGCAGGAGAGGGTCAGAGAGAGAGAGGGAGATACAGGGAGAGATACAGAGGGAGATACAGAATGTGAAGACAAGCTCTAGGCTCTGAGCTAGCTGTCAGCACAGAGCCTGACGTGGGGCTCAGATCCACACCGTGAGATCATAGCCTGAGCTGACGTTGGACGCTTAACCAACCAAGCAGCCCAGGCGCCCAATAATAAACATTTGAGTACAGTATTTCAGACTCATGCATTCCGCTCTGTCCAGCAGGGTTTAGAGTCTCAATTAGGCAAATGAAGAGAGCTTCTCTTGGGAAAAAATAAATAAAACTATGAGTTCCAAATTTCACATGGCAAGAACCTCTTTAACTTACAACAAATTTCACACAACTTTTCAGCTGAATTTTTTCTCCCCTTACAAAATCCAAAAGTAGTCCTTGTCGTGCACAGTAAAGACTCACCTCTTCTGCCTATTAAGTTAATTAAAGCCTTTTCTCATCACACCTAGAAACATGCTCTTAATTTTTCTGTAATCTCTCTGACCTTGATTCTATCTTTCCACCATCAGCTGACTGTAAGGATGCCTTTCATAAACTGTAATGTAATGAATCTAGGAAACAAGTCCCAAGCCACGCTTTTAGAAACATGAAAACAAGAAGAAACATAAAACAAAACATAAAACTGGCAATCTAGAAAGTCAATGGCAATGATACTATTTTACCACGATATTTAGGAGAAGTCTGGGGCCCAATATTCTAAAGAGAATGGAAGAAAACACCAAAAACTAACTAAATTTCCCCCTCCCCCTTCTTCTACCTCTTACATTGAAATGAGAGTGAATAAAATTTCCCAGAAGAGTCTCCAGTTTGGCTACTATCAATTCTTTTCCCACATACATATATACTTTATGTAGCTATAACAAAAGGTAACATCTTACTATTTCCACTTTTATTATGAACATTTTCTCATGTTTCTATATTACCTTCAGAAGTACTGTATTAATGGTTATATAATATTCTATTAGGTGATCAACTACAATGTACTGAACTGTCCGAGAGTTAGACATTTAGGTATTGTCAATTTTTGTTACACTGTAGATGACATATTTAGCTTTTTGTCTTTTGCTGAATTATTTGAGAGTTCTTAATTTGAAAATAAGGCTCCCTGGTTAGGATTCATTCTTAGAATGAAATTTCATGAATAGGTAGAAGGGTATGAGTAAACAGTTTAAGGCTTCTGATGTATATACTGAATCCATAGATCTTATTTATCCATGGTATATTTTAAACTTAATTCAATTAAATTAAGGTCTATTTTTACATTTTGAGCAGTTAATTACAAGGGCAGATTTTTATGGAGGTATATATAAATAACAAGCCTAATATATATCAGAAAAGGGAACTCAAACATGGCAAGATAAACCAAAACCTTCAACTCTTCTTAAGAATGTGGAAGTCCCTATTTAAGGTGGTCAGCTGACTCTAAGCAAGGTGGAGATAGCAAATAGTGGTCTGCACCTAGGGTTCCCTTATCTGTATCTAGGGTTCCCTTAACCTGTAGCATCCCATTATTATGGCTGCAAACTCGGACAACACAGTGAGAAACCTTTATTACAATTTATGTTTTGTAAGAAAACAGAAGCCTCTGTCCTCATCACGTATGGGGAAACCTTTTTAAGTTGGGTTAAAAAGAATCAGGACCCTTAATATCAACATCTCATCATTCTGCAGTATTGATTTGTCTGTCGCAGAACTTCCCATATTGTATTAGATAAATGAACTTCACCTAAAACAAAAAAACAAATGACAGCCCGAGAATCTGGATACCAAGAATCTCTACCCATTCCTGATTTTGTCACTAATTCACCACATGATCTTAAGCAACCCATATTATTACCAATTTCTCACTAACCACAAAAAAACTACATACATCTATTTCCCTAATTTGGAAGCATCGATAAAACAAATTACAGTTTCAAGGAAAAGTGTCATCCAACTATGTGGTACCAATACTCACACCTACCTATTGTCACAGAAGAATCTCCTTCTTAAAAAGGGCATTCTAAGCTTCTGTGACAATTTATACCAGTTCTCTGTTCAAGTCTTCTGCCTCAAGCCTCAAGGATTAGCAACCTTCAGCTAAGTGAATAAATTAAAATCACTTCATATACTTTATGTCACTGCCATTGGGTTTTCTCAACTTGAGATCCGGTTACAATTGCACATATCAAGTAGTTTGTAATAAGATATCTGAGAGATTTAAAAGAATGGTTTTACTGTGTAACAAAATTACATGTTTCCTTTCATTGATATTTCAAAAGCAAGGAAGTAAGCCCCCCGCTCTGAGAATAAGAAAACTTGTTCACAGTATAAGCACAAGAAAATAGGTAGATTCACAATTCAAGGATTTTATAGAAAAGAAGAGTTCCTTTAGTACTTAAAAGCTTTGTGTGCTTCAAGATGTGTGCCTGTGGTTCATATTCATCCAACAAACATTAATCACCAATTAAATGCCAGACTCTATGCACACACTTCATTGATAACTGAATGGCACTGACCACCTTATACAGTAATTTATGCAATGATCTGAACATAAAATAGAGACTAGACAAAAACTTTTAACACAATATATAAACACATGTCTGGATAAAAGCAAAGTCTAGTTAGCACTGCGTGTTCCATTCTGGAACACTGAAATATACTCTACCTGTCGATACACTGAGCCGCTAGACAGGCGGTTGTAAGAATCTCTTTGATGTGAGTCAGCCAGTTAGAAGCCTCCAATTTACTGAGCCATCGGTCCATGTTATGTGTTTGGTCATTACAAGCTTCCACAAGTTTGATTAAGCTCTCCTGAAGAATGTGATACCTTTAAAAAACAAGAAGTAAAAAGAAAATAGAAAACATACTGATGAAGACAAAAACTAACCAAAGCCTCAATCTCCAATATATCTAAGAAGAAAAGTAGCTCAAAATGGCATAAAAATATTTACCTTACTATACAATAACGTGATGATTAAACACTGTAAAATTAATATGTAAACATGGCAGCAAAGATGCTTAAAATGCCTGTCATGGTAAACCATTCCCCACCTGAACAGATTAAACCCAGTTCAGAGAGCTGAATTATCTGACTGAGAAGCAGGCCAAACACCGCATTTTGTGACAAGTCACAAACCTTGTGTGACAAGTCACCACTGGCATCTGCAATCCTATTCCCACAGATCCAACACTAGATACCTGGTACCTGTAGCAGGGATGCCCAGGCCAGCTCAGACCCCACTGTTTTATTAGCTCCAACTCCCACGCACCCATCCAGAAGTCCCTATAAACCTCTACTTGTAAGCATAAACAAGGTGTAGGTGGAAGAAACAGGGTGTGAGAATAGATGGGTGTGGGGGAAAGTAAGTCTCTAGTCTTTTTAGAAAAATATACTTATCTGTGGCATATCTGTTCAGTAAGTTTGGTGACCACTGATCTACGAGGAGGAGACCTCTGACCTTGTGGAGATGAAAATTCAGAGATAACTTGAGAAAGCATGCTATATCAGACTGAAAGTTAACTGTGGCCATCCAAGGTAAGCTTCCTGCTTATCTTATAAAACACGACAGGAGATCCAGCCAATTTCTGACTCTAAGTTAATGTGTAGCTTCGTCTGAGAACTTGTGATTTTTGCAGCTAAGGGCTCACCCATTCTAATTCGCTTAAGAGCCCACTACTGTCTCCAGAGTCTGTTACCTCTCAATGGACTTATGAATCCGCCTCCACTGGGGATAATGAGCTTCCTGTTCAAAGCCGCCGCCTTTGGCTCTAGCTTGCTGAGCTACATTTAAAGATCGTGTGTCAATGATGTAGCCACGTTTCCCTGCCCTGAGGGTAGCATTTATCAGCTTTTCATCTTCTTTGCATCTTCTCCCATTTGTGCCAGTGAGTGGCTGACCACTTCGCATGATTACCTAGAAGCACAATGTGGTTTAAAATTTAAGAGTACCTGTTAAGAGTACCTGCCTTGAAAGTTTCTGAAAACAGAAATGAATTAGCTAGATTGAGAGTATCTCAAAAACAATTGTGTGGCACTTTAAAGATGAATATGACTGTAATACAAAGAAATATTTCCACATATTTGCAATAGTTAATAACTGTAAAACAAAAATAAGCCTTGCATTTAACACAATTTTTCTTCCTACTATCTCAAAATACCTCCACATAATAAATTACAATTGCTAAAGAGATCAAATATTACAATTCATTTAGTCAGTAAATTGTTTACTGGACATGGCCCTGTAATAGAAATAATAATTGCCTATGTGCCAGTAAATTTTTGCTTCGACTACATAAAGAGGGTTGGAAGGTTTAATCAAGAATTATAAATTATGAGAGAGATGGGGTGCCTGGAAAGCTCAATCAGTTGAGCACCCAGCTCTTGATTTTGGCTCAGATCATGGTCCTAGAATCATAGGATCAAGCCCTATGTCAGGCTCTGCGCTGAGCATGGAGCCTACTTGGGATTCTTTCCCTCCTCCTCCTCTGTCCCTCTCTCCAGCTCACATGTGCTCTCTCGCTAAAATTAAAAAAAAAAAAAAAAAGAGGGTGGGTGGCATAGCAGATTGGGTGACCAACTCTTGATTTTGGCTCAGGTCATGATCCCAGGGTCGTGGAATTAAGCCCTGCAACAGGCTCTGCACTGAGTGTGGAGCCTGCTTGGGATTCATTCCCCCCCCGCCCCCCGCCTTTCTACACGCCCGACCCCCCGCCCATCTCCCCTGCTCATGCTTTCTCTCTCTCTAAAAGAAAAAGAAAAAGAAAAAAATTATAAAGAGAAAAGCCACCAATGGTAAAATAAAGTTTATGTACTATTCTTCCTGTTTGGGGAATCATTTTTAATACCTTGAAAGCTGCCTATTATTTATTCTCCTGTTACCCTCCTCTTTCATCCTTTTCAGTATTTCAGGACCTAGAAACTTACTTCCAAAGACCATCAACTATATATTTTGAAAGGTTTGATTCTGAAACTTTTCTCGAGAAATCAATAGCATACAGATCTCTTCCTTGGTGAATGGTTTAGAGTTATTTCAATTTCTCCCCATAACATATGCTATTCTTTACTACCTTGAAATTTAACATGATCAAGAAAGGTCATCCAGAGAATGACAGGCTAACTCCCAGGCTGCGCTAACCATGTAAATGGACACACATTTATTAACTATGGATAAAATTAATATCCATTTTTAAATGCTCTGTAATGAACTCTAACAAACAGAAATACTACTATGCAAATGGGATAGATGACCTGATGCCAAAGTAGCAAATATTTTGGAAATCTTTTTACCCAAATATTCATGCTTGACTTATTCTCCAGGCATAAAAAGGGCAAATGGAATATGACTATAACTTATCTACTACTTTACTGGTGATTTCATTTTTTTAATGGTTTTTAAAAAATTTATTTCTGAGAGAGAGAGAGAAACAGCGTGAGCAGGGGAGGGTCAGAGAGAGAGGGAGACACAGAATCTGAAACAGGATGCAGGCTCTGAGCTGGCTGTCAGCACAGAGCCTGACGCAGGGCTCAAACCCACGAACCATGAGATCATGACCTAAGCTGAAGTCAGACACTTAACCAACTGAGCCACCTAGGCGCCCCACTTTGTTGGTGATTTCAAAATGAGAAGCTGAGTTTACTGACTGAGAGAAAATAAGAGGACAGAAACAGATTTAGAAAATATTTAGGAAACATACATACAGCAAGCACTATTCAACTACTGACTCTTGTGTTTACTTAAATTGTAACTAATAACAAGTCACTCTTCTCCGTTTTGAAAATAAAAATGCTCAATTTACCTTTTAAGGGAAATTTGGTAAAAATAATTTAAAAAAGAATTCTACCATTATTCTGGTCAGAGAAATTTATTTTTCCACCTAACAGGGTTATTTTAAGTACCAAATGAACATCAGTTCCTTAGTACTGAGTCCTTAAGATAAACCTATCTGGGATGCCTGGGTGGCTCAATTGGTTAAGTGTCTGACTTCGGCTCAGGTCATTATCTCACAGTTCGTGGGTTCGAGCCCCACATCAGGCTCTGTGCTGACAGCTAGCTCAGAGCCTGGAGCCTGTCTTCAGATTCTGTGACTCCCTCTCTCTCTGACCGCCCCCCTGCTCATGCTATCTCTATCTCTCTCTCAAAAATAAATAAAAACATTTAAAAAATTAAAAAAAAATCTATCTGGGCTTTCTAATTTTGAGCAGCACCATGAAAAGAATTCAAAGTCATATCCTAATCACAGAAAACACTCTATTCCTGATTCCCCTAAAGTTTAAAAGAAGGAAGTTCTAGCAAGGGAGACTAATCACATCAATGAACAAGGACACAGAAAGTGGCACATTTCTAAGGAAAGATCTGCAAAGCAAGCCTTGCAGCAGATGAAGCAGCAGTACCGTACACTTACCATTCCATTTTTTTTATGGTAATAGCTGAGTACTGGGAAGCGTCCTCCATGCCGAAATGTAGCTACCTTCCGAAGAGCTTCATCATCAATGGATTTGGGCACTATGACAATTGGTGGGTAAGAAGGACAGACAGCAAATTCCTTATTGACATAGCTTAACCTCCATTCACTGGTCTGAAAAACAAAAAAAACTTCAAAGCTAAGCAAGTATCCCAATGTTACAAAATAATCTGAAAAACTTAAAGGACCTTAGAGATCAATTTTCACACAATGAAGAAGCCATCTCTTGGGCATTTAATATAAGGATACCTAATCCATACTTAAAGGAGTTCTATTCTTTAGAGTCAGTTTTCTGCATTGCTAGGTATCCTCCATTCCTAGAAAGTGCTTCCTTATTGAGCAAATGTGGCTCTGTAACTTCCTCTATTGTTTTCACCATGGTTTCAGTGCTGGTTCCCTATTTCACATGGCATCCTATTAAATATATGAAAGACAGCTGTTTCCCCCTTACTTGCCTATTCTCCAAGTTAAATATATTATGTATATTTGTGATTATCAAGGCCAACATCATCCCATTCATCCTTTTTTGAGTAGCATTTACTTTATTTTTGGTATTCTTAAGTATAGCAACAGGAAGACTGTAATATTCCACATAATGTTTAACCGATAACAATAGAGCTACTACCTATATTAAATCCCTTGTTCCTTTCTGTTATTTAAAAATATAGAAAGACTGGTAATATCTTTATTAAAACAATAACAACTTAATAGAAAAAAATTATACTTACGAAACAATGAAATAATTTCTAACTCAATATACTGAGGACTAAAAGTATACAATATAAAATTATCAAATGACAACTTATTTTAAACATCAAAAATAAAAACCATTTGAAGACTATAAAAAAAACTTTTTATAGTTAAAAAACAAAATTATGCATATGCAAATTTTGATACATTCTGATAAATCAGCTTTGGCCTAACATACTGGTCATGAGTTGCATACCAGAAGGATAAAATCGAAGTATTTTCAACATACTATAGGAAAAGAAAATGTTTTTAAAACTCCCTTTACAAGACATAATATATTGTTTAACTCTCTACCAATTTTAAATTTCTAAAAGATTCATTGCTTTTATTTTTTATTTTTTTCTTCCTTAAATAGTTTATTGTCAAGTTGGCTTACATATAACACCCAGTGCTCAGCCCAAGTGCTCTCCTCCATGGCCATCACCCCCCTTCCCCTCTCCTGCACCCCTATCAGCCCTCAGTTTGTTCTCAGCATTCAAGAGTCTCTCATGGTTTGCCTCCCTCCCCAACTATTTTTCCCCTTCTTCTCCTTCATCGGCCTCCGTTAACTTTCTCCTATTCCACCTATATGTGCAAACATGGTATTTGTCCTTCTCTGCCTGACTTATTTTGCTCAGCATAACACCCTCTCGTTCTATCCATGTTGCTACACATGGCCAGATTTCATTCTTTCTCATTGCCATGTAGTTTTCCATTGTATAAATATACCACATCTTCTTGATCCATTCATCAGCTGAGGGACACTTAGGTTCTTTCCATGATTTGGCTATTGTTGAGAGTGCTGCTATGAACATTGGGGTACATGTGCCCCTATGCATCAGCACTCCTGTATCCCTTGGGTAAATTCCTAGCAGTGCTATTGCTGGGTCATAGGGGAAAAAGATTCATTACTTTTTTAAAAAAAAGGGAATTTACCTGTTTCCTGCTCACTTCCATCTCATAATTCCCTCTCCCTAGAGGTAACCATTTTCAACTCTTATATCTTTTTATTTCTCCAAATAAAACTTACCTCCAATTTCTAAATAACGTGATTATACTGTTACTTCTTGAATTTCACTATGAGACATTACTTACTGATTTCCTACTCTGGAGAATGGTATGATCATCCACTGACCTACAATGCCACTTCCAGCATATATTAAGTTTCCAAAAATAGAGGGGTCTCCATTCTGTCCCACTGGTTACTGTAGAAAGTTCCATAGCTTTTAGAGTAAACTTGATATTTAGTAGGCTAAGTTTCCTCCTTCCTCTTTTTTGTTTTTCCAGAGTACCTGAGCTGCTCCATGCAACTTTTATCTAATTTCATATAAAAACCCACTGTGGTTTAAATAAGATTACATTGATTTTACAGATTCACTTAAAGACAATTACATCTTTAAAATATTCAATCTCCCTGTTCATGAGCATAGTGTCTCTCACCTTTTTAAAGCTTACTTTTTCCAATAAAGTTGTATAATTCTCTCAGTAAAAGCCTTGCCTATCTTTTCTTCGATATATTCCTAGAAACCTTATAGTTCTGTTGCATTTTAGTTGGATGTTTTTCAAAATTGTGGATAGTGTAGAGAACTGCTTAAAATCTCAAGATTCTTTGTTTCCTGGGTAGACAAGCACATAAGCAACAGTGACAGTCTTGCTTCCTTCATTTCAATCTTTGTATCTTTTATTTTTCCTTCTTGTCTTAATGAACCAGCAACTAGAGGTGGTGGACATCCTTGTCTCATTCTTGAACTTAAAGAGAATGATCAAAGGTTTGCTTTTTGTTATGTTTTTCTTTGGGGTAGCTTTATCAGACTTATCAGGTAGCATTTATCAAATTATATAAATTCCCTTCAAATCCAATTCAGCTAAGAGCTTTTATCATAAATAGATGTTTAATTTTATCCTTTTTTTTCTATTCTAATTTTATTACACCAGATATGTAGTTTGTCTTTTCTCTCTGACTCATTTTGTGATATTCTCTTTGCTTACAATTTAATAGTGGACTACAACACATCTAAGTAAAGGTTTCTTTTTCACTGTCTTGCATACTGTTTGCTGGTACATTTTAATCTAAGAGTGTGTGACTTTCATCAATTCTGGAGAACTCTCAACCATTACCTATTTGAATAGTGCCTTTCTTCCATTTTCTCTATTATCTTCTTGAACTCCCACTTGATAAATATTGGATCTTCTCCTTTTATCATTCATAAACATAAAACTTCTTTATCATTTTTCCCATCTTCCTTGTTTCTCTGCTCTGTACTCTGAGCAATTACTTCAGATCTGTATTCTAGATCACTAATTCTCTTTGTTTCTAATCAGCTACTTAATTTTACATTAAGTTTTTCTCTTCTTTTTAATCAATTTTGAGATTTTATTATTTGTATGAAAAAATAAACTAGATCTATTTAGAGTACATGATTTCATGACTCTTGACAGTTGTATACACCCAGGAAACCACCAACACAATCAAGATAACAAACTTTTCGATAATTTCCCACAAAAATCCCAGGTATATTTTTGTAGTACTTATCCTCTCCTCCACATCTCAAACCTAGGAAATCACTAATCTGATTTCAGTCACTTTTGGTGTTGTATCTAAAAAATCTTTGCCTAATCCAAGGTCATAAAGATTTTCTCTCCTGTGTTTCTTCAAGAGGTTTTATAGTTTTAGCTCTTATTCCATGTGTCTGTAAGTCTACCCTTATACCACTATCACACTCTCTTGATTATTATAGCTTTATACTAAGTTTTGAAATCAAATAATGTAAATCCTTTTCTTTTTTTTTTGGCTATTCTAGTAAGTGTGCATATAATATATATGTCAGAGAAAATGTTAGGATAATTTTGCAATTTCTATTAAAAACATCTATTGGAATTTTCATAGGAATCACACTGAATCTATAAAGCAATCTGGAGACAACTGTGATTTTAATGAGAGGTCAGCAAAGAATAGTCCACAAGCCAAATCCAGCCCACTACCTGTTTTTATAAATAAGGTTTACATAGCACTACCCATTCAATGGCACGTTATCTATGGCTGTTTTTACACAACAGCAGCAGAGTGGTGTAGTTCTAACAGAGACTACATATTTAGTAGTCTCTAAAGCCTAAAATATTTACTTTGTGGTCCACTACATAAGTCAGCCCACTACTGATCTTAAGGGTATTGTCTTCTAATCCATGAACATGGTAGATCTCTCCATTTATTTAGATATCCCTTAACTTCACAGCAATGTTTTGTGTTTTCCAATGTACAGAACCTGTACATTTGTTAAATTTATTCCCAAGTATTTTATTCATTTTCAGATTGCTTGTTGCCAATACAATTAGTTTTGGCATATTTAATTGATCACCCTTGCAAAACTTGCTTTATGAGTATTTTATTGATTTCTGATTTAATTTTTATTACTTCATTCTTTCTAGTTACTTTGCTCTTTTTCTTTCCCTAGGTCTAAGTTGGTGATTTTAGAACTTTCTTCTTTTTTAACCTAAGAATTTAAAGCCACAAGTTTTTCTTTAAATTTTAGCTGTATTCCACACATTATGATATTGCATTTTTATTATCATTCAGTTCAAAATATTTTCTAACCTCCCTTATGATTTTGTTTTTTGACTCATAGATTATTTACAAGTATTTTGTTTAATTTAAAAATATTTGACGTATTCCTAACTACCTCAGTGTTATTGATTTCTTTTTTTTTTTTAACCTTTATTCATTTTTGAGAGAGAGAGATAGACTGTGAGTGGAGGAGGGTCAGAGAGGGAGACACAGAATCTGAAGCAGGTTCCAGGCTCTGAGCTGTCAGCACAGAGCCCGACGTGGGGCTTGAACCCATGAGCAGTGAGATCATGACCAGAGCTGAAGTCGGATGCTTAACTGACTAAGCCACCCAGGTGCCCCTATTGATTTCTACTTCAATTCCTTTGTGGTCAGAGATTACACATTGTATGGTTTCAATCTTTTTAATACTGAAATTTATTTAATGGCCTTGCATACAATCTCTCCTGGGGAACATACCATGTGCTCTTGAATACTGTATATATTGTACAGAAGTTGGGAGTGGCATTCTATAAATATCAGACAGTGTTGTTCAGACCTTCCACATTTTGTTTTGTTGTTGTCTAGTTGTTTTGTTTTAGTCTAGTTGTTCTGTTAATTACTGAGAGAGCAGTGTTAATAATCTCATACCGTGATCACAGAATTACTTCTTTCCTCTTCCACCAATGTTTGCTATGTGTACATGTATATATATAGATATATATCTAGTTTTTTACCTTTATTACTATTATTTTAATTCCAGTTAACATACATTGCTATATTAATTTCAGGTGTACAATATAGTGATTCAACGATCACACACATCACCCAATGCTCATCATGATAAGGGCACTACTTGATTCCCATCACCAATTTCACCCATCCCCTTACCCACCTCCCTTCAGGTAGCAGTCTGTTTGTTCTCTGTAATTAAGAGTCTGTTTTTTGGTTTGTGTCTCTCTCCTTTTTTCCTCTTTGCTCCTTTTTGTTTCTTAAATGATTGAAATTACATGGTATTTCTTTTTCTGACTGGCTTATTTCTCTTATCAATGTACTCTTTACTAGATCCATATGGTTGCAAATGACACAATCTCATGACTATATATTCTTTATATCTATAAGCCTATATCTATTTATCTAAATCCATATACATATATCCTACTTCTTTATCCACTCATCAATGGAAACTTGGGCTGCTTCATAATTTGACTCTTACAAATAATGCTGCTAAACATGGAGTGTATGTATCCCTTTGAATTAGTGCTTTTGTAGTTTTCAGATAAACATCCAGTACTGGACCATAGGGTAGCTCTATATTTAACTTTTGAGGAATCGCCATATTGTTTTCCAGAATGGCTGCACCAGTTTATAGTCCCACCAACTGTGCAAGAGGGTTCCCTTTTCTCCACATCTTTATCAATGCTTTATGTTTTTTTGTGTTTTGGGTTTTAGCCATTCTGACAGGTTTTAGCCATTCTGACAGGTGTGAGGTGATATCTCATTGCTTTAATTTTAATTTGGCTGATGATGAATGATGTTGATCATTATTTTAATGTGTCTGTAGGTTATCTGGATGTCTTCTTTGGACAAATAGCTGTTCATGTCTTTTGCCGTTTTTAGCTGTATTATTTGGATTTGGTGTGTTGAGTTGTATCAGTTCTTTTTATATTTTGGATACTTACCCTTTATCAGATATGTCAGTTGCAAATGCCTTCTGCCATTCAATAGGTTTCTTTTGTCTTGTTGATTATTTTAGTTTTAACTTCCCAAACTTTTATTATTATGGAATGACCCTCTTTATTTGATATTTTGTGTTTTGGAGTATTTATTTTAATCTGGAGTTAATGCAGCTACTTCTGCTTTTTTATTGATGGCATGTTTTCCCATTTATTAATTTATTTTCAACCTATGTCTTCATATTCAAAATACTTCTCTTGTACACGGCTTACATTTGGATCTTTAATTCATTTTTTTAATTCATTCTGACAATCTTTGTCTTTCAATTGGGAGTATTTAGCTCATTAATACTAAAATAGTTGTTGATATGGTTGGAATTTAGGCTAGCATCTATTCTCTGTTTGTCCCTTCAGTTTTTATTGCTATTTTTTCTTTCCTACTTTCCCATTTTCTAAAGTATTAGAAATACTTTTTTTTTAGAAAATATTTTTTTTTAGAAAAAGTATTTCTAAAAATACTTTTTAGAATTCCATTCTAAATTATGTATTAACTTTTTAAAGTATACGTCTTCACATTTTAAAAAAAGGGATTGTCCTAGGACAGTGGTTCTCAACCAAGGGTGATTTTCCAAAGGAGTAACATTCGTCAATGTGTGGAGACAACTATAGGTGTGGGAGGTATGAATTCTACTGGCATCTAGTGGTGCCAAAGATGCTGTCAAACATCCTACAATGCACAGGACGGATTCTCACAGCAAAGAATTATCCAGTGTAAATGTAAACAGTGCCAAAGTACAGAAACCTTGCTCTAGATATTATAATATATATTTTTAACTTATGTGCCCACATGATATAAAATGTAAAAACCTTAAAACTGTACAAGTAGATTTATCCAACCACCCCATACCAGTCACCTTTAGTGCCATAGTTTCCAAACAGAATACATCCACCTACCCTATTAACATCACAGAGGCAAGCTGTAGCCTTTATTTAAATAATTGTCTATATTTTAAAGACATTAAAAAGGAAAAAAATCACCTACTGCATTTACCTAGGTGTTTAGCAGTTCCAATATTCTTCAATAATTCTAAATATTCAAGTTTCCCTTTGCCATTATTGCCCTTCAGTCTGAAAAACTTCATTTAACATTTCTAAAGTCTTCTTGGCAACAAATTCTTAGTTTCCTTTTAGCTGAAAATGTTGTCTCAACTTCATTCTTGATAGATATTTTTATCACATACAAGACTCAAGATTGGCAGGTTTTGTTCCTTTCAGTACTTTATAGTTTTCTCCTCTGGTTGCCATATCTGATAAACAGTCTATGTTCATTTAAATTGTCTCCGTATGTGTAATGTGGTGTTTTTACCTGGCAGCTTTCAAGATCTCTTCATCATTGTTCTTTGATGGTTTGACTACTATGTGACTATGCATGGTTTTCTCCCTATCTATCCTGTCAGGGGCTTGATGAACTTTTTCAATTTATACTCATTCATCCAATCTGGAAAGTTTTAAATATTATTTCTTTAAATGTATTTTCTACCTTATCTTTCTAGTGTCTCCTTCTCATTCTCCAATTACACATGTGCTAGACATTTTGATATTGTCTCACATATCTCTGAGGCTCTGTGGATTTTTTTTATAACTTCTACCCTCCCTCTTCTTTCTACTGAATAATTCCTATGGTTCTAATTTCAAGTTCATTGGTTCTATCTTCTGTCATCTCTGCTTTTTGGCTCATCCAGTGACTTTTACTTTCAGACATAATTTTCAAAAAGCTCTAAGAGTTCCATTTGATTCTTTTTAATATTTTCTATTTCTCTGTTGATATTATATGTCTTTTCATTGGTTTTATGCATATTTTCCTTTATGAGAAATTGGAGAGTTTTAAGAGCTACTTTAAAGTAAGTCTTTGTGTGATGATTTGAACATCTGACCCATTTTGAGGGTGGTCACAATATCCTACCTCAATTTGAGATTGTATCCTGAACACTATGAATGCTATGTTGTAAAAACTCTGCGTTCTGTTATAGTCCTCTGAAGACAGTTAATGTTTTCTGTTTCAGTAGGCAATTAACCTCATTGGATTTAAACTGCAAACTCTGTCATACCTGAGGAAAATGGCAGCTCAGCTCTTGGTTTTGACTGCCTCATGCAAGCAAGATTTAAGATCAGCCAGAGGTCCAACGCTATATACAGAATCAAAGTTCCCCTTCTCTGGCTCTCTGGTTACCCCAAACCATTCACCTGGCTCCTCCCACCAGAAGAAAGTGGGCTTTCTATTGGAATGTTAGCTGTTTCACATTATCAATGCCACAGCTATGCTGACCTAAGGACAAAGCCCCCCAAATAGAAATCTCACTCTGCCATTCACTTTCTCTATGTTTTGACACCTCCAAAATAGGCTGCTTTCTGTTCAACCACCCGAGCTTTCAGATGGTAGTTTTTTGTGTTTCACTCCTAGTTTGTCATCAATCTCTGCAGGAGGTCTTGTCAGATAGGAGCTACTCAATCAAGAGCAGGATCTCATCACCTTTTTAATATACAATTTCTAAAGAGGTAGATTGAGGGAGTACGGATACACTGTGTGTGTGTATTTCAACAAAGTACCTGAAATAATCTTTCATGATATCCTAGAATAAAAAGCATGCTTAACACTCCTATGTTAAGGAATGAAACCTAGAGATCATTTTGTTCAATACTTTCATTTTGTAGACATGGAAACGGAGTCCCAGAAAGTCAAGCAGCCAATAATATATCTAGGATGCAATGCAAAATATCCCGATAGCTAGTTTTAGTATCGCCCTCTCAATACCACACATTTATTTTGGACATAATAATGAAGTGGGGACTAATATTATAATTAAAAAGTTTTTACATGGTAAAAACAAAAACTTACTCAAAGAATATTAAGCGATAGATGTCTAACCTGGCAGAGGATTTCTAATGATACATAGAAAGCTTTACTGTTCTTTTGCCCTATCCTGAATAAATACACATTCCTACATTCATTCACTCAACAAATATTTACTCTTTGCCCATCATGTGCTAGCAATACAGTAGAAAACAAGAATGACATTGTTCTGCCCTTGTAAAGTTCATATTCTAGCAGCTTATATTCTAGGCCATGAAACAGAAAATAAACAATGAATAAGAAGCTTTCCACACTGGTGATAGTCTTAGCATCCTTTTTACTTTAGATGCTTTCCTTAGGCAAGCTCAGTTTCTCCTCATGGTTTCCACAATGTATTTGCTGTTTAGTCTCAGTTTTCCATTTTAAACACAGATCCCTCTAATGAACTCTAGATTATCTCTTGTACGTATTCAATGACATGTACCATACGGGCCATTCGAACTGCCATGCCCCAAAGTAAACTTAACTCATTCCCTCTAAACGTATTTCTTTTTCTGCCTTTCCCATCTCAGTGGTAGCATCCTAGATGCCCCTGCCTGTTTTACTTTTCACAACCAGTGAGTGGGTCATCAAGGTCTTTTAATTCTACTTTCTGAATCTTTCTGCACTATACACAAGCACTTTTTAAATATTATTTCAGTGGCCTCTTAAGCAGTTTCTTGGCATTTTGCATCAAAATTGATTTTCTATAACACAAATCTAATTATGTCATTTTCCCTGTGCCTTGTTGATACTTTTGTCAGCACTTATTTTATTGTACTTGATTACCTAGATAATTGCTAGACTTTGAACAAGTAGAAGGAAGGAACCATAATTTGCTATTCTTAAATTTCCATAATCTAGTAATAGTAAATAAAAACCTCAAACAAGGCATTGAAGATGTTCTTATTAAATCTGTGGATTACAAAATTTGCAGGAAAATAGCTGAACTTCAAGTATACAAATTGCTTAAATAGTAAGCTGAGCCAAAAAGAAAATGTCTACTAGGAAAAGTACTGAATGTAAGTAAAAATTAGTAAGTAAAGAAAATAACAGAAACATAGGGAGGATCCCTTAGCAACACATGTGAGATGTAGGAATTTTAGTCCATTTCATTAGTAACTTAATTCTCAAAAATGCTAATGCAAACTTAAACTGCCTTAAAGTATCAGTAATAGTCCCAATCTACACCAAGTGTTATGGGTACCATATTTTTAAGAGAATAAATGACAAATTGAAGGTCCTGTTTGGAAGATCAACTAGGACAGTGTGGGGACCAGAGGTCACTATTCCTAGAAAAAAGTTGAAGTTAATTTTGTTACTTAATCTACAGAAAAGAAAACTTAATGGGGACATGAAAGTTCTTAATTTGAAGAACAGTTCATGGTAGAAGAATAAGATAAACTGAGTAACACAAGGTAACATCAGAAACACTGGCTCTGTAGAGGGAGACAGAGTTTAGCTCCGTGTAAGAGCTGTCCCCAAATGGGGCATCACTGTGTTTTTGCTAATTCTCCCACTCTAAGATTTCAAGCAGATGCTAAACAACAACATCATGGATGTTTCTGGAACAGGGGATTTCTGCACAGAAGAGGAGACTGACTTGAATGCTGAGCTGTAGAATACAGAAGGACACTGGCTCACTAATAGCACCTGGCTCCAAGAGAAATCAGAGGCAGGCCACTGGTATGGGCAGTTTTGGGTAACCAAGCAAGTTATCCAGACATCTCTCCTCCTGACCACCATGTGACAGCCATTTTCCACCTAGGAAATAATTGAGGATTCCTCTAAGGTAACCATTAGGTGGCAGTTGACACAACAGAAAAGCATCA
This sequence comes from Proteles cristata cristata, assembly GCA_017311185.1. Lineage (NCBI taxonomy): Eukaryota > Metazoa > Chordata > Mammalia > Carnivora > Hyaenidae > Proteles > Proteles cristata. Next base: position 755,768 of record JAESUZ010005557.1, read on the forward strand.
TGCATTTAAGAATGTTCACTATGCAGTTTTTAATGCAATAAAAACACTGAATGTAAGTGTAAATACAGGTAGTTATCCATAAACTACGCGAAAATGACCTATAAATAAGAATGTGAACTTCCTGCTCCTTTGTCACTTTGCTTGTCATGAACATATTTATTCTTTAAATTACATAGCACCCTGGTCCCTATTTCTACTCCCCCCCGCCCCCCAACCAATGGGGTCCATTTACACAGGTGTGATGGAAAAAGAAAGAAGTAAAATGGTGAAGAATGAGAAAGAAAACCTGGTTCTAGTAACATGGACTTAATAACCCAAGTTCTAAAAACACAAAAATTATCCCACAGAAACAAATGTGATCTATGTTTCTCTAATGCTGTCTTAGGCATACAGTGCGCTCAAGACACTTCCTTGGAATAGCTCAGAACCTAATTCCTACATTTAAATTTGGTTCTGTGGAGACACTTTTAAAACAATTAACAATTAATTCAAACACATCAGGACTATCTTTATGAAGATCTTAATGCCTTATCAATGTCATTTTCAAAATTAAAAAAGTAACATTTGCAATACAGCAAATCCACTAGTGGAAAAATCACTTGGGCTACAGCATTGAAAACAAACTTAGAAATTTCTTTTAGGCATAGATAAGCCAACAACACCTTATTACTCGTCCAAAGGAAGTGATCCTTTCCACAAGGGGCCAGGTTATTTCTCATTACATAGAGTTCTCAGAAAAGTTACTCACAGCTGAAGAGTAGAGTTCAAACTCTTGCTCAGGAAGGAAAGAATGCCAGCCATCTTCTATCACTTCAAACATGGGCCGGTAAAAGAAAGGGTACATCAGAGTGATAGAGTCCAGGGTAGACAACGCCTAGGGCATAAAAAGGAAATGAAAGAACGAAAAAGGAACATATTGCAATTTCAAACACTTTCTAACTACCAAATTGGTATTAAATATGATCGATAATGATACACACCTAATATATTTCTCTAACATTGTATTTACCACTAGATATAATTACAGCTTATTGAAGCTTTTAGCCTCTAACAAGGTATCTAGCGCGTAACATACACTCAGTTAACATTGGCTGAATGAATACAAGAACAAAGAGTGTGTATACCTATCCTAGGAGAAAAACTAACTTTTGACACCACATAACAAAGCCTAATAAAAAGGTCCAAATATTTCTGGGAATCAGAAAATAAACAGATTTTGTTAGTAAGCAAGGTCATGGCTCAAAATCCCAGCTATCAACTATATCAACATATGTAAATTACATAAACTCAGTGTCTGTTAGTAACCATAAATAAGGGTGTTAGAGCTGAGTGGCCAAAGAGTCAGACTGGAGCCAAACTGCTAGACTCAAATTCTGGATCCCAGTGCAGTAACAGTTAAGTAATGGAACCACTCCAATGCCCCCACTTCCTCAGCTGTAAAATGGGGGGAATTAAAGTACCTATTCTCAAAGGGCTGTTGGCAGCATTAGGAAAGATAATATATATAACAGGCCTGTTAATAATAGTGCCTGGAACATAATAAATTCTGAAACTAATCTTGACAATTATATGCTTCACATAGCATACACTCCATATATGCTCCATCAATATTCATGTTCTCCCTCCTTAGAATCATATGCCATTTGGTTATGTATCATATTATCTTTATGTTACAGTGACACATTCTCAAGCTTTGGTAATAACTCTGTGGTCCCCAAATGAGCCTGTATTCATCTGGAACTCTTGAATTCTGGGTAACAACACCAAGAAAATCTGACTAAATGGGAGAAACAGACAGATGAAATATCCTCCATCACCTGGCAGTTTCAACCTTCTGACAGGGGAGTTATAAAAAGCTCTTCTATGGCTACAAAAAAGGGTACCAAAATCAATTAACATAATTCAAATTCCAGGAATTATGGAGACACTCAGCTGGAAGAGGGCGGGGCCCCAACATCATGCTAGTTCCCCAAAACTCTCAGAATAAAGCTGCCTTCCTCTAGGTCACAGAAGGATCAGATTCACAAAAGAATGGGCCCAAGACTCATTAGAAAATAGACTGGACATGTAGTTCAGCAGTTAAACAAAAACATCCCCATCCAAAGCTATTCTTCTGTCCGTCCATGAATCATGACACCTTCCCTCCCCACCCCCCCACCCGGGGGTTCAAAAAACAGAAAATATGGAAAAGCAGGGCTGGATAATCCATTATCCACTTCTATATAGTCTTTGGCTGCCAATCACACTAAACAGAAACAGAATGGCCAATGTCCACATATGACCTAGGCCTGAGCTGTCATTGTTCAGTACAAACATTATTTTATTTAACTGGCTTACTTTTTAAATGGTTTGTTTTTAAGATATTCTTTGTAATATTTATAAAATCTTTTTTCAACTTTGCTGAGGTAGACCTGACAAATAAAACTAGGAAGTATTTCAAGTGATGATCTCATACATTGTGAAAGGACTCCCCCAATGAGTTAATTCACACGGCCATCACCTCACATATTTACCTTTTGTTGTTGAGAACTTTTAAGTTCTACTCTCTTAGAAAATGTCTGTTATACAATACAGTGTTATCAACTGGAGAGACCATGATATACATTAGATGCTAAGACTATCTTATAACTGCAAGTTTGTAACTTTTACCAACCTGTCTCTATTTCCCCAGCCCCTCAACAACCACTTTTCCACTGCTTGTTTCTATTAAGTTTTGTTTTTGTTTTTTAGGATTCCACATATAAGTAATAACATGCAATTATCTGTCCTGTCTGGTTTATTTCACTTGACAGTTTCATCCAAATATTCAGTCACAAATATTAGGATTGCTGTTTTTCAAGGCTGAATCATATTCCATTATATATATAGATACATGTCACATATTCTTTATCCAGTCATCTGTTGACAGATATCTAGGCTATTTCCATATTTTGGGTATTATAAATAATGCTGCAATGAACATTGGAGTATATTTGAGATAATGATTTTGTTTTCTTTGGCTATATATCCAGCAATGGGACTGCTGGGTGCCATGGTAGTTCCATTATTAATTTCTTAAGGAACCTCCTACTGTTTGCATACTGGTACAACCATGATTTTTAACATAAGTCAGCAGCCACTTTAGCTGGTAATAAGCACTCATATTCTGACTTGTGATCACAATTTGTATTACTAGAGACAGGAATTTTCCTTTAAGCTCATTAACGATGAAAGAACTAACATTTCAGCTCCAAATATACTCCGAAGTTATATCAAAGTAGATAGGGGAGATAGGAAAGAAATTGGACACCAGGAAAAAGCAAGAGGCCAAGATCACTATGTGTATTCACAACGTTGTAAAAATAACCAGTAGACCATTCACTTCCTAAGGTCATATTATGAGAATGGCTCATAATTCATTGCTTCTTTTCAGCTCTAAGGGTTTCTATATAATCAGTTTCTAAAGGACTTTAGGTACTATATACAGCTAATTAAACAACTGATTAGTGTCAGATGCTAACAAAGCTAAGTAAATGCAATCAGAAAGTGGACTAATAGCTTTGCCCTATATTTCTTCACCACTATCCATATCACCACATATGCAACTTCACTGACACCCAGCAACCAGCTACCTTATGAGCTATAAAATGGATAAAAAGAAAAATGTAGACTGGCCAGTGAAAATCCAAACCCACAACTGAAAATAACCAGGCTTAAAACGAAATGGGTTGGTAGCATTTCCCTGCCCAAACAGCAGTTTGTTCAACTTAACAGCGTAGAAAACCACAGTGTGCTTCTTAACCATCTTGGCGAATGTGGCCAAATCAACATTACTCTGTCACTTCCAAATGACAGATATGTAAGACAAACAGCTCAGCTCATCTTCTCGTTTTCTTTAAAGAAAATTTAGCAAAGGCAGAAAGTAAAATGGTTACAGGCCATTTTCTCAGCATCATAACTGTTGTTTCTTTCTCTGTTCTTGTTCAGAAACCAAACATGATCCTAATTACAGATTTTTAAACCTTTCTGCCTTCTATTTAACAGATAAGTCACTCACATTTGTTTTGGATACAAAGACCAGATTAGTCACTTGTAGACCAGGGATAAGAAATCAGTGTGTCTATGATTATCCAGAAAATACCATAAACCTAAAGTTAATTACTATAATTTAGTAGCAATGATTTAAAATAAGGCAATTTAAAATCTGAGTGTAAACCAAAATAGTTGGTTTGAATGGGGAAGAAAATGACGTGAGCTCCTCAATTTAAATATTAAATTATCCAAGTAAAATTTCTATTACTTGTAATCTGAACAGATATTCAATACTGTTTATACAAATATAAAACACACTTTTTAGTCTTAGGCAAACATTTGCTAAGATAAGCAAACATTCCCTGTCTTAGGCAATATGATGTAGGGAAAATTCAGACTTGCTAAAAACAAACAAAGGACTATAATCACTGGTGGTAATTACTTCCTTTTATAATAGAAATAAATTCTAAAAAAAGCCTTACCATATATACATGTAATGGATTATCATCCTGCCTTAAAAGGGAAGGAAATCCTGTCAAATGCTACAATGAGTGAACCTGGAAGAATAAGGAACCCGGAATGCGAAAAGCTGCTATAAGTCAATAAAATCCTATTACATTCCTATAACAATGAATCGGGGTGAGGCTTTTCCTATCAATTTTGAATATGTGAGTCACAGAACATGACCAAATATCTAGTAAAACAAACATAAGAGCTACACTGAGTCAGAATATAAGGTTCTTTTTCATTACTATTTACTTTTATCAGATTTTGCTTCTGAAACATTTACCTCAATGGAACTGGCAATATTCAAACATTCCTCCATTCCAGGAATATCCAACTGAATTATTCGAAAGTCTTTACATTTTATGATGATGGTACCCAGTGGTCCCACAAATCTGCAAAAAATTACAAATTATGCTTAGGGACATATACATTTCTATCTTTTTTTTTTTTTTAAACAAGTGTATTTATTTACTTTGAGAGAGAATGCAAGCAAAGAGCAGCTCAGAGAGAAAGGGAGAGAGTCCCAGGCAGACTCCACACTGTCAGTGTGAATTCTGATATTGAGCTTGAACACACAAACCATGAGATCATGACCTGAGCTAAAATCAAGAGTTGGACACTTAACCAACTGAGCCACCCCAGTGCCCCACATATATTTATATCCATAAGCATATGATTATTTCCTTGAAAAAAGAATGTAGTTGTAACTACCACCTATATTCACCTTTCTTCTCCCCAAATAGTCTAATTAAGAAAGAGGCAAGCTTACATTACTAAAATGTGAGCCATGAATTATTTTAAATATGTTACTCAAAATTTTTTCAAATTCATAAAGTAATTCATACTACTAGGCCAATTCATTTAATGAAGATTATCTGGAGTCTTATTTCAAAGAATAAGGAAAAAAGATCTCTATGTAAATGTTTGTACAGAGAGATATTTCTGAAACATAGGAAAACACTTTCAGATTTTACTTACTTCTAAGCTTGTAATAGTTTATCTATTCTAAATCAATGTCATATCTAATCATAAATTTTTTATCAGTAAATTTTGTGCAAACATAATTTTACCTTTATTGGAATTTTTGTCTTCCTTTTATTGTAGTTGTTTTGTTTTGTCTGTACTTGCTGACAGTTCTGATTTTTCTTTTGCTTTGCCACTGGCTGGCCCAAATCTTTTCCATTAATAGTTCTGGGTATACCCTAAACTAGGAATTCTTAGATTGCCCAAATGCTGTTCATTTTACCTACTTTTTGCCCAGTTTAGAAAGACATCTCCTATAGCCACTCTTCCTGAACTCCATCTCAATCGTAAGCATCCCTATGCCTCACATCACTGCACTGTTAATTTGGACAAGCAAATATTATTAGCATGGATCAAATCCTAGTAAAGATAATTCCACCAGACATCTACAACCTATCAACACACTGGAATGCCCCTTATAAAATTTATTTTGAAAATTCACAGTCTTGGCACTTCTACTTCTGGCAAAGGTAGAATAACAGGGACCAGACTTACCCTCCCACCTGAAGCAACCAAAATAACTGGACAAAATACAGGAAAGAACTGTTTTCAAGACACTGGACATCAAGCAACAAAGAACATAGATCTCTGGAGATGGGAAACAAGGTGAGTCCTACCATTACCCCGGTTTACTGTTTTGAGTTTCCAGGCCACAGGAGAGGGAACCTGGGTGGGGCTGATAGTCTGAAGAGAGCATCTATATTAAAAAAGAAAGTTTCATAATAGTGCCTTCAGATTCCAGTATACTAGAAAAAGAAGAGCAAGTTAAATCCAAAGCAGAAGACATTAAATAATAAAGATCAGAGCCAAAATCAATGAAATAGAAAAAAGAAAATTATAGGGAATAAGAAAAGCAAAAATGATTGCTTGAAAGCAATAAAAGCAGTAAATCACTTGCCAAAATGATCAGGAAAAAAGAAAATTTGTCTCAATTTACCAATACCAGAAATGAGAGAAATGAGAACCACTATAGATTCTGCAGGCATTAAGAAGATAAGGAAATACTAGTAATAACTTTATGCTAATAAATTCAACAAGGTAATGGACAAATATGTCCGAGATATGGACAAATTCTTAGAAAACACAAACTCAAGGAGAACTTAATTAGTTCTATAGCTTTTAAATAAACTGAAATTTTCATTAAAATCTCTCCCACTACACACACCCCCCCAAAACAAAAAACAAAAAAAAAAAAACCCAAAAAATAAAAAAACAAACCAAAAAAAACCCTTCAGGCCCAGGTGGCTTCACTGATGAATTCTATAAAACATTTAAGGAAAAAGGAAAAAGTACTATTCAAGACAAACTCTTCCAGGAAGTTGAAGAAGCAGCAATTTATTTATCAATTCATTCCATAGGGCCAGCATAACCCAAATATATTAAAAAAAAAAAAAAAAGACATTACAAGAAAACTATACCTCATGAAGCCAGATGCAAAATTCTAAACAAAAATTAGCAAATTAAAAATCCAACAATATATGAAAAGAGTAATACATCATGAACAATTGGGAGTTATCATTTGAAAATCAAAGCAATTTATCATATTGCCAAATTAAAAAAGAAAGACACCACATGATCATCTCAATAGATATAGAAAAAACATCTGACAAAACGCAACTGCTATTCCTGCTTTTAAAAAACAAAACCAAAAAGCCCCAACTCTCTGCTAACTAGGAACAAAAGGAAACATCTACAACAGTATTTACCAAAACAAAACAAAAACAAAGAAACAAGCATACCACTAATTGCAGGCTTAACGGTGAAAGACTAAATGTTTTTTTCATAAATGTCAGAAATAACAGAGATGTTCCTTCTCACCACTTTTATTCAACACTGTTGATAGTTAATAGCAAGTACAATGAGGCAAAAAACAAGAGGAATAAATGGCATCCAGACTGAAAGGGAAGAAATAAAACTTTAGTTGCAGATGACATAATTGCCTACTTAGAAAAGCCAATGAAAAATACATAAAAGCTATTAGAATTAAAAGATGAGATTACTAAGGCTGCGAGATACAAACTCAATACACAAAAATCAATAGTATTGTCATATACTATTGCAACAATTGTTTAAAATGCCCAGGATTTGGTTTTTATTCAGGACGGTGAGGCTGACAGATCAGGAGATGACTGCCACTGAAAAAGTTATTCTGTTATTCACAATTCCCAACAGGAGAGGCATACTATGTCAGGCAGAGCCACATGGTGAAGTGTCAGGGTCAGTCAGGAGGCAGACAGAGCAAGAGGAAAGCATTGGCCAGAACTTCTACTGTGATGTTTCACAGAAAAGAATGGGAAAGGCAGGGTAGGTGAGCTGAGCAAGTTTAGGATTAGAGTTTGAATAATTTTGTCAGGTTCTGGGTTATACAGTTGATCCCTAGTTATCTGGTATCTGGCCCTGGAGTAATTTAGGATGGGAGAATAGTGTCCTGACTGCAGAAGCCTGATAAGAGGAAGTAGATGGGGGTATGGACTTGAGATTGGTTGGTCTGCATATCCAAGGTGTGCTTGCAGGCAGTTAATTTTCTTGCTATCTCTAGGAAATAGTTAACCCTGAGTGGAAGCAGTCCCTCTCCAGGTCTGCAAGAGGCTTAAGAAATCAATGTACTATAAAATATAGAAAGTAAAAAACATAATTAATACATATGAGCAATTAGAAATTGAAATTTTAAAAATACCATTTAAAAGAGCATCCAAAAATGTGGAAGAGGGAAATCTGTCAAAAGATGTCTAAGTTCTGTAAGTAAAAATTACAACACATCATTGAAAGAAATTTAAGAAGACCGAAATAAAATAAATGGAGAGATTTACTTTGCTCATGGGGCAGAACACTCAATATTAAGATATCACATGTCAACTCTCACCAAATTCATTTATCAACAGATTGAACACAATTCTCATCAAAATCAGAGGCTTTTTTAAAGAAATTGACAAGCTGATTCTAAAATTCATATGGAAGTGCAAACGACCTTAAACAGACAGAACTTTTAATTAGAACAACTATGTAATACTACGTAATTTCAACTTAAAATAAAGTGACTGTAATTAAGACAGTAGTGGCAGTGTGGTAATAGCATCAAGATAAACAGATGGATGATCCAGAAAAGAGAGTCTAGAAACAGTTCTATTTATATATGGACAAAGATGCAAAGACAGTGCGTTGAAAAAAGGGGAGAACAATCAGAAATCTATCTGCAATATAAATACACACACACATATACGTATACGATAAGCTGTATATAAAAACTCAAAATGTACCATATACCTAAAGATAAAATCTAAAACTATAAAAGTGCTAGAAGAAAAGGAGAAAAAAAATCTTTGTGACGTTAGGTTAGGCAAAGATTTCTAACCTAAGACATCACAACCCCAAACTGTAAGAAATGGTAAATTGGACTCCTTCAAATTTTAAGTCACTTGCTCGAAAGACACTGTTAGAGAAAATGAAAAGACAAGCCACACACAGACACTATTTGTAAATCATATTTAATAGAAGACTTGTATCTAAAATGCATATTTTTAAAAACACTCAAAACTCAGTAAAGGGAAAGATTCTGGGAAGATGGTAGAGTAGGAAGCACCAGGAATCTGTCTCCCAACCTAGACAACAATTTCATTGGCATGGTCTGTTTGATGTGACTATTTTGTGACTCTAAAGTCTATTAAGGCTTGCAACTTTCAGAGTTCCAGAGGCTTGGATGATAATTTTGGATAAACTCAGTGCTTAGCAAAATAGCAGCTACACATCCTAGGCATGTGGTGGGCAGCTGTACAAATGTTCCTGGGGCAGCTTACACGCAGCTTGCAGAAAGTATGTCAGGCAAAAAAGAGCCCTGTCCTCCAAATATCAGAGAAATGAGCCCCTGTCCTTCAAATATCAAGATCTATGTGCTGATGGCTGATTGCTGCTTCTGATCACAGAAGTGCAGAGGCCAGAAGACAACTGGTTATTGCATCCACTATTATTACATCTCCCTCCATTGTTGTAAGCCTCTCCCCCACAAGTGACTTCCAGAGTATTTAAAGGACAGTCCCCTTTCCCCTCCCTGCCCACATTTCATTTTTCACTTTTCTCCTTTCAGGAGACAGACATTAAAGACTAAGACATTCAAAAACAGTTACATAAATGAGGAAAATTAGGACTGCAAATGCTCAAGGAAAGGCTCAGAAAAGACCTAAGATGACTGTAAATTTACACTTTAGGCTGATCCTCGACATAGAGAAAGTTACCAACAACAAAAAAACAAAAAGAAAAAAAGAAAGAAAAAGCAAACCCTGGGGAAGGAGAAAAACCTGATTTCCAGAATCACATTAGATCAAATGTTCAATGTTCAATTAAAAAAAAAAAAGTCACAAATATACAAATAAAGTATGCACCAAAGTAAAAAAATACACCAACAGAAACCCTCCCTGAAAAAGACCTGATGGCAGATATACTAGAAAACAATTTTAAAACAATGGTCTTAAAGATGCTCAAAGAACTAAAGGAAGATGTAGAGAAAGTCAAGAATGTGATGTGTGAATTAAATGGAAATATCAATGGAGAGAGAAAAAACCTAAAAAAAACCAAAAAGCAATTTGGGGGCTGAAAAGTACAATAAAATGAAAAATTCACTAGAGGGATTCAAAGGCAGATGTGAAAAGGCAGAAGAAAAATCAATGAACCTGAAGATAAGAAAATGCAAATTATTGAGTCTGAGGAACAGAGAGAAAAGATTGAAAAAAGAGAACAGAGCCGAAGGGACCTGTGGGATACCAACAAAAGAACCAACATACATATTGTGGGAGTCTCAGAAAGAGAAGAGAAAGGGACAGAGAGAATATTTGAAGAAATAATGGCTGAAAAATTCCCCAATTTGATGAAAGACATGAATATAAACATACAAGAAGCTCCACAAACTCCAGATAAGATAAACTCAGAGAACCATATCAAAACACATTTTAATAAAACTTTCAAAAGACAAAGAGAAAATTTTGAGAGCAGCATGAGAGAAGTAAGTTGTCACATACAGGGGAGCCACAATAAGATAATAAACAGATTTCTCATCACAAACTTTGGAAGCCAGAAGATAGTGAGCTAATATATTCAATGTGCTAAAAGAAAAAATTGTCAACTAAGGATCCTATATCGTGTGAGTATCCATCCAGAGTGAGGGAGAAATTAAGATAATCCCAGATAAACAAAAGTTGAGGGATTTATGACCACTAGAGCTGCCCTACAAGAAATGTTCAAGGGCGGGGTGCCTGGGTGGCTCAGTAAGTTAAGCATCTGACTCCAGTCCAGGTCATGATCTCATGGTTCATAAGTTTGAGTCCCTGCATCAGGCTCCATAATGACAGTGCAGGGCCTGCTGAGGAATCTATTTCTCTTTCTCTCTCTTTGCTCCTCCCCAACTCACGCTTTCTCTCTCAAAATAAATAAACTTTAAAAAAATGCTCAAGGGAGTCCCACAAGGTTAAATGAAAGGACACTAGGCAGTAATTTGAAGCTATACGAAGAAATAAAGATCTCAATAAAGGTAAATATATGAGTAATTATGAAAGCTTATATTATTCTAACAATAATAAGCAAATAACTTTGTAACTGGACTTTGTTTTCTATATGATTTAACAGATTGGTACATTCAAAGAAAAATTATTAGTGTAAAAGCTAGTATTAGTGTGCTACTGTAACTTTGGTTTATAACTCCAAATTTTGTTTACTATATAATTTAGGAGTAATACAATTTCAAGAATTATGAGTTTATGTTTTGGCGCGTACAATGTTTAAAGATGTAATTCTGTGACATTAGGGGCGCCTGGGTGGCTTAGTCGGTTAAGCGTCCGACTTTCGCTTAGGTCCTGATCTCGCGGATCGTGGGTTCGAGCCCCGCGTCGGGCTCTGTGCTGACTGCCAGCTCAGAGCCTGGAGCCTCTTTCGGTCTGTGACTCCCTCTCTCTCTGACCCTCCCCTGCTCACGCTGTCTCTCTCTCTCCTAGAAATAAATAAAACATTAAAAAAAAAAATTTTTTTTGTAATTCTGTGACAGTAACAATGAAAAACAGTAGGGACAGACCTATAAAGAAGCAGATTTTTTGTATGTTATTTAAGTTAAGCTGGTATAAATTCAAATTAGAGTGTTATAACTTTAGGGTGTTAAATGTAATGCCCATGATCATCTCAAGAAAAATAGCTACAGAATATACATAAACGTAAACAAGAAAGGAATTTTACTACAAAAAATCAACTACACACAAAATAGAACAGTAATTAAGGGACCAAAAAGCTATAAGGCATATGGAAAATAAATAGCACAGTAACAGAAGTCTTTCCTCATCAAAAATTACTTTAAATGTGAATGGATTAAACAAACCAAAGACTAAGACTGAAAGAATGAATAAAAACATGATCTGGGCGCGCCTGTGTTGCTCAGTCAGTTAATCAAATACTCTTGATTTGGGCTCAGGTGGGATTGAGCCCTGCATTGGGCTCCATGCTGAATGTTGAGCCTGCCTGGGATTCTTTCTCTCCCTCTGGCCCTCTCCCTACTCACACATACACACTCTCTCTCCCTCTCAAAATAAATAAATAAACATTTTAAAAAATGAGTTAGGGGCACCTGGGTGGCTCAGTCAGTTGAGCAGCCAACTCTTGATTTTGGCTTCGGTCATCATCTTACAGTTGTGGGATAGAGCCCTGTTGTCAAGCTTTGCACTGAAAGCATGGAGCCCGCTTGGGATTCTCTCTCGCGCGCGCTCTCTCTCTCTGCTCTTGCCCTTCTGTGTGTGTGTGTGTCTGCGCGCGCATGTGTGTGTGTCTCAAAATAAATAAACATTAAAAAAAATACATGACCCACCAAATGCTGTCTTATAAGAAACTCAAGATCCAGACACAAATGAGTTGAAAGTGAAAAAACAGAAAAAAGATATTCCACACAAACAGTAACCAAAAGACAACAGGTAGAGCTATACTAATATCAGACAAAATGGACTTTACATCAAAAGTGGTTACAAGAGACAAGGAAGGACTTTATATACGAATAAAAGATTCAACATAGCAAGAAATATCAATTATAAATAATTACACATTTAATTATAGGCAATCAAATATATGAAAAAAAACTGACAGAAATTGAAGGAAAAAATAGTTGGAGACTTTAATACACCATTCATGATAAGGGCTAGAGCAACCAGACTGAAAACAAATAAGGAAAGACACTTAACACAATAAACCAAGTAGATATATCAGACATACTCATGCTATGCAACAAAGACAGAATACACATTCTTTTCAACTGCACATGGGACATTTTCCAGGACTGACTATACGTTAAGCCACAAATCAAAGCATCAATAAATTTAAAAGGATAGGTATCTTACAAAGTGTCTTCTATGGACACAATGGGATGAAATTAGAAATCTACAACAAAAAGAAAACTGGAAAATTTGAAAAATTATGGAAATTAAACAATACACCTTTAAACAGCCAAGGGATGGGTGCCTGGGTGGCTCAGCTGGTTAAGTGTCCGACTTTGGCTTAGGTCATGATCTCACAGTTCCTGGGTTCAAGCTCCACATTGGGCTCTGTGCTGACAGCTCAGAGCCTGGAGCCTGCCTCCAATTCTGTGTCTGCTTCTCTCTTTGCTCCTCCCCCACTCATGCTCTCTTTCTCTCAAAAATAAACAAACATTAAAAAAAAATTTTTTAATAAACAACCAAGGAATCAAAGAAGAAATCACACATTATTTAGAAAAATAGAAACAAATGGAAGCAAACACATAGCATATTACAAAACTGATGGGACACGGAGAAAGCTGTACATATACGAAATCACTTGATATATGATGCATCAGTCAAGAATGGGTTGCTAGCTAATAGTATTAAGAAAACTACCGGCACCTGGGTGGCTCAGCTGGCTAAGCATCTGACTTCGGCTCAGGTCATGATCTCACAGTTTGTGGGCTGGAACCCCACGCTGGGCTCTGAGCTATCAGCACAGAGCCTGGAGCCTGCTTGGGATTCTGTGTCTCCCTCTCTCTCTGCCCCACCCCTGCTCATACTACCTCTCTCTCAAAAATTAAAAGAGGAGGAAGGAAGGAAGGAAGGAAGGAAGGAAGGAAGGAAGGAAGGAAGGAAGGAAGGAAGGAAGAAAAAGAAAACTGGCTTGCTACAAGGAGAAAAACACTTGAAATGAAAGTAGAATGCAAATGAATTAAAGACCTAAAAGTGCAGGGTAAAACTATAAAGCTAATATGGAAGAAAATGTAGAGAATATCCTAGTGATCTTGGGATAAGGAATGACTTCCTTGGGATAAGTCTTGGGATAAGTATGACCTAAATAGCACAAACAATAAAGTAAAAACTGATAAATTCTGAATTAAAATTCAGGCCTTTTGTTCAACAAAGAACACAACAGAAAAGTCAACAAATGGTTGAGAGACCAGGAGAAGACATTTGCCATATCTAAGTAAAGAATAATACCTAGAGAGTATACAAGGATTGGTGCAAATCAATGCTAGGAAGACAACAAAACCAACTTTTAAACACTTTTTTGGGGGTGGGGAGAGAGAGAGAAAGTGCACAAGGTGGGGGAGGGGCAGAGTAAGTGGTGACAGTAGGGAGTTGGGAAGTTATTTAAAGAGTCAGAAAAGTGGGGCGCCTGGGTGGCTTAGTCGGTTAAGAGTCCGACTTTCGCTTAGGTCATGGTCTCGCGGTTCGTGGGTTCGAGCCCCGCGTCGGGCTCTGTGCTGACTGCCAGCTTAGAGCCTGGAGCCTGTTTCAGTCTGTGACTCCCTCTCTCTCTGACCCTCCCCTGCTCACACTCTCTCTCTCTATCTCCCCTAGAAATAAAAAAAAAAAATTTTTTAAATTAAAAAAAAAAAAAGTCAGAAAAGTAAAATATGTGGATAATTTGGGATTCTACTCTGCCATCAGAGTCGCAGTGAAATGGATGTGCACACAGCAACAGGAAGAGATCCTGAGTTAATGTTGAGAAACAGAACAAGATCTGCCACATAATCCTACTGAGGCAACTGAACTTCACACATGACAGTGCTATATATTTATAAGGGTATACACACATCCAAAGACAAATAGCAACACTTAACACTTGCCTATAGGGACTGAGGATGAGGTGGACATAGGTGTGAAAATTCAGGCTTGAAAACTTCTGAATTTCAATTTCCTGAAAATGACGAGTCATCACTGAGTAGGATTAACTCAACTCTCTACATCTGAGGTCCATGGAAAGAAAAAAGTGTAATTGTAAAACCTGTGTAAAGCCTTGTGTGCTGAAAGGATCAAATCCAATTGTGTATGCAACGTGTGTGATAGCACTCCATGAGCTTGTAAAGTGTTACTCACATAGACGTTACTGCCAGATATGAGAAGGGCTGTATGACTTCCTCTATATGACAGAACTGAGGTTCAGAGAGGTTGAGTGGCCGGCCCAAGGATACCTACCTCATCGGAGGCAGAACTAAAGGAGGCATCCTTATACTGCTCTTCCTCTCACATCACATTTACAATTCACTTGCAAGGCAAGGCAGCTCAGCTGACTTCACAACACCCCTGAAACCGGACTGCTTCTGATCATACTAGTGCTGCTTCCACTTTTTTTTTTTTTTTGAAGTTTATTTATTTAGAGAAAGTGAACATGGGGAGGACAGAAGGAGAGGGAGAGAAAGAATTCCAGGCAGGCTCTGCATTACCAGTGCAGAAGCCGATGTGGGGCTTGAACTCATGAACCATGAGATCATGACCTGAGCCGACGCCCAAAGCTTAATCTAGTGAGCCACTCGGGTGCCCCTGTTGCTACTCTTTATAAAGTCACCAGCACCTTTTACCTGAACTACTCAACAGCTTCCCGACTAGGCCCGCTGCTTCTACTGTTCCCCCTCTGCAGCCAGAATCATCTTCTAAAAAGTCTACCTGCTCTTACTTCCTTGCTTTCAACCCTCCAGGGGCTTCCGGTGAAAACCATCACAATGGCAAATAGAGTCCTACACTATCTGGCCCCTGCTTATCCCGCCAACCAGTTTCTGCTATGTTTCTAGCCTCTACCCTTGCTCACTACCTTCCAGCCACACTGGCCTCCTTGTTTTTCCTTGTAGAAGCCCAGCATGTTCTTTTCTTTACATTCCCTCTTCCCTCTGCCTAGAATGCTCCTTCTTCCCATATTCACACTGCTAGAGTCCTCTCTTCACTCACATGTCATTCATTTAAATGTCACTTGTCTTCTCTGAAATTCTTTCTAAATATACTGGCATTCTCTTCCCTCCCATCTTCCTTTATTTTCCTTCCTGGCACTTATTACCTGACATTGTTATTTACTTATTTGTCGACTTATTTGAATGTCTATCTCCTCCACCGGTACACAAGCTCTTCCACCACCTTAGTTAGCCCTGTACCCGCAGTGTCCAGACAGTCCTCAGCACATAGAAGACACATGGAAGTATTTCTTGAGCGCAACAATTAAACAAACTCCGATCTGACCACCTAGCTCATGTTCTTTCCATCACATCATGCTGCTTCCTGGGGAAAAAGGTAAATGTGTATACAACTTGTCACTTCTGCCCTAACATATTAAAATGTCATGTCTCATATGCTATTTTCAGCCATACCACACCTGGCATGTAGTAAATGCTGGGTAAATATGATGAAATTAAAGTGTGAAAAGCAACGATAAAAAGATAAGAAAAAAGAAAAGGGAATTGGTGGTAAGGAGAAACTCTAATTCAGGGGCGCCTGGGTGGCCCAGTTTGTTAAGCGTCTGAGTTCGGCTTGGGTCACGATCTCGTGGGTTTGTGAATTCAAGTCTTATGCCAGGCTCCGTGCTGACAGCTCAGAGCCTAGAGTGTGCTTTGAATGCTGTGTCTCCCTCTCTCTCTGCCCCTCCCCTGATCACAATCTGTGTCTCTCTCTCTCAAAAATAAATAAAAAACATTTTTAAAAAATAATGTGTATTCTGTGGTACCACAGACCACTCCGGGGTCAATCCATCTTATATTTCCTATGTGCCTACCTGCCCAAGTTAGGAGTTCTGAAAGAGATAAAAATTAACCAAATGTAAGTAAGGGCTTCAAGGAGCTAAAATTGACGTAACTATCAAAATACAAGTGTTAATATATACTTATTAAAGAGATATAACTAAAGAGCTATAGGATTTCATGGTGAGAATTACTTCTAGTTGTGGAAACTAACAGAAGAATCTACAAAAAGAGGTTGCAGTTAAAATGGTTAAACTAAATATTGATAGACCAGTAGCGGATGGATGATAGCCTATGAACTCTTGAAAGACAAGAACCATATTTTTCTCATCTCGGTGTTCTTAATGCCTCCCACAATGTCTAGACCCTAACGACATTCATTAAATCTTTAACAAACTTGGGAGGAACAAGGCATTCCATGCAGAAGGAAGAGCATCGATCAGTTATACAGAAGAGAATGCAGGACATAGTGAGCAAAAATAGAGTGAGGACTGACTAATAAAAAGGATTTGTGAAAGGGAATGGCAAGAACCCAAGTGGGAAGAGTAAGTTAGGACCAGCCACGAAATACTATGAATGACAGAGTAAGAGGATTATGCTTTATTATGCAAGCCAGGAAGAGACCATTGAAAATTTTTACACAGGAGAAGGTGATCTGAAGAGTCTAGCAGGAACCCTCTGCTTGAAAAAATAAATCAATCTGTAACCAATCCATCTATCTCATTTCAAATTCTACCACTAGAAATTATTTTCTTTTAAAGCATAACCTCTCGGGGCGCCTGGGTGGCTTAGTCGGTTAAGCGTCCGACTTTCGCTTAGGTCATGATCTCGCGGTTCGTGGGTTCGAGCCCCGCGTCGGGCTCTGTGCTGATTGCCAGCTCAGAGCCTGGAGCCTGTTTCAGTCTGTGACTCCCTCTCTCTCTGACCCTCCCCTGCTCACGCTGTCTCTCTCTCTCTCCTAGGAATAAATAAAACATTAAAATAAATAAATAAATAAAGCATAACCTCTCTAGGAATCTTCTTAATATCTAGTTCTCTGAGAGGTAATAAAAAAGGCTGTTGTCGTTCATTTATACTTTAGTGTAAACTGGATGATCAATTCACCTTCTCCTGGCTAGAGTTAAGTACACAGAGCCGCTGGGGAAGTAAGAATTTTGACTGTAGATGGGCGTCTAACTTTTTGACTCTGATATACCACCTTGGAAAGACAGAGTTTGCAGGGCAAAAACAAACAAACAAAAAACGTTAGCTAATTAATATCTTTGTTTAAGAGTCAATTCTGCCTTTCCCAAAAGCAGACCTTAGTAAGGATAAGTAAAAGATATTACATCTCCTATGGTAGGGAGTATTCAACTGATGACTCAGAAGGTAAGAAATAAGGAGAAATATGATCAATTAAACATGTTTGAGGGAAAGAAAAATGTTTTGTGAACTTTAGACACTACATACTAAGTTCTTTGAGTTTTCCTCAAAAGTGGCAAGTAAAGACTTCCCCTAAATCACATTCAACCACTCCATGAGCTGTAACGGGCAATCAATAATCCAAGGAATATGATGGTGCAAGAAAAAAAAAATTTAAAGGTTGAAAATCCACCCAAATGATACTATGCACCAAAAATGATAATCAGGATAACCATGTGATAACCCTGGTAATTCCATCCAGAATTAATGGAAATCAGGCATTTCATTTAGATGTTTTTCTGCTTTCTAAAATTCCTATCCTCACTCTAGGCCAGAGAGGGCTCATTTTACTGGCGAATTAGGCGGCGGGGCGCAAGGAAAACACTGAATCGTGTGGCCTCAGACGTCCACCTAAGGACCCCCAAGTTCCCTACGTGAAGGGGATGGGATGCGGGCACTCACCGCTTGTCAATGGCGTCGATGTTTGAATGGAGGAGCCACAGTTCCTCCGTGTTGTCCTGCCGAGAAGACAGGATCAGATGGTGACCAGTCAGACACAAGGTCCCTTCGACGGCGGGATAGAAAGGCCGGTGCAGCACCACATTGTCCATCCGCGGGGTCTTAATCAGCTCCGCAAACTCCATGTTGCCCCGCGGCCGGAGCCACGGGACGGCCGAGACCAGGAGGTCCGGGGTAGTTACACCGCCGCAGGGCTGGGGACGACACAGACCCAGCTCTGGGCAGGCCGGAGGGGCGGGGACAGGGCGGGGAGGCCAGGCCCCGCCCCAGGCTAGGGTGGGCGCGGCGAGGCCTGTGGCCACCGTCACTGGCCGCGGGAAGACAGGGGCTGGGGCTGGGGCTGGGCCAGGCCCGGGCGTCTCTCTCGCACTCCCGGCGCCCCAGGCCCAGGTCTCGGGCCTAGAGAACGCTCCGCGACAGGCCCAGCAAGCTGCTGCCGCCACCTGGGGACCCGGCTTCAGGTGGTCAGGCTGAAGGGACAAGGAGGAGGCCGCTTTAGGGTCAGTTTCCGAGACCAAGCGGCTTGGGACTCCTGGCGGAAGTAGCTGCTCGAAGCCGGAGTCTAGGGCAACTCCGGGCGGAAGCGGCGGAGCTCGAAACTCGGAAGGCTGGGAAGTCAGAGCCGGAAGTCGGTGCCCTCCGCAAGTCCGAAGAGAATGCTTCCGGAAACGCAGACAGACGCGAAGGTTTGCGTTCCTACCAGGAGAAAGCACTTTGCCTTCGTGCCCACCGCCGTACCTCCCACCCCTTCCAAATTCTCCTTATCAGAAAAGGCCAGGGAGGAAGGGACAACGAGAAGAGGTCCTTGCCTGCTTCCCCGCTCTTGAGTAGTAATCCTTGCAAGGGCTCTTCACAACTTGAGGCTGCTGTAAATTGTGAGGATTTTCGTCCATTCTCCGTCAGATGGCAAGTGTGTGATCGAATCAGTGATTGTGACGGTAGAGAAACCGCAGGTGTAAGGGAGGAACCCAGGGCAGGCACCGCAGACTCCCAGAGAGCGCCGCGCCAAGGTTCTGTGACCTTGAACAAGAGTAAGGGAAAACGGGCGCCTGGGTGGCTTAGTCGGTTAAGTGTCTGACTTCAGCTCAGGTCATGATCTCACGGTTTGTGGGTTGAAGCCCCGCGTCGGGCTCTGTGCTGACAGCTCAGAGCCTGAAGCCTGTCTTTGGATTCTTTGTCTCCCTCTCTCTCTCTGACCCTCCCCTGCCCACACTGTCTCTTTCTCTCTCTCTCTCCCCTAGAAATAAATAAAAACATTTTTAAAAAATTAAAAAAAAAAAAAAAGAGTAAGGGAAAGCATGCCAACACCTATGAGAGGGACCTAGGTAGAAATAACAGACTGCATAAAAGAGGAAAAGACTCATCCTATTCTGTGAGGAAGTTCAAATGACTTGCTAAATCAATCTGTAGAGGAGACTGGACTTCAATCTAGATCGATGAAATCAAGGTACTGGGGCGGGGGAAGGATTGATCACCACCTCACAGCCACTCCATCAAATACAGTGCCACTGAACTGCTCTCAGATCCCTAAATTATGCCAGAAATTTACTCAAATAAATTCTCCTTGCCTAGTGCCCCTTTCTTTAAACTATTTTCATCCCTTCATTCATCTTTGAAATCCTCACTATCTAGTACCTAAGGGCAACGAGTAGGCTAAAGTCTCACAGCAATCAAAGTAAAAGTTAATTGCCTAAAATCTCACCTGATATAAATAAATAAATAAATAAATAAATAAATAAAATCTCACCCTATCACCCAGCAGTGTACCTGCTATGTCCTTGCCCTTCCTAAAATGTTGCCTTATTAAAACAAAACGCTTTAAAAGATTGTTACAGCTGAGAGTCCAGCTTTGTCTGCAAAATAAAAAAGGGAACCAACAGAAAAGGGAAAATAAGGTTTATAAAGCTATTTTTTGAATTGGAATTTTTGTTGTCCTTCCACTTTGTGATTCATTATAACAATTCAGAATTTACTTCCAGAATGAGGAATCAGGGAAAGTTTTATGGAGAAGGTATCATTTGAAACAATGACCTTGAAGGATGAGTAAGATTTACGCTCTGAATGGAATGTTGCCAAAATGTCTGTCTTGTCTTAATTTAATGATGTGTGCTTGAGGTAGGGAAACATTCTTCAAAAGTTCTGTGGCCTTTTCTTTTAATTGAACTGAAAAAAAAAAAAAGCCTATAAAAAAACCATTGTGTCATTACATTTTTAAATGTTTAATATTCCATAGAGGCATAAACTCTTTTTGCCAACGAGAGAAAATTGTCAGTATCATGCTGGATTGCTATAACGAAATGTCAGAAACTATTAAGAAATTTTACCTACTCTGGGTTGAAACTCAAAGCACAGAAAGCCCCTGAGATTTGCAGAAAACAAATACTCAATAGCAAAGTACACTGTGGATATGGAGTGCAATATGTGAACTTAGTAAGTACGTGAACAGTAGATGGCAGTAGAACTCAGCAGTAACTGGCTAGGCTCCCATTCTATTACATTAATTCAAGGAAGCTGTAGGCAAAGCAAATTTATTATCCAAATTGACAGGTTGTAAGGGTCTCAGGTGATTCTGATAAACAAAAGACGATGATGGCATTTATAATGCTTGTAAAACACTCAACACCTTATAGATGTTAGTACTTTTATTACTATTTTATGAGATAATAAATGGCATTAATGTGTAATCCTATTGTTCTATCAGATAGTCACCCAGTATATATTAAATGCCTACCCAGTCATCAGCACTTGCCGTCAAAAAGTAGTAGCTAATTTGGGAAGGCCAACACACCCTACACAACTAATGAACAAAAGCTAAGAGAGTAAGTACGAAATTTTGAAGTACAGGTTTACTTTCCCAGCTCTGTGTTTCTCTATCTTTTTCTTTTAATTTTTAAAAATGTTTTATTTATTTCTGAGAGAGAGAGAAACAGTGTGAGCAGGGGAGGGTCAGAGAGAGGGAGACACAGAATCCAAAACAGGCTCCAAGCTCTCAGCTAGCTGTCCAGCAGAGAGCCCAATGCGAGGCTCAAACCCACGAACTGTGAGTGAGATCATGACCTCAGCCAAAGTCAGACACTTAATCAACAGAGCCACCCAGGTGTCCCTCCCAGCTCTGTGTTTCTCTACGAGGCCCTGAGTAGTTCGTAGGAATTGGGAGTTTGAAAGTAGTTTGAAGAAAGCAGATCAACAATTTCCAAAAGTAGCAGGAGCATTTAAGATGGAGAAGACACTGCCTTTATGTGCCATTGATGAACACTTATTCTCCATGTGCTTGACTGTAGTAGGCAGCTGACTCAAACTTGATAACCTCATGCCTATCTTCCTTGTGTTCTCTCTCCCTTCATGCCCTCGGCAAGTCAATCACCAAACTGTAGCTCTTCTAATAACTCTTGAAATCCCCCACTTCTCTCCATCCCCAAGGCTGATGCCACCATCATCTCTCACCATACTTAAGGAGAAAACCTCTCGGTTGGTCTCATTTTTCCAATAGGTTTTCCCTCAAGACTATTTTTCCATTTGGCAGCTAATACCCTCCTTATGTTCTAAATTTCTTTTTTCTTTTCTTGTAAATCCTTTTACGATCTAGCCCCTTAGGGCGGTGATCAGCACCACAGATCTCATTGCTCCTACGCTCTCTCTCTACCTGGCACAACAGCTCCTAAACCCCATTCTCAGCAGTTGGCGCACCAGCTATCCTTAAATAGCTCACAGTTTTCTCTTGAGATTTTGCACCCAGTTAGAACCTTGCTCCCGTGTGGAAGTGTAGGACAGGGACCAGCATCATTAGCATTCCCTGGGAACTTTGTTAGAAACATTTCGCTCCAGGGGCACCTGGTTGTTCAGTCCATTAAACGTCCGATTCTTGATTTCAGCTCAGGTCATGATCCCATTGTTTTATGAGTTTGAGCCCCATGTCAGGATCTGTGCTGACGGGGCCTACTTGGGATTCTCTGTCTCCCTCTCTCTCTCTCTGCCCCTTCCCCACTCATACTCTCTCTGTGTCTCTCTCAAAAACAAACAAACAAGCAAAAAACAGGAATGTTTCACTCCAGAGCCACTGAATCAGAATCTGGACTTAAACAAGATTCCTAGATGCTTTTCATGAGCATCAAAGTCTGCGAAAGCACTGATTTAAAGAATCTGGGTGTTCTTTCTGCCTGGTATGCATTCACCTCACCCCTAATACCTTGTACCTTGACCTGATAATTCCTGTCATCTTTCAGATCTCCTCTCAGCTGTCACTGCCTTCAGGAAGCCTCTCCTGATTCCACACCTGCCAAAGCCCCCAAAACTATGGGCTCCACATTATATAGGCTCCACAGCACTACGTAATAATAACAATAGTTCATACTGATGAGTGTTTTCTCTGTGTTCCAGACATTGTGCTAAATGCTTTGCATGTACTGCCTCATGTAGTCCTTGTACAGTTCTCTGAGATTAGTTTGTATTCTCCTTTTACCAATGAAAAAACTGAGGCACAGAGATCTGAATAAGTTTTCCCAGGTGAGATAGAAATAAGTGGCAGAAGGAGTTAGACCCAAGCAGCTGGGTTCAGACTCTGTGCTCTTCACCACCATGCTCCATTGGCACCCATGAGACCTGAGCCCACCATGGGCTTTCCCTGATTTCACCTCTTAATAAACTGTATTGAGGGCCACCTGGGTGGCTCAGTTGGTTGAGTATCTGACTCTTGATTTTGGGTCAGGTCATGATCTCATT
This sequence comes from Proteles cristata cristata, assembly GCA_017311185.1. Lineage (NCBI taxonomy): Eukaryota > Metazoa > Chordata > Mammalia > Carnivora > Hyaenidae > Proteles > Proteles cristata. The sequence goes on from JAESUZ010005557.1 coordinate 778,914, forward strand.
GTGAGATCAAGCCCCCACATCATGCTCTGCATTGATAGCACAGAGTCTGCTTGGGATTCTCTCCCTCTCTCTCTGCCTCTCCCCTGCTCTTGTTCTCTCTCTCCCAAAATAAATAAACATTAAAAAAAAATAAATATGGGCACCCTAGTGGTTCAGTGGGTTAAGCATCCAAGCTCTTGATTTTGGCTGAGGTCATCATCTCACGGCTATGGGTTCAAGCCTGGCATCATACTCTGTGCTGATAGAGTGGAGCATGCTTGGAATTCTCTCTCTCTCTCCTTTTCTGTTTGCCCCTTCTTCCCCTACTCTCTCTCAAATAAATAAATAAACCTAAAAATAAATAAATTAAAAGTATTGAAATAGATTCCTTATGTGTCCATAACAACTCCTGGAAGGCAAGGACCATTTCTTGATTGTAGTATGCCCAGAACCAGCTTAGTGCCTATACGTAAAAGCCATTCAATGTATATTTATTGAATAGATACTTTGTATTTTACTGAATGTATTTCACCCTGGCCTCTCCTCCCAAATCTTACTGATTTTAGATATTATTGCAGATGTTTATAGCAGTGTTCTGATAAGAATAGGAAGAAGGTAGTATATTATTCCCACCTTGCAGATGAGGTAATTTTTAAAAATTTTCTAATGTTTATTTCTGAGAAAGAGACACACACAGCATGAGCAGGGGAGGTGCAGAGAAAGAGGGAGACACAGAATCCGAAGTAGGCTCCAGGCTCAGAGCTGTCAGCACCGAGCCTGATCCAGGGCTCGAACCCACAAACCATGAGATCATGACCTGAGCCAAAGTCGGACAATTAACCAACTGAGCCACTCAGGTGCCCCATAGATGAGGTAATTAAAAGCAGATGAATAACTTGTCAGTGATGATGCTAATTTCTTAGGTTTTTTGAAATTGCAATTCACATTATATTTTCAAATACATTATCACATATGCTTCTCTCAATGACCTGGTGAAGTAGGTAGGAGCGGTATTGTTCCGGGCTCAGAGAGGGAGAACTGAGGCTCAAGTGATGGCGACGTCCTTTAAATGGCAAAACCAAGCAGAAAGGCAGAGACCCAAAGGCCACACTTATGAGTCCAAAACTCAAGCCCTTACCATCACACTAATTTAAATTAGACTTACTATTGAGATCCTGAACTGTGGGTGTTGGGAGAAGACAGCCACTACTAAGTCAGCAAAGGAGGGTAAAGTTTCATGACACACCCACAACAAAAGGAGAGCTCTGAGGACAGTGGTATGATCAATGGGCCTATATTCAGATACATTCTAATAGCCACATTCCTTATGTCTGTTCACTGAGCCACTTTAGTTTTTGAAACCAATCAGAACAGCAACCCAGCATCTTAGAAGGTGACACACTGGACAGTTGAGGGACTGTTGCTATTGCACGTAAAATAAATCAGCCCAAGCCTAGTTGCTTAAAACAACATCCAGCAGTTGGTAGCTAGAGCTGGAGTAGTAGGAGGGGGAGAGGCTGAAGCATCTGGGGGCTGCCCAGGCACCTTTCTCTGCAGTCTCAGGGGCTTGCATATGGTTTTCTTGGGAATTAGTTTGGTATTCCTCCTAGTAAGGTGGCCACAGGGCAGTTGGGGTGCATACAAAGCAGCTGGAGGTGTCAAGAGTGAATATTCCCAAGGGCAAAGCAGAAGTTGCATCAACTTTTATGACCTAGACTCTGATGTCACATAAGGTCACTTCCACTGCACTGTCTTGATTTTAAACAGCGTAAAACACCACCCAGTTTCAATGTGAGAGGACATAGACCCTCATCTCCCAACAGGAGCAATGTCAAATGAATGCATGCCACAGGGATGCAGTTGATAGTGGGAAACACATATGTATGAACTCAACCACCCCTGCACACGCTGGCAGCTGCAAAGAGGAATAAAGAGAATATTCAGAAAGTCAACACACTCTTTTTGGCAAAGTGCTTCTCTGCTCATAGCCATAATGAAATGAACTAAGACTATGCAATTACATCTAATTGGATATAATTAAAATAAAGAGTCACATCTAAAAGAAAGGCATAATTAAGAAGTAGGAAAATTTACTAGGTGGGAATGTCAACAATGCTAATTCAGTGATTACTGTTGGAGTTTATTTTATTGTCACTGAACCTAAGTTGGGGTCAGTATCCAATAAAGCAGGGAAGCAACTTCAGTCTGCCCTCGACTCTTTTAGTGACAGCTACGTTGCTGCCCATTTTTTTGTTCCCCACGTTATTTATAGGACACTTTACGTATAATTTTAAATGTGACATATAGTTTTGTTTTCGATCTTTTAATTTGTTCAATAGACTATGACGACTGTTCCAATTTCCCTCCCCACATCCTCCCTGACTGTGCTGCCTTTGGCTTTCCTCCACCATCCTTTCCTTTCCCATCCTATTCTGCTCTTCTCACACCATCGTTTTTCCTCAGAGATGACCACCCAAAGAGGACAGATCCACAAATGTCATGCCACATCTGATGAAATAATTACAAAAGGAAAAGCATATCTTTATAGTGGAGAGATCTGGTGATCATCACTGTAACCAAGGGATCAACAATGCAACATCCAATCACCCTGAGCCGCCTGCTGTGAGACAGTAACGGCACACAGCGCAACCGGGGACATGCCCTAGCCAGCAGGCTTACCTCGAATCTAAGCATGAGGAAACCATCAGACACATCTACAGACTGGGACATTCTACAGGGCAGTTGGCTTGGACACCCCCGCCCCCCAACCAAAAATTCAGAGTCATAGAAAACCAACACAAAAGCAAAAGGCAAGAGGACCATTCCAGGTTCAAAGGAGGTAAAGAAAGGGATGTAATAACAAAGTGCAAGGCAAGAAACTTCATTCAATGCCCGACCAGAAAAAAAAAACCTACGAAAGATATTTGGGGGCAAGTGTGAACATGGATTGTATGCTAGATGATATTATTGAGTTAATGTTGATTTTTTACAGATGGCATAATAATAATGTGGTTGTATGGGAGGAAATTATCTTTTTTCCCAAGATACATGCTGAAATATTTAAAGATGAAGTGTCCCAATGTCTGCAGCTTTCAAATGTTTCAGAAAAATATATATTGATTATATACGCACACATAGAATACACATGTACATAGAGATATGTGCACACACACATAGATGAAAATGTGGCAAATTTTTGATAACTGGTTAATTTGAGTGAAGGATTTAAGGATATTTTGTGTACCTATCTTCCAACTTTTCCATATTCGGACATTTTTCAAAATTAAGATTGAAAGAATCAAAGAAGACATGCTATAATATAATGGTCATTAATGCAAGTTCTGGCAGCTAAATGCAATAGCAGACCCAGAGCTGTGGTTTAGCATTGTATCTGGTCTGGAATGGCCTGGAGTGGTGATTCAATTTTAATACAGCCCTGACAGAGAAGTGTAATTGAAGACCGTTCTGAGAAAGTTTGGATTCCAAAAGATCATCAAAGACCACTGAACAGCTGGGCACTAGTCACTCCTGCCGTGAACTTCATTGTTTTATTGTAAGGAGTTACTGGTAGGAGTTCAAATATGAGTTGTTACATTGTACATTCAAACTTTAAAGTCCACACAATGTAAACTTATACCAGCCAGAAGTTCTCTACACTGAAATCTGCAAATCCTGAAATTCCACCTTCTGACCACGGTTTCCTTTTCCCAACCTTCTTTTACACTTAGCCTGCCCTGCTCAGGTAGACTTTGAGTCCCTGCTAGCCTTCTTAAACTCACTTCCTTCCCTGCACAGGCCCCATGCACTGGTCAGTAGCTTCTGCGACCCTCTAGCATTCACTCTCACCTGTATAAAGGCAGGGACTGGGTTCCACTGGTCTTTGTAGCCCCAGAGTTGAGCACAGTGGCTGGTACATAATAAATACTTGATAAATACATGTGAATGAAATGGAATTATCTAATCCAACCCTCTCATTTTACAGGAGGAAACCAAGGTTCAGAGATGTAAAACAACGTGCCTAAAATGAAACAGCTGGTGAGTGGGAGACTAGGAAGGAAACCCATTTCCTTGGAACTTTCTTTTTTGTGTGTTTATTTATTTTGAGAGAGAGAGAGAGAGAGAACAAGTGGGGAAGGGGCAGAGAGAGAGGGAGAGAGAATCTCAAGCAGGCTCTGCACTACCTGCGCAGAGCCCTATGCAGGGCTCGAACTCACAAAACTGCAAGATCATGACCTGAGCCGAAACCAAGAGTGAGAAGCTTAACCTAATGAGCCACCCTTGGATACTCTCCCCATCTTAAGATCTTTGACTTGATTACTGTTGGTTTACAAATTGGTCCCCATATGTGGAGGGCAAGGAGAGACCAAAGAAAGAGGCAGACCATTCCAGATTGGTAGATGACAGGTGCAATAAACAAGGGAAATTCACACAGGACTTGTCTCAGGCAGCTGCAAGACCCGTGGGTCTCCATACTCGCCCACCAGAAACCTAAAAGTTTAAACAGAGCTTTAACTGGGTTCGGTCACATATACTATCCAGATGGTCTAAAAAACACTTTGCTCTCTCAGGGCTGCATTCTTGAAAACACCATTATGGAAATGGTGGCAGAATATATATTCCAAGCACATGGGAGGGGGTGAGGGGCTGGGTCCAGCTGGTGGGTCACATCTTCTCAATGGCTGCCTCTAATAATCACATCTGACAAGTCTCTATTGCCATATAAGGTAACATTCACAGGTTCCAAGGATTAGAACCTGGATATGCGGGGCCGTCATTCACATACATTATTTCTAAATCCTCAAAACAATACTGCAAGGTGGTTAGTGTTATTCCCATTTTTCAGATGAGGGAACAGTCAGTTTTTAAAATGACTTGTTGCAAACTACACAGCTGGTAGAGTCGTCAGGGTCTGTGCCCAAGACTGTCTGGTTTTAAGACCTGTGTTTCTTGCTTGGCATTAGATTGAACTCTAATACCTGCCAAAGGAATCCTACTCGTCACAGCTTGTCCGCCTTTTTAGATGTCTAAGGCAGCCATTAAAATGTCCCAACATGATGCCATTCTCAGTCTCTTTCCCAAATACAGGTGAGAAGTCCAGCTCCTGAATTTGAGCAGGTTATTGGAAGATAGGGTATAGACAGAGTTAAGTCAGGTCCTTGCCAAATTCTTGGAACATCTGAGAAGACATAGATGATTGCCAAACAGCCCTCTGGGCTGATTCTTGAGACAGGAGCAGCTACTTACATTCAGAGGCTTCATTGTAGTTCTGCACAATATAAGTAAAAAAGATCATTTGGCAAAAGCATCTAGGCTAGGTCTCAAAGACAGCCTTAAAAAGGCGTATCCAGGATGTGTTAACCTTATTGTGGTCATCATTTCACAATATATACTTACTTGCATCAAGTCATCACACTGTACACCTTAAACTTACATATGTTACATGTCATCAATAACTCAGTATATCTGGGGGGGGAGGAACCCAACTACCTATTAGATTATGTCTCTGAGGTTGTTATGATTCTGTGGTGCTCAGTCAAGTGCAAAAACAGGACCTGGAGTGGAGTGAAGGAAAAGAGCTGTTGTAATAGTGACTATAAAAACTATCAGGAACATATAGTTATTGAAATGTCTGTAAGTTACCACTATGGAAACACAATGACAAATGCTCTATGAAGGCCAGCAAGGTAGAGATAAGTAAACAGGGGAATCTTCTGAGTTGAGAGTCAGAAGATAAGAAGGGGGATATCTAGCCTTTACTGCAGGGGAAAAAAAAGTAAAAATAGAATATTAGACCTTCTATCACATAGATATAACTTAATTACAATATCCAGTTTATAATAAAATATAGTGCCCTCAAAAAGGAGAGTAAACTTTTCTATTCTAATCAAAGTGAAGGAAGGAATTCCAAGTTGATATTTTAACCTTTAAACAGAAGATAGTCTTCACTTAGTGTTCTCTCATTTCTAAAAAGGTTGGGGCACCTGGGTGGCTCAGTCAGTTAAGACTCCCATTTTGGCTCAGGTCGTGACCTCACGTTTGTGGGTTTGAGCACTGTGCTGACAGCTCAGAGCCTGGAGCCTGCTTAGGATTCTTTATCTCTCTGCCCCTCCCTGTTGCAGATGAAATGACACAAAGGACAAGACACACACAAAAGACAGACACAGACACAACTCCGGCCGGAGGAACAGTTCTAGCAAGCCCCTCTTGCGGTTTATTTTATACCCCGGTAACTGGATACAAACTGAAATCTACAAGATGCATTCCTTTACCAATTAAGAGCAAGTAGCCAAACACATTTCAAGGACAGGGGGGAGCAAAGGGAGGAAGCGACCACAACATGTTTCCTAAGAGGCCTGCTCACATTCCAGCCTTCTCCTTATTTCTAAGGAGGGCATGTTCCCTCGTTTGCAAGCGGACCATTAAACTTGGATACTGTGTGCAGGCCTCCTGGCAGAGCATCCTGTTTGCAGGAATGCCTTGCCCAGGCAGGGAGCCCCGTGTGCAGGCACATCCCCGAGTCCCTAACCACGCTTTCTTGTGGTCACTGTCAGGCTCCCACATCTCCCCCTTTTTTCTGAGAAGCGGTAGCAAACTGTAAAGTGGCAACAACGTGTTGTCTATCTTTTTTCAGTTGTTGCCTTCTTTGCCAGCACCGGAAGACTAAAATAATAACACAGCATAAAAGTATTATGAGTAAAGTATTCACGAGAACAGTTCCAATTAGGGCAGACACATGTCCAAGAGGGTTCAAATTATTCATCCCTTTCTGGAAATCCCTTAACAGATCGGACCCAGTAATGTCAGGTAGTGTTTTGCTAAACGTAGACAAAATTTGCTGCTCTGACTCCATAATTTCCTTAGTTAGGTTTTGATACCCTGTTAATGACCATTTCACCTTTTCTCAACCTTCGCTCATGTTAAAAGGCACAGATGTTATACATCATTGAGAGGAGTTCCAATCACATTTCAATACACCTTTTGTGGATAAGAAAATTAATTGATCCCCAAGCCATGAAACAGTATGTTGAAGACTGAGTACATCAGTTGCAAGTTGTGCATCCAGATCTCGTTGTTGTTGCCATAAGCAATGAGAGTCTTTATGCCACTCCCGTACAACAAAGTCTGCTGTTTAGAATCCTTGATGCAAAGCAAGTCCAGCCACGGCAGCGGTTGCAGTAACTGCAGCCACTGCAAGAACGGAAGCTGTGATTATTCCAAGCTTGCGTCGGGACCGGTGAAGCAAAGTTTGTATAGCAGTCACCAAATGAGATACAGCAAAAGAGTCCGACCAAGGTCTTGTCACATTTACAGGCAACCACATTTCGGTACGAGTTTTAACAATCACCAATGAAAAATCAGAGTTATTGATTTGTGTTTCAAAACTTTTCCACCATAACTGACTTACACATTGTGTTAAATTACAATGATTACATGATATAGATCCCTCTGTAGCATTCCAAGTCCACTTCCATACAGCAATGCAAAGGGGTATTTTTAGACAAGCCGTAGCAGAATAGGATTTATTAACATGCAAGTTAACATGAAAGGGACCTGAACTGTCAGTCTTATCCAAAGTATAGTTTCCTGACCATATAGTGAGATTCCCTGAAACTGCCCATAATTTCCAAATATTCCCTTGAAAGTGGGGATACCCTAACAATTGCAATTTAGGAGGACGAGTGCAAACTGTTGCCATTTTACGGTTTCATTACCGTTACCCATTAAAGTACCATTCATTCGATACCATTTGAAAGTTTTGTTAGACCATTTTTCCAAAATTTAACCATGATTAGGGCTCCAATATAATAACAAATTCAGAATAATTCATGACCTTACAAGGCCGATGATCTCGGCATCTTTCCCATTCCAAAGATTCTAGAGAAGGAATAAAAAAAATTAGAAGGGCATAATGGTATAAAGGTATCAGGATGGTGACTCATCGGTGTCGTAGTGGTGTTGAATCCCCTGGTGGAAACAAGTACAGTAAAGACAGCAGGATGATAATTATTATATGTTACTCCCCAGGTATTATAAGAGTAATGATTATGCTTTCTTGTAGAGAGGCAAAAGGGATGTCCTCCGATGCACAAGGGGAGACCCTCCACTGCAACAGTATCATTACTTATGTCATATTGATTATTATGATGATACAGATGCTCAATTCCTCCACACGCGGGTGGTGGGAAGAATGCAGTTTCATTGGTGCATACCTGTGCTTCAGGTTCACCCCAAGAGACAGCTCTCACAAGAGGAGGATTAGGAACATAAGCCCAATAAGTATATTCTATCGCTTGCGCATACATTACCTGACAGGTAACCACAGCCATCTTATCCTCCTCTTTCCTTCGAAAATGCAATTCTGCTGCTGATAGATTTTCTTTGCTCCAAATATTCAGAAATTTTAAAGTTAGTAAGGTTTTGTTCAAGAGGTCTTTTGGTTTCATAAATCTCTCCTGTTCCCCCTTTTTTATTTTTTCAACATACGTAAAGTACGATTAGCCCTTTCAAAAATAGCTTGTCCTTGACTATTATAAGGGATACCAAAAGTATGAATTATATGATATTGGGATAAAAAATGAGCTAATTTTGCAGATTGGTAGGCAGGTGCATTATCAGTTTTCAATTCAATTGGAACCCCCATAACTGCAAAACAAGATAATAAATGAGTAATAACAGCGTCAGCCTTTTCAGAATGTAATGCAATAGCCCATTGGAAATGTGTGCATGTATCTATAGTATGATGGACGCATTTTTGTTGTCCAAAGGATGAAATGAAGATTACATCCATTTGCCATACCTGATTTGCTTGCAATCCTCTTATGTTGACACCTGGTGGGGTAAATGGTAAGGTAAAAGGTGCACAAATAGAACAAGAGCGAACAATAAAAAATTTTTTTTAATCCTTTAGAGTTAGTATGTTGCAGACGATGCTCTTGTTTTCCTGCTTCTATAGGCTAAAGCAATGCATCAATTACAGTATTTCCAAAGGACAAGGGTCCAGGAAGGGCGGAATGTGCACGGATATGGGTAAAGAAAATTAATTCTGAACAACGCAGAAGTGATCATTGTACCTGATAAAACAATTTGTCAATATCTGTCTTAAGAGTTATAGGCAGTGAAACCTGAGGAAGCTTTAAACAAGAGAGAACAGCATACCGAGAATCCGAAACAATGTTAACAGGGAGTTGAGGAAAGTTTTGCAAAACTAAGTAAATAGCCCGCAGCTCAGCAGGCTGCACAGAGCAAAACGAATGGGGAAGGCAGAAGAGGCAAGCTGACAGCAGGAGGCAGAGAAAGAATTAGCAGTTTTAAATTTTGTGAGCTTAGACAGAGGAGAGGACTTAAGGTTTGTTAGGCAGTCTATATCAGTCTGGAGAAGACAAGGAACTTCCCCGAAACAAAAGGAGTTTCGGCAGCTGCTTGGGAATATTCCTTAAAGTCCCTGTCCTGAGGTAGACTAACCACAGTTGGCTTCCATTATAGCCATTAATCTGGGAAAAGAATGAGTGAGAAGCCCTCAACATTTACTAGAAAGAGGAACAGAGAACAGGAGAGAGTTAACATCCCCTTCAGTCTAAATTTATTTCAGCCAGACCAATAAGGTCCCCTTTATGAGGTTTTCCCGGATATTGGTTGGGCACTCTTTTAGTGAGGCAGTGTCACAAAGACAGACAAAGGGTTGGGGAGCCCTCTCTAATGAGGAGACCAGTCAGATGTCAGTTCGGTCCTGTCCCAAAAGAACTTAAGGGATGCTTAGCTGTAGTGCTCTCAGCTTTGGAAACTATTCCGATGCCACCATAGACTGTATGCCGTTTACCACAAAATCGCAGACAGGCACAGTCAGACCCCATAGGCTTTTTGGGATCTTAAGGGTGCCCACCCGTGGAGCCACAGAATCAAACCCAGCAGGCAAGCCAGACCGAATTGCATATTCACATCTATATATATACTAGAGGTTACTATATTCCTTCTCACAGAAATTCTACAGATAAGACTAACAATGACAATGACAAACAGGACAAAACAGATACAGAAGTGGCCACAAAACAGGTTTATGAGTTTGCTGAAGGGCCAACCGACGTCTCGGTGTGCCCTGGGGGAGGGAAATAGCTGCGTCCAGCTTTTCATTTAATCCCCCAGACAGAAGCACATGTGCATTTAAGGATCCAGATGATAAGTTGATTTACCTCATTTTTTCTTAATAACAAAAATGGGAGTGCTCGAGGAACTTGAGCAGTGGCCACTAGTTTTCCGACGGAATGGTTACAGAAGCCCCCATGGGAGAGAGAAGGTTAAGTATTTGTGCTATACATTCTCCAGCCAACAGTGAAAATGTAACAGAAGTAGAAACCATAATTAAAATTTCTCCAACAAAATCAGAGTCTATAACTCCAGGAATTATGGTTAGGCCTCTTAAAGCTGCGCTGCTACGGCCCAATATTAAACCAAAGGTTCCTTTAGGCAATGGGCCAAATATGTTTGTCCTTAATTTATAAATGCCACCTCCCGGAGACAAAAGAACATTTTCAGCAAGAGGTAAGTCAGCAGCCGCCCTCCCTGAAGTTGCAGAGCATAAAGCTGACACCATTAAAGGTTTGGCTATTCCTGATGCAGCAGTCATCTCTAAGGGTTGTTGGAAAACAAAGGGGTTACTTGAGGAATGGGAGGTGTAGCCATTGAGTCCCCGGCATTGTTGCAACAATTTCCGCCCTTGGAGGGCTTCATAGCCTGAGCCAGAGCAGTAGCAAAAACAGCAGCATTACGTTCAGTTCCCCCCGCTCCTGAACAAGCTCTAATATATTCAGCTATAGAAGCTCCCTGCCCTTTTAAAGGGCTCAAAACATGTTTACATTCCGAGTTTGCATTTTCAAAAGCAAGTGTCTGCAAAAGTATCTCCGAGATTTCATCACGTCCAACATCCCGCTCAACAGCCACCCGCAGTCTAGCAAGAAAATCAGTATAGGGTTCATTGGGTCCTTGTAAAGTTTTTGTAAAAGAAGGCTGAGCGTGGCCAGTAGGTACAACACGGCGCCAAGCCCTAAGAAATACCTGGCGCACCTGCTGTAAATCCTGGCCGGAAAATTGAGCCTGATTCTCTCAAAGCTCGAAATTTTCTCTCTCCCATCAATTTATCCTCCAGAGGACCAGGAGGGTTCTGTCCCTCATTAATTTGAGCCTGCTTTCGGGCTTCCTCTTCCCACCAACTCCTTAATTGCAGAATGCAATGCAAGTGCTTGAGTGATAGCACTACATAGAGTCCACAATTTCAAAGGCATTATGTTACCCTTCTGATGCTGTTGCTGTAATTCCTTCTGTATTAACTTCCATTCCTTCAAGTTTAATTGTACTTTGGGTTGGCACTTAAACCCATAACAATGCTGCTCCACAAGGCGGAATAACTCAAATAAACGGTGACTAGATACCTTCACCCCGATGGAGTGGAGAAGTCTTTTGACTAGCTCCATGTATTGTGCCTTTGCTGATGGGGAATTCCCCATAATTTTCCCGAAAGTTCCCCTGCCTTGGACCTACAATCCCCGAGGGGTACTCACCCTTTCGGTTTCGTTCGCCCTCTGCCCCACGTTTGGGCGCCAGATGTTGCGGACGAAATGACACAAAGGACAAGACACACACAAAAGACAGACACAGACACAACTCCGGCCGGAGGAACAGTTCTAGCAAGCCCCTCTTGCGGTTTATTTTATACCCCAGTAACTGGATACAAACTGAAATCTACAAGATGCATTCCTTTACCAATTAAGGGCAAGTAGCCAAACACATTTCAAGGACAGGGGGGAGCAAAGGGAGGAAGCGACCACAACATGTTTACTAAGAGGCCTGCTCACAATTCCAGCCTTCTCCTTATTTCTAAGGAGGGCATGTTCCCTCGTTTGCAAGCGGACCACTAAACTTGGATACTGTGTGCAGGCCTCCTGGCAGAGCATCCTGTTTGCAGGAATGCCTTGCCCAGGCAGGGAGCCCCGTGTGCAGGCACATCCCCGAGTCCCTAACCACGCTTTCTTGTGGTCACTGTCGGGCTCCCACACCTCCCCCTCTCATGCTTTGTCTCTCTGTGTCTCAAAAATAAATAAAACATTAAAAAAAATTTTTTTAAAAGGTTGTGCATAGTAATTTAAATCACTGTAAAGCAAAACCACCTTTAAATTCTGGTCGATGGCTTATTTATACATATTTGATAAATAAAAGAATTAGGATGGTTCTCCAAAGTTAATTGCAATGGAATTCATCCTGGGTTCTAAGTTTCTGTATTTAGATGGGCTTGAATATTCAATACTTACTCTTTTATCAGCACCCTTAGGTTACCTTTACATGGACCCAAACTGAGTCCAAAGTTTTTGAATCTATCCATGATCCTCATTACCCATCTATACTCAGGTCCTACCTTCCTGGAGGAGTCCACTTCCATGGAGTACCACCATGAAGAGTAAATAGAAGTTCTTCTTAACAGGAAAGCTCATCAGGAAAAAGCTAGTGTGTGAGAACAGAGGAGATGCAATAAACAAAGCACTATGAGAAAGAATAAAAGTCATTTCAACCTTTTGTATCAAAAGAAATCAGGACCAGGGTGGGTAGCAGACAGTCACCAAAGGTTGAAGGCAATCAGTTAGTTTATTATTTGGTGTTTGCTTTTGTGTATCATTTGGTCCCTAAAGGTAAACTCATCAAAGTTCCTAACATACACTCACCCAGTGCCAATTTCCCATTGCACCTTTCCTTTCATGCTATTTAAGTCTACAAAAGTGAAATGTAGCCCTCCCTCAAACTAATCACAAAAATAAGTACTGGGGGCACCTGGGTGGCTCAGTTGGTTAAGCATCTAGCTCTTGGTTTCTGTTTAGGTCATGATCTCACAATTAGGAGTTTGAGCCCCACTTTGGGTTCCATGCTGTAAGTGTGGAGCCTACTTGGGATTACGTCTCTCTGCCCTACCTGCTCATCCTCTCTCTCTCTCTCAAAATAAATAAAAAAATATTTTTAACTAAGTTCTAGCTGAAATAAAGTTCTATGTATAAAGAAACCATTATCAGCCTTTTAGCATAAGACACCAATAATTGTCTTTTTTTAAAACAACAAATATTTATTTATTTACTTATTTATTTTGAGAGAGAGAGGGTGCAAGTGAGGGAGACACAGACAGAGGGGAGAGAGAGAGAGAGTGAGAATTCCAGGAGGGGCAGAGGAAGAAAGAGAGAGAGAGGAGGAGGGCTTCCCCAAAGTGAGTCTCAGGCTCACCCAATGTGGGACTGGAAATCATGAACCCTGAGATCATGACCTGAGCCAAAGTCAGATGCTTAATGACTGAGCCACCCAGGACCCCCTAAAACAACAGATATTTAAAAAGCCAACAAACTATTACGTGCCTGGCAGCTTGGTCAGACTCCAGTCAGGTCGTCTGGGCCTTCTTGACCAGGCCTCAGGCTTGGCCCATAGAAACTGCAGACTCTGCACAAATGGTTTCATCTAACCCTCTTCCTCCCCTCACCCCCACACTGAACCCTTGAATACACAAACTTGATTTCTAACAGCTCAAGACCATATCCCTAGGATGAACCTGAGCCACCTTAAAACACAAAAGCTCAAGGTGACCAAAGAATGTACTGTTTGGGGCACCTGGGTGGCTCAGTCTGCTGAGCTCCTGACTTCAGCTCAGGTCATGATCTCATGGCTCTTGAGTTTGAGCCCCGCGTTGGTCTCCACACTGACAGTGCAGAGCTTGCTTGGAATTCTCTCTGCCCCTCCCTTGTTTGTGCACGCTCTCTCTCTCTGTCTCTCAAAGTAAATAAAAACTTTTAAAAAATCCATAAATAGTTTGGTTGAGGGGAAAAGGAGACAAAGTCTAGTACCCACACAGGTGAGAAGTCTACCTACATAGAGACCTTTGTTTATAAGGCTGGGACCATGAAATCCACACCTCATTTGGTTATCCAGGGGAAAAATTCTTTCTCTTGAGGTATTAAGGAAGCTTGTCTCTCTCACCCTTTCCTCTGAGTGAAAGGGAGACAAATACATTTAAGAATTTGCATCTTACCCTCACACAGGTATAGGCCCAGAATGTATACTGTTAGAATCCTGGAAGCAACTGGTAATTTAGTTTAAAGACATCCTGGATTGGTAATATATCAGGTGGCTGCAAAACAAATGGAAATATTCACTCGAGGATTACACCTTAAACCCAAGTCAAAGAACGATTACAGACAGGCTCCATGGAACACAGTCTCACAATGGTAAATTGTAAGATACACGAGGAAACAGTCACTTGAGCAACAGTCAGGGGAAAGAAGAAACAGTAGAAGCATTCACAAAAGACTGAAGATGTTGCAAAATAAAGCAAAATAAATATTGTAATGTATTGATTGAAAAAAATGGGATGTTAGAAGACCTTAGAGCAAATAAGAAAGCATTCTGCCAGCTTTGCAAGCAATAACAGACCTGCCGTGATTTGTAGTACGTAGACAAAAATTATGGAGTATCTTCTTAACACTCTACAAAGACATGCTGAGATATGGCCATAAAATCTTAACTGATATTTAGACAAGATAATATTTATAAGCAACTACTTTAGCAAACAAACTAATGTAAACAACATAGTTCTGCATTAAAAATCTTTCCTCCAAGAGCCTCAGGGAATCTGTTATTTGATTGTCTATTAGCCATACCATAAAATTTTGACAAGGCTTAATTCTTTTGTCCCTTTGTCTTAACATTTTTGGAGGTCCAGCAAAGATTACCCACTACTCAGAGCTTGGGGCTCAACTCCTTTGCAGGGGACTTTGTGGCAACATGCCAAAAAAGCTTTGTACCTCTTGACCTTCTCACCTGGGAGGCCATCACAGACCAGGGAATCCAAGTTGTTTCAGTGATAGGGAACCACTGAGGTATTACCTGTCAAAACTCCTGAAATTGGCTGTAAGATTATTGAAGCTGAGTGGTGAGTACATGAGGAGTTCATCATAAGCTGTCACTACCTTTGAACATATTTGAAATTTTACATAATGACTTTAAAAATGGAATCTGCTGTAGAACACTCCTCTCTACAAAAGCAAAGTGTATACTCTTCTCAAATGCACGTGGAATATTCTCCAGGATGGACTGTATGTTAGCCCATAAAACAAACCTTCATAAATTTATAATGATTGAAATAATACAAGTGGAATTAAATTAGAAGTCAATAACAGAGAGTAATTTGGAAAACTTACATATAGGTGGAAACTAAACAATATAATCCTAAATAACCAATAGACCAAAGCATAAATAATAATGGAAATTAAATAAATATTTTGAGATGAATGAAAACAAATATACAACATACCAAAACTTACGTAGTTAATGGAGTGCGTGGAGGAAAATGTATAGGCTGTAAATGTCTATATGAAAAAAAGAAAAGATCTCTAATCAATAACCTAAGCTTCTGTCCTGAGACATTGGAGAAAGAGAAACAAAAACTAAGGCAAGCGGAAGGAAGGAAATACTAAATAAATATTAGAACAGAAATTAATGAAAGAGAGAATACAAGAGCAATAGGAAAAAAGCAATGAAGACCTACAGTACTAGCCAATCCATGCTGTACCAGACATTGGACTAATTACATCTTTAACACAGCTCTCAGAATGGATAGAAATGCACACAGAATCACCAGGATAGACTGTCTCCAGAGAGTCAGTCAGGACCTGAAAAATCTTTCAAATTCAATACAGTTCCAGTTTTGATGGTTGCTAGAGGTTACAAAGAACATAAACAAATAAGATAAAGAATCTCAAAGACTCCCTAAAGTGCATAAAAGTTTCAGAAATAATGCCAAAGACCTAATGCTTTAAATGTGCTGACCCTTTAGGGAAAACTTTCCGACTGAGAGAAATAAAATGTGTAATTTTCCTGGGAGAATCAAGCTCCAAATTGTGGACTGTAACCACCTGTACTTGTATTTTCAATAGTTTAAAGAAATCAGCCTTTGGGGTGCCTGGGTGGCTCAGTCAATTAAGCGTCCGACTTTGGCTCAGGTCATGATCACATGGTTCGTGGGTTCGAGACCCGCGTCAGGCTCTGTGCTGGCAGCTGGCTTGGAGCCTGGAGACTGTTTAAGATTCTGTATCTCCCTCTGTCTCTGACCCGCCCCTGTTCACGCTGTTTTTCTCTCTCTCTCTCTCTCTCTCTCTCTCTCCCCCTCTCTCTCTCGGAAATAAATAAAACATTAAAAAATTTTTTTAAAAAAGAAATCAGTCTTCTCGAAGCATCCAGTAGTTTCCTTGTTGGGAAAGGAGATTTCCAAATAAAAGACTTTTAAAAAGTTAATTTAGTTATTAACATCGATCAAAAGGTATATATTTTCAAAACAATTTGAATACATTTAATATCTATAACTGTACACTTAAAATGGTTAAGATGGTCTTTTAAAAAGTATTGAAATGGCCAGAGTTCGAGAGACCCCAAAAACAGACCACCAGAGACCAGAGTCAAAGCCAATCGGCAAGGGTTGTTTATTTGCAGGTTCGAACCCGGAACTACGCGCACTCGTCGCCGGTGACACTGAGAGGCCCTGAACAAAGCCTTTGCAGCCTTTTTATAGACAGGAGTAAACAAGTCGTGGGGAGGGACAGGGGATCTCTATGGTTACAGGTTTGTCGTTGGTTGATATTTAAATATGAACATGTACCATATTTGATTGGTTCCCGCCATCAGGTTTTTGGCGGGATCCAATTACAACGTTTAGGATACCTTTGAATTCAGCCAATCATAGAGCGAGTCTAGGGTCTTGTTCGGCAACTAACAGGTTAACTTCTCTCTCCCTAGGCCCTTCCTTCAGTAAGGCGGAGGGTGGCTGCTGGCCTTTCCTGATTGAGTGTTGCCAGGGTAGTGTGGTGGAGTGATGTGGTGGCCAGTTTCTTCGGCCTTGGGCAGTGTGCTGCTGCCTGATAGCTCCGGGGAGGCTGGAACTCAAGCCTTAAGCAATGGTACAGAAGCGGAAGGAGCTAGTTAGGTTTTAGTTTCCCGTAGTGCAAGCACTTGTACAGAAGCAGAAAAGCTGGTTGAGTTTTTGGTTTAGTTTGTCTAGGCCCCTCACTCCAAGGAGCCGGCACCAATGCAAGTACAAAAAGGTCTTTATTATAAGCTCGAGCAGGGGCTCACCCAGCCTACTGGTGTCATGGCAGCAAGGTGAAGCCAAGAACAATAGCGAACAGGGTTTTTAAGGAGTAAGGGATGGGGGTGTTACAGTACATGTAGCATCATCATATAAGCACCAATTACAATTACAGCTTTGACCATTCAGTGTCTGTGAGCTGTTCATTACTTTTGGTGGGACCCAATCATGACTTTTGAGAATCTTTGAAAATGACCAGTTGTGAGGTGAGTTTAAAGGGCCCACATGGGGTTCAGACAAGCAGTGAGAAATTGGCTAGTTTGTATCTGCAGTTTCCAGCCTTGACTCAGACCATAGGAATGTTTCTATTTTTTCTTTTTGATTAGCTGAACTGGGGGCGGTCTGAGGATGGCTTTAGCCTTGAACAGTCTGAGGCTTTTCCTGGGACTGGGACTGGGGCTACGTGCAGCCCGAGGTTTCTCTTAATGGAGGACTTAATTTTTGGCTCTTCAGTATATATTACCTAATTAGTATTAAATTTTAAAAATTAAAACAATGTATAAGTAAATCATTACAGAACTGTAAAAAAAAGTATACCTGCTTTCCACCAGTTAACCATTTCTTTCTCTGAAAACTTTAGATCAGAAAAAGGAAAAATGCAGCTTTAATTTGATAACAAAGAAGTTTCTACTGATAAGTTATAAGGAATAAAGAAGTGGCAATCAGCATCAGGTCAATAATTAGTCAGAAAATGATTTTTTTAAAAAATATTTTTATTTATTTCTAGGAGAGAGAGAGAGACAGCGTGAGCAGGGGAGGGTCAGAGAGAGAGGGAGTCACAGACTGAAACAGGCTCCAGGCTCTGAGCTGGCAGTCAGCACAGAGCCCGACGCGGGGCTCGAACCCACGAACCGCGAGATCATGACCTAAGCGAAAGTCGGCCGCTTAACCGACTAAGCCACCCAGGCACCCCGTAGTCAGAAAATGATTCTACAAAAACCCTTCTGTGTTAAAATTTTAAGTAAAATGTTAAAGAGTATCAATACTACTTAGTAAAAATAAATATATGAAAATTATATAAAAATCCATGTTCCAAGTTCACTTAATAATCCTAATTATGAATTTTGGTTTAAAAGTTATACATCTTCTCTCTGATGTTATGAGAATGTGCAATATAATTTAAATAGAATGTTTCAGTTTATAAAAGACGTTGGGTATCTTACCACAAGCTTAACTAAATAGAATATTCTAAATTTCTTACACATGTCGGACAGATTACCATTACTTACACAAAATATTTAAGACTGTCAATGTAGGGGCACCTGGGTGGCTTAGTCAGTTAAGCATCTGACTTCAGCTCAGGTCATGAACTCATGGTTTACCATATTTTGTTTATCCATTCATTTGTTGCTGGACACTTGGGTTGTTTCCAGCTTTTGGCCAAACATTTTTTTGAACATCCTAATGTTTCTTTACAACGTGGCATCACCTGCCTGAGTCCCTGAGAGCTTCCCTTCCTACACTAGTCACCCAAACATCCTGAAGGAGCTTATGTATATATTATATATGTCGTATTTTTAACAGCCCAGAGTCTACTTCCCTCATCACAGGCAAACTGGAGCCCATGACTGCACACAGGACTGAGGGGAGACAACCAGAGCTGCCTTGGGATATGGATGGAAGCAGGGAGTGGGACCCAAAAGGGAGAGGCTCACTGCTGTCATCTGAGTGGTTGTGCAGGAAGCCACAGGCCCACTCAGCCTGGGAACCAAGGGGTCTGAACACGAAACCTCCTCCTGCCTTTACCAGGACTTATTTGCAACTTGTTCCAACCTTCTAGGCTCGTTTCTTGATCTTCCAGAAAGGGCCAATAGCAGAAGGACAGAAAAGTGTAGCATTGGTTAGATGTTCCTGAGGTCATAGAGTAATTAAGCTCTTGACCTCCAGAGCCAGACTTTCTGGCTTTGAATCACAGCTCTGCCACCCACTAGCTATGATCCAGGAGGCTTACAGAATCTCTCCAGGCTTGAGTTTCCATATCTGTAAAACTGGGATGATGATAATTGTATCTGTCTTATAAGGTTTGGTGGAGGAGGAAGGGAGGGGAGAATGCGGAGTTAGTGTTTAACGGGGTCGGAGTTTCAGTTTTGCCACATGAAAATGTTCTGGAAATGCATGGTTGCCGGGAGCCGCACCGGCCTCTCTGGATGGCAGTCACAGCAAGGAAATGGCGATGTTTGCACAGCTTCTGCCATGAGAAATGAAGACTAATATCTCCTTCTGCTACTATTGGCCCATGTTGGAAATGAGCCTGCTGGTATTGACCAGGCCTCACAATATTCCATATCAAACCCATATTCTGAACACAGTTACCTCATAGGAAAAGCATATTCCTGCCTTTACAAAAGAGATTTTAGATAAGAGCTCTGTGGATCATTGTCAAAAGGTTCTTCCTATGGGCCTTGCAGATCCAAGACTTAGATAATAAAGGGGGTTAAGAACACAAGAGTTACTATTGAGCCTGGTCCCATATCAGAAGAGCCTAATTTATAGTTAAGGTACAGACAAGTACCGAACATAACTTACTAATTGGTGATGTATGGCAGCCCCTTCCTCAGGGCCTACATTCCACAGACATCCTCCCTTACACTGGCAACTGGGATGAGGATAGATAAGAGTAATTAAAACATAAACCCAGATGCAAAGACTGATACATAAAGAGCCCCCTTGGTAGTTTCCACTAACTAACCAATTCAGAATCATTCATCCTCTTGAGAGCCAGACAGAATGACTCTTAACTTATCTATATACAATGTAACCTATATGTTATCCTGTCTTTCACTAAGAGCATCCTGTTATTTCCTTGGTTGTAAATTGACCATGACTGGGATAATTCTGCAATTGATATCACAAAAGACCTCTCATTGTAAGAAATTCCTTTTCTCTGACCTCATATGGTTGTTGAACCTTTAAATAAAGACACCAAAACCGACAGGACAGAGATGACTGCCTGGTGATCAGAAAGAATCTCAGGGCTCTCTCATTCTCTTTCGCCGACACCATCCATCCTTCAGGGACCCCTGGACCTGTCGGAGCCGGCGCGGCCTCGGACACGTGGTGATGGCTGCATAACAGTGTGAATGTAATTAGTGCCCTGGAAGTGTACCAAGTGTAAAATGGTTAAGATGGTGGCACCTGGGTGGCTCAGTAGGTTAAATGTCTAACTCTTGGTTTCAGTTCAGGTCGTGATCTCACAGTTTATGAGTTCAAGCCCCCTGTGGGGCCCTGTGCCAACAGTGC
Organism: Proteles cristata cristata; assembly: GCA_017311185.1. NCBI lineage: Eukaryota > Metazoa > Chordata > Mammalia > Carnivora > Hyaenidae > Proteles > Proteles cristata. The sequence continues at coordinate 799,291 of JAESUZ010005557.1, forward strand.
AGAGCCTACTTGGGATTCTCTCCACCTCCTCCCCCCCCGGCTCCTCTCCTGCTTGCGCTAAATAAATAAGTAAGTAAATAAATAAATAAAATAATGGTTAAAATGGTGAGTCTGTGTTATGCATATTTTACCACAATTAAAAATAATTTATAAAAACTTAGAGCACTAGAGTATAATGTAAGTGAACTAAGTCAGAGAAAGACAAATACAATATAATCTCACTCATGTATGGAATTTAAGAAACAAAACAAATGAGCAAAGGAAAAAAAAGAGAGAGAGAGGCAAACCAAGAAACAGACTCTTAACTATAGAGGACAAGCTAATGTTTGCCAAAGGGGAGGCGGGTGGGAGATGGTGGAAATAGGGGATGCAGATTGAAGAGTACACGTATCATGATGAAAAATAACATTTAATTACATGAAAAAAAACCTTGGGCGCCTGAGTGGCTCAGTCAGTTAAACGTCCGACTTCTGCTCAGATCATGATCTCGTAGTTCGTGAGTTCAGGCTCTGTTCAAACCCAGCATCAGCCCCGCCAGGGAAGCCTGAAGCCTGCTTCAGATGCTGTGTCTCCCTCTCTCTCTGCCCCTCCCCTGCTCATGCCCTGTCTCTTTCTCTCTCTCAGAATAAATAAACACTAAAAACAATGAAAAAAAAAAAAGAAAAAAAAACTTTAAAGCTTTTTTGAAAAAAGATTAGAGGCGGAATACTGACCTCATTTCTAAATCACTCCTGGAAGAGTGCCTAGCACCCCATGAGCCTTCTCTGAGGGCTTGGTCTTCATACCATTAGCTGGTGACATGAAGAACCTTTGTTTGACTCCTGGGCTTCACCCCCTTCCCCTACTCACAAACTGAAGTCATGGCAAGAATTTGAAATAAAGCAGATACAACTATTTGACATGCAGCCCTATCCTTAATAAATGGTAATAGCTGTTAGCTCAGAAACCACTGGTGTATGAAGCTGACTAGGGCTGCTGGCAACCCACCCTGCAGACAAGAAGGGGGGTCATTTTCCCAGACAGCCTCTAGGTTGGGAGTGAGAACTTTGTTTCAAAGCAAACCCTAGGGGTAGAAACACTGCAACAATGCAAAGGGGAAGAGACAGAAACCTTGTCAGTTTCCTTCCACCTGTAAAAACTGACCAAGTTCCAGGCAGGGGTTGCAGGGTGAGGGGGTGAATTACACCATTCTTGAAGAGTGCGTCTAGATTTAACGAGATGCATGTATCAAAATGCATGTTTCACAGAGCATGAACACACTCACCGCTGGTCTTCCAATGAATAGTGCCCTCCCAGAGCCTGCCCCACCGTCTGGGATAACACAGATGGGACCTCCTCTATCTCACAGACCAGAGTTGCTGGTATTTGTCAGGTACTCTGGCATCTTCCCAAATAGGGCTCCCTCAAATGAAGGGAAGGCACGGGAAGGGGATGAACTTGGCCTTGGGCAAGATTGGGAAACTCAAAGGCCATCTCTGCCCCATCTCTGCTGGGAGGGCTGGAGGAGCAGGAAGGAAGGCGCATGCCAAGTTGGAGCCAGCAATCATAGTCTCTGCCTCTGAGATGCTTCTCTCGGCAGAGCAGTGCTCTCCCAGCTTATCTGAAGCAAGGTTCCTTCCTGATATGAAAAACTTTCTTTTCTTCTTGAATGGCTATCACCAGCTGGATACCTTAGAAAGGAAGGAAAGCAAATTATGTGGAATCTGAGACTAAAGCAGACTTGGCATAATTAAAATACTCCCCACTTCCACTATACAATGAAATTACTTTTAATAATGATCATATAATATTCAGTAGTAATTTGGATTCAGTCTATAGTTTCAAATCACATAACTTCAAGGACAAATACATTTCAGTTTAAACATTATTCAAATCTAGTAACATTTCATGGATGAATGAAATTTCCCTTGCCACTAGAAAATACTAGGTCTCACATTTATGTCTCTGTTTTACTTAAAAATTCGTTTTTATTGAGATGTAACTGACATATAACATTGTATTAGCTTTAGTTATGCAACATACTTTGGTATACTAGGAAACTGTTGACACAGTAAGTTTGTTAACATCCATCACTTCACACAGTTACAATTTTTTTCTTGTGATGAGAACTTTTAAGATCTACTTTCTTGGCAACTTTCAAATGTGCAACACATTATTCTTAACTACAGTCACCATGAGGTACATTACATTCCATGACTTATTTACTCTATGGTAGAACTGTTTCAAAATTTTTAACTCAAACAAAAACTCTAAGTTTATAGCATACAGACTGTAAAAACTGAAATATCTCGTGGCCTATTTCTTCATCCTTACAATTACTGTGTTATCATGGTTTATTTTGAATCTATCATTTAAAAAAATTTTTAATGCTTATTTATTTTTGAGAGAGTGCAAGCAGGACAGGGGCGGAGAGTGAGGGTGACAGAGGATTCAAAGCAGGCTCTAATGAGGGGCTCGAGCTCACAAACTGGGAGATCACAACCAGAGCCAAAGTCAGATGCTCAACCCACTGAGCCACCCAGGTGCTGCTATTATTTATTTATTTATTTATTTATTTATTTATTTATTTATTATTTTTAAGTAGTCTCTGCACCTGATGTGAGGCTTGAATTCCTAAATGTGAGATCAAGAGTCACATGCTCTACTGACTGAGTCAGCCAAGTACCCCTTGAGTCTACTATTTAAGCAGTTGTTGGATACAGTCGCTTTACAGACCCTTGCTGTTTCTGAACTGACAGAAATATACAAAGGAAGGAGAATGCAGGGAGCTGAGTCCATATGGTAGGAACTTCTGCACAACTGGGAGTTTTCTGCATTCACTTTCAGACAGAATACAATTGCTGATGGATAAATAGGAACATGTAGTACAGGAATGCAACCGATCCTGGAGAAGCTGGTGGGAGCGCTGGGAAAGAGTTCTCATTTTGTTGTGAAGGGCAGGACATCTTGGAATAGGTTTGCCCCAAAAGAGGCACCTGTACTTTAGGGAAAAAAAAAAGAAGAAGAAGAAGAAGAAGAAGAGGCTCCTGGGTGGCTCAGTTTAGCTTTTGACTTCCATTCAGTTCATGATCTCCCTGTTCATGGGTTCAAGCCCTACGTAGGGCTCTGTGCTGACATCTCAGAGCCTGGAGTCCACTTAGGATTTGGTGTCTCCATCTCTCTCTGCCTCTTCCCTGTTCACGCTTTGTCTCTCACTCTCTCTCAGAAATAAATATTAGACAAATTTTTTAGAAAAGAAAAAAGAAAATGTACCAAATGGAACTTATGTATACATTACTAAAATTCAATCATACCTGAAGAAATTGTTTAGAACTTCGAACAACAAAAGATTTTTTGTGTGTGGAGAACTTTATCACTGACATTATTCACAATTTCTGGTACAAAGTGATCTGAAAACCTGACTTTTAAATTCTCCACAAAAGATGCATTCCTTACTGCCTGCCCTACAGGCACACTCCTTTCACAGCTCTGTCCTTGGTTTGTCGCTAGTTTAAGAGGTTGCCTCAAAGCTACAAGGTTACACATCTGTCTTCTTTTAAGCCAAGTCTCGAATTGAGAATTTTTGTTTTAGGTCTAAGATCTCTCAAGGGTGAAGGGGAAAACAAATGGAAAATTGATAAATTCTTTTTCTCAGACATCAATGCTTAGGATTTTTAGAGCATGTTTTACAAATAACAGAAAACTGGGTTGGAGGGAAGCTGGGAACTGGACGACAGCTTTTTCAAATTCCAGAACCGTGTTTGCCGCCCTCTGGTGGACGGACGGTTTGAAATAGAAATTGCTTAGCACACGCATTCATAGTAAATTGATAATAGCTTATGCTGTTTATTAAGTGCCATGCTTTGAACTCAGCCCTTTGTATGCATTATCCCAGTCTTACAACTGTTTACAAATTAGGCATCTGATTCCAATTTTACTGACTATAAAACTAACTAAAAAATGTCAAGTAAATTGACTATAGTCACACAGCCAGCTGGGATTTGAACTTGATTTGTCTCATAACAGAGCCAAGCTCTTAAGCACTATGGACATAATACTAGCTCTGCATTTTAGAGCTTTGGGGCTGGAGGAGGGCCCACCCAAACGGTGTCTCCAGAACTATAGTTACTTGCCCGATTGTGGTGGTAAGATTTAAAAGTAGTTGTTTGATGTAGTAGTTGTTTGATGTTCACTTAAAGGTTGTGATTTGCTCTCAAAAGTAAGCCACTGTGGCTTCATTTGTCATTATTTTCTCATGTGTTTGTTCCTTTTGTGTCTTCACATGCTCTGGTCAGTCGTGGCAATGGTTTATGGTATCTAGCAATAGTAACCCTCGAACTTTAAAGAACGTTAGCAACATACTTCATCTGTGAAGCCCTGCCAATCTTAGAACCATAGAATTGAAGTGAGCTAGTTCTGGAAGGATCTCGGGGGTTATCCAATTTAGTGGTTTCACAATGTGTGTATGTTGAAAGTCCATGGAGGAAGTTTTGTCTGTCATAATGATTGGAGGGTGGCTACTGAAGTGTAGTGGAGGGACACAGGATGTCCTTCGATGCCAGCACAGGTTACCCAAGGAAGAATTTACCTAGGTCCCATAAGACTTTCTAGCATCCTGCCGGACATTTCAAGAGACAATGTCCACTCCAGTCTGTCATGGGATTTCAAGATCTGGGAAGTCTGTTCTGCCATAGTTCATCACTCCCAAATCCTGTGTCATCACATTGTTTTGACACTCTACTTATAAATAAAGCCTGGATGATTTGCAAGAATATTCTACTTTCTGGGGTGCCTGGGTGGCTTAGTCAGTTAAATGCCCAACTTGATTTCAGCTCAGGTCATGATCTCATGGTTCGTAAGTTCAAGCCCCGTGTTGGACTCTGCAGTGACAGCATGGAGCCTGCTTGGGATTCTCTCTCACCATCTCTCTCTCTGCCCCTTCCATGCTTGCACACACATGTGTTCACACACACACACACACACACACACACACTCTCCAATATAAATAAATAAACATTAAAAAATATTCTACTTCCTTTTCCTCTATAGTTTATGACTTCTCTTGGCATCTTATTCCTACCTAAGCTTTTTCCTCTTTGTCCTATCATATACAAATCCCTCAGCTTTGTTAATACTTTCCATGAACATTTATCCTTCTATGTAACCATTCTCCTGCTTTCTTTTTCTATAGCTCCTGATCTCCCAACTTTTGCTAAATCTTAGCTTATTCATTGTGAGTGGGAACAATAAACCATTTTCAAGTGTCTCACCATATAGTTCTGTTCTGAAAACATTTGTATTAACAGAAAACTCAAGGTATAGTAAGCCAACAGACCAGGAGATGACTGCTATTGAAATGATAGTTTGTTACTCATAGATCCCAAGAGGAGGGAGTGTACTGTCCTATGGGGAGCCCACTCAGGGAAGCACGGGGTGGGTCAGGAAGCAGAAGGAGCAAGGAAAAATATGTGCACATGGGTCTTTATTATGGTTTCCATGGGAAGGAACAAGTGAGGAGGGGAAGAAGGCTTTGGATTGGCTAGTCTGAAAAATTTCAGTAGGCCTCAGGGCATAAGGGCTGTCCCTACCTGTTAGTACCTGGCCCCACGGCGATAAGGGCAGGTGGCTGGTGGCCAGTAGCGTGCAAGCCTGATGTGGTTGGGTTGTAAGCTCTGGACTGGTTGGTTTGCATTTTAGAAGCCTGCTCTGGGGCAAGTTGCTTACAAGTTCTAGAAATTCACTAGCTCTGAGAGAGGCAGGTTCTCCAGGGTCAGCAAGGCTCCAGATGTCAAAAGTATCAGAAGACAGACCATAAAAGACATAGTTAATACACTGCCGAAGGCTTTGTGTACTACAATATGTGTTATTTTGTTATAATCTATTCACTTGAATTTCCCATTTAAATTACTTTTAGAGCATCAGAATGGTTTATAAAAATTAAGTCTAAAACTAGTTACCTATGTATCTGTCTATGATTTTCATTTTTGAATTGCAAAGAGGGTGTTACAAAAGTTTATTTCAAAACAGGGCATAAGATCTGATAAGATTGAGAGCCATAGATGACAGGCCTGGGTCCTGGGGAGCCCATGTGACTCTCCCAGGACGACAGTGGGTTAGCAAAAGGCTTAGACCCAACACTCGTTCCAGCCCAATCTCTGCAAGGCTTTCTATGGCACCAAGCTGCCTCAGTTGAGTCAGATCTGCACCCACCAAAAATAGTATTCGTGTACTCCACAATACCTATGATAGCACTCAATACAAATAATGAATATGTTGCAGCAAAAATCTGCCCCAAAAAACAAGTTTATATTTCATCTTTTGGTAGGACTGGGGAGGTAGAACACATGTAATCCATTCCCTGCATCCTTTCTGCCCGACTTCCTCCATTTCTGTGTCGGTCAAATAGAAGCAATAGTTTGCCCTGCCTTTTTTTTTTTTTTTTTATCTTCTTAGCAGCCCAACTTCCCCATAACCTCGTTCCTGACCTACTAACAGTGAGATCATCACCGTCTCCCAAAGACTTCACCTGGCCTGTGGATCCCTTCCACCATGCTCCTTCAGCTTCCTGAAAATTGCCTGAGGCTCCTGTAAAAGTGCAGTCGGTGTTTCTAACAAGCCCCCAGGTAACGCTGAAACTGCCCAGACAAGGGACCATACTTAGAATAGCAAGACTCTCAGAATAAACCCGTGGGTTTCAAACCCACTTATCATCATGGGTATCCATCTAAGCAACTTCTGACAAATACAGCTTCCCAGCCCCCACTTCACACCTATACTATCATAAGAGATCATAAAAGCAGAGCCCAGAAGGTGGATTTTTAGAAGCTCTCCAGAAAGCTCTGATAATTAACTAGGTTTGGAAACTCTCTCCCCAGCAACAATACAGTGTTGACCTAATGTCAATGAGTACTATAAGGATGTTATAACTTAATTGCGAATTGGCTTTCAGAGGTAAGCAACTTGCAGCATCTGCTGCAAACCCTGAGTGATCGTTCTGTTCTGTATTTTCATGCTCAGGCCAGATTCCAAGAACTGTTCCTTCCCACACAATTACAGGACCGAACCAGATGGGGAAATGGTCTAAAACAATCTTGTGGTGTTAATATCTTATTTACATGTATTTATACATCTCTTAAGATGATCATAGTAGTTGCCAGAAACCCAAATTGAAACATTTCACTGCATTAGAATTTTAAAACTAGGGCACTGGTGTGTGTTTTACCAGAAGTTTATATTTGCATAATTATGAGTAGCCTGCATCTTCCTGGGCCCCTGTCTGTGTCTTAGTCAAAGGATTGAAGACAACCTGGCCACAGAGGGCAATTCTTACAGAGGCAAGTTCTTAAAACAGTCTATTCTTCCCACCAGAGAAGGGGGAAGAGGGTGGGAGGGAGATGAGCAGTGGAGAACCCCAAATTAGGATGCTGCTATCTACGCTGAACATTTGTGTGCCCTCCAAATCCATGTGTTGAAATCCTAACGCCCAATGTGATGGTGTCTGGAGGTAGGGCCTTTAGCAGCGATTAGCTCATGAGTGAGATTAATGCCCCTATAGAGGAGACCCCAGGGAGCTTCTTCTCTCCCTCCACCATATGAGGACACAGTGAGGGCAGCTGTCTGTGTACCACAGAGCAGGCTCTCACCAGACACTGAATCTGCTGTTGCCTTGATATTGGACTTCCAGTCTCCAGAACTGTGAGAAATAAATTTCTGTTGTTTATAAACCACACAATCTATGGCATTTTGTTATAGCAGCCCAAACAGACTAAAACAAATGAACTGAGCTGCAGAAACACTTAAAAAAAATTTTTTTTCCCAAAAGAGCACAACAGAGAACCATAGTAATGGACTGTACCAGCTACAGACACAGTTCATCGAATGTGACAGAGAAATAACACTGAGGCCCAGACAGATCATTGGGCCGCTGAGGAAATTTTGGAAATGCCTCTCATGGGACCAGGAGTTCTAAAAGGAACAAGTGTGTCCCAGAGAAATGCACCTGCCATTTGCAGATGACAAGTGAGTGTTCTCAAGGGGCCATTATCCTCCAGATCCTGTGTGGCTGGTCCCTATGTGGGCTTGGCAGCCCAGCCCTGGGCTGCACAAGGCAAGGCCAGGGCTTTGGGGCTTGCATCTGTCTCCCCAGCATCCACTACAGTATCTCACTCATGGCACTACTTAGTGAACAAGTGTTGACCCATGGAATGGACTAGATAACGCTATGTTTGATAACTCCAGAGGTGCCTGATGCACCTCCTAGTTTCCATGTTCTTCAGAAGTTAGGGCTTCATAGAGAGGTATTGTTCTTATTTGACTTTGCATTAAGCGGGTCTTTTTATTCTGATGATTTGACATCTGGGCCTTGCTGACCCTGAAGCAACAGCCCCTCCCACAGCTAACAGTTCCTAGACATAGTGATGGTATCAGTAACGCTCATGCCTTTCATATGCAAACCAGCCAATCTGGAACTCACTTCCCCAACCACCTCATTATTAGGCTATCACTCTCTAGACCACTATCCACCTGACCTACTCACCTCAGGGTCAAGTACCAGACAACTAAGGACAGCACCCATGCCCCCAGAGTCCACTGAAATCATTCAGACTAGCCCCTTCTATGCGTGCTCCCCCTGTCTTACCCACTCTTTCCTATGGAAACCACAACAGAGACTTTTGACCATATTTTCCTCCACTCTTTCTGATCCAGACTGACCCTGGTGCTTCCCCCATGTGGCTCCCCACAGCTCAGTATACTCTCTCCTCTTGGGATCTGTGAGTACCCAAAGATCCTTTCAGGGACATGTGAATGGCTCAGTCAGAAGAGCATGCGACTCTTGATCTCGGGGTGGTGAGTTTAAGCCCCATATTGGGTGTAGAGATTACTAAATTTTTTTTTTAAATATTAATTGCTTAAAAAAAGATTTTTTTCAATGGCAATCTTCCCTGATCTGTTAGCTTTACCATACTCGAATAAAACCTACATTTTTAAAAGAGACATATTGTGAAATCACAGGATATCAGATCTATTTATAGTCAAGTGTAGATTCCAAGACAATTTCAATGATCTGGAAGGAACGTTTACTGTGGATAAGTAGTGCAATGTATTAAAACTGTTTAGGGTTCATGCCCATCAGGGTTCAGTCAGAGCAGCAGAGCTGCTAGAATCTTTATCTCATTAGATATACCATCAGGGTGTTTGCACGGCAAACCACATTGACAGAGGGCAGGGTATGGTCCTCTGCAGTGAAGGGCAGGTCTACTTGCTGCTCAACGTGAGAAAGATAATACCTTCCCTGGAGCAATGTTCACACATGCTTGCTGTCCATCAAAAAGGACAGTCTCACAGGGACGCCTGGGTAGCTCAGTTGGTTAAGCATGTAACTTTTGCTCAGGTCATGACCTCAGGGATCATGAGTTCAAGCCCCACATCAAGTTCTCTACTATCAGCACGGAGCCTGCTTGGGATCCTCTGTCCCCCTTTCCTTCTGCCCCTCCCCCCACCTCAAAAAAGACAGACTCACAAAGCCTGAGCTTACTCCCAGTAGAGGCACCGTATGGCTGTATGTATGGGCAGCACCTGGCCCTCATCACATGGCCCTGTGGGAACTGGGCCCTGGGAGATGAGCACAAACACCAATACTCTGGGTACTGCTGTGGCTGTGAGTAATAGGATCCTTTATCTCTGACCCGGAAGTCTTGTATCTTCTATCAGCAAACATGAGGCCGTGCAGGTTAACTTGTAAGTTTGTAAGAAGGGTACAATCTCACATCCTTCACAGTTGCTGGTGCTCCAGCCTCCTGGGGCAGGGGGAAAATGTTTCGCTCCTCCTTCTGTCACTGGTCAGTGAGGATGGCCTCCTTAGGGATTGCTCTGTGTCTACCTCTGGAGACACAGGCATCAGGAAGAGTCATAGCCGGCCTGCTTGAGCTGACCCAAAGAAGAGTCATTGAAGATTGGGCCACAGAGGCCACATACCATAAAGCCATGTGACAGAGGGAACTCCTTTTGGGAAAGCCCTTCTATTAGTCTGCTAAGGCTGTCATAACAAAGTACCACAGACTAGGTGGCTTGAACAGCAGACATTTATTTTCTCAGTTCTGAGAAAACGGGAAGTCCCAGACCAAGGTGCTGGCCAATTTAGTTCCTGACGAGAGTGCTGTCTCTGGCTTGCAGTGGCCGCCTTCTTGCCCTGTCCTCACATGGTCTTTCCTCTGTGTGTCTGTGAAGAGAGAGAGTGAGCCAGTGTCCCCTTCTCTTCTTGTAAGGACACCAGCCCTATTGGATTAGGGCCCCATCCTTGTGATCTCATTTAACCTTCATTGCCTTCCTAAAGGTCCTATCTTCAAATACAGCCACATTGTGGGTTAAGGCCTTGACATATGAATTTGGTTTGGGAGGGAGGAGGACACAATTCAGTCTATAGCAGCTCCCAAATGGCTGCAGGGTAGGTCAGCCACATTTACAATCATTTTAAAAACATGACAAAGCATCTTAAGCCATCTACCTGGGGGAGGAAGAGCAAAAGGTAATCCTTGGGAAGACAAATGGAGAGAAGGACTTAGAAACTTAGAACCTGGGTTCTGGGTTCTGAGTTGAGTTTCTTGCAATTTTCTTCAAGGCTTTTGTCTGGTCAAGTCACCATTTCCCCCTGTGGTATCTCCCTGTAGAAAGCCACTGCCCACTTTGTGCTTTGGAGGGAGTGTGTGGAAGAGCAGGCCATCAAAATCCCTTCTACATCATAGTGTGGAGAAGAAATGCAGAGGAGCTGACCAATGCACAGGAAGTGCTCAGAGCGCCCAGGAGCTCTGGCCCTGCCCTCACGCTTGCTCTAAACACACCCACTGTCCTCTCTCATCTGCTGTGGTGATGCCTTAACCACCCCAAACTTCTACAGCACCCCCCTCCCTGTACTATTCTGTCTGGTGACTGACTCCCTGCCTCTGCCCAGCCTCTCCCCCTTGCCTGCTCACTTCTGCTCCCCTCCTTCACTTGGCTAATTTCATCAAGACTTACCTTGGACAGTAGCTTTCTTCATAATTGTCAAAACTTGGAAGCAACCAAGTTGTCCTTCATTAGGTGAATGGGTAAACTGTGGTATGTCTGCAGGATAGAATATTATTCTGTGCTAAAAAGAAATGAGCTGTCAAACCATGATAAGACATGCAGGAAGCTCAAATGCATATTACTGAGTGAAAGAAGCCAAATCAGAAAAGTCTTATATGATTCCAACTATATGACATTCTGGAAAAGGCAAAACTATGGAGATCATAGAAAGACCAGTGGTTGCCAGGGGTTAGGGGGAAAGGAAGGGTGAGTAGGGGGAGCATAGAGGATCTTTAGGGCAGTGAAACTACTCTGTATGACACTATCAGGGTGGATACATGTCACTACAAATTTGTTGAAACCCATAGCATGTACAATACCAAGAATGAAACCTGATATAAACGAAGGACTTTGGATGATAATGGTGTGTCCAAGCAGGTTCATTAGTTGTAACAAATGTACCCATCTGGTGCGGTATGTTGATAACAAGGGAAGCTATGTATGTGTGGGGGCAGGGGAACCTCGGAAATCTCTGTACCTTTTTAATCAATTTTTCCGTGAACCTAAAACTGCTTTAAAAAGTAAAAACCATTAATAAAATAGAATACATAACTTAAAGACTCACCTATATAAAAGACATCATCCTTTCTAGACCTGATGCTCTGGAAGACTGCAAGAGAAAATCTGTCCTGGCTCAGTGAAACATTTCTTTCTAGTGGAGGTTCCTCTTTCCAAGAAGAAACCTGATTGTTTCCAAGGTACCTCATCCTATAGATAAGGCCAAAGGAATAGGTAAGAAGAAATCTCAACATCAACCTCAGTCCCAACCTCAATAGCTGGAATGGCTCATCTTTCTCTGTGGTTCCACAACACCCTGTGTTTTACCGAATGGGTAGTAGTTATGCAGTGCTTGCTATGTGCCAAGATGTGTGGAGAAATTATGATATAATTCTCATCATGTCCCATGAAGTAATTATTACTATTATTACCTCCATTTGGCAGACAAGGAAACTGAGGCTTGCAAAACTTACCAAAGATCCATTGGTTGGTAGGTGGGAGTGTCAGGGGTCAAGTGACTCTGATCCAGTGCCAGTCCCTCACCACTGCGCCTTGTTGTCTCTGCATAGACTTTTTTTTGCCCTGTGATGTGACTGCTGGCCTCCCCTACCAGCCTGTGGACCTTGTGGAGATAACACTGCATCTTCCTGTATTTTCAGCCCCTTAAGAAGAGCACATATCAGTATTTCACTATGTATTTTTGAAAAGAAGCAGGTGGATTTGTACTGATAAGCCTGGGTGAAAATGGCATAGCCTTCCATGTCCCAGGGGAAACAGATGGCACGGTCAGGTTAGACTGATCAAGGAGTATTTAGTGGAGGGACTATTTGCAAAGCTATGGCCCGGGTAAGTACCCAGAGCCTAGTACCAGCTGGCTTTCTTGCTGTCTATAGAGTTGAAGGGGACAAAGGCAGGGAAGGGTTACCAGAACCTAGAGACAGACTGGGGTGTATGGAAGAGGGCTGCCTAACAAGAGCTTCAGTCTTCTGGTTGAAGGACATGGCCAGCCTGTAGCGACCTTGCAAGAGGGAAGTGAGGAAGAAATACTGTGACCTTTCCCACTTGGCTTCCAGGATACTCCTGGGACAATACGTCCACAGTGAAAAGCTAGGGAAGAAGAGAAGTGCTGTTAGTGGCACAGATAAAGGATTGTGGGTTTTCAGGGAAGGTAGTGGCATTTGTGTCAGGTCCAGGCATTTGTGGGTAGGTTTTGGGAAGACAGAGAGGTGGGGAGAGCATTGCTGACTCAGAGCACATCAGGGCAAAGGTGCAGTGAACCGGAATCACAAGTGTGCAGCCATAATGGCTGCTCGGCTTGGTCAGAGAGCAGAGGCGTTGGCGGTAGAGCTACAAGACAGGCTGTTTACAGCCACAGCGAGGAGGTCCTTGAGTGCCAGGCCAAGGGTGCAGAAATATTTCTGTAAGGCGCTGAGTAGGAGGGCAGTGTGCTCACAACTGTGCTTCAGGAAGACGGTGACAGAGGCAGCATGACGATGGCCACCAGCTTTGAGAAAAGGGATGGAGAAATAGGCAGGAGGCCACCACAACGTCATGTGTTATGGGCTGAATTGTGATGCCCCCAAATTCCTATGTTGAAACCCTAATCCCCATACCTCAAAATGGGAATGTATTTGGAGATAGGGTCTTTAATGAGGTAATTAAGTTAAAATGAGGCAATGTGGGTGGGCCCTATCCAATCTGACCAGTGTCCTATAAGAAGAGGACATCAGGAGGCACCTGGGTGGCTCTGTTGGTTATACATCCAAGTCTTGATTCTGGCTCAGGCTGTGATCTCATGGGTTTTTGGGTTTGAGCCCTGAGTAGAGGGCTCTGTGCTCAAAGCGTGGAGTCTGCCTGGGATTCTCCCCCTCCCTCTCTCTCACTCCTCCCCTGCTCATGCATGCTCCCCACCCCTCAAAATAAATAAATAAACATTTAAAAAAAGAAGAAGAGGAGGACATTAGGACACAGGCACACACAAAGAGAAGACCATGCGAGGACACAGGGAGAAGACAACCATTCAGAAGCCAAGGAGATTGGCCTCAAAGGAACCAATGCTATGGACACCTTGATCTTGGATTTCTAGCTTCCAGAACTCAGAGGAAAGAGATTTCTGTTGTTTAAGGTGCCCAGTCTGTGGTACTTCATTACAGCAGCCTCAGGAAACTAACGAAGCCCAGGAAAGAAAATTATAAAGAGACACACTCAGAGAGGGCTGGCCAAGGACCCTGTCTGATTGGACAAGAGTACTGAGGTCAAGAATGACCCAAGCCCGATGGTGGGGGGCATGGTGGAGCCACTGACAGAAGCAGGAAGCAGGCGATGTTCAGTGCCAGAAAAATGAAGTCTGCTTCTGATTGTGAGCTGTAGTTGCTGGTAGGATGTCTAGGCAGAGTTGGCCTTTCCATGGCATTAAAGGCTGATGTGAAGCCAAGAGGCTTCCTGGAGGTGGAGATACAGATGTGGGAAGGGGGGATGCATGAGATCACCTTGGGAGGGAGGACACACAGGATGAGGGCCAGGCGGCAGGCTCGCAGGCGAGGAGACAAAGAGCTGGTCAGAAACACAGAGGACAGTGCCCCAGAGGCCAGCAACAGGCTGTTGATGCCAAGGGCCCATCCTGCCAGTCCTGGGGGAAGATGAGGGCTCACGGACGACCTTTCAGGAGAGGGTCACGGCAGAAGGGTGCCAGCCCCATCCTCTCTCTAGGGCACCAGGGAGTACCACCGGGTACAAAAAGGTCTCCTCTTCTTCCCCTGGAGGGGAGAGGTTCCATCTGTCTGCTAAAAGGGTAAAGGGAAGTGAGTGGGAGTCAACTTGAGAATGAATCTAAGGATTGCCAAACAGCTGCAAAGAGCCACGTGGCTCCATTATTACAACCAGGGCTAGGTAGACATGGAGTCCAAGAGGTGACAAGTAACTGCCCAAAAACCCATATGGGGGAGGCTGGAGAGAAGGGTGTCCAGGATGCAGGGTTAACACAAGGGAATGGGAGGCTTGCAAGACCACAGAAGCCCAGCAGAGATCCTTGGTTCGGTTCGGTGGATTGAGTCTAGCTTGGAGGCAACCCAGTAGCTGGAGTCAGTTAAGATTCTTTCAAATGCCAGTGAACCGAGGACTCTGAGTAGACACCAACATGGGCTTCATATCCTCCAGGATGGAAGTCAGGAAGGAAAGGCGCAGAACCCTTTGATGCATGTCTGGTATGTTTTCTCTAGACAGTTGCAAGGAACTGGTGCACGTGTGCTTTGCAATGTATGTATATGACTTTTGGTGCACCAGACATCTGTTTAATGCTCTTAAGAACCTGCCAGCCATAGTTTCAGATGCATTTCTCAGATAAGCGGGGTCTGTGTCCTGTGTCGTATCCCACCCCACCCTCCAGCCCTGTTACAAGTCACTGAATGACAAAAGTAGATCCTTGCTGGGACCACAGAACGCTGGCAGTGTTACCCTGAGGCTGCTATCTAAGGAAAACATTCTGCCGAGGCCGTTTGGACGATATGGTTTTATGTGCTCATTTATTTCACACCCATGTTTTAAAATAATTCTTTTTTGCTGAAAATGTATTTTCACCTAAGATAATAGATGGAAGTTGTGAGCCGGTTACATTTCCCAAGTGACATTAGCATATGTGCCACATTTTTTCCTGAATCCCACCCCCTGTCTCCTTTCTGCTTTTCTGTCTTTTTCTGGTTCCAATGAGGAAAATATTACACCTCTTTCCCGCCTCCCTCTCCCCCACCTTGTCATAGGAGAAGGTGGAGAATCTTCCAACTCCAGTCCTATTTTACCAGTAGTAGAATCTCCCTCATACCTGTCCCCACCTATCCACTCCCACTGTCTTTGTTTCAGCTGAGTCCTTTCCTTCTCCCACCTGGATCTTCACCATACCTCCTCTCCAAATTGTCCTGTGAGCTTCACTTTTACCCTGTAACCCTTTGTCCATGCTTCAACCAGAGCAATCTGTCTAACACTGCTCTGAGTCCTTTACTCTCCTGTCATCCTTTGGTGACTTCCTATTAGTTTCAGGATGCTTTCAACTTCCTTACCAAGCCATTCATCTCTCATTCTCTGCCCTTCTTCTCCAACATTCCATGTGGTTTCAAGTCAACCTACTCATGTACATGGCTCTTCTATATTCCTGAAGTGCTTTTTTCCTCCTGCCCACCTGTAAACTCCTAGTCGCTCTTTGGGTAGCTGAAGCCCACTTGGAAATGTCTGAGGCCCACCCAAGCATAACTGATCACTTCATCAGAGGCTCCTTCACCAAGCATGGCGTGTGCCCCTGGGAGTTTCCAATGTCAGCCCTGCTTGACTGAGTTTCTAACTACAAGGACTGACCTTCCTCTCCTTTGTACCTCTAGGAACTGTCCCATGTTTGACTTAAAGTAGACCCATTAAATGTGTATGTTGAATTAAAAGGCTATGTTGAAAAGGTTAGGGTAGTTGATGGCAATGGTAGATCTAACCCTCTATGATTATTGAAAATGTCACTCTAGTTCAACAAATATTCATGGACTATTTACTATGGGTCAGGTGCTCTTCTGAGTTCATTGTACCCAAATGAACAAAGCATCATTCCTTTAATAACTGAGCTCACAATTGATCAGTGATGACCAGCAAAGAATATCACTAATACAAAATGAGAGGCACTAGACTAGGGGTAGGAATAAAATATTACGTAAGAGGTTTTCAACCATGGCTATATATCCAAATGTGAGGAGTTTTTAAAAATATGCATGTTTCCACTTATAGGAAATATCTAAAATAGTCAAACCCATAGAAGTAAAGAATATAAAGGTTGTTGCCAAGGACTAGCGAGAGGAGAAAATGAGGAATTGCTAATTAACATATGTAAAATTTCAATTTTGCAAGGTGGATTAGTTCTAGAGATATGATGTACAACTTTATGCCTATAGATAACAATACACATAACACAATACACTTAAACATCTATTGAGGATGGATTTCATGTTAAGTGCTCTTAGCAACAGAAAAGAAAAAAGAAAAAACTTGCTCACTCAAACAAGGTAGAAAAATCTTATCAAACTGTGTCAGGTAATTTATAAACAAATATATCTTTTTTTTGGATTAAAAGAATATGTACATCTTCACCTGTGATGACCTTTTGCTACTTAACAAATTGCTCCAAAACTGTACAGCTTCAAACAACAATAAACCTTTAGGTGGAACTAGAATTGGGGAGCAGTTTATGAGGTGGTAGTGGTATTGGGGTCTCTCAAGTGGTTGTAGTCAAGATTTTGGCCACGGCTGTCATTATCTAAAGGCTTTACCAAGGCTGAAGAATTCATTTCCAAGATGGTGCATTCACATGGCTGGCAAGTTGGTGCTGCTACTGGCAGGGGGCCTAAGTAACTCACCACATGAACACTTCCAGAAGCAACCCAAGTATCCTCTTAATGTAGTGACTTTCTCCCAGAGAAAGTCCCCTTCCCTCCCACTATGGTCCAGGGGAGAGAGCAAGGTGCAAGCTGAAATATCATATATGATCTAGATTCAGAAGTCACATTGCATCATTCCACAACATCCTCCTGGTTGCACACGGCAGCTCTGTTGTGTGTGAGATGACCACACAAGACTGAGTACCAGGCAGTGAGGATTGTGGAGAGTCATTCTGGGGGTTACAACATGGCCCTATGACCCCAACAGGTTTAATTCAGTATGCCCAAGTAGGTTCAGTGTGGGGAGGGGAGGGTTATTTTGTTTTTTTCTTTGTTTTTCTTTTTATTATCTTGTTGGCTTTTAAACTTTTTATTGAAACATAACATATATATAATACATAAATCATACACAGATCATGAGTGTTCAGCTGGATACATTTTCATGAAAGTACGCACTCATATAACCTATACCCAGATCAAGAAACAGAACATTAATGGCACCCCAGGAACCCCCACTATGCTCTCTTTCATGACTTTCAACAACAGTGAATAGATTTACTGGTCTTTAAAGTTTGCATATATGGAATCATACAGTATGTACTCATTTACATCTGGCTTCCTTTCACTGAACCTTGTTCTCCACATTCAGCATGTGGCTATATTTGTTCATTCTCATTGATATATAATAGTCCCTAGAGTAAAATGGCTTGTGTACTATGTTCCAGTGTTTGGCTACTATGAATAGTGCTGCTGTGAACATTCTTGTAAATATCTTCTGGTGACCATATGTACATTGTTATGTGAATATACACTGAGGAGTGGGAATGGTGGGTCATAGAGTAAATATATGTTTAGCTTTATAGAGACTATGAAACAGTTTCTCAAAGTGGTGATGCCAATATACACTTCTATCAGTAGTTTATGAGAATTCAAATTCTATATCTTCTCCGGTAGTTGGTATATTCTGTCTCTTTCATTTGACCCCTTCTGGTGGGCATGAGGTGGTATCACACTTTGGTCTTAATTTGCATTTCCTTAATGACAAATGCATTTTAACACCTTTTCAAAGGTTTATTGGCCATTTGGATGTCCCTCTTTTGAAGTGATTGTACATGCCTTTTGTCCATTTTTCTATTGAAATATATTCCTTTCTTATAGATTTACAGTTTTGTTTAACATACTCTGGATAAGACTTTTTGTTAGACATATATATTACAGACGCCCAACCATTCTATAGGTCACCTTTGACTCCCTAAATGGTCATGTTTGATGACCAAAAAAGCTTAACTTCAATATAATCCAAATTATCCATTTTTCCACTTTATGGTTATTACTGTTTATACCCTGCTTTTTTTAAAAGAAAAACAAACAGAAAACCTTTATCTACTCCAAGGTAATGAAAATGTTCTCTCATTTACCCCCTAAAATCTGTGTTGCTTCACTTTTCATGCTTAGACATACAATGCATCAAGAATGGCTGTCTGGTGTGAGACGACGATCATGATGCATTTTTCCCAATATGGAGAGCCAATCAAGCTAGCACCATCTATTGAAAAGATCATCCTTCTCCTCTCCTCTTCAAAGTCACCTTTGTTATATTTCAGGTGACTATATATGTGTGAGACTATTTCTGGAATCACTATTGTGTTCTAGTGGTCTGCTTGTCTACCCTTGCACCAGTACGACGTTGTCTTAACTATTACAGATTTGAACAGGTGTTAATACTGGTAGTGTAAGTCCTCCAGTTTTTTATAAAACTTTTCCCTACCAAATGAGGAACAAGTTGAGATTATCCACTATTATTGCTTCCACTCAATGTTGTCCTGGCAGTCATAGGGCAAGGGGGCAGGGGAACGCATAAGAATTGGAAAGGAAGAAAGAAAACTGTTGGATGTCTGTTTGGTTCAGTCAGTAGAGCATGGGACCCTTGATCTCAGGGTTGTGAGTTTGAGCCCCACATTGGAGTAGAGATTACTTTTAAAAATCATTAAAAAAGAAAGAAAACATGATTTCAT
Organism: Proteles cristata cristata; assembly: GCA_017311185.1. Classification (NCBI taxonomy): domain Eukaryota; kingdom Metazoa; phylum Chordata; class Mammalia; order Carnivora; family Hyaenidae; genus Proteles; species Proteles cristata. The sequence goes on from JAESUZ010005557.1 coordinate 818,291, forward strand.
TATAAGTAAATTTAACAAGGCTACTGAAAATAAGATCAATATATAAAAATCAACTGTATTTCAATATGTTAGCAACCAACAAGAAAATCAAAATTTCTAAATATTACTACCAATGGTACCAAAAACTATCAACAAATAAGCAGGCCTCTATGTGAAAAACTATAAGAATTTATTGAGAAATTATAAAACTATCTGTATAAATGGAAGGATATACCATGTTGTTGGAAAGATTTAACACTTAATGTAGTTCCAATTAAAAGTCCAGCAAGATGTGTATGTGTGTATAGAACTTAATAAATGGAGTTTTGAATTTTTATAAAAATGCAAAAGGCCAAAAATACACAAGGCAATCTTGATGCAGAAAAGTGAGTGAGTGTGTGTGTGTGTGTGTGTGTGTGTGTGTGTGTGTATGTCTGAGTCATTCAGGGAGCTCTCTAAACAGTGTGTAGAAAAATGAAAGAGCATCCTTACCCCCCTCCCCCAACAAAGGAAAGAAAAGAGCTGGCATTGGAGAACATTTGATAAAAAGGAAAGAGTTGACATAACATTATGGAAGCTAGAAGGTGTATAGCATATTCTAGGAACTTAAATAGCTAGAAGTGGTTGGAGCTTAGGTTGAGGACAGTAGAAAGGGAGATGAGGGAGGAAATGTAGATTGACAGCCTAAATGCTAAGGACTTTGAACATAATGAAGAATTCTAAGTAAGAGCTTTATCTAATTCCATAAATTGCCTACATGGTCTTTTTAGGCAATGGAATAGGATGGTTTGCACATGGTAATTCATATTCCTCATAACAATCCTAAAAGGTAGGCACTATTATTATCCACATTTTAAAAAAAATATTTTATTTATTTCTAGGAGAGAGACAGAGAGAGACAGCGTGAGCAGGGGAGGGTCAGAGAGAGAGGGAGACACAGACTCTGAAACAGGCTCCAGGCTCCGAGCTGGCAGTCAGCACAGAGCCTGACGCGGGGCTCGAACCCACGAACCGCGAGATCATGACCTAAGCGAAAGTCAGACTCTTAACCGACTAAGCCACCCAGGCGCCCCTTATTATCCATATTTAACAGCCGGAGGATCTAAGGCAAGAGAGGTCATCCAACCCAAAGGCACACCTCATAGAAAGGGAGACTTAGAATTTGCTCTGAGGACCCTCTTGCAGTGCTAGTGGGGACATAAACTGGGGCAACCACTGTGGAAAACAGTATAGAGATTCCTCAAAGAGTTAGAAATAGAACTACCCTATGATCCCGCAATTGCACTACAGGGTATTTACCCAAAGAATACAAAAATATTAATTCAAAGGGATCCATGCACTCCGATGTTTATAGCAGCATTATCTACAATAACCACATTGCGGAAATAGCTCAAGTGTGCATTGATTGATGAATGGATAAAGAAGATGTGGTATAGACAATGGAATATTACTCAGCCATAAAAAGGATGAAATCTTGTCATTTCCAATGATGTGGAGGAAGCTAGAGAGTATTATGATAAGCAAAATAAGTCAGTCAGAGAAGGACAAATGCCATATGATTTCATTCATATAAGGAATTTAAGAAACAAAACAAAAGAGCAAAGAGAGAAAAAGAGAGAGAGACAAATCAAGAAACATGCTCTTAACTACAGAGAACAAACTGATGTTTACCAGAGGGGAAGTAGCTTGGTGAGGGATGGGGGGTACAGGTGAAATAGGTGATGGGAATTAAGGAGTGCACCTGTGATGAGCATGGGCATTGTATAGAAGTGTTGAATCACTATATTGTACACCTGAAACTAATACAACATTGTAAGTTAACTGGAATTTAAATTAAAACTTTAGAAATAAAGAATAAGTTGCTTCCAGGAAGTCTGGCTTTACAGTATATACATACATACAAAGATATACATATGTATGTATATGTACATATTTGTGGCTTGATTCTGTGATGGGAGACATTTTAGAGAGAGACAAGCTTGGAAGTGATCAGTGGCAAAATTCTGAAATAGAGTGATAGCAATGGGAAAGGAGATGGGATGGGTTTGACCAACATCACTGAACTAAGAGGACAAGTGAATTTGGGAATTCACTCATGTAGGAGTCGGATAAGAGGAGGAGGAAGAAAGGGAAGTCAATGGACAAACCCTGAATAAAGTTCATACCATTTACCTATACAGTTTTTCGTTGGGAAAAGCCTACAAATATACTTGCACTTAGCCTTGCAGGCATAGAACCCTTTGCCATGGGTTTAGGAAGCCTGAGCTTTTTAAATTATAAGAATGCAGATCATGTGAAATCCAAGTTCCTCAAAAGTCCTTGAATTATTTCCCAACCATAGTTCCAGCCTTCCTCTCTGTTTCTCTGTAACTCAGCCCACTCTTATATTCTTTTTCTCTTATTTTTTTTAAAGAAATTAATGTTTATTTATTTTGGAGGGAGAGAGAGAGACTGAGTTGAGCAGGGGAGAGGCAGAGAGAGAGAGGGAGGCTCAGAATCTGAAGCAGGCTCCAGGCTCTGAACTGTAAGCACAGAGCCCGGTGTGGGGCTCTAACCCACAAACTATGAAACCATGAACTGGGCCGAAGACGGATGCTTAACCGACTGAGTCACCCAGGTGCCCCTATATTCTTTTTCTCTTATTCATTTTAAATTTTTAAAAGTTCAGGAAATTTCTTATTTTGGCCTCAGCAAGACTAACCCATGCCATCAGTGTCGAGTGCCAACAGACTTATCAACGACAGTTCCTTCTCCAAGAGCGATTCAGATGCCAGGTATTAAGATAACACATTTGTTACTCCATTATAGAACATATGGTCTTTCATTATATCATAAATTAGGGTCTAGAAAGGTCCACCCTGAAGTCTGAGGTCCTCAAGTATGAACTGTTAATGTTCATGTGAAAACTCTTACACATTAGCATGGGTTGACAATCACTTTGAGGGCTTACAGAAATTCAGTGTTCTAGGCTTCATGCCTAAAGATGTCTTTTTAGTAGGTCTGGAGTAAGACCAAGAACCCTCCCTTTCTGGCCCTGTCCCAGATGGTTTGGAGGAAGGTGGTTCTGACCTCACACTGAGAAGCAATGCTGTAGTGGGTGATGGAAATGCTATTCCACTTCACCCACAGGATGGCAAGTCCTCTCCACCACCTGAGAGTAACTGGCCCCTGATACACACCTGACACACTTCATTCTCCCAACAACCCTATGTAATAGGTACTATTATTATCCCCATTTCACAGGCGAGAACACTAAGGCTCAGAATGATCTACTTGCTCCAGGTTTCACAACTAGTACTCAGCCATGAATCGATACACTCATTCATTTACGTACCACCATATGGAAGGCATTATTCTAGGTGCCTATAGATGGCAGAGCAAAGGGATGAACTCACAACTTTAAGGCCATGTTCTTTGCCACGATGATATAATGTCTTCTTAAAACATTGTTAAGACAGCGTCATAGACCATGAGGCTGTATAATAGGCAGAGAGGATGCAGGAAGGAGGAGGCTGCATCATGCCAGGCTGGTGCCCAGGTCCCAGAGTGTGCAGGTGGGGCCTGTTGACCTACAGCAGCATCCTGCAGGTGTGCAGGTGTGAGGAAGGGCCACTCCCACTAAGAATGACATAGGCAACACCTGGAGTAGGGAACAACTCCCACCAGAGTTGGTAGTGCTGGGATTGAAGGAGGGAGGCGAGCTAATGTTCAAATCCATCTACCTTCCCAACTCTTCTTTCACTTCCCTCTTCTCTTCCTCCTTCCCGAAGTGTCGGAGGCCGCACTGGCTACGACAGGTCCAGGGGTCCCTGAAGGATGGATGGTGTCGGCGAAAGAGAATGAGAGAGCCCCGAGATTCTTTCTGATCACCAGGCAGGCATCTCTGTCCTGTCGGTTTTGGTGTCTTTATTTAAAGGTTCAACAACCATATGAGGTCAGAGAAAAGGAATTTCTTACAATGAGAGGTCTTTTGTGATATCAGTTGCAGAATTATCCCAGTCATGGTCAATTTACAACCAAGGAAATAACAGGATGCTCTTAGTGAAAGACAGGATAACATATAGGTTACATTGTATATAGATAAGTTAAGAGTCATTCTGTCTGGCTCTCAAGAGGATGAATGATTCTGAATTGGTTAGTTAGTGGAAATTACCAAGGGGGCTCTATATGTATCAGTCTTTGCATCTGGGTTTATGTTTTAATTCCTCTTATCTATCCTCATCCCAGCTGCCAGTGTAAGGGAGGATGTCTGTGGAATGTAGGCCCTGAGGAAGGGGCTGCCATACATCACCAATTAGTAAGTTATGTTCGGTACTTGTCTGTACCTTAACTATAAATTAGGCTCTTCTGATATGGGACCAGGCTCAATAGTAACTCTTGTGTTCTTAACCCCCTTTATTATCTAAGTCTTGGATCTGCAAGGCCCATAGGAAGAGCCTTTTGACAATGATCCACAGAGCTCTTATCTAAAATCTCTTTTGTAAAGGCAGGAATATGCTTTTCCTATGAGGTAACTGTGTTCAGAATATGGGTTTGATATGGAATATTGTGAGGCCTGGTCAATACCAGCAGGCTCATTTCCAACATGAGCCAGTAGTAGCAGAAGGAGATACTAGTCTTCATTTCTCATGGCAGAAGCTGTGCAAACATCGCCATTTCCTTGCTGTGACTGCCATCCAGAGAGGCCGGTGCGGCTCCCGGCACCGAAGCCTCCCTGCCTCCCTCCATTTCATCGCTCTTCTTTCTTCAGTGACCCTTCTCTTTCCCACTTCTTTCTTGGTCTTCTCTTCTCTGCCTCTTTGCTAGTTGCCCGTGGAGGCCTGGGTTGTTGTGAACATAGCTGCATCTCCCTGAGGCTTCCCCTCCCCTGGGAGGGCTCTGTAGGCCCTTCACAGGGTCAGTCCCACCCCTGGGTCCCAGGATTGGTCTTGACAGAATGCAGTATTGCTTGGTCAACCCTCACCTGAATTCCACTTTTGTTCAAGGGACCATGCAGGGGGCTATAAGAGTCTGGGTGGAGATGGGGTCTCTGCCCCTAAGACACTTAGGAACACAAAGCACAGAGGGAGGAGATAAGACATAGTGGAAAGTGGGAAAATGTAATGAAAGAGGTACAAAAGGATTCCACCCAGATATCTTCTTTATCTGTTGCCTTTCTTGCATTTTTACCACCGCTGTCTTGGTCCATTGTTCACCTGGATCTTTGTTCACCTGGTTTACTGCAGTGGCCTCCTTTATATCTTTAGTGTGCATCAGTATTACCTGGAGTGCTGGAGAGAACTTGCAGGGCTGGGCCCCACCCCCAGAATCTGATTCACCAGGTCCAGAAAGTAGCATTTCTAGCAAGTTCTTTGGTGCTCTAAGTGAGTATCAAAGTTAGAGAATCCCTGTTCTCATTGATCTTTACTCTCACTCTCCAAGTCATTCAATTACAACCAGTATGAGTTGTTGTTTTTTAATAGAAATCTGCTGCTATTTCTCCCCTGCTTAAAATCATTTAGCATTTTTACCTTTGTTTTTGGGGCCAGGTAAGTCCTCACATTTAGCAGTACTCCTCACCGATCTGCTCTCTGCTGCCTCTTAGGCTTTGCTCATGCTGTTCTCTCTCCCTAGGTTGCCCTTTCCCTGTGTCTGGCAGCTCCCAGCAGTGTTGAAGACCTCCTTTGGCTCCACATGCCTAGAGACTCTTCATGCTCTCGCCCTCATCCATGCACCCCGGGGCAACCACTGCCTGTAGGTGTTCATTGGTTATCGCACAGACATATCTTCTTTGCCTTTCTGTTCTGCCTCCCCCACACCAGACTTTCAGCCCAGTAGGGAGAGGGAGGAGTCCAAAACCGTGTCTTGGAGTGAGTGCTTCAGGCGTGTGCCTCAATTACCCCTTTCTGTCACATTTTTTTCTCTAGGCTCCCACACTGCATGTGTTCTTGGGTTTATCTGTTTATTCATGGCACCAGATGTTGACAACTTACACAACTGCGTACTCTCCTCCTGAAGTATCAGCCTCGAGCCATTTTTGGTCCCATCTCACCAAGATACTAGCAGCCTTTGTGTGAGTTCTCCTTCCGGCCTCTTGTTTACTCTTACCTGCCTGGAACTGCGGGCGCCTTCTAGAACGTGCCACAGCAGTTGTCTTAGAACATGCTTCCGATGTGGCAACATTTCTGAAAGCAGAGTGTTTGAGTCTAGTGAGCCCTCTTTCTCTATCCAGGTGATCTCAGCCCTGTGGCCCCTTCTGAGAATGAGAATTTCAGAGAAAAAGGGGAGGGAAGAGGTAAGCGGCATATGTAAGAAAAACAAAACAAAAAAAAAACCAGGCAAATATTTTTTCCTTACCATTTTCAGCAGCACAATAGCAGCGGGCACTATTTTAAACTCTTGGATAATTCGATCTTAATTATACGGTATGCAGAGCACTAATAAGTTTACAAAGCTGCCAGCAACACTAAACACATACATGGTAGAAAATGGTCCCCTTTTCCTTGCTTATTGTGGGACAGAGAATTCAGTAATTGTTAGCAATTAAGAGGGAGTGACCAAACGGTGATTCAGAGGAATCCTCCAGGGACAGACATCAGTGAGAGCAGTGAGCCTGGCCTGGTGGACGAGGGGCATCTGGAGGCTGGGGAGGTCTTCTGGAACCCCAAACTGTGGGATTGATCCATCACAGCTGCATGTGATAGAGAAAAGCATGTCAGGAGAGCCAAAAACGCACTCATGCTTACCACAAATGGATACCAAGAGGCTCAGGCATGGCTTTGCAAAAAAGAACACTGTGAGAAATGTGAGATTCTGCTCCCAGCTCCCCTCGCTGTGTGGCTTAGGCTTGGGCCTTGAGATCCAAAAGTCTGTACCCTCCCAACTTGAGTCTGACACTCAGCAGCCGAATACCATTTTGCAAGTTATGGGGGTGACCTTGGGCTTGTTCCCTGTAAAATACCTGCCTTGTGGGAGTCACGTCAGAAAAGATATAGCACACGTGCAGACTCAGGCAGACATATTGGCATGCAGTGGGTATGCAATTTATATTCATGCATTTCCTTCCCTGCCTCCTTTCTTTGGAAAGGGATAACACACTTTTATCGAGGTCTCTATGACTGGTAGGTTTCCCAGCCTATACAAGGTATTTCATCAAAATTTGGAACAAATAATCAGTAAATAGTGTTTCTTACTAAATCAAGAAACTAAAGCGCAGAGGCCAAGTAGCTTGGCAAAAGCACACAGCAAGTAGATGGTAAACTGGCCTTCAGTCCTAATAGGGGCCCCAAACTGAGCACCATGAAATTCAATATGATAGAACCAAACTACAGCATGGGGTTCTGTTCCTTGATCTTTATTCTGAAATTGCAATATTTTACAAGGATGTTTATTTCAAAGAGGATGGGGGAAAAACACCCAGAAAAGCTGAAGGAGTGTGAATGCCTGATTACAGACTTCTTTGGATAAAATAGAAACTTTGCCTCTGTGGTATGTGTGTTTAGGCAGATTAAATTCATGTTTGATTACAAACCCCAGGATAGAAGCAAAATAAATATGTTCATGGAGACTAGGAATTCCCAAAGGGAGGAAAAGAAAAAAGTCATTAGCTAATACTCTGATGGGGACTGTCTCTAGGAGAGCCTAGATGGATCTCATCATAGCGTCCCTGTGTTCAGAGACCCTCTGTGGGCAGCTCCCCATTTTCCCAGAATATCCGCACTTCCAAGCATGGTGCTCATGACCCTCCTGTTGTGTATGAATCCAACATATCTTCTGGCATCATCTCTTCAGTCTTCCTCTCATGCACCCTTGCCTCAACCACACAGCAGAGGGCTTACCATGTCCTGAACACCTTCTAAGACTTATTGGTTGAGGGCCTTCGTGCCACCCCCGATCCCTCCCGGTCCCATTCTTTACCTGTTAGGAAATACGTATTAATCTTTAAAGTCTTTGTTAAATGAAACGAAGAAATCCCTTCCAAGTCCTTTCCCAGTGCCTCGGGAAAGGGATGGGAAATGATTGCTTCCTCTGCAGTCCCAAAGTGCTTGGTAGTTTTCTTGTTCCATCCAGCCAAATCTGCCTCTTTTTAAAATGATACTTATTTCTGAATGTCTCTGACCTCCTCCCTGAATCTGTAAATACCCTCTTGGTCCCCCACCCACCGTGCCTGGCATATAATAAACGCTCAAAGGATATTAATTGATGAAAACAATTTAAATGTCCCCAAACAGGCCCTAATGAATACAGTGTGGGACAGTCATGTTGGGGAGTTTTATGCCACTGTTAATAGTGTGACATGTGTATTTAAAGAAAATAGCATAGCTATTGATATTTACATGTCATTTACATGACATTTACATTGGCATGTCCACAGCTACTCATGGTACATGACATCTGTTTTCATGCCTCTCCCTGTCCCCTTGCAGTGAGTTAGATGTGGCCATGTGAGTATGTAGCCAGTGGCATATGACCACAAGTGACTCTACTAAAGCAATGAAAAGCTGGTGCATGACTCTCCAGGCTTTCTTCTGCTGTGGTGGCCAAGACAGTCCTGGGGCCCAGAAAGTGCAACCACAACATGGCAGGGCCTCCATCACCTGAGTGACCACATGGAGCTGAGGTATGATTGATACACTTCAAAAGTGAGAACTAAACCTTGTGTTAAGTCACTGCCATTTTAGTGAGTGAGACAAAACCAGGGATGTGAACATCTCCTTCATAGGCTGTTGCGACAATGAAATGATTTTATATTAATTGACACAGTACTTGGCACAAAGTAGGTACTTGAAAATGCTCATTCTTATTTCCCCTTCTATTCTCCATAGAGTGAACTTTAAACTACCCAGTAGTGAATCCATTTACTTAGCAGAGTAGATGTTGTGATGTATGATTCAGAAAAAGCCCGGAACATGTAGTGTTGCACTTGCTCTAAGTGTGGCCCAGATTCTGGGAGAAGCAGCGTGAAGGCTCTGGGCCTCCAGCATGGATGCAGAAATGGGGAGCCTTGGGGCACCTGGGTGGCTCAGTAGGTTAAGCGACCAACTCTTGGATTCCACTCAGGTCATGATCTCATAGTGTGTGGGATAGAGCCCCATGTTGGGGATTCTCTCTCCCCTTTCTCTGCCCCTCCCTCTCTCATACTCTTTCTCTCTCTCAAAATAAATAAATAAACTTAAAAAAAAAAAAAGAAATGGGGACCCTAGGGATGCCCCAGGTTTGGTACTTGGACTTCTGGCTTGTTTGCTCTCTCTTATATAATGGAGGCAATTTATCCTTCTCCGGGTGGGACAAGAGGGTGAGGGAGAAGGAAGAGCTTCTAGATGTCTCCCATGACACTGAGGGCAGAGATCTAGAGGGCTGTGTGTGAGGATAAAAGGTTGTGGAAAGGGGTGAGGCTCAGGAGGATGCCAGAGAAAGAGAAATGTCACATCTAATCCTATTTGTCCTATGGGAGTTTTCCAAAGCCAGACAAAGGACGTCGTATCTAATGCCTGGTCTCACACACAGATGTCTGGGGCAGTCTTTATGTTCTTTTTAAACTCTGCACACACTTGGCTGCACAGATTTTAAGAAGGACAAAGGTTGTTTTAATAGTGTTAATGGGGGGTGATGGGCGAATCATAATCTTATAACCAAAATGGTTCACTCATTTGTGTCAGCTATTGAAAGCAAAGTCTCTTTGGTAGGTAGAGAAGAAAAGGACTTGAAATCGCTTGCCACCCACCTCCTCCACAGGAATGCTGTGTGCATTAATGAGGGAATGTATTAGTACTGTGAACGCCCTGGAAAGAAGTCGCTTTGCCAATTCCAAATATTATTGTGACTTGCTTAAGGCAGAGCTGAAAGAACATGGGAGTGGGAGGCTGGCTACTGCATGTGGTGTTTTTCTTTCGGGGCTCCTACGTTGCTTCAGAAGCAGAACGGCTGCTGAAAAAGACCCCAAGGAGAATTGAGCACATATTCTGGATTCTTATTCCCACAATGTACTTGCCTTTCTGAGAGACCCTGCTCTGTGTCCGGTGCCTTCCTGCGGCTTCACGTGGCTTCCACTGCAAACTTTTCAACTTAGTTTTGGAAGAGCACATAAAGAACTTGCAAATAGCTTAAAGCTTGTTGGAAACATGGAACTAAACAAACACCATAAGAATAATAATGAAATGAGGGGCACCTCAGTGGCTCAGTCGGTTAAGCGTCCAACTTGGGGCTCTTGTCATGATCTTGTGGTTTGTGAATTCAAGACCCAAGTTGGGCTCTGTGCTGAAATCTCAGAGCTTGGAGCCTGCTTCAGATTCTGTGTCTCCCTCTCTCTCTACCTCTCCGCCCCCCTCAAAAACAAATAAACATTTAAAAAAAGAATAATGATGAAATGAAGGCATAGCATAAACATTTTGTATCCTCTTCCTGCATAATGGCTTAAGATGCTTCCATGTAAAGGACTTCGTTGGTATAGAGCTGTGTGCCGAATCATTGCAGTCAAGTTAGTTGGCAGAAAATAATGACAGTAATAATAACTGTCTTGCATTTATAAACCAGCCTAGAACCCACAGAGCACATTCCATGCACTTTATCTTCTGCAATCTTCCAGCACTGAATTCAGATGAGCAGGGAAGAGTTATAGTGATTGTTGGCTCTATTTCATAGGTAGGAGCAGTGGGGCTCCCCCAGGTGAAAAGTCTGAGAAAATTAGCCAGAAAGTCTTCTGGTTTCATATCTCTTGTTTGTTCCTCCGAACAACAACAACAACAAAAAATACCAAAAATCAAAATCAAAATACACTAAGAAAAATAACAAGATGCATACTCAGTGAGTAAAAAAAAAATCTCATAACAATGTTAGAACTAGTAAGGAAAGGTTTTACATGAACTTAAGCAGTGTTTTTTTTTTTTTAAGTTTATTTATTTTGAGGAGGAGGGCACGAACGGGCAAGGGGCAGAGAGAGAAGGGGGAGAGAAAGAATCCCAAGTAAGCTCTGCACTGTTAGCACAGAGCCCAATGCAGACCTCTATCTCATGAACTGTGAGATCGTGACCTGATCTGAAATCAAGAGTCAGATACTTTGACTGACTGAGCCATGCAGGTTCGCCAAGTAGTGATTTTTAAACAAATTTTGTTTTTTTTTTTTGTTTTTTGGGTTTGGGATTTTTTTGGGGGGGTTTTGTTTGTTTGTTTCTTAAGAAAGCCATAATATGTCTGGAGGGAAGGTGGAGTGGATGGGCTAAATAGGTGATGGGCATTAAAGAAGGCACTTGTGATGAGAACTGGGTGTTATATGCAAGTGATGAATCACTAAATTCTACTCCTAAAACCAATACTACACTATATGTTAAGAAACTTGAATTTAAATAAAATCTTGTAAAGAAAAAAAAAAACTGTGATGTGGCTTGGTGGAGGGAAGAGAAAGCAGCCTTTTTACAGTGGAAGAACAGAATATGGAGAGCTGTAGAGTCAGAAGAGAGAATGGTATTTTACTAATTTGAAGATACAATAAGCCTCGGGGTTGTGGAAAAAGAGGGCTCCTGAATTAGTGGAAAACATCAAAGCCTATAACTAGTTTACATTTGACTCAAGAAGCAATGAGAAGCCGGTGCTAGTTTCACAGAAGGAGTATGACAGAAGCCAACACTTATGAGAGAGAATTCTTATGGCACACCCTAGCCCTGCAAATGGGGGACATGCATGCCATTGGGAGCCATTGTGGAGAAAGGACAGGACTTCGTGACAGAAGGAACTCCAAGGAAGACAGAAAGGAATCACAGTTGTTTTTAGAGCAGTAGCTGAGGTGAAGGGTGGGTGTGTTGGAGGCTGAAAATCAGGGTCATCGAAGGACTCACTGAAATGACAAAAAACTCATCCTCCACATCCATCCTGCTCTCACACCTACCTCTCAAAATGTCAGATAGATTTTCTAGGGATTGGGTGTGTATTGAGAAAACCTCTCCAGCTGATTCTTACAGGGCATAAAAGGATGAAATATGACCCCAGTAAAGCTCAGGCCTAATACATAAGTAAAATAGTCAACCAGAACTGCAATACATTGTGCTCTGTGGTACGATGGAGATGTGTGGAGAAAGCTCTGGAAACTCGCGTGAAGGAATGATTTCCTCTGCATAGAGGGTCACAAAAAGGCACAAATGAGTTGTTCTCAACCCTGGTTGCACATTTCAAACAACCAATTAAATCAGGGTCTCCGTGGGGGTGGGGACCCAGGCATTATTTTTTAAAATCTCCTCAGACGATTCTAGTGCAGCAAGGGTGGAGAATGGCTATTGGAGATTGAATTCACCCCAGCCTTTGAAGAAGGTGGAGACATTTTCTAGAGAGAAAGAATAATGGAACTGACAAAGGCACAGAAACATAGAAGTAGCATGTTTGGAAAATGGGGAAAAGTCTGTTGTGGCTAAGACTCTGGTACTGAGGAGGAGACACTGGAAAGGTAGGCTGGGGCTAGGTTGTGAAGGTGAGAGTAATGGTGAAAAGGAAGAGAAGGAAGAGGAGGAAGGTAAGGAGGAGAGGAGGAGGAGTGAGAAGGGGAGGGAGAATGACAGTAGCAAACAGGAGGAGGAAGAGAATAAGGAGGGGATCATCTTGAAAGCATTGTGACAGGTGTTTTACAAGAGTGAAAAAAGAGACTTATGTTTTACAACAATTCTGAAGGATGAGGTTGGATAAAAAGAGATGCAAGGAGGGGGCACCTGGGTGGCTCAGCTGGTTAAGCATCTAACTCTCAATTTTGGCTCAGGTCATGATCTCATGGTTCATGGGATCGAGTCAGCAAGGAGCCTTCTTGGGATTCTCCCTCCCTCTCTCTACCTTTCTCTCACTCTTTCAAAATAAATAAATAAATTTAACAAAAAAGAGATATAAGGATATCCAACCTTTGGTCAATTTCTTTGGGCCATGGGGCTCATTTTTGTCTATAGTTGTCATAAAGCAATGGTCAGTGAGTCTTTGAAAGTAACATGCCTGATAGTCACAAAGATGGTTGTCTTCATTCTCCATGAAAACGTATTTTTAAAAATGAAAAGTGTCATATGTTTGCATGTATAGGAGGATTAGGAGGAACTTAACGGAGGACAGTGGGGGAGAAGAAGGGGGGAAACAGAGGGGGAGAGGGAGGGAGGCAAACCTTGAGAGACTCTTGAATGTTGAGGACAAACTGAGGGCTGATGGGGGTGGGGGGGAAGGAGGTGATGGGCATGGAGGAGGGCACTTGTGGGGATGAGCACTGGGTGTTGTATGGAAACCAATTTGACAGTAAACTATTAAAAAAATAATAATTAAAAAATAAAAATAAAAATGAAAAGTGTCAGGCCCATTTCCCCTGAGATGTGTGAGGTTGTTTCCCTTCCTCCCACCAAAAATCAGAAGTGATTTCAAGATTGTTTCTGCTTCCAAGTTAGGAACTTAAAAGCCCTGCCCGAACTCTTTCTAACAACTTCACCCAATGCGTTCATATCTTGTACATCTAAAGGCAGACAGTGTAAAAGCAGCTGTAAACATTGAGGTCCGCCCTTGCCCCTTGGGGCACAGAAGCACTGTCTCAGGTCTTTGTATCCTTCCCTTTCCTTGTTCTGTCCTTTTCTTTCTCTGTCTCCTTTAAGTGGTATTAATATTAAACTGAAGTTTATTTTAATTGTTTGTAGCTTTTATTGAGTAATTTTATTTGTTTTGAAATTAAAAAGCCACCCGGGCACCCTTTAAATTAAGGAGTGCCTGGATGGCTCATCAGTTGAGTGTCTGAGTCTTGATTTCAGCTCAGGTCATGATCTTACAGTTCATGGGATCGAGCCCCACATCGGACTCTACATTGACCTTGCAGAGCCTGCCTGGGAGTTTCTCTCTCCCTCTCTGCTCTTTCTCCACTCTCACTTGTACTCTCTTTCTCAATATAAATTCATAAACATTAAAAAAGCTTTAAATTAAGTTTATTTTTATGCATCTGTATTGACTTTTACATATATGTTCTTGGATTGTACTTTTTCCGTTGTCCTCCCTGAATCCAGACTTAATACAAAGTACACGAATACAAACAGTTTCCAGATGGCAGTAAAAGCTTAATGGTGGATAGGAACGCTGAGGATCTGAGGTTTACAGATGCTTGATTTTATTTTTAGATTCTTCAGACCCATCAAGCATTTACTGAACGCTCACAGAATACCCACTGTAGGCCAGGTCCCTTGTGGGAGAGGGTGCAGAGATGAGTAAGATAGTCCTTGATCTCACCTCATCTTCCTAAAAACTTTAAGATACATGGAAGGGACAAGATTATTTTTACCTAATGAAACTGGAACCCAAAGGGTTAAGGGCATGGATCAAGGCTAAACAAAAGTGCATCCAATCCTTGGAGTGGTGCTCAAATCAAATTCTTGCCTGATATGACATGTTTCAATAATACCTGCGTTACTGAGGAGATGGTAGCAACTGCTAATTTATGTTACTATGATGGAAAATCTGACATTTCCATTACAAACTATTGTTTTGAGATTTTAAAATGTGGACTGGAGAAAATGATGGAAACTGGTAAAGCAGTTATTTAACACACAGAATGAAATACTTTATCTTTAATTATTTCCTGTCAGAGAAAGAACAGAATGCTTTAACAAAATATTTTAATAGTTAACAATTAAAAAATGTTTTAATAAATTATTTTCCTTAAACTCCTTTTACAATTAAAAACTCTTTAAAAAGTTTTAATTGGGCCTGTGACTATTAAGTTCAAAATGATTCATGCTTCTATTTTTTAAATTTTAAGTAAGTGCACCAATAACGGTGATAATGATTATGTATTTTCACATAATTGTCCTAAACCTTTGAAGTGCCTTGACAATATTACAAAGCAAATACTAAAATCCTAAACTATAAGGAATCTTTTTGGCTTGACCCAAACTAGTGTTTCACATCTTAAAAAATTCTTACCATATCCTTAAGTGATCACATAATTCTTTATATCTCAATTGACCCCAAGCTTCATTAAAAAAAAAAAAAGCAACCGCAAAATTTCTGAGGTATTGAATAAATACATAAATCTACCTTTCCCTTTTTACTCACTCTTATGTTCTTTTTTTCCTCCAATGAAATAAGCCTTCCCTTTTCTACTGGATAGTAGAGATGATTCCAGTAACTTCCCTAAATCCATCAAGGTAGCTAAAGTATACTTCATTAACTTCATATTTTACATTTTCTAAGTTGAGAGTTTACCCACAGTGGTACTAAGCGCTCTGCCCCATTTCCTACCCAACTCTGACCACTTCTGTTATCTTGCTTTGCCTGCTGGGTATGCTATAAAGATCATGAACTCCCGCAGCCAACTTTTAGATGAACTTGAATTAAAACCCCAGCGTCACCATTTATTGGCTGTTAACTTGGGGAAATCACTTAACTTCTCAGCATCTCAGTTTCCTCCTGGGCAAAATGGGGATAATTTCTTGTCTTCAGGAGGGTGGTAAAAATTAAATAATAATGCATGTTAAACTCTTGGCCCAATGCCTGGTACAGAGTCAGTTCCTAATTGAGGTGAGTTTTCCTGTCCCTGGTTCTAGTAAGAAAATAAATAGAGACAAACAAAAACCTTTTTTTTTTTTTTTCTGAGTACTTGCCTTCCTAGGCTCTCTTTGTTTAAAGCCACAAATCAGTTTCACAGTTTCTTCATCTGGAATCAAACATTTTCAAATAAACATGCCATAAGAACCAATTCTTATTTCTATTATCTAGAAAAAGAGCACCTATATTACCTGTTTTCTCCTTTGGGAAATGCTAGCTTTTGCTTCAGAAATCAGAATCCTAGGAGTTTGAAGTAAACATTTTTAAAAATTGTCTGGGTTGCTATTTTAAATACATGTAAGTAAGAATATATTTTATGCTTTCTTTTTATAATAGTGAATATTAGAAATGGGTGCTCATAGGCATTGGGCAACCAGTCATGGATATAAAGGATAAATCTGTTTGTTTCAGACTTTTATGGGAGTTTCTGTCCAACCCCCTCCCTTCTATTGGGAACCTAGCCTTCCTGGGGCCTACCATGTAACGTTCTTACCTAACTCACTGTGCCCTCCACCCAACCGTGACCTATTGATTGGCCTAAGAGAGGGTACCTAGAAGCAGAGCCCATGAGTTCTTTCTCTTGGATTTTTAGCCCCAAGGCAAAAGAGGTCAATAAGTATTTCTCTGGTGGCACAAACTATAAAGTGTGAAACTGACAAACAGCAGACACATTTCCTATTACCTAGAGAAATCCAGGGCAACAAGTAGAGAGGAAAGACAGAGAGTGAGTCTTGGAAGTATTAAGTGCCAGCTGTGCATCCATTTCTGTGTGGGCTTGGAATTCTCTAGCACTTAGCAGACCTTGGAGGCCTGCTTCTCTTTATTCTCAAGATAAAGCATTTTAAGTGTGAGGTGGGAGAGGTGAAAAAAAAAGAGGAAGGGAAACTTAAGTCCTCTCTCTTTTGGGAAAATCCTGCTGGAGATAGTTGGTTTTGAATCAATCTATTCATGATTGGATGCAGCGAGCACTATGGGTTAATTCTCAAGCATTTGCAGACTAGAGCCGTCAGTTATCTATTCACTGGGTTTCTTCCTCCTTTTTGCCAACTAATTGGCCCATGCCATTGATAATATAATCATTTTGGTGAGGATCAGAAGACTAAAAGCATGTGTTTGTGTGTGTGTGTGTGTGTGTGTGTGTGTGTGTGTGTGTGTGTGTGTGGTTTCAGAACATTTGGGGCACAATATTTCAAAATGAAAACGAAACGATAGCTAATAGTTACTGTGTGCCTAAGATGTGCAACGCACTGTTCTTAAAGTTTACATGTACCAACTCATTTCATTCTTACAACAACTGAAGTCGAGGTAGTTGTCATCCACAGAAGATACTGTGGCACAGAGAGGCTCGGTAACTTGTCTAAAGTCACACAAGTAAAATTCAGGGGTAGAATCAGGTTCAAACCCACGCAGCCTGGCTCCAGAGTCCTTGCTGTTACTGTCTAGAGCACCTGTTATTTTTATGACTGGATGTAGGATATGATGTCTCATAGCAATGCTTTTCAAGCCCCAAGGGATCACTGGACTCCACTTGGGGAGGGAAGGTTTTTTTTTTTAGACCTGGTATCATTTTCTCTCTGCCCATGGTGGGTCAAGGGCTGAAGTAAAATCACCATTATCTGGGGCTTATTGGAACAAGCAAAGTTGGGCTCCAAAGGGCATTAGCTTACTCTGTTGTAAGAAATGCTGCATTTTGGGAGTTATCAAAACCACAGGGATTTCCTTACATATGGTAAACAGCAAGACATAACTGATGAATGAACAAGTGAGCAACAGCTATTTACAAAAACTGTTTAAATGTACACTAGGAATCTAAAACTTAATGGGCTCCTTCTGGGTGGTAAGATTACAGATGATTTTCCCTTTGTGTTCTTCAAGTTTTTAACCAAGAATATATACCATTCTTTTTGGTTTTGTTTTTAAAATTTATTTATTTATTTTGAGAGAGAAAGAGTGAGGGAGAGAGGACATGTGCAAGCAGGGGAGGAGCAGAGAGAGAGGAAGAGAGAGAATACCAAGTAGGGCTCCATGCTAACAGCATGGAGCCCAACTTAGGCTGAATTTCATGAATCGTGAGATCACAACCTAAGCCAAAATCAAGAGTCGATGCTTAACTGACTGAACCCCCCAGGTGCCCCATCTCTTTTTTTTAAATCAGAAAAAATAATATGCTTTGAAAGAGAGATACTCAGATGCAGTAATTATCATGTGTTGGTTTCATGTTTGTGTTTTATACCCAAAGTCAAGAAATATTTCGGGGTGCCTGGGTGGCTCAGTAGGTTAAGCATCCAACCTCAGCCCAGGTCATGATCTCACAGTTCGTGGGTTCGAGCCCCGCGTCAGGCTCTGTGCTGACAGCCAGCTCAGAGCCTGGAGCCTGTTTCAGATTCTGTATCTCCCTCTCTCTCTGACCCTCCCCTGCTCATGCTGTCTCTCTCTCTCAGAAATAAATTGAAAAAAAATAAAAAACAAATATTTCATGGGTCTCCTGTGTAAAGTTTAGCGTATGTACTCAACAAATACTTGTAATGGTATTTGTTAATAATATATTCCTTTTCTATAAGACCCTGTCATTTCTGACTGAAAAAAATCATATAATTCTAAAATATTTAATGAAACTGTTAAAACGCTGGGATTAGAAAAAAGTACAATCATCATGGATACATACTAAGAATATTGTTACTAAATAGTAATTTGAGATCCTAGTTTTTCCTGCATTTTTTGTTTCTTTCAATTCAAGCAGATGCTTATAACCTTAGGGATGGCAGTAGAAAGAGTTCACAAGATCTCCAGGCTTTTGTTTCAAAAAGTCAAGTTTATCAAGGACCATAGGGTCCAAGGTAGAGAATCTTTTCCCAAAACCAGAAAGAAAAAGTTCCCATTTGGATGGCAGAAGCAGAACCCAGGGGTGTTGGAAGAGCAAAGGCCTGTCTGTCATCACCCTGTGGTGCAGGGTGATAGTGGTGGGGCTCTCATGGTACAAAATATGCTCAGGGATCCTACCCTACAGACCCATTTTTTAAAAGTTTATTGATTTTGAGAGATGGGGAGAGAGAGTGGGGGGGAGGGGCAGAGAGAGAAGGAGAGGGAGAGAATCCCAAGCAGGCTCTGCACTGTCAGCCCTGAGCCCGAGGCAGGGCTTGAATGCACAAACCATGAGATCACAACCTGAGCCATAATCAAGTCAGACACTTCACCAGCTGAGCCACCCAGGAGCCTCTGGACCCATTCTTATACCCCGGCCTGGCTTGAAAGCAGCAGAAGGCAATTGGCCCGAATGGATCTGGCACCTCATGGCCAAAGATAAGGCTCCAGCTCTGTGTGGAAGACTGGCTGATGGCCAGAAGGAGTAACTCCTCAGTTGTTATGGGCTGGATTGTGCTCTCCAGACCCCCATAAATGCATATGTTGAAACCTAACCCTCAGTACCTCTTAATGTTACTGTATTTGGAGAAGAGGTCTTTGAAGAGGTAAGTAAGAGAAAATGAAGTCTTATGGGTGTGCCTTAATCCAATCCCACTGATGTTGCTATAAGAAGACATCAGGACACAGACACACAAAGAGGGAAATCCTGGGAAGACAAAGGGGAAAGATGGCCATCTAAGAGTCAAGGAGAAAGGTCCTCAGAAGAAACCAATCTTCCTGGCACCTTATTCTTGGACTTCTATCCTCCAGAACTGTGAGGAATAAATTTTTGTTGTTTAAGCTGCTCAGTCTGTGGCATTTTGCTGTGGAAGCTGGGGCAAACCAATACACAGGCATTGACCTTCAGTGAGACCTCAGAACCTTATCACATCCCAGAGAGGTCAACTCCAAGAGGACTGAGGCTGAAAGTTTGCCAATCTTATAAGATTAGGGCTTGGAATAGAATTCAATTCTTTAATGGAAAATAAAACAATGCTGGGGCCCCTGGGTTGCTCAGTCGGTTAAGTGTCCGACTTCGGCTCAGATCATGATCTCACAGCTTATGAGTTCGAGCCCTGTAATGGGCTTTGGTGCTGACAGCTCACAGCCTGGAACTTGCTTCAGATTCTGTGTCTCCATCTCTCTCTGCCTCTCCCCCACACATACTCCGTCTCTCTCTCTCTCAAAAATCAATAAATGAAAAAAAATTTTTTTAAAAAATAAAACAATGCATTATTTCTTCTACACATAAATTGGAGCTCTATGATTCAAAGTAATTACCCATACTATTTGGTTTCATGTTGATTTTGCTGCACTGCATTTTGAGGGATCTGTTTTTATTGCTACATTCTATTTTTTTTTAATGTATCTCTCTTAGAACTCATTATTTTATGACCAATTGTGAAGTTGCTTAAAAACACCTAATACACTTCTCAATTCTTTATTCTTTCCAGGAAGTTTGGCTATACTGAGTTTTATGTTTAGGTGTTCAAAAGTCCACTATAGAGGGGTGCCTGGGTGGTTCAGTCAGTTAAGTGTCTGACTTTGGCTCAGGTCATGATCTCATGGTTCCTGGGTTTGAGCCCCTCATCGGGCTCCGTGCTGACATCTCAGAGCCTGGAGCTTGCTTTGGATTCTGTGTCTCCCTCTCTCTCTGCCCCTACCTTGCTCATGCTCTGTCTCTCTCAAAAATAAACATAAAAAAAATTTTTTTTAAAAATTCCACTAGAGAAGAAGCTTGGAAGGAGGAATTGAAAACCACCAAACCTCCAAGTTTGCAGGAAGAGCTAACCAGCAATAAACAGTGAAAGCAATGGAAACAGCTTGGACACTTCTGTGGTTTTATCAGCAGATGACAGGTGTAATTTAATGTAGACAAACTAATAATTAACCAGGGAGAAAGGCAGCCAGCCCAGTGATGTGTCTAGGCAGCGAATCATCTTCTAACACACAGATCAAGAAAAGGATTTAGGGATTATTCTTGAAAAAATCATTAGAACTATCAGTCTAGTGCAGAATTCTGGGAACAAAAGCAAACACTGTGTTAGCAAGGACAAAGCACAGAAACTGGATGTGCACCAGTTAGCATCAAAAGACTTGTTTGATCTAGACAGGAATATCTTCATGTCAACTGTTGTTATGCAAGAAGGTAATAGAAGAAGGATAAAGACCCAAGGTGGAAATAAGTATCCACTTATCCCAAAGGGATGCAAATTCAAATGCCTTCAGGGACCAAGCAGGTAGGTAATTGCGTGAGTGGTCATGGTAAGACTTTTGGGAATGGTGGGAATACAGTCAGAGTGGAGGGTGCTTATAGGCTCCTAGATTCACACACACCCGATGTAGCAGCCCCACAAAATCCACCTGCCTAAGTCAGCACTTTGGTCACCAGGGCGGACCCCTGACTTAGAAAGTTTGGTTTTGTGCCTCTCTTCTGATTTCTCCAAACTCTGAGGGTCCCTGAAGAGTAGGCATCCTGCCTGGAATTGAGCATAATACTTCTTCCCATGAAGACTGGCTGCAAACATTGCAGCAGAGAAGGGCTCCGGACCGTATGGAGCAGAAAAATGCTGCGGCTGATCACCGGGCTTGTCACTCAGTGGCGACTGTGTCTCAGGTGGCATGTCTAAAAGCACTCGAGAGTGGGCCCAAAAGCCCACTCTGTGCTTGACTCAGCCTCCAGTGCCCAATTTGCATGTGGTGCATAAATTATTTCTGTCTCTGTTCTGCATAATGTTGCGTTTTCACCCTTCTGCCTGCTCCTTCTCACCAAGCTCGGCCTTTCTTCATCCCAGATCTGTGTCTTCCCCTCTTCCACAACATAAAAAGGACTTTCTCCGTTGGATTTTCCTTTTCTGTCTTCTCATCCTGGTTGGTTTTGCGTCTTACCTTTCCCTTTTCCTCATCATATCTGTGCTACAAAAGATGTGAGACCACAACAGTCTCAATGAATTACATCCTCGGGAAGTGTGATATTCTGGTTAGCAGAGTTTATGTTTAACTGACTGTGTTAACTCTTTCAAATAGCACAATTCTCATCTGGTAGGTAACAGAAATAGATTAATAATTAAGAAGCACATTGCTGTGAGCATAGCATCACATATACACCTGAAACTACTGTAATATTGTGTGTCAACTATAATTTAAAAAGTTAATAATAAAATAAAATAAGTACATCAGGCTAGTCTTGATGTTTATTCATATTTTAAGCTGTGCATTAATATATATGAAAGAACCAATATAACATATATGTAGATTATAAAGCATAATAAAATGAATACCTGTGAGGTCACCTCTCAAGAACTAGAACATTGAAAAGGTACCTGGCTGGCTCAGTCAGTGGAACATGTGGCTCTTGATCTCATCTCAAGATAGTGAGTTTGAGCCCCATGTGGGGTGTAGAGATGACTTAAAAATAAAATCTAAAAAAACCCAAAAACCAAAAAACTAAAACATCACAAATACTGTTGGGGGCACCTGGGTGGTTCAGTTGGTTGAGCATCCAACTTCGGCCCAGATCATGATATTGTTTGTGGTTCACAAGTTCGAGCCTTGCCTCGGACTCTGTGCTGACAGTTCAAAGTCTAGCGACTGCTTCAGATTCTGTGTCTCCTCTCTCTCTGCACCTCCCCAGCTCACACTCTGTCTCTCTTTCTCTCAAAAATAAATAAACACATTTAAAAAATATGGCTGAAGCTCTGTATTTTACCTGGTATTTCTTTGATGGTTTCCAATTCTCTCCTCCCTTAAGATCGTTATTATGAGTTTCAGTTATGACTGTATAACACTATTGATGCACAAACGTATAAAATAAGCCAATATTTTCTCAAAATATAAAATAAAGCTCTAAGTTGTTTCTTGCTTTTGTCACCTCTTCCTTCCAGATGTCACTGCAGTGGCCTAGGCCTGAGGAGCTCCACTAGATGATGGCAATAGCACCCTCCTATATCTCTGTGTCTCCATTTTCACTCAGGTTTGAACCAGCAGTAGCTGGATGAAGGGGCAGTTCCATAGGGCAGCTATGGGTGGAGGAATTCAGTCTTTAAGAGGCATGAAAACATTTGAATCAATTAGAAATACAGTGCTAGTTAACTGATTCTCCTTTTTTAAAATGAGAGACTAGATGAAATAATGGTTTCTTTTGGCTCTAATTTTTTTTAAATCATTACAAAAACTAAGAGAATGGAAAACAATATACAAATAAAATTAAAATGTGTGGTACAGATTCTAAATGCTACATGAGTTTAGAGCAAGAAAGTATCGTTCTCTCTAGGAATAGTCAAGGACATTTTTGCTGAAGAAGGTGGGATTCGAAATAGATATTAAAAGATGAGAGTGATTTGGGGCCATAGCTAGCATGACACCTTCTTAAAAGCTTAGAGCTTTGAATTTCTTAATTGAATGATGGGCAAAGAAGAGGTGAAATGACTTTGTGAATGAATAAAATGCAAGGTCAGAAGCACCAATGCAAGAATTAGGTGGATAGGTGTGGACAATGTGGACGTTTTCATAATAAGGGTGTGTTCTGGCCAACAGTAAAATGAATTTTGATTATGTAGGTTAGAAGAATAAAATGGAAGATCTGAAAACTAAAGGGTGTAGTTTGGACTTGGTACAGTAGACAATAGCAAGACCTCACATGTTCTTACAACAGTATTTGAGGTTTAATAAGACTGATAGTACCAAGCAGGCTGCATGGGAAAAGAAGAAACTAAAGTTGGGGAGATTAGGTAGGAGAACTCAATAACTGGATAACAATAGTTCCATATTTTTTACAGCTCCTTATGATTTAGAAAACATCTAACAAACCCACAAAAAAAGTACTCACAACAAGCTTTAGAGGAAGCGAGGGGAGATATTAATATTCTTATTTTACCTGAGAACCACGATTCAATCTAAATTTGCCCAAAGTCATAAAGCTGGTAAATGGCGTCATTGGAACTCAGACCTACTTTTTGCCTTTTTAATCTCTAAATCCAGCATGCCAGTCATTAAGAAATAGAGATGAAAGACAAGATTCCAAATACTGAAAATGAATACTTTGTGCAACTTTATAAGGTACATGAGTCAGCATAATTCACATTATACAGTAGTAACAGTGCTGACCTGAATATCAAGAAATGTAAAATCCTAATCCCTGAGTTCATGTGATCTTCAATACATGCCTTCTGTGCTCAGCTTCCTCTTCCCAATCTGTAACATGGGAGTTGCACACAAAGTTCCCTTTATTGTTGTTATTCTCCTTAAATTCATTCTGGCTCAACAGGCTTAGAGTTTGTGAATAAAGCATCAGTTAGCCATCTGGATGACCAAGCGGGGTGTGTATCACAGCAATTAAAAAATTAGCAAACAGAGTCCATTTGAGGGCCAGGGATGAGGAGCTCAGGTTTACAGATCGGCAAAAAGTTCAAGGGAGTGGTAGGCAGAATAACAACTCCCTCAATATGGCCATATCCTAATCCCTGGAATCTGTGAATGTTGCTTGATAACAAAAAGAAATTGGAGATGTAATGGAAATAGTATATTGCCATGCAGATTGTCCTGGATTATCTGGGTGGTTAGAAGGGAAAGAAGAAGGAAGAAGAATCAGAAAAGATGGGTTCACAAAAGCAGAGGTGAAGGAATTGCTGGCTTCGAAGGTGGAGAGCGGCATGAGCCAAGGAAAGTAGGCAGCTTCCAGATTTTGAAGAGGCAGGGAGACAACTCTCTCCTAGAGCCTCCAGAAGGAATACAGCCCTCTGATGACACACTGACACCTGCTGAGACCCATTTTGGACTTCTGACCTCCAGAACTGCAAGATAATAAACTTGTGTTACTTTAAGCCACTAAATTTGTGGTAATTTGGTATAGCACAAGGGGTCAGTAGGGAAGGACAGCTAATATTTATTTATCACTTTTTAAAAAAAAGTTTATTTATTTTGAGAGAGAGAGGAGCTGAGAATGGCAGAGAGAGAGAGAGAGAGAGAGAGGGAGAGGCAGAATCCGAAGAAGGCTCCCACGACCCTGGGATCATGACCTGAGCAGAAATCCAGAGTTGATTGCTCAAGACTGAGCCACCCAGGTGCTTCTTAGCAGCTTTTCTAAATTGGGTATTGATATCACAATAGGCTTATCGGGGGGACAGTAGGCTATTTTACACATTAGGAAAATAAATCTGAAAGCTGAAATAATTTGCCCAGGGAAGAGGCTGAGCTGGGAATTCAGACTCAGGGCTGCATGACTGCCTGTTGTATCATACAATTTCTGGTATGAAAGGCAAAGCCTGCCCAAAACCTACAGTTACTTAACCACATAGTGCTAGAAAATCAGGGAAAGATGTGATATACATCAATGAACTGGGGGCTTGGGAACCAGGAAGATTTTCATAAGGATCTGGGAACATGAGTCAGGGAAGTACCAGCATTGAACACTTATTCAGAAGCAGATACTTTTTGTACACATTATTTCATTAAGCCACCACAAATAACACCATGAAATAAATTTTATTCTCCTTATTTTTATGGCTGAGGAATTGGGGCTTAAATAAGAAAATACCTTGCCCCAAATCCTATAGCTAATTAATGACAAAGCTGTGATTTAAATACAAAGCTTACTTCCTGTGAATAAAAATTTTTATATTTTTTTAAAAAGAGGAACATCTAGAGGAGGGCATGAATTAATCATCACTTGAAAATATATGATCCCCATGTCCCCAAACATGCACAGAAGATTGTAAAAGGCTTGAGGTTATGGATGTCTATACAATTGTTCTCCAGGGTGCTTAGAACAGTCTTGAGTATATTATAGGCACCCAGTGTACACTCATTAAATGAAATCAGTCAGTGGGATAGAGGGACTTTTGTATAAGGTTATGTAAGAAGTCTGGAACTCCTATGTCTAGAAGGATGAAGGTGGAGAGCTGATGACACTCAAATGTAACAAAGTGTCTTCCTCTCACTTAAAGATTTCCCTCCATGACTTCACTTATCCCAAATTTCCTCTTTTTCTCCTTCCTAATTGCCTATAGTGCATGCATCAGCCCCAAGCCCTTGGGTACTTGATCACTCTGTTTAGTATTTTACTTCATCGTTCTGCATTGATGGCAAGGGCTGTCACTGCTTTGGGCATTAAGCCTAACTTTCTGGTTTCCACTTTCCCCTCTCTCCTCTTTCCTCTCGAGCCTTACTACTCGTCCATGCAAACCCTTGTCTCTGGTTGGCCTGATCCTGTGTCTCAAGTCAGGGAATCCCTGCCGCATACCAACCACTCCCTGTTATATAGACCCTCCTTATTCATTGCACCAACGTTTGTGATTAATTCTCCCCTCACCCACAATGCCTTCTTTAACTCTTCTCTCCCACTTTCTTAATCCTTTTGTTATTATTGCTTGCATCATATAATGTACACTTCAAATAAAATAAAAATTCCTTAGTGCGGTGCAAATGCTTCTTTCTTCAATCTCACAGTTAACTTTTCCTCCATTTATTTATTGTGGTGCAATATACATAACATAAAATGTACCATCTTAGCCATTTTTAAGCTCAGTGGCATGAAGTACATTCACATGTTTTTGCCACCATCACCTCCATCCAGCTCCAGAGTTCAACTTGCTGAACGGAAACTCTGTTGGACAGGTTCTCTTTGGCCCACCCTCCTTGTTGTCTGCTAAGTGCTTACACACTGCCCTCTTGTCAATTTCTCCAACAGTGCCTTCCTCCACTTTTTACACAAAATGTAGCATACTTTATTGTCTTGCAGGTCATAGTTCAGGCCCTGACATAGGCAATTTTCTCCATCCAGAAGGCATTTCTCCAATATTACTCCCACCCCAACCTGATCGTCAACGAAGGCTAGTCCATCCTCATTTTTTAAATCTCAACTTAAATGTCACTTTAGCATTGGCTCCCTGATTTCTCATGTTTCAGTAGGTTACCTACTTCAAAACCAACCAATCAACAGAACACTTCTTGGGTATTTAAAATTTTTTTTTAATGTTATATTTGATTTTGAAAGAGAGAGACAGAGCATGAGTGGGGAAGGGGGGGGAGAGAGAGAGAGAGAGGGAGGAGAGAGAGAGAGAGAGAGAGAGAGAGAGAGAGAGAGAGAGAGAGAGAGAGAAAGAAACAGAATCCTAAACAGGCTCCAGGCTTTGAACTGTCAGCAAAGAGCCTGATGCAGGGCACTCAGGAACAGCAAGATCATGACCTGAGCTGAAGTTGGATGCTCAACCGACTGAGCCACCCAGGTACCTCCTAAGGTATTTTTTAAAGCTTCTATAAATACTTTCTTCTTATTATTTTTATAATTATTTACTTGTTCACGGTCACTTCTACTTATCTGTAAGCTTCATGGGGGCCACAGCCATGTCTCTTTTATTCTTAGTGCCTAGTAGGGTTTCTGGTATATAGTAGGCATTTAGATATTTGTTGATAAATGAATATCTTATGTTTTCATCTATAATCTCTAATTGTTCTTTAAGTTGTAACATCATATCATAACGTATTTATAATGCTGTTTTATTAACTGCTTTTTAGGGTCTATTTTCTGCCTTCAATGGGACTGTAGTTTGTAGAAATTCTATTTCATATTTCTTTGCAATAAAGAAAGATAGTGGATTTTCAATAAACACTTGCTGAATTAGGTTAGATTTAATTTGATTTGGTATCTATCACATTCTGAAATACCACACCAGGAAACATGTCTAAAATGTGAAGGAGAACTCGCTGTGTGAGTCCATATGACTTGGGGGGCCAGTGGTAATGGTTAGTGTCTGAGGTCAGCACTGAGCATATGAGCTGTGTATGCTCAAAATTTTCTTTGCATTGGAGACATCTTATCAGTTTGCCAAAAGACTAATTCATGAAGCTTTTCCTTTAGCAAAAGACCAAATCTTTTATCTTTGGTTGAAGATCAGAGAGAAAGGACTTATTTGACTTGAATTTGGGAGCCATATTGTAGGACAAATACAAATCTTTAAATTCTAGGAACACATTTGGTCTGGGAAGACAATCAATGAGAAACAAAGGAATGAAGGTCTACTCTGGAAAATGTATACTTCCATTACCCATCTCACTCTCTATGTGAAGGCATACACCCGCTCTCTGAAGTGGCCTATATGATTTTTTGCTCTGTGGGGAGTTAACTCTTGGATCTCATCGTATTTAGACAATAAAAGTATAAGAAAGTTGAAGAAGGGTTTAAGTCACTTCACAGATATCAAAGTTCTTGAGACAAACACCTTTACAAAATACTTCTCAGTGGTGTTACTGTACAGAAGAAATACTGGACTTACCCCTTCATTCCTACATATCTTTCCAACCCCATGTACGTGTGCACATTCCTCACTGTGTCAAAAAGTCTCCCCTAAACATTTATTGTTTTCCTCCCATCCCAGTTCCTGTTCACACCATTTCTCCCCACACTTGTTATCACCCTATAGGTGTTTCTTTGTTATCTTTCTTGAACTGCTTTATGCAAACACAAGAAGATAGGAAGAGAACCTTTCTGCCTTCCCCCATTTTTTACCGAAAATGTAGCAGCTTTATTGTTTTTCACCCTTATTCTTCTTGTATAACAAAGTATCCTGTAACTCTTCCTATATCACTAAAAAGAAAACCATAAAATTTCAATATCACTGCATAGTATTTTGTCATGTGGGTATGCCACAATTTATGTAACTAGTATTCCTTTGGACTGCCACTTGGCTTTTTTTCTCCTCATTTTTCTTCCTATTATAAACAACAAACAATGCTATGTGTATAACCTTGTCCACATGTAATTTCTGACATGTGCATATTTATCTGTAGGATAAATTCCCATAAAAGGATTGCTGTCACCAAGAATGATTGCATTTGTAATTTTGATAGACCATGCCATATTCCCTTCCATAGATACTGCATCATTTTGTAACACCAGCAGGAATGTATGAGAATGCTCCCTCAAACTGCAATTCTTAGAATCAAAGACAAAAATGGAGCTTTTAGGGATAAGGGATTCCATGAGCTTATTCCTCTGTACTCAAAGAAGTCCTGCTTCTATAGAGACAATAGATACAAGGAATAAAATTGATAAGGATGACATCCACCTTCTGGGTTTGAGGCTTTAGCCAAGCTCAAATTAGGAAAACCTGGTGAAGAATGTATGAGTGGGCCCCCACGTAACGCTTTTTTCTGGGGCAAATCCCCATGCTGTAATTCAAGTATTCTCTCCCCGTAATGTGTATCAGATTATAAACGGGGCCCTTTGAGTGACTAGAACAGTAAGACTGGCTTCATTTCAAGAGGCCAATAGCTGCCTGGCCCAGGACAATGGGAAGGGGAGAGGTTTAGGCTTTGGGATTAGACGTCCTTTGGATGTGATTCTGGGTAAGTCATTTGGGAGACTAGAGGATGTTTTCCAGCTATTAAAATGGGGATACTAATCCCCATACCTGTTTCAATGGTTGTATATTAAATAGAATGATGTTTGGGATGGTGGCTAATCTATAATAGCATTTAACAATAAGTTCCCCTTTTGCCTTTCTGGAAATAGCAGAAATTCAGGAA
The DNA here is from genome assembly GCA_017311185.1 of Proteles cristata cristata. Lineage (NCBI taxonomy): Eukaryota > Metazoa > Chordata > Mammalia > Carnivora > Hyaenidae > Proteles > Proteles cristata. Next base: position 847,214 of record JAESUZ010005557.1, read on the forward strand.
GAAAAACCCCAAAAGTTTGGGGGCAGTGAAGCTGTGCCCATATTTTGTTTCCATATATTAAATCTGTCTTACTTGACTCATAGAAGAGGCCCTAAATATCTATTTACTATTATATTGCATGTAATTCCAACATGCTTTGTGGTTTGACTTCCCAGCCTAGGTCAAAGTAGAAGTAAAAGGATCCAAAGTTGTTAACTGCTGAATGAACTACAAAAAGCAGAAAAAAAAAAAAGTTATTTAGAAACAACAAGAACAAAAGTATCCAGTAGGCCTGGGGTGGTTTCTTAGTAGGCTCATCAATAGACAGAACCTCTTAGCATAAGGCGACCTTCAGGTCAAGTCATCAAGAAGTTAACTGGTGTGCTTGTAAGAAAGCAGGCCAGTGGTCAATGAATTTCTTTTATTTATTCCTTCCTTGTTTACTAAAGGATCAAGGTATCTCTGTAATACACCAATGGTTTTATAAAGATTTATATCATCAAATGCAAAATACATATTTTGGGGGGAACTTTGAAAGAGTGAATTTCAGTTATTTCAAAAACTATTTTAATTCACTTATTTGACCAATTTTTATTGAATGCTCACTATGTGGTCAGCACTGTAGTAAGCTCAGGATTTACTTGGTATACATAATTGCCCCAAAATTCTGGGTTAAAAGAAGTATCATTGATAGCACAGTTCTAATTTATGTTAACCTTTCAATGAGTCTTCATGATAGCTTTATTTTCATTGTAACTGATTTTAATTTTAGAATCTCTGGGTTCCACACTGTATACCTTCCATAGAAGTCAGAATGATAAAATTGTTGAAATAGCAAATGTAAGGTTGAAATCACTTGACAACCTGCAAATCTTATGTATCTACTTGAATTTTCTATTGTGATAAACCCTTTTGATTCAGTCTCATTTGTCGGCTTTATACAGTGAGTGTAATTTACTTAGCTAATTTCACTAGTAGATTATGTTCTTTCAGGGCATAGAGAATTAGGAATCATAAATATGTCACTGCTGCCTGCTTTTGTATCTCATTTCATAGTGTCACAGGTTTAAACAGAGAAAACATACTTAAAGATACAAATTAATTGTATCTGTTTCCTAGAAGCACTTAAAAATGCCTTCATTTATTAGAGATACCAAATCTATCTACTGAATGATAGAATTTAAGTAACTGTATGTTGGTATCATACAAACATATCATAATAGCAATAAAAATAATGGCAGTTATCATTTATTTAGTGCTTATTACCTATCAGGTATCATGTGGAGAGTTTGAATGGATTACCATCTTTAATCCACCCAACAAATTTTCAGAGAGCATCATCAACAACATTGTATGATGTTAGTATTCCCATTATACAATGGAGGTAGCTGAGGTTTAAGGAAGTTAATTATCTTGCTCACAGTATTCATGTTAAAGAATAACAATTCAACCAAGTAAATGCAAAGATCTAATTGGCTTTATTAAATGATTCATGTTGGGCAGCATCCCATCTAGCAAGTAGAGAGGAGTTCCAAGGAGTTCTACAGAATGGAAGGTTTTCAAAGGAAGGATGGTGGGGCAAGAAAGTTACTAGCAAAAGGAAATAAAGAGTTGTGCCAGACAAGGTCAACTTCCCTTAGCTGCAAGGATAGGGGTTCTTATTAGGTAAATTACCTCCTCTTCCTTTGGGGAATGAAAAGGGCCTATGTGACAAATTACCCCATTGGTGCTGCTCAGAAAATTCCTGACTTGTTAAGACTACGTTTCTGTGCAAGGTTGAAACCACAGTGAGGTATTAAGCCCTGGTTTGGTGACGTGGCCTAAGTCATGCCATTTTGGGCCTATGTTGTTTTTTTTTATCATTCACATTATTATTTCAGTGGAACTGGGATCCAAATTTAGGTAGTCCTAATCTACACTTCAAGCTGTTTTTCTAAAATGTTATTAATTCAAATTCAGTAAAGAAAGAAAGAGAGGTCATTTATATGAGGAAATATCCTTACCTGTTGGCTATAAGTTTTGATAGCATAGGAACAAAGAGGCTTAAACTGTGGTATGAAATCAAAGGATAGAGTTATGTGACTTGTTTCTAAAAGTAGATTTTGGAATTACTTCTCTTCTCTTTCCCCTTACCTCTTCCCCAATGGCTGGGGTAAAAATTTTCTAGGAGTATTTTCTGTAAAGTCTTTATAGGATTTGCTTTGGCATACTCACGAAAAGTTGTGTCCTAAAATATGGAATCCTTGTTTGCCTTGCCAGCCCCAATTAACTAGGTGCTATAGTGTTAAATATTATATACCTCAAAATAATCCTGAAGATTTAATAGGCACCTTTCTTCAACAGAACTTTAGTGAAAATATTACCTAATTTGTCCTTGCATTCCAAAGAAAATTACAGTATTATTAGGTTTTACTGAAGAGAGACGTAGACAGGATCAGAAAAATGAGTCACAAAATTCTGGGGAGGTCAAGGAGAGAATTCAAGGTTTAAAACATTTTCCCCCCCTTTTTAAATCTCAAAATGTTTCTTTCACTTGATCAGTAACAATTGTAACCATGTAGCTTGCTTTGTCTGGCTTCAAATGTACTTTCACTAGAAGATCATTGTAATTCAAATCCATTCAGTGCTGCTTCACTTTTGTAATTTGTTAAAATTAAGTAGTGTACCCTCCACATATTTTAATGATATAGCACATTGATAGCATTTTCACTCATTTAAAGCTATGTTTACTGACAGAGTTTTAGCACCAAAAAATTTCCAAAATGCAATCTTCACACATTCAAATAGCTTGAACAAGTAATTGATACACCTTAAACTCTGGCTAGTTCTGAATTTTTCAAATTAAGGTCACATAATTTAAAAATCACATACTTTAAAAAAGTTGGTAAAAATACATTCAATGATGAAGAAAATTCATTCAAGGTCATTAATGCCAATTCAACCTTTGCTCTAACAGTCAAGGTGCAATAGGCTGACTTTTAAATGGACTTTGGATTTTTCTTAAGGGAATGGTGAAAACTTTATTACTGAAGATGGCAAAGTTGTCAGTGACAAGAAAATCAGGGGGTCAACAGAAAGAGGTGTCCAGACACAAGTGAGAATCAATCAGTTGTGTGTGGGAATCTAAACTGATTTATGTAATTTCTCAAGACCCTCAAAATAAGAAAAGAATAAGAGAGAATTTGGAAAGAAAGAAAAAAAACAACCAAAGAGGTGAGACACAGCCATTTTGATGGGGGGGGGGTGCCTAACTACTCAATGAGGTCATCCTATCTCCCGGAAGTGACACGTAATCACCTGCTTTGCACTAGCTCCGCCCCTTCCCTCAGAGGTCCCGCCCCTTTGCCAGCAGCCGGGAGGGTGTTAGGGGGCGTTTCTCCAGGAGGAAAGCTGTGAGCTGCGACGCTGAGGAAGGGGACCCCAAAACGTCTGGCACTGCCCCCTCCAGGGATCACTTTGGACCGCATCACTCGGCCCAGCGGGATTCAGAAACGCCGAGGGGTCAACCTGATGGGTTTCGGGGTCAACGGAAGAGGGGAAGGGGAGCCCTGGCGGGGAGAACCCCCCGGTCCCCCGCCCAGCAGCTGAGGCACAGGAGGGCGGCCATCTTGGCCGGTAGGGTAGGGCTGGGGAGCTGCGGGCGCCGTGTGATTGGGGGGCTCGCCCGGAAGTGACGCCAACTACCCGGAAGCGGAGGGGGTTCCCTGGCCCACTCCCCCCTCGTTCGTTTGCTCCCCCGCTTCCTCCCCGCCCCCCTTCCTCTCCATTCGTTTCCCCCCTCCCCGTTCCCTGCCTTCTTCCCCCCCCACCCGTCCCTCCCCCCCCCAACCTCCGGAGCTGGGAAGAGAGTCAAGATGGCGGCGAAATCCGATGGCGGTGGCGTGGGGGTGGGCTTCGCCCAGCTGCACAACCTGGACGAGGCAGTGGGCAGCGGCGGCGAGGAGGACGGGGAGCCCGGGGGAGGCGGCTGCGGCGGCGGCGGCGACGGCAGTGAGCCCGGCGAGAGCAGCTCGCTGCACATCTGCCACTGCTGCAACACCTCCTCGTGCTACTGGGGCTGCCGCTCCGCCTGCCTGCGCTCCCTCCTGGGCAAGAAGCCGCGCCGCAGCGCCGCCGCCGCCGACGGGGGGGACCAGCCGCTGCAGCCGCCCGGGGCCGCCGGCGCCGACCACCACCCCCCGACGCCTGCCGCTCGGCCGCAACCGCCGCCGCCGCAGGTGGAGCGGCCGTGGCTCGACTGCCTGTGGATCGTGCTGGCGCTGCTGGTCTTCTTCGGGGACGTGGGCACCGACCTGTGGCTGGCCCTCGACTACTACCGCAAGGGGGACTACGGCTTCTTCGGGCTGACCCTCTTCTTCGTGCTGGTGCCGTCGCTGCTGGTGCAGAGCCTGAGCTTCCGCTGGTTCGTGCAGGACTACACGGGCGGCGGGCTGGGCGCCGTGGAGGGGCTCAGCAGCCGGGGCCCCCCCATGATGGGGGCTGGCTACGGCCACGGCGCGGCCCGCGGCGGCCCGGGGGCCTCGGCCACGCCGGGGGCGCAGCGCCTGTGCCGCCTCTCCGTGTGGATCTGGCAGTCGGTCATCCACCTGCTGCAGATGGGGCAGGTGTGGAGGTAAGAGCACTGCGGGGGTGGGGGCGGGGGCCCGGGCAGCGGGCCCTGCGGAGGGCCCCGCGGGCGAGGCCGGAGCCCTCCCGAGCCCTTTCTGCCCTCGAGGTGACTTGCACTTGGGCCCCTCGGACGGGTCTGGCCCGGGGTCTTGAAGTAGGGGTTTGCCGCGCACTTCCCCGGGCGTCTCAAAAAGACCATCGTTTGATCTGGATCCCTGGCCACGCCTTTTGGCCCTGGGAGGCCCCAGTCCCGCTGTTTGTCTGGCTTTTTCCCTGGTTCGCACTTAACGGAGACCCTGCCTCATCCTTTCCTTCCCTCACATCTCTCTGGACCTCTTATTTCCGTTGTCCCTTTCCCCTGTTTCCCAAGGTAACCAGCCACTAGCGCTTTTTATCTGCACCCCAGCTCGCCTCCGGGGGGAGGGGGGGGACCTTCTTTCTTCTAAGCTGGTTTTGCATTCGGTTTTGTCCCCCGGTGAGACATCTTCCCCTCTTCCCCCGTCTTCTCTCCGCAGTGGCCTGTGTGGAGCCCTGTGCAAAAAACCCCTCTCTGCCTCTCCTTTTAACACTCCTTTATTCCACGCCTCCTCCCCCTTGCAATCCCATCCCCTGCAAATTGACTCCAAACCGCTGCCCTCGTTGAAGGAAAAAAAATGACTTTTTTTTTTTTTGTGCTAGATTAGACGTACCCTTTTCTTGGTGACAGGTAAAATTGTGTAGTATATGATGGCTGTAAGCGTTTGTTTTTTAACTCTCGCCTCCAGAAAGTCAATTAGCCACCTGGACACCTATTCTGGAGGAACATTGTTTTTTGATACCTAGGCCAGTGCGTAGGTGATTTATGTTTACACAAGCCCAAGCTTGGCCCTGCGGCCCTTTCCTCTTTTGTAAATTTCCCCTGTGCCTGGTGACTACCTCGAAAACCACTTGCAGGTGTTCTTTTTTCTACCCACCTTAACTGACTTAACTAAGTAAATGATACCATTAAAATCTTAGTAAATCTGTGCCTTCCAACTTAAAAGCTTGAGTGTATTCTGGAAACTGTGAGTGTAGGTAAACATTTGCAAGAAAATCAAATCTTAACTGAAGCTAAATTACACAGAGCTCAGTGAGAAGACATTTTGCCTAGATTGCCCTGAGTCCTGCACCTAGTAGGAGGTTTTAGGTACTCTGTAATTTAGGTAACTGAAATGTACTTAGGTTAACTGACAGTAGAGTTCATTATCTTTTGAATTGTTTGTCCAGATCTCTCTCTATAGTTGTAAATAAAGATGTTTCAGAAAGCATGGGATTGAATTAAGTCAAATCATGAAAGCGACTGCAAGAACTTTGTCCTGTAGAATTTATACGCAGATTCAGGATGGGAGACCTGTGAGTGGTTCTTGATTTTTCTGGTACTTCTAGGTTTGTTCACTGGTGTTCCTGGATTGAACCTAGCAACCTTTTTTCCCAGCCTTACTCGTCTGCAAATAATTGGTTTTCTGCTGATAAGTTTTTAAGAAAGGGATAAAACAACAACAAAATGATGACTGATTAATTTTTAGCAGTTTTGAGGGTAGTGTGGGGTGAAGAAAAATTTTGAAATAGGTTTTGAATTTGAAATCTAAATCTAAAAACATCCCTGAACACCCAAATCCATCTTGAATCAAAGATAGTGTGTTTGATATGGGTATACTTTTTTTTGGATTTCCTGCAGGTTGCTAAGATGCAAAAGAATGAAAGGGAGAGAGGGACAGGCAGTACTGGGGAGAGGAAGATTTTGAAAGACTAGTAAAAAGAAATAGCATATATTTAATAACTAGGTTTCTGAGCAAGCCAAAGCGAGGCCTCTGTCTTTCCCTGTCTTTGACTCCTAAGTGAAAACAATCAGAATTTTGGTGTCATGCGAAGTTCCTGGGAGAATTGTTTCCAATGTAATCCATCCTACATATTTATTAGTGGTAAGCTTTTAGTACATAATGGAATTGAGTCTAAGTATTTCAGAAAGTTTTGAAAGTATAAAGTGCTAAAAGCTATGTTAATTCAGCTAAGTTATTTATTCTAGTGTAGCTGAACTTCAAAAGAAGTATTTGCGGAGGAAGGATTTTATTAATTTTAATTTTTTTTCAGTAAGCTTGTTTTGTTAGAAATATTCCAGGGGCAGGGTCTCCTCTTTACTACCTGCTAGGCACATGGCCTGTATGCAAATAATTCATATGAAAAGCTTTAGAGAGAGGTTTTTACCTTTTTTTTTTGTTTAGTTTCTGGGCGAACAATTATGAATTAGTGGGTATAAACATACATCGCCTCAGAGTTTACTGCAGATTTTTGGGGTTACAGTTGTTCCTTTAATTATGTTTGCTACTTAAATTTTGCTATTTCATGTGGCCACGTGACAAAAAGGGTAAGTCCTCGGAATTATATCACCGATTTGGGCTACATTTCTAAGAAACATATTGGTAAAGTTGTACATTGTTAGCACTGATTTCATTAAACTATGGATACCTGTCTCTTCACATGCCTTTTTTTTAATGTGAAATTATTGGACTCTTGCTTGAACAGATCTCAGTGCTAATTTAAGAGAATTTAGTTTCTCTTGATAGTAGCGTGATAAACTTCTATGTGTGATGCCTTTCCTGTCGAGACAGAAAGTATTTGATAGCTCTTTCACCAAATGACTTTACAGAATATAAGAAAATATTTTTGGCTAGGCCAGAATCGGAGCATGGAAGAATAGTTGTCTGTGGGATGATTTGGTTTCATGAACCTCCTTTTGCAGAGTTTTGGTGTGTGATTAGGGTCTACTTCATGCATGCTTTACTCTAAGTCCTTAACATGTAACCTAACAGTGTAGCTTTATTTTCTCTGTTTTTCAGGTGCTTTCCCCAAGGATAGAAGGCGTATGAGTCACTTGTGACAAGAATATGAGTCAGGATTCAGTTTAGTAAAAGTGTTGTTATTAGGAAGTGTGATCATTTTCTTAGAGGGTTACAGCTTAGAAACAGTTTGATTTAGTTTGCGTATTTGCATTGTTGTATGTGTTTTTCTTCAGTGTATCGGCCTTCCTCTACTTTTGTGCTATGTTTAGAGGGTGTTTAGGATTTCAGCAGTTCTCTGCAGTCACAAGCAACAGTTCTTTGACATTTCATCTAATGTCATGATGTCGCAGCCAATCATTAATTTCCCTATTTGTTTTTATGGGTTTGTTTACAGCTTTCTTTCTCACAAAACAGAAGAAGAATTTATGTAGAATCTTAATGTTTGCCATTTGTAAAGTGAGTATCAGCCGTCTTTTCTCTTAGGAGTCTTTTCTCTTAGGAGATGATGTGGGGTGGAGGTTACCTTCAAGGGAGGAAAAAAAGGTGTTTCACGTATCATATAGCCCTATCCATCTATGAACAGTTAAAAGCTTCGTGTGTTCTGTAGTTTGTCCTGTTTTAAGACTGGCATAATATAGGGAGCACAGCTCTTTTAATCAGTAGAAAATGTCACCAGGCTGGTGAAGATGCTTTTTACATTACTCCTTCACACCCCCCAAATATATAGGGACACTTGGCATTTTAAGGGCCTTTGTTCTTGTTGAATCTTTTAGAATGTGGGTTCTTAACTCTGGCTGAGAATAGAACCTATTACAGCTTTAAAAAAAGGAAAAGAAAATGCTTAAGGTCCCAGAGTGGGACACAAGCAGCTTTACTTTTAAAATCTCCACAGATGATTACATGGACAGCCAGGCTTGAGAAACACTTTTAGAATTGTTTTAGCTTGTTCACTTGGAGAGTGTTTGTTGGATTTGTGTTCTTAATAAATGATGGAACAGTTGAGAATGGAATGATGTGGTACTATGAAGTTTGGTTCCTGGACCCAGCTTAACAAAAAGACTTTACCTTGGAAACAGTACCTAAAAAAGTACATAGAGCTGTTGCTGGTATAGGCACTTAAGGTACTCTTGTTTTTTGTTTTTTGTTTTCTCCTTTGAGCCAAGTATGGGTCCTCTTTAAAAGGATTTCTAAGTTGAAAGTACTCTTAAATAAATGTAGACCACTTCTTTGCTTTTGTGTGATTCAGATAGTACTTTTATAATTATGTTGCATATAAAAGGTATATTACGTTTAACTTTGAAATGAATCTCAAGTAGGCTTGGGGTAAACATAACTGAGCTTAAAGGGGTATTCGACTAAGTGATCTATAATGTTGCTCTAGCTCTAAGAGTTTGTGATTTAAGAATGGAAACTTTACGGGGCGCCCGGGTGAGTCGGTTAAGTGTCCAACCTTCCCTCAGGTCATGATCTCCGCGGTTCGTGGGTTCGAGCCCCGTGTCGGGCTCTGTGCTGACTGCCAGCTCAGAGCCTGGAGCCTATTTCAGAGTCTGTATCTCCCTCTCTCTTTGACCCTCCCCTGCTCACGCTGTCTCTCTCTCTTTCTCCTGGAAATAAATAAAAATATTAAAAAAAAAAGAAAAGAATGGGAACTTTACCCCTTACAAATAAGGAAATTTCATTCGTATGGGACCAGAGTACTAGTCACTGTCAAATGAAGATTGTATACGTGTGTGTGTGTGTGTGTGTATGTGTGTGTGTAGGGGGCTTTACATGTCTTCTTATTACTAGATGGGAATCCAAATATTTTAAAAATACATTACATTTTATACATAAATTTAATGGAATTCTGTTTCAAAAAAAAGTCAGTGGGATTTTTTTGAGGGGAAATGAGAAAAATTGAGAAAAGTAAATGTTTTTGCATAATCAAAAAAAATCTTGTTGAAAAAATGTTGAGACTTTATCAGAAAATGGATGTGCTGTAAAGTGTCAATAATTAGAACAGTGTGTGGCTGGCAGAGGAATTAGGCAAACAGGTAGTGAAGCAGAATAAGGAGTGAGGTAATAGACAGGTTTATGGGAATTTAGCAGATAGTAAAGCATTTAATCCATGAAGGGGAAAAGGGTAATTTAACAAATGATATTGGGGCAAATGCCTATCTGGTTGAGAAGAATTGATCTCTACATTACATATTAAACCTAAAAGAAAATATAAAATAATAATTTTGTAATTTTGCAGTGGGCAAGACCCTTTGATACCATCAAGGAAAAAAGAAAGACAGATACCACAACATTAACTGTCTTATGTAGTAATTCCTTTCCCCCTCCTACCACCTGAAAAATCATAGAAATGATTAGTAGAAGTTATATATTTAGATAAAGAGTTACTTTCTCAAGGAGAGTGACTATGAAGAGAGCCTCTCTGATATTTCTCATTTTTGAAAGAATAAAACAGTAAAACTTGACATTTATGGTAACTTTTCAAGGGAAGGTGATGAAAAAAATGGCATGCATTGAGTAACATTGCAACTAGTGATGAAGGATAGTATTTCCAGAATGATTCAGAAACAAAGCATTGAACTCTATGTTACAGAAACCTGGCATTCTGAAAATCTAGAAGGCACATGTCAGAAATCACAGGCAGTTCATTTCTGTCTCTTAACAATATGTGCTTTGATTTTGCAAACTTTATCCAAAGGTCATTTAGTTAGGCTTCTGCAACTGATAAATTCTGTACTATTGCAAAGATACTGTGAGATTGCAAAGATTCTATGGGATTCAAAAATAATCCATGTCTTATGTATTGCCATTTTCACCCTGGGCTGGTAGCTTTATGGTGTTACTTCTGCAAGCAAGTTTATGCCAAAACTTTAGTTTACTTCCCATGATGTTGTTTACCTGATTTTTTCTAGTTAGAATTCTGGATTTCTTATTTGTTTCTGAACAAGTTAAAATTCTTTTTAAATGTCATAAATCCACAATCTCATGCAAAAAGTTCAGTTACTTTTTATATTTGCCTAAAGACAATTCACTACTTACTGTTATTGGAGATCTTTTTAAAAAAAAAATTTTTTTTTAAGGACAGGACATATATAGTATGGTATACAGGGAACACTATATTGGAGTAAGAAGTCTGTTTTATCATTCTACAACTTACAAAAAAAAATCTCTGGCTTCAGTTGTCTCATATTTATCAAATGAGATAAAGTTAATGATTTTTAAGGTCTCTTCAGTTTTAAAAAAGCTTATTATGCTGATAGGTATTAACACTCTGAAGTTTTAAAGAAACCATTTTCATGCTCTAGTTTGAGCAATTAAAATATTTTAAAATGTATAGGTTTCCCAGGAACTGCTTTGAAATTTTACCATGTGTTATTTGCATGTACTGACACATTCTCATTATTTTCAATAACTTTGCTGCCTGTAGAGGCATTTTTATCTCTCTGTAGTTAATGTTAAAATTTATAGCAGATTAGACTTTCTAAGAAATGTGTTAATGCTGGTTTATTAGCTAATTTTGTGAATTTGCAATTTCAGCCGAAATTCACATCTTTTAAAGTTCATTTCATTTTTTGTAGTCTTCAGTTTTAAATTTTCTCACCATTAGATTAAGCTAAAGCAATGCATGTATCCAAGTTCTGTATTTTGGAGGTTTTCCTGGATTGTTTATTAAGATTAATTTCTTTATTGAGGAGGAACTTCAAAATCACCTACTGCAATTTATTATTTGATATGTATTTTCTAACTTTGAAAAGTTAGTGTTCGTAATTATTATTGGTTTTTTTTTTTTAAATGTTTTATTTATTTCTAGGAGAAAGAGAGAGAGACAGCGTGAGCATGGGAGGGTCAGAAAGAGAGGGAGTCATAGACTGAAACAGGCTCCAGGCTCTGAGCTGGCAGTCAGCACAGAGCCCGACGTGGGGCTTGAACCCACGAACCGCGAGATGATGACCTAAGCGAAAGTCGGACGCTTAACCGACTAAGCCACCCAGGCGCCCCTATTATTGTTTTTTTAATGGTAGCTTCTGTGTCAGTTGTGAGCTGTTTGGGAAATCTTTCTAAGTGAATTTTGGTTTTGGTATTCTTAGATTAAGGTATAGGTACTTTTTTGGTTCTAGTGGTATTTCCCTGTTTTGCTTGGAGGACTCAGTGAATATTGTTACATTGATATTGATACAATTCTACGTAAGATTCAATTTTAGATATTTCTTTTCTGTATGTCTAATATGTATGTATCTTCCTATATTACATTGTTTTTTATCCATTTTAAAAGGAACCACTATATTCCTAACATATTTTACATATTGCTAACAAAGTTTCATGTATCACTTTTACCTTGAAATACCAGTTTTTAAAATAACTTTTTAAATTGATGAATAATTGACATAGGATATTTCATTAATTTCAGGTATACAACATAAATGTAATATCTCTGCTGTATATTACATATCTGTGTCATACTTATTTTATAACTGGAAGATCGTGTCTCTTAATCCTCTTCATCTATTTTCATCCATCACCACACCCCTCTCCCTCTCCCCTCTGGCAACCATCAGTTTATTCTCTGTATCTGAGTTTTTGTTCTCTTTTGTTTTTTAGATTCCACATATAAGTGAAATCACTGACTTCATTCACTTAGCATGGTACCTCATAGGCCTATCCATGTTGTTGCAAATGGCAAGATTTCATTTTTAAAACAAATTTAAAGTTAAGTTTTATTTATTTATTTCATCAGTCATTCAATCTCTACACCCAGCCTAGGGCTCAAATTCATGATCCCGAGATCAAGAGTTGTATGCTCTTCTGACTGAGCCAGCCAGGCACCCCAAGATTTCCTTCTGTATGGCTGGGTAATATGCCACATCTTTGTTTTTCCATTCATCTATTGTTGGATACTTAGGTTGGTTCCGTATCTTGGCTATTGTAAATATTGCTATAATGAACATAGGGGTGCATGTGTCTTTTCAAAGTGTTTTTTTTTTTGTTTTCTTTGGATAAATACCTGGAACTGGAATTGCTGGATTGTATGATAGTTCTATTTTAAATTTTTTGAGGAACCTCCATACTGTTTTCCACAGTAGCTGCACCAATTTACAGTCGTAATACTTACAGTGCACAAGGATACAAGGATTCCCTTTTCTCCACATCCTTGCCACATTTGTTATTTCTAACAGGTGTAAGGTGATATCTTGTTGCGGTTTTGATTTGCATTTTCCTGATGGTTAATGAAATTGATCATCTTTTCATTGCCTGTTGGCCATCTGTGTGTCTTTGAGAAAATGTCTGTTCAGGTCGTCTGTCCTCCCCCTCCCCGTCCCTTTTTTTTTTTTTTAAAGAGCGAGAGCAAGAGCTAGAGCGAGAGCGAGAAGGAGGAAGGGAGGGAGAGGCGGGCAGAGAGGGAGACAATCTCCATCAGGCTCCACACTTAGAGGAGAGCTTAACAGTGGGGCTTGATCTCATGACCTGAGTGAAATCAAAAGTCAGATACTCAACCATCTGAGCCACCCAGGTGCTCCTCTCTGTCCAGTTTTTAATTGGAGCGTTTGTTTATTACTAGTTTTTAAATACTGAGTTATGAGTTCCTTATATAGTTCCCATGTTAACCCCTTACTATGTATATCATTTGTGACTATTTTCTCCCATTGCCTTTTCATTTTGTTGCTCATTTCCACTGCTGTGTAAAAGCCTTTCAGTTTGATGTAGTCCCATTTGTTTGTACAAAAGCTTTTTAGTTTGTTGTAGTGAAAACTTTTGAGTGCAGTACTTTGGTCTTTTTTTTTTATTGTGAGGATGCCATTTCTGTTTTAGTTTGGTTATCAATTTGTAGACTATAGACTGTGTGCTCATTACCCATTTCTAGGAAGAAATTTGAATATTTAGTTCACAGAAAGGTAAACAAGATTTCTTTACAGCACTCTTGGGAGGTAGAGTTGATAATTATTGTTTACCCTGAGGAGATGCTCTCAAGGACTCATATTTACATGAAATAGAAATCTCTTTCACAATTATGCCCCCTTTTTAGTCCATCTTAAGTATACTGGACACATGAAGCAAGATGGCAAAAGTGGGGAAGAGACCAAATCCATGGCTTGGGAAGACTGCCAGTAAAATAGAGCTGGCATGGAACTAAGAACTCAAGCTCTACCAGACACACTCTACTTTCTCTCTTCAGCTGTGTCTCTTAGAATGGTCAGAGAACATCTTGCATTTTAGGATAGGCCCCAGGGCTACTTGAATGCAGATTTATGGGCCTACTGCAGGCTTAAGGAATTAGAGTCTTATGGATTTGGGCCAGGGAATGTGTATTTTTCTTAAGTCTTCATTATGGAAACTTTTAAGGATACAGAGAGAGGTAGAAAGAATAGTATATTGAACACCTGTTAACATCTACCTGGCTTCAGTAACGAACATAGATATTTTTGTCATATGTTTGTGTATCTAACATACTATGGCACCTCTCTGTACTTCAAATACTAAATAATTAGAATAATTCTACATAGCTGTAATACCATTATCTAAGAAAATTAACAGTAATTCAATGATTCCATAATTTTATAGAATCATCTAATAGCTGCTTATATTCACATTTGCCCATTTGTCCCCAACAATTTCTTCTATAGGTTTTTCCCCCTCCAGATAGAGATGTAATCATAATTAATGGATTGCTTTCATTTCTGTTACTCTAGAAAAGTTTTCTTACTTTTTTTTTTTTCTCTCATGACATTGACTTTTGCAGACTCTAGGCCATGTCTTACATGTTCTATATTTTGGATTGCCTAACTTTTTTCCAAGTATCATCTGCACTCTGTGTTTTTTGGGTAAGCTTCAAGGTGCAGCTGTCTAGGGGCTTGATTTTATTCAAGATAATGTATTTTTGCCAAAGTACTCCTTCCTACTTACTACCTTTTTGCATCCTGTCAATAGGCACATGGTACCTGGTTTGTTGCACTGTCAGTGATGCTAAGGTTTATCTCTTGGTTAAGATTCTGACTGCCAGAGTTTTGTGTATAAAGGTATATATTTTTTCCGTTTTGCAACCAGTAAATAACTTGTGGGGTCATACTTTGGCAAGCTGTCAGTGTTGTTTCCTAGCAATGTTTTACCTGTTGCCATTAGCAGCCTGTGAGAATCCTTGCTTGTTATCAATTATGACATTGTTGGTGGGAGGTGGGATCTGTATTTTAAACAAGCTCCTCAGCAGTTCTTAACCTTTTTTAAAGTTTGGGAGCTGTTGCCCTAGTAGAATCAGTACCTGAGCATAAAAAAGAAGAAATTCTGTCCTGAAGAAGTGAGTATGAATCTAGGCCCTGATGGGTTTTCAATGGGTTGTCAGTAAGCTAAGTTTAAACTTCATGTTTTGGAGGAACAAAATTAAAGTGTTCTTATATGTTTCTCATAATGTAATAGCAATAAATCAAGGTAAGGACTAACAGAGGTATGCATTAACTATTAGTATGTAAGATTAAACGAGAGTGGTATAGAAGAGGCATGTAGAAATTAGTAAAGAGGAAAGACAACTATATTGAAAACTCTGTTTTTGCAAATATTGTCTCATTTAAATTTTCATAAGATTTTGTGGTTATTTTATGGATGAAATGGGTTTAGAGAGGTTAAGTAATCTGATGTCGCTGGTAACTAACTGGTGGAGAAAGGTTTTGAAGGCAGATCTCATTGATGGCAAAATTTGTGCAGTTTTCTTCAGACTTCTCTGGTAATGATCAGAAGGCTCCTCTCACTAATTACTTTGCTTTACTTTGGGACTTTGCTGTTCAGCTTATTGAAAGTGGAGAAAAGATATTCTTGAACCACTGGGGCCTCTTGATGAAAAGCTAGGGTCCTTTGAGAGCTCTGATTTCTAGTGTAATGTATTCAACTCTGAGGAGAATCGGGTAGGCTGATGACTCTTAGTTGATTGTAAGGGCTGTTGTGATTCAGGCAGCTGAGTAGTACTGCTAGGTCTATATCCTTAGGAAGCTATTTTCTGTACTTCGCCCTAATCTCTTTCTTGGGGTAGAGGATCCTTCCAACCCCATGATTTCCACATTACAGAAAGTATGTAGGTGGACCACACCCTCTTGGCCACTCTTTAGCTTTGTGGGTCCCACCTAAAGGCGTCACCCGTATGTTGGTTCTTTGGTGACCTGTTGGAAACACTGAGAGCACCAGCTCTTAAGATCCCTAAGATTATAAAGCCAAACTTTCGCTATGCATTGGAATCACCTGAGGAGATATTTGGCTACTACCATAACAGATTAGGATCCATTAGACTTTGGAGGGCCTTGGAATCTATACTTTAAAAGCCTGTATTTTCACAAAGGTACCCCAGCAGTGCACAGGCAGAGATGAGAACCGCAGTTGTATAGGCTGATTCTGCCAATATTTGCAATGGTAGTTGCAAGAGAAGAGAAGGAGTTTCTCTTAGAATCGTTCGGAAAGTTTTTATAAAGCTGAGCACCGGACATGCCAGATTGAGAGGGGTGGACCATACAGAGGAAGCTGTGATAATTTTAATGGATCATGTCAGTGTTTAAGCAATTTCTGATTTGACCTTACTCTTAGGTGGAATGGGTTGGTGAAAGTGTATTGATCAAACAGTGGCAAGGTTTGTCATATATTATGGCATACGGATTGCCATTTCTAAAGATTTAGGGTATTGTAAAGACATTTAACTTTAAAACTGTATGGTGTATAATTGAATATTCCTTTGATTCAGAAGCTTCTTTGGAAGTTTGAAGTACTTCAGGGTCATTATTAACACAAATTACCACTGTTCGTGTTCCAGAAGTGGCAAGTTAGAGGCATTTTCTTGTTTGGGGAGATTGATATTCAGTCCAGAGTGAATTTTACATCTCGAATTTTCAGAAATGTTGTATATGTTGAAATCATTACTAAGGATAGGATTCCTAAAAAAGAAATCAGTGAGTGAAAAGTAGAGATGTGACCTAAAAGGTATTAAATGGGTGTCATTACAGACAGGAATGAAGGAAGCACAGAAGAAAAATGATTGAACTACATTTTGCTTGATACGTCCATGAGCAGAGGGTGAATAACTGGGGCGGGAGGGGGGATCAGAAGGGGTCATGGAGTGTTTTACAATGTTACTCCATGTTGGTAGGATATCAGTACAGTAGATCAGCGAGGAAACCTAAACTGCATATACCAAAATAACATCCCTTGGGATTCTGTCTAGGAATGTAGTGTGGCAGTGTTGAGGAAATTAAAGCTCTTTGTAACTGGAAAGTTTGGGGTCAGAAATCCTAGTGGGGGCAGTGGCTGGGAGAGGTGGGACACAGTGTATATGGGCAAGCACCAGGTAGACCAGATTGGATCCTCCGATTTTGGGTCTAAATGAGCAAAATTCCCACATCTGTAATTTTGCTTGGTTATGAGGAATGCAGCTTTCGGTGAGTCACCTAAATAGTAGTTAGAAATAGCCTTGTATATTCAGAATGCTGCCATTTTCCCATCTTTAAGGCAGTTTTCATGAAAGGTGATTCTGAAGGAACAGATTATGCCTTGTAAAAAGGAAATTATATTTTCAAAATTTAAGCAGTCTTGAATGGTTTGGTTGGACTAGTGTGTGATGGAGTGCCTTTGGTCTGGAAGAGCATAGAAGCTACCTAAAGGATTTATTACTTTGCTTGCAGACTAAACAACAGTTGTTAAGGTGAAGCTGAATTTAAAAGTAATTAATATTGTAGATTTGGAAAAATAGAGAATTAGAATATGTTTATAGCATTTATGGGCTATATGGTATCTATTGTTTGATAGGGACTACATAGGTTTTTTAGGTAGGTTGTTAGATGGTAGTCATCTAGGGTTAAATGAGATTGCGTTTGTCAGGCTGCTAACAGATTTAGAATGGGGACCCATGAGGTTGGATTGTGTCATTTTGCCTATTTGCTTGACATTGGCAGTTCATGATCTCAATTTGTAATATGCTCATACCTAATGTAATGTGATGTATACATTCCTGAAAAACCTCTCATTCTGCAAAATCACCCACTAAAACTAACAGTGTGGGAAAAATAGGATTAAGGTTAGACTACTTACAACTATGTAACTTTGTAACCAGAGCACTAACAAAATCAATGAGAGTCCGGATAAAAACACCAGCACAGTAGCATGGGTAACATTTGCACTCCCTGCCAAGATGATTCTAGTCTTAGTTTATCCTGGGACATGTTTTTCTTTGATATGTAGGTTCTCGTAGCTATTAGCTTCATTGGAAGCCAGTTTTACCATAATTAAAGCTCAGATGTACCTTGTATCCTTCATGGGTGTCCACAGCATCATGAAGTAGTTAAGAGCATGACTGGATCCTAAAGCCAGTAGAGTAACCACCCCATTTGTGCCAATGACTTTGGTAAGATTCTCAATCACCACTTTTCTTAAAGTCTTCATTTTGTGTTTCCCTCTAAGTCTTTCTCATTATTTGTGACAGATCTTGCCCTGGATAGCTTCAAAACATTAACATGCTGGGAAGAATCACTCAAGAACCAGCACTACTTTCCCATTACACTGTTGTCATTCCCATTTTTCCGGTCAGGTGTGAAGGAGTTCCATGTTACAGAAGCATGCATTTTGGCATGTTTTTGAATCTCTGACAGTTTCGAGATGCAGCTCTTAAAAATACCAAGGCTCTATTGTTTTGGGAGGTTCTAGTTTGGGAGGTACTGGTGTTTCAAGGTTAAGTGAAATTTATTACCCTTCTCATGGGTTTTTTTTTGGCCCTTACACACAATAAGTAAGTGAAGAGGGGCTGTTTTAATCCATTTTAAAATTTCTGCTTCTGTAACATAGTCATTGGATGGAACGTGGTAATGTCTCAGTGCAGCATCATTGGAGCTATGTATGTGTAGCAGGAATGATTTTAAATTTTGGTTCATTTGAAATTAAAATTCATCTGAGCATACAGTAAACAGAAAAAGGAGCAACAGTAGCCAGTTGTCAAGGAAAAGACTGATGGGTAGAATAAACAGACGGCTTTCAGGAATATAAACAATCTGTTTTCATAGAGTGGTTTTTTTTTTTTTAAAGGATGATTGGGAGAATTTCCAAAATAAGTAGAAGTTAGTTAAATGTGAAAGGCAGCAGAAATACAACATTTATGTTAGTGACTGTTAACAGTTTGTTTCCTCAGTAACTATAATAGCAAACATTTCAGTGGCTTAACACAATAGAAGTGTATTGTCTCCTGTGGGTGGTCCTGGCTGATAGTGGCTTTCGTATCCTTAAAGGACTCAACACTCAGTATTCTGCCGGTGAAAGGAAAGAGAATATGGAGAAAGCATAATTGCTTCCTAAAAGCCCTACTAGAAGTGACACACATCACTTGTGCTGAAAGTCCATTGTGAAGAACTAGCCCTGTGTCTGTAACCAGATCAGGTGAGGCTGGGAAATATATTCCTGCCCAGGCAGAAGCTTTGTACCATAGAAGAGGAAGCTTAGATTTTGGTGGACAAAGTCAGAAAGAAAGAATTCTATGCTTAGATCAGTATCCTTCAGATTAATGGAGGGTGTATATATGCGGGCAGGTGTGGGTGTGTGATGTAAATTGCTTTTGATTGAAGTATAAAAGAGAATGTCTTTTTAATTTGATTCATGTTTTAATTCAGTATTTTCAGATTTGTGAGTCATGTCAGGCCTCTGTCTCAATGTACTGTTTAAAAACGTAAAAACTATCCTTAGCTCCAGGGTTGTATAAAAACAGGCCAATCCCTGTTTTAATTGGTCAGGTAAAACAAGTAACTATTTAAATTACTTTAAATTTAATTTTGTTAAATTAATAAGTTTAAATTTATTAACCTTCAATAAAAATACCTAAGTTCAAACATTTTAAATGTGATCCATACTAAATATACTAAATTAAAATATAATGGAATAATACAACTTGAGCTTTAAATAAATTTTTTTCAGATAAAATTTAATTGAGGTAAAAATGGCCCTCATAAATGAAATAAAAAGTATTGTGGCCATACGTCTAATCCTTGTCAGTGTTTCAAGTCTTAAAAAATAGTTCATCTTATTCAGGACAGTTTGGGATCATGATACTTGAACACAGCTGATGTGAACAAAACCATGTCCCATACTTGGGGACCTGGTTGGGTGCTATTCCCCAATAAGTACCCCTGAAAGTCACTTCTTGTTTTTCATTTGTTAATTGTAGAGGACACCAAATATATGACTTAAATATGTGTGTAAAATTCATACTTAAATTTTGAATTTTATGCTAAACTTTATATTATTAAAATTATAGATTCTATTTGTATGCTAACCACTGGGGATGGATTAAACTTATTTAAAAATTCCTTACAAAGTTGTTGAAGCATCTAAATAAGAATCAATGTAAAACTCAAAATGTTTTCATCAAAACATGTCAGTATGTTTTATAAGGTCTAATTGAAATCCATAAAATATTAAAAAAAATAGAACCTATTACTCTCATATTGAAGGTTTAACAATCAACTGGTTCAAGATGTTTGTTCTGTTAATTCTAAATATTATTTAGGTTATGTTTTCTGGTATTCTTAATTGGCTTTAAAAAATTAGTTTACTAAAAATTTAATAAATACATGTGTTATTTAGAGGCTATTTAATAAAGTTCCTATACATAATATCACCATCAGTTGAGACTCTGTGAGGGGTCTAGATGAAGATCCTTGTTTTTTCTACCAAGCCAAAATCTGTGGCTTGTATAACTAATAAGTAATTAATATTTTCTGAGACTATTATGCTGTAATGATAAAACTGCAAATTTGAGTAGTAATGATAAAAGTGCAAATTTGAATAAAAACTATGCACTGAAACCTTTAACAGAAGCTATATGGTGTTACAGGTCAAATACACATTATTTGAGATCAAATTTTTGTCCCATTTATCTTATTAATATAATTTTAGTACTTTTAGTATATTTACTTATAGTCTCTGGAGTTGGCTTAGTCTTTCCCTCCCACTAGTCCTTCCGCTGTAGCCATGCTCTGTTACCCAGACTACAAATAGACGTGACTCCCAGTATTGTATAAAGCTACTGGGTGACCCCATCTGAGCTTGATCAAGATAAATACTGTTACATCTCTGCACTCCAGAATGTAATACTGCTGCAGATGTTATAATGGTTACACTGTGTTTAAAAGCTTACTTTTGGGTGGACTTTCCCAAAATCATACTTAGTGGCATTATAGTAATGTTAACACAAATCTTAGGGAACGCTAAGGCCAAATTAAAAATAAATGAATTAACTTCACATAATACTCTTGATTGCTACGGATACAATCTTGAATAATATGTATTTTTTAATTGAGCAGATACTTCACAGCCTTTGGAATAGCTCCAGTGAAACAACAACAACAGAATAACAAGTATTGGTGAGGGTGTGGAGAAACTGGGACCCTTTGCCTTGTTGGAAATGTAAAGTCACACAGACTTTATGGGAAACAGTATAGTGGTTCCCAAAAAATCAAATGTAGATTTACATGTGATGCAGCAATTCCGCTTCTGGTTATAAACCCAGAAGAACTGAAAGCAGGGACTTTAAGAGATATTTGTAAACCTATGTTCATGGAGGCCTTATTTATACTGGCAGAAAGGTAGAAACAACCCCAATGTCCATGGATTGCTAAATGGATAAGCAAAATGTAGCATATACACAGACTGTTTATTATTCAAGCCCACGAAGGAAATTCTGACACAGGCTACAACATGGATGAACCTTGAGGACAATATCGTAAGTGACGTAAGCCAGTTAACAAAAGGAGGTTCCTTAGAATAGTAAAATTCATAGAGACAGAAAGTGGAATGGTGGTTACCAGGGGCAGGCAGGAAGGGAGGAATAGAAAGTCAGGTACAGGTTCAGTTTGGGAAGATGAAGAGAGTTCTGTGGGTGGATGCTGGCGATGGCTGTACAACACTGTGAATCTATTTCATGCCACTATATTCTTAATGGTAAGAATGGTAAATTTTATGTTACATTGTATTTTACCACAGTTAAAAATAATTAACAAACCTTTTAGATATTTTGACTTCTTTCTTGCTTTACAACTTATAACATAAAAACATCAACAAATGAAATATTTTTATCTTCCTTGCCCAGGACTGTTGGCCAGTTTAAAAAACAAAAGCCATACTAATTCTGTCCTCATAGCCAACCCATTTAGCTTAAGGCATACCTTTTATTAGTGTTTTAGCTAGACTGTCCAGCTGATGACTAGCTGTTGTGTTTCCTAAAAATATTTTAAAACTGGTCACTTCCATAACTCAGTGTGATAATTGTTGGGTAATGATAACCTATAGTGTCAGATTTGAAAAAGAGAACCCCAACGTTGTTAAATCTGAGATTACTCTAGTAAAAAAAGAGTAGTATTTTGAATTAAAACAGTGTCTTCCAAATTCTCCCTCCTATGGCATGACCTGTGGTAATGAGGCCCAGCACTGCCTAATAGGGAGGGTTGAGGGAGTTGGTAGACCCTGGGCCTTCAGAGCATGCCATCTGGAGCCTGAGTGATGGGTCTCAGGATGCCTCAGACCAGTTGTTAACTTGGGACAGATTAGTTAACCTGTCTGCTTCTGAGTGTCCTCATAGGTAAAATACTGCTTATTTTGCATAGAAATATCAGGAACAGCTTTATGGAGGAGGGTATCACTATCTTATATAGTTATTTGAGAATTAATAGTTAATATATGTAAAGTCTGATATGTAGCAAGTGCTCACTAAATGTTCAGTATTAACAGCTGTTTTCACCTGGCCCACATACTGAGGATTGCACCTGGCATTGATAAGGTGCTACTTGGCCAAATTTTCCTCCTTTATCTGTTATCCAGCTCTCCTTCTGTACATACCAAAGTACTTTGCTTAGGTGTTCAAGGTAAATTCTCCAAATACAGGTGTGATAATGTTAAAAGAGTTATAAATATGTATTTATTAAGTGACTGTTCTTACTGTAAGTGAAACCAAGGAGAAAACTATAGTCACTTTGTAGTTCATTTACCTTTGATAAATGCTTGTATAAAAAGTGGGTTGTGTATATTCAAGAATAAAGTTAGGCAGGCATGTCTTTTGAAATAAAAGTCAAAAAAAGTTATCTATCACCCCCAAAATCTGAAACATGAACTCTAAATTTTATTATTATTGATTGATTTTCCTTCAAATGTGAACTTTAAAGAAAATGTTGGGGTGCTTGGCTGGCTCTGTCGGTGGAGCATGTGACTCTTGACCTTGGGGTTTTAGGTTCGAGCCCTATATTGGGTATAGAGATTACTTTAAAAATAAAAATGTTACTGTAAAATATCATCATGTATGTGTAAACTTTTGATGGAAAAAAGAGTTCAGCACCTGGTAGTTGATAAGGAAAATATTGTGTCAATGTAACAACCCTTTAAAATTCTCTCAGCAAGGAAGGATGTTAACCAGCCATTTTACAACCTTTTCCAAACAACATTATTGACAGAGCTTCCTTCTCTGGACCTGCTACTATCAGATCAAAGACCTTCAGTGGTCCCTCTTCATTCACAGAATATACTTCAAACTTTTAAATAGTGTCTTGGACACTTTTTGGTTGTTATAGCTGGAGAGTGCTGCTGGCATCTAGTGGGTTGAATCAAGGGACACTACTAAACATTCTGCAGTGAATAGGAGAGTCCTCTGCAACAAAGAATTACTCAGTCTAAAAGATAGAGTGCCAGTGTTGAAAATCCCCACTATAGGTAGTCCTTTGTATTGCTCTGTTCAAATTCTAATGATTTGTTTAAGGTTTATTTATTTTGAGAGAAGAGAGCATGCGTGAGCACATGCATGAGTGCTGGGGTGGGGCAGAGGGAGAGAGAATCCCAAGCATGCTCTGCACTGTCAGCTCAGAGCCTGACGTTGGGCCTGATCCCACGACTGCAAGATCATTACTGAGCTGGAATCAAGTCCGGCGCTCAACTGACTGAGCCACCCAGGCGCCCCTCTGACCTTTTTCAATTGTTAACTCTTCCATGAAAATGGGTCCTGGTCTTTCCATTCATATCATCGTTCTTGACTGTGAACTTTCTCAGGGAAAGTACTTTGGCACTTAGTAATTTTGTTTTTTTAATCTTATTTATAATCTGTTCTCTCTCCTTTGAGAGTAGGCTCTGTCTGATTCGTATTCATTTCTTGCAAAGAAATTTGTTTATAGAAGGGTGCACTATTTGTTTGAAAGAATGAACAAACATGGCATTAAAACATTACATGGTGTTGACACAGGGCAACTAAGCCATCTATGTAACTGAATGCTAGATACTCAGTACTCAGAAGATGGGTGTACAGGGGAGTCTCTGAACATACAGTCTGAATTGGGCTTCAGTGAAGGGGTAGTACTTGAACGCCAGAGTTTTGAAGAGGAGACACAAGACTCTGTAATGCAAATATAAGTATACAGACACACAGACACACAGACACAGACACACACACACTATTTTCATTCTAAGGCTGCCTTGAAAATAGCCTTCACCAATTTGGGAGGTTTGCTTGTGATGATTCTCTAGGGTCAGGTTGGCTCAGGTGGTGGTTTTAATCTCTTGCCTTTGAAATGTTACATGACCTGAAACTGTGTAGTGGTTTATTTTAATCTGTTTTCTGTGTATGGTGGCTGAAATCTAGGTGCCTGGTAGGAGTTAATAAGAATAATCAGTTATTTGCTTTTTAAAAAAGAGGCATCTGTCAACTTGTGGTCCTGACTGTCAAATCGTATCTGGGTTTTCTCCAGCTAGATGCCTGTTCCTTGGGCTACTGCACTCCTGTAGGCTCAGACACAACCAAAACCAGTTAGAAAATGAAGAATTAAAGATGGATGTGTTCATCTGTACTTTAGTAATTGTCTTTTTTTAAGGGCTTTGCCTCAGTTTTATTTATAGCTCGTATTACAGTGAAACCAGAAGTTTTCTGTTTGGTCCAACCAAGCTGTTTCAGATCTTTTTTGTTTTTGTTTTTAAACCTTTAAGATGTTTCTACTTAAAATTTAATTTAACTTAATTTACTTTTTTAGTGGTTTCTTCATGGCTGAGAAATTATGTATCCTTTTTTTTCTCACCCCCAACATTAATGTGTATGTACACAGAGTCTCTTTTTGGTTGGAATTTAGGTTGTACTCTTTCATAACTGCTTGATGACCATCTGACGTCACATGAGACTATTCAGTGAAGTAATAATCCATCTTTAGAACATTAATTTTTTGGCCCATTTATAATT
This sequence comes from Proteles cristata cristata, assembly GCA_017311185.1. Taxonomy (NCBI): domain Eukaryota; kingdom Metazoa; phylum Chordata; class Mammalia; order Carnivora; family Hyaenidae; genus Proteles; species Proteles cristata. The sequence continues at coordinate 871,805 of JAESUZ010005557.1, forward strand.
TTCCAGTTTCATAATAATCTTGAGGTTGCTGCAGGTCGATCCCGGAGTTAATAAACTTTCAAAAGATTATACCAGAGTAGATTGATTCATTGTTGAACATGTGAAATTATTGATTTGACCAGAATCCATGTTTGTGGTCTGTTTTTAGTGATTTTGCCAATAATAGTGTCAATTAAGTTAACCTCTTTATCCATAGGACGATTTACTGTCGCTGCCTGTTGATTTTAAGACCTGGCTCCCACCCAGCCTCTGTGGCCTGATTCCTTGCTGTCTGTTCTATACCCAGATTTCTTGCCTCTGTTTTAAAACTTAGTACGATGGGATCAGTTCTGTGTAGTTCACAGTGTAGCAGGAACTCAGACTTTAGGCTTTCTATGTCAGAGAGGTATCTTCGAATATACATTAGACCACTGTTTTTAGTTTCTTCCTAAAGGCCTGCTGTAACAAAGTATCACAAACGGGGTAGCTTGAAACAACAGACATTTATTCTCTGACAGTCCTGGAGAGAAGTTTGAAATCAAGGTTCCTTGTCAGTTCCTAGCTACTGGTGGTGACAGTCACGCCTTGTTACTCCTTGCCTTGCAGTTGCATAATTTCATTACCTGCTTCCATTGTCACATGGCACTCTTCCCTCTGTCTGTGTCCAGTTTCCTTTCCTTATGAGGACACCAGTCATAATTGGGTTAGGGCCCAGCCTACTCTAGTATGACTCCCATCTTTGTACCCTGTTTCCAAATAAGGTCATATTATGAGATACTGGTGGTTGGGACTTTCACATATCTTTTTAAGGGACACAGTTCAGCCTGGGACACTCAAGACTTTAGCATAGCAGGGCTTAAAATTCTCTTTCATAGCGGACGTGTCGGTTTGACTAAAAAGGAAGGCAGTTTGGGTATAGGTAGTGCTTTGAATAAGGGAATTAGGTATTGATGACGATACGCTGTAATGGTTATGAAATAGGTAAATCTACAGCTTTGCCATGTGATAGGTAGGAGCCTTTGTGGCTGTGCTATTATGTGTGATGTTATACAACGTGTTCCACCCAACTTCACACTGTAACAAGTGGAAATCTGGTACAGTTTTGTTACATATTACCCCGCAGATAATGCCTTTTTCTCAGTTTCTGTGTAGCGCCATAGGCTTGGGCTTCAGAACAGATTATACAATTCTCAGTTTGCCCACTGGTGGAATGAGAACTCTGCCTCCCTGGTAGGGTTATCCAGGGTTTGGATGAGATGACATTGGCATCGTAGCCGGCACACATGGCATGTTTGCTCTGTGGGAGTTGCCCTTTCCTCCTCTCCATCTTCTCTTAGCCTTGGCCACGCTGCAAGTGGCTGTCAGTGGAGCAGCTGGAGTCCGTCGCGCTGCCAGCAGTAACATCTTGATGCCAGTCGTGCCAGACTTTGCCCGGTGTTGAACTGCCTAAAAATAGTAACCAGGAAGACGGCCAGAGGAGGTCTCTTGCTTTGACTTAGAGACTTTATGGGGTTTTTCTTTGAGAAAGATAGTCACACCTTACCAAGATGCGCTGATGGCTTGTGGACCTAGGTCCCAGCGGGCACAGTGCTGTGGGGTACCATGACACCCCATGTGCTTGGGGGTAGACCTCATCTGCCTTCACAAAGATTTTTAAATAGTCTTGGATTTGGGGATGGCAAGGAGTTTTGTGGGACAGTACCTGAATGTTTCAGAAAAGAGTTTGATAAGAAATTTGACTTGACATAAGTTTAAAAAAAGTATATGCATTTATTTAATAAAGGGATAATATAGTAAAAGCACCAGTTTTCTAGGATATTTGAGACCATTTCTTAACCTTTTGAAGTATCAGTATTATGCTTAAATTTTCTTTGGGGGGAGTTTATTCATAATGTAGTAAACATATCAGATCCTTGCTTATCATCTGTTGTGTTAGACCATTTTACTCAGCTCACCCTCAGCTTCTGATTCTGGAAATTGGAAATGATAGTACCTATTTTATTAATCTTAAGATAGTTACAAGCATCAGAACAGGATTTATTCTCAGATTTATTTCAATTATGAGATTTTTCAATTTTTTTGAAATCCAATAACTTGTAGAAGTGCTTTGAAGATGCGAGGTATGTAGAGCAGTGATAATGTCGGTTAGGAAATACCAGGCACACAAGTTGGGAACTTCGTAAAAAGTTTTACGAGGTTTGTTTTACACTCATAGAATTGTACTATTCTATGTAGCCTGTCTCTTGGGAGCCAGAAATTAGTGTTAATTTGTCAGACTTTAAATGTAAATGGCACTTCTCTAACTTTTTGAAAAGGACATAGTTGCATACCTGTATTTTTGTTCTGACAGTCAGAAAAGATCATGAAAAATGCTGACCAGCAGCACTGATAACTGCTTACAGACTGCTGAAGTGATTATGTTGGGGTGTTATTGGTTTGGTAAGTGAGGAAAACATTCTGGGCAAGGTTTAAAAATCCTGTATTGCTTTCGAAGTGAAATAAATATCTTCAAGTAGGTAATCAAAAGGTAAAAAAAAATTTTTTTTTTTGAGAACTATTACAGAGGGACCTGAGGACTAGATCCTGCAAACAAATTCTCTTTCTTTTCTTCCCTACTGTATTTTTGTAAGATCAGTTGTCGCTCATTTAGTTTAGAAAGGAGGAAGGAGTGGGGGCGCATCAGTGGCTCAGTCAGTTAGGCATCCGACTTGTGCTCAGATCATGATCTTGTGGTTTGTGAGTTTGAGGTCCTCTCTCCCCCTCCCTGCCGCATCAGTCTTGCTGCCATCAGTGCAGAGCTCACTTCACATCCTTTGTCCTGCACTCTGTCTTAGCCCCTCCCTTGCTCTCTCTCTCTCTCAAAAATAAACATTAAAAAAAAAGGAGGAAGGGGATTCTAACACTAAAAATTACTTCAGGGGTGCCTGGGTGGCTTGGTTGGTTAAGTGTCTGACTTGATTTCTGCTCAGGTCATTATCTCACAGTTGTGAGATCGAGCCCCGGGTCAAGCTCTTCACTGAGAATGAAGCCTGCTTGGGATTCTCTCTCTCTTCCTCTCTTCCTTTCTCTCTGCCCTCCCCCCCCCCCATAAGTAAATAAACATTAAAAAATTAATTACTTTAAAACTTTGGTTAAATATCCTCCCATCTAGAATGTGGCTTCAGGTATTTGAGAGGTGAGATAATCCTTTGGTTGTCCTTTTTCGTTTGCCTCACTGGACAGTGGGAACGGAGCTAATGGAGAAAGCTATGGATGTGCTCAGGAGACTTCAGGTGAGAGCAGGAATTGGAAGAAAGCTAAGGGCAGGGTCTCTTCCCTGTAAGTCAGTATAACCTCTGAATGGATTAATAAGCAACCAAACGAAGGCACTTTGTGTTCTCAGCTATAGTCACAGCCACTTTGTTCCTTGAATCAAAGGAAGGAACAGAATGCCTAATTATAATAATCTTCTAATAATTACAATATTTTGCATTCATTTTCTTTTAAAAATCTATTTGAGTAACTACTAGCCTTCAGAAGATGTTGGAAAATAGTATTTAGGCAGCAGCTGGCAGCTACCAGTGTTGGAGCCTGCAGTGTGCAGCTCGTAAAAGATTTCATTAGTTGGACATACACTTTGATTTCCTTCTTGCAGCACGAGTGCATTCTCTTGAGCAGCTGCTTTGGAAGGAAATGTACAATAAACATTTCTACACTTGTTTTAAATATGTGGGTTTTGTTGGAGTGTCACTTGCCATCTGGTAGAGAGAGGAGTGACTTACTGCCAGAGAGGAAGTGATTGGAATCCCAGCACGTGTTCCTAATGCAATCTCAGGTTCCGTCTTCATTTCTCATTCACCGAGAGGAAAATTGACAGCTGTAATTATTTTGTTCCATCAGATCCTTAGGAAGAACTACACGTAGGATAAGTTTATAGAAATATGTTTTAAACTGTACCTGGCTTGAAATTGTTTTAATTGGAAAGCAAATGTTTTTCATAATGTTTGTTGAAACTTAGCATTTTTAAACAAAAAGATATTGTAAAGAAATCAGACAATAAAAAAAAGTGAAAGTCTCCTCCTCATCCCAAATCACTGTCACCAGGAAGCTGCTGCATTCAACCCCCCTCCTTTTTTTTTCCACGTGCTATCAACTGACTAGATAATAGAATGATTTATGAGTAGAAGTTTTCTAGTTAGTGAGTTGGGGTTGCATTATAACCAGATTGATTGCTTTGGATAATGGCAATCTTGCATTGGTTCTCAGGAGGCTGCAGGGGCATTGAAAGACTGATGGGGCTGGGCTGAGTAAAGGAAAACCCTGCTTCATCAGGGAAGTTGCCAAAAAGGGTCATTGTCCTTAATTGGTATTTACATACTCCCAATCGGAAAAATGCCATCACAATGACTAACTTATACTGAAGTCCTCCTAAGTGCAGGGCAATAAGCGCTTTACATGTGTATTACTCACTGAATTCCCACAGTAACCCTGTGAGGTAAACACTGTTATTCCCATTTTAGAGATGTGGAAACTAAAGCACAGAGAAGTGAGCACGTACCCAGTGTCCCAGAGCTTAGTAAGAGATTCAAAGTTAGCTATTCTGGCTCCAGAGTCCCGTTCTCACAATGTTCTGCCATCATTTGGAAACACACCTGTGTTGTCTGCAAGCTGTTATATACATATTTAAAAAAAGGTTTTTTTAAAAAATGTTTTATTTATTTCTGAGAGAGAGGGAGAGAGACAGCATAAGCAGAGGAGAGTCAGAGAGAGAGGGAGATACAGAATCTGAAACAGGTGTCAGGCTCTGAGCTGGCAGTCAGCACAGAGCCCGACGCGAGGCTCAAACCCACAGACTGTGAGATCATGACCTAAGCTGAAGTTGGACGCTTAATGGACTGAGCCACCCAGGCGCCCCTGGAAGCTGTTATATTTTTAAAACATACCTTTTGGCCCAGGAATTAGGTGAATGGGAGTTATAGATATGTTAATAACTTAAATACTAGAGAAGAAATTTTGTGTAATTAAATATGTGACTTGAAACAATTCTGTTGCCAGACTGCTTGCAGGAATCCTCCTTCTGGTTTTGCTTTGTTGAAGTAAATGTTTCCCCCCGTGAGTCTTCTATAGTGTTTTATTCTGGATATTTTTCTTTGGAGCCTACATGCATTCTGGCTTTCGCTCCTGCTGAGTAGGCAAACATGTCTAGAGACAGCCATGGAGTAAAGGAAAAGAAAAGCTTTGCAATTTAAAATTGATTTATGTGGAAGTCTTTTCTGTGGTTAAAAAAAAAAAAGAAAAAAAAGAAAAAAGGAAAGGGAAAAAAAACCCCTTTCTGTCCTTTCTATCTTGTCATCCCCAGCTACAGTAAACCAAGCCCATTTTGGGGGGTAGGCATGAGTGTGTGGTCAGCACTCAGAACAGGAGATAAATGCCACTTTGATAATCAAATGATGTCTACGAGAAGCTCTGTTGTTAAGTAAGTGTACTTGTGTGAAAGTAAAATGTGGAGGAGAAAACTCCTGAAGGTTGCCAGATCCACCTAAAGTATGCGCTGGAGTGAATGGCATTTTGAGGGCCACAGCTCTTAATTTCTGGTAATTCGTAGAGCAACAGGTAAGATGTCCCGAACTGATTTTCCCCCCTCTCAACCATCTTTTGAATTAGCTCTGTGTATGAGTATGTGCATGTGTGTGCCATCTGTTCATTATAGCACTAGCAGAATTCTTTTTAAAAATTTTTTATTAAAATTTTTTTAACATTTTGTTAATTTTTGGGAGAGATAGAGAGCACGTGAGCAGGGGAGGGGCAGAGAGGAAGACACAGAATCCAAAGTAGGCTCCAGGCTCTGAGCTGTCAGCACAGAGCCTTATGTGGGGTTTGAACCCACGAATCGTGAGATCATGACCTGAGCTGAAGTCAGACGCTTAACCGAGTGAGCCACCCAGGCGCCCCAGCACTAGCAGAGTTCTTAATGGCAGTTCTTGTTCTGAGGTTCTCTATGTTAACCTCTCCAGTGGCCTACACTCCAGCGAATCCTTTCTTCCTTATACTCTTCTGTGTGCACAAGGTGTGTGACATTTGTAATAACATACACTTGAGGAACTCAAGAATAACATATATAAAGAGGGCAAAATATATTATCAATTTTTCCTTATAATTTCTAAATTAGTAAGAGTCAAGAATTCACGGTTACTAACCTAAATCCTAAAGTTGGAAGAGCCATTGTGAAGGGTGAGAGAACAGACTATTATTCTGTTACAACAGTGGAGGTTAATATGTAATGTTCCTCTGTAAATTATTCAAATCTAAGAATATTTTCTAACATTGCAGAGATTTAAGAAACAAACAAGAGTTTTGAGAATGCATTGTGGATACAGATGGTGTTGTTTTACCCCACTGAGACTTTGCTTCAGCATTTGAGATGTGAGGATCAGAATGTCAAAGAGCAGCATTTATATTTAGCAGCTTAAGATCTAATTGGCAACCATAAAATTTACCCACTTACCATGTATAATTCCGTGTTTTTAATATAGTCACAGAATGGCGCCCCCATCACCACTATCTAATTTTAGAACATTTTATCCCTCCAAAAAGAAACCCTGTGCCCATTTTTAATCACTTCCCATTGTCCCTTTTCCCTAGCCCCTGGGAACCTTCAACCTACTGTCTGTAGAGTTCTGGACATTTGTACAGTACCTACAGTATAGAGCCTTTTCTGACTGGCTTCTTTAACTTCCACGTAATGTTTCAAGGTTCATCTGTGAGGTAGCCTGTGTCGGTGGTCCATTCTGTTTGTGGCTGAATGATTATCCATTTATCAGTTGATGGACATTTGAGTTGTCACCACAATTTGTTACAAACAGTGGAAGTTTTTGTATGGACTGTATTTATATTTGTTGGGCATATACTTAGGAGTGGTCTTGCTGGGTTCAGTGATGATTCTGTGTGTAACATTTTGAGGGACTGCGTACAGTACTGTGTTAGTGCTATAATTCATTCTTTGTTTAGCACAAGACATTATCCAAGGACCAGGAGCTTGTTTAAGTCACTCTTGTTTAAGACTGTCATGGGAGAGGTGCGAGGGTGGTTCAGTAAGTTGAGCATCCAGCGCTTGATTTTGGTTCGGGTCCTGATCCCAGGGTCAAAGGATCACATCCTGTATTGACTCCACACTGACCGTGGAGCCTGCTTAAAATTCTGTCTCTGTCTCTCTCTATCCCTCTCCCTTTCTCCTTTTGCCTCTCTTCCTTGTTTGTGCACTCACTGTATCTCTCTAATTAAAAAAAAAAGAAAGAAAAAAAAAAGACTATCCTGGGATACTAGTCGCTAACCCAGATCTAACATCAGATTGAACTAGAAATTACAGATTATTTTCATGCCTCTACAGGAGAAATTTTTTATATACGTCTGAGATCATATAGATTCTGTGTCTTGCTCTGCTTTTACATTTAAAAAAGTTATTGTGGTAAAATACATAATTTTTTTTTTGTATTTTGATTTTGATTTACTGTATTAACTATTTAAGATTTTTATCATTGTAAGTATGCTTTATATAAATGACCATTGTAACCATATTTTTTTTATTGTGGTAAAATATGTGTAACAAAATTCACCATTTTAACCCATTTTCAAAGTGTATACAGTTCGTTGGCATTAAGTACATTGACAATGTTGTGTAATCATCACCACCATCCATCTCCAGAACTTTTTCATCATTCCAAACAGAGTCCCTCTATCTATTCAGCATTACTTCCCCAATATTCCCTTTCTCTAGCCCTTCCTGTCTTTAAGTGTTCACCTATTCAAGGTACCTCATATAAGTAGAATCATGTCTGTCCTTTTGTGTCAGGCTTATTTCACTCACCTTTTTTTTAAGGTTCATCTGTATTATAGCATGTATCAGAATTGCATTCCTTTTAAAGACTGAATAAAAAATCCATTGTAGAGACATAATACCGCATTGTATTTAGTTGTTTATCTGTTGATGGACATTTGGGTTATTTCTGCCTTTTGGCTTTTATGAATAATGCTATTGTGAACCCTGGTGTACAAATATCTGAGTTCTTGCTCTCACTTTATTTGGGTACATATTCTACTACCAAACTGTTTTCCTCTGCAGCTGCATAATTTTACATTCCTACCAGCAATGTACACATGTTTTGATTTCTCCACATCCTCACCAAAACTTTTTACCATTTTCTTCATTATAGTCAATGTAGTAGGTATGAAGGTATCTCACTGTGGTTTTAACTTGAATTTCCCTAGTGACTGATGATGTTGAGCATGTCATGTTCTTGTTATTTGCCTTTTATATGATGTTGAGCATGTCATGTACTTGTTATTTGCCTTTTATATACCTTCTTTGGGGGAATTGTCTGTTCAAATCATTTACCCACTTAATTGGCTTGTCCTTTTGTTGTTTAGTTGTAGGAGTTCTTTATATATTTTGATATGCAGTTATATGATTTGGAAATATTTTTTCCCATTTTGTAGGTAGGTCTTGTACTTTCTTCATACATTGAACCATCTTTGCATTCCAGGATAAATCCCAGTAGGTTTCAGTGGATAAATTTTTTAAAAATATACTGTTGGATTTGCTTTGTTAGTATTTCGTTGAACGCTTTGTGTATATATTATTCATAGGAATTTTGGTTTTTAATTTTCTTGTGATGTCTTTTTTTGGCTTTGGTATCAGTGTATTGTAGCCTCATAGAATGAGTTGGGAAGGGTTCCCTTTTCTTCTGTTCTTTGGAAGAGCTTGAAAAGGACTGATATTAATTCTTTAAAGGTGGTAGAATTCACCAGTGAAGCCATCTGGTTATGGACTTCTTTGGGAGATTGCCTGTTTTCCTAAGATAGTCAAACTTGGAACTAGTTTAGCATTCAGCGTGTGGTGAAAGCTTAAGGTTTTCCCTGAGCACATGTCCAGGGCATATCTGCACCTTTCTAAATTTCCTTAGATACAAGCTTTTGACTGCCTTAGTTTCCCAAAGAAGCTCTCTTCTTGACTTTTCCTCCTACACCTCGGGTAGTCTATAATATGTTTCAACTATAATCCTTTACTTCAGGTTTCTGCAGACTGTTCCTACGCCTTACATGTTTTGAGCAGTGCCAGCCACTCCTCAGTCTGGATGGGTTTGAGTTAGGTGAAACGGAGACCATATATTGTCCATCCTTCAGATGGTCCCAAGATAGGTTATAACAGAGTTAAACCATAATTCTCAAGTAAGGTCTGCTCTGCTTTTTCTAGAACCAGGGAGCCTAGGTCCCATTTTGGGAACATAGGCTGCTGCCACACCAGAGATGGGGTGGGGCAAGGACAAATGAAAATGCCACAGGGCTTTCCTACTGTTTGAAGTTGACTTTTCCTTGATCCAGTATTCAGCTGGTTGCTGTGTTTTCCAGAGTTTTGACGAAGTTGGTTCTGACAGTTGCTGTTTGTTTTTTGATGTCGTGGTACTGTAGGGGCTGTGGGTTGGAACATGGAGCCGCTTACTCTGCCATTCGCAGACATCACCCTCACCCTGTCAGACCTAGATAACTTCTGGTAGTTCAATTTCAGTGCCCACAGAAAGCATTTTATTCTCCTACTTCTACAAATTCGGCATACAAGAGGTGCTCTTTTTATATATCCCTGGCAGTCACCAGTTTCTGTTACACTATTTTCAGTATTGTTGTTGACTGAGTAGCGTTATTTTTTTCTGGGTAAATATTAGATTAAATAGATATTAAATACTATGTACTGAATATTTTTAAAAGTTTGGAGCCTTAGGATCTTTATCTCTTATGGCCATGTTTTTGGATATCTTTTCTCCCTGTGCCAATGCACTTTTGAAATAACCTGAGGTAATGGTAAATATGATTTGATTTACATACAGTTTTATAGTTATGCATTTACTGGCAAAACCGAAGTACAGTTAAAATGGCTTTTTATCTATTTGGTGGAGAGTATTTATAATCAGTTTGCAGATATGGAAAGTTGGAATCATTTGGCAGAACATTAGACAATGACCACTGCATGTGGCTTTTTAAGACCTTAGTGCCCTCTTATGTAACATGAGATGATATAAGTCAGAGTGTATTTAGGAGAAGACAAATTCTGTCACTACACACAAACTAGAGATGACCACTTGAATAAAAATTTGAGACCTTTGGATGTAAGAATGTATGAGGTCTTTCTGGCGTTCTTTGGCTACATTTTTTGTTGATCAATTGTTTTGGTACTAGATGGGGATCATTTTTCAGTTTTTGGGAGTTTGACCTAGAAGCTAACGTATCACATTTATTCTGAAGACTGAGTTGTGGCAAAAAATGGAAAAACAGGTGGTAATAAGTTGTTTATATGATGTGAACCTGAGGCTGCTGTGACCTTACACTGCACAACATTTTCCCAGTTGTCCCTTACTGTCCGGATGTCAACTCGAAAACACAATTTGGTTAAAATTCTCCACTAAGGCATAAGAGTTAGTACTGTACTTCTCTGCTTAAAATACTTATTGTCAAGGGAAAGGTTGGGTTACTTAGTACTGACCTGTTGTGTCGGGATTTTTTGGATTGAAGGTGTGTCTTAACCCTGTTAGTACCTCTAGTTCTTTGCTGTCCTTATATGTTATCTCCTTTGAATCTTAGATTATGGAGGTGAGAGGAGGTGTGATTACCTTTATTTTATAGATCAGTAAACAAAAACTTCAGTGACATTGTTTCTTAAGATGGTGGTGTTGTAGGAGCCAGGTCTCATAATGTTCTTTCTAATTTTTCACATCTGACAAGTGGATTTTGAGAAATAGTTGATTACGTGGTTAGAGATTAACAGTGTAGTTAGAAAATAGTGGATAGAAAAGAAAAGGGGGATGCTAAGGATCAAAGACCCCCACTGTTATGGCGTGTGTGTATGTGTGTGTATTTATTTCTTTATTATATTTAGGCCATATTGATTGTAGTTTAATACTTAGTTCTTTTCAAAGGAATGAAATTGGAAATAGGATATCTGTTAAAACAGTGACTTAATACAAGAACCTCTTGAATTTTCATTTCTTTTTTGTTTGTTTTTTGTTTTTTGTTTTTTTTTTTACTTTTCTCCTTTCAGACCTTTCATTTTCCACATAGGAATCCATAGGAAAGAAGACTTAGAATAACATAAACGTAGGGGCAGTAAAACCAAGGGGGAAAGGCTAACAACAGTTCTGAGCAAGTGCTGGGAAAAGAGCCTGAACACCAAGGGAGGAGAAAAGGGAAAAGTCTAGTGAGTGCCTGCAGTAATTGACCTCATTCTAGCATGGCTGCTATGACACACAGTTGCAGAGTTTGATACTGTAAAGGATCAGAGAACTGTTGGCTCTGCTTGAGGCACTTTCAAACCTTACTGCTCTACCTGAATTGAAGCAGAAGCCTGCCGGTGGATTGGCTACTGGCCATGAATAGGCTGACTCCATAGGGAAGCAAGTAGGAAGCAGTGCTGTCCTGGTCACGTTCATTCTTCCTCATGATATATATCTTCGTTCTATAGAAAGGGAGGGAGTAAGGGTAAAATTAAGATGAGAGTGCCTCTTCCAGACACCTACGCTTCCAAACGGGGCTGTGGAGGTATGTCTCTAACTTACTAGGATGGCTGGGTTGAGGAATGGTTGTCTTTTTGATGTCTGTTTATCTCTTTTTTCCACATTATTTTTTCAGTGAGGGCTGGGCCAGTGACAGCAGCGAAGGTTTAGAACAAAGTAAAATTTAAACCCTTCATTCAGCTCTGTGATCTTGGATACCTTGGACACATTGGCAAACTCTCTCTGTCTCTCCCTCACTTCCTCAGCTGTGAAATGAGGTACCAAGAGTGTATCTATCTTATAGGTGCCATAAGTGAGTTTACGAATCTAAAGTGCTGACACACTGCCTAGCACACAGAAGTGTTCTTGTCAGAAACTGAAAAACTAAGTAACGGACCATGCGGACTACAAAATGGGTATGTATTCTGTCCCACCTGAATTTGTGCTTTTACCAAATTCAGTACTTTTCGTTTTTAAATTTTTACCCTTAGGTTTTATTAATGAAAGTTAATTTTACCATGGATGTGTATCTCCAGCAGATGCGGGATGTCGTCAGTTACAGGACCAGGGAAAGACATAGTACCTGCGGACTTAGGTGGATTTTGTGAGCTTCAGGTGAGAACCTGGAAAGTGACCCTGGCAACAAAAGATGCCAAGTCTCTGGTGTGTGGGGGTCACATTTTTCCTGAAACAGTAATTATGTATTAGAATTAAGAACGTATGGACGTAGACTTGGTAATATATTATTCTGGGTAATCAAGGTTGGGCAGTGCTGCTTATACTTTACCCAAAAGTGTGTTTTTCAAACCTTCTCTTATTTAAAAGAATGCCACTTATTAGGACTGGCCCTCAGAGTATGGTTTGATGTTTTCTAACAATTTTTATTATTGAATATGTTGGTTTTTGATCCTTTTAATGGCCCTGATTTTATTAGAAAATAATTTTAGGTTTTGACCACTTGGTTTTTTCGTGTGTTATTGTATTAGTAAAAGGTTCTGTTTTCCCTGTTTTCAGGAACAGGGGAAACAAATTCGATAAAATAAACCATTTCTCTTTAAGGAAGAGCTGTTTTCTTTTTCCTAAAATGTATTTTTGGAGGCTTATGGTCCAATCAAATTAGCTGAGCTGAGTATGAGATTAAGTGATGAATGCATAAAAATGTGGGGGGTCTGAAGTGCTTATACTGGGTAGTTCAGCTAAGACTCAACCATTGGATAAGTCTTTACTATTAATGTGTAATGATTTAAAGAGTTCCTGAACTCATTGTTCGTCTCCAGAATTTTTTTTCTGGCTCTCCGGTGTCAGTCAGACCCAGTGCTTCACTGGGTTAACCTCTAGGCCTTTTGTAATAATGCCCTCAAAATTTTTAGAAAATCAAGTCATATTTTTATAGAAGCCAAAACAACAACAAAAAAGTGAAGTTCCTCTTTTGTAATTGTGGGGAATAAAGTATGTTCTATAACTTTTCACTGCCACAGTGTCAGTATGAAAACCATTTTTAAATCCCAGTTTAGCTGCCTTAAAATGAAATTTGAAATAAAACCACCTAGTAACTATTATAATAAAAAGTTAGGATGTTTTCCCCCCTTCTGCAATTGATCAGTTGTGAGTCTCAAGTCACAGCTTGGAAAATTAAGGCCATAAAGCTTCAGAGTTAGGGCTGTCTGAGAATGGCTCCTGTGGACTATGAGAAGGCAACGGAGAAGACTTTTTTCTGGGTTTACTGTGTGGTAGGCATATTTATTCCTGTTTAATTGGATATAGTCATGTGCACCGTCTGCTTCTCCCTCCTTTGCCTTCAGCTTTTTGTATTCCTAACTCTTGGATTCAGTTCTCTGTTTGTTCTTTTAAAAATTTCTGGAAGCTATCTTCTTTAACTTCTATTTATAATTAGGTAGTTTCCTGTCTCAGAAAATAAAAAGGGAGCTTCTTTATCTTGGGTCTATCACTCAGAATTTTTCTGGGTCACTGTTTTTTAAATATAAAATATGATGTAGTCAGATTACTTTTCCAAATATGATATTCTGTGAAGTAGGATAAAATGAGATTGATCCTTCTGTAGACCTTCCTCTTGTTTTTGTTACTCAGCACCATATATTTGCTAGGACCTGGACAGCTAAATACAATTCCTCTTCACAAAGGCAGACTAACCCTTTATTCTTTTCTTTCTTCTTCATTAGTTAAGCCAGAATTTGAGTTGCAAACTCCATGATATAGGTTAATAAATATTTTGCTATTCTATAAATATATTAAATACTTAACTCTGACCAAGAAAGACTTGTGACAGCTTCTAAAGTGCTCCATTAATTGATGAGATTTATTAAGGGCTTAAAATGTTGCTAACATTGTAAAGAATGGTGGGGTTCCCTGAACATGTTTATATTATAACTAGAAAAATAAAAATATCTGAACGAAAGAACAAATCAGGTGCTAAATCTTGCTCTCTTGTATAAGTACAGTCCCAGTATAGAGAATGATGTATGCGTTGTAGTAATTATTGGCAGTTGCTGGGAAAAGAATCGTGGGTCCATCCTAATCATGGAACTGGGTATTTTGGTTGCACTTTGCAAGATTTGCAAATTCCAGGTGGGCAGAAAGGGTTAATGACATGCTAGGCGTGTATAGGAGACATCATGAGCAAAGGCATTGGACAGGAATTAGGCTGGGGTAGGGAAGAGGAGGGTGATGATAGCTTTGGGATGTGGACGCTGAGAAGACTCCATAAGAAGTGGAAGCTTTATTAAGGTAGGTAGTGGTGGTGGAGAGAGAACTTTAAATCCCAGGCAGAGAAGTTTAGGTTAAAGGTAGGTAGATATTTAGAAGTCTTTAGATTTCTCTTCTTCTAGCCTTTATTTTTTTTTTTCTCTTCTTCTAGCCTTTAGATGTTATTGATTGTTGATTTGATGCTTAGAGCTGCTGCATCTTATAACCCTGTGATGGTTATGAATTCCATCCCATATCCTTGATTTCTTGAATTTAATTTCTCTTGGATACTCTGCCTGGATCAGGCTGTGTTGGCAGTTGTGATTTGGTTTTGTGTTTGAATGAATCTTTTTACCTTTGCTATATTCTAATCATAATATTTTAGAGGCTTATAGTTGGAAGGGTGCTTGGAGGTAATCTGAGCCACCTATCAACCAGTAAAGGAATTATACCCTTAATTTTTGAAATGATCTGTTTCTGCTGGAATGCATGAACCATCTTTTAATACAACTCTTTCCATTGGTAGATTTTATTCCTTGAGTTAAGATATGCCTTTCCTAGTATTATCTGGAGCTATACAAAGTCTGATCTTTTTTTCCCCAGTATTCCAGCCCTTCAGACATTTGAGGAAACTTATGACATCCTCTTCTAAACTGTCTTTTCTCAGTCTCAGTATTTTACTTTCTCTTACTTTATATTTCAAGATTCTTCACCATACCTCTTGCCCATCTTTTGTGTATTCTGGTCTTAATGAAGACCTAGAATTGAACATACTATCCTTTTTTTTTTTTTTTAAAGAAAATAAGTTATTGGGGGCACCTGGGTGGCTCAGTTGGTTTAAGCGGCCGACTTTGGTTCAGGTCATTATCTCCCAGCTTATGGGTTCAAGCCCCACATTGGGCTCTGTGCTGACAGCTTGGAGCCTGGAGCCTGCTTTGGATTCTATGTCTTCCTCTCTCTCTCTGCCCCTTCCTCTCTCTCTCTCTCTTTCATAAACAAACATAAAAAAATTAGTTATGATTTAGCGGGCAACAGAAATACCCTTCTCATTTGGCTTAAACAATAAGGAATTTACTGTTTTCAATTTAGAGGATTACATTTTCTTCATAATTGAATATTCCTAAAATTGAGACATTTTGAACATTTATTTAAGTAAATAGAATGTTGGTTTAGTTGGCGGCATACCCCCTTGATGATTCAAAACGTAATGATGCATCTAAACCACTGAAATGTCTTAATTGAGGAAATGTGATATTATCTCAGATATCGGGAGATCTGATGGATAGAGTGGGTCCATGATTGTTGGCTTTTTTTTTTTGTTTGTTTGTTTTTTTTTGCCTTGATTATATCAGTGACCCAGTGTGGCAGGTAAGTTTTTGGCTTGCCCTCTTATGACTGCAAGATGGCTGCAAAGGCTCTAGGCATCACATCTCTGTAATCAAAAACATCTAAAAGCCAGAAGAGGGAAGGTCCCTTCTTTGTGTTCATTTTTAATAAGCAAAATTTCTAGAAGTGACCTTTGGTCAGAATTATCATATGCCCATTCCTAAACCAGTTACTGACAAGAGACAGGGACTACCATTAATGGCTCAGTGGTTCTCAGACTTGTATGTACCAGAATGGCCTGGAGAGCTTGTTAAAACACAGGTTTCTGGGCCCTGCTCCCAGCGTTTCTAATTTCGTAAGTTTAGACTGGGGACTGAGATTTTGTATTTCAACAAGTTCCCCCCAAGTTCCTCCTGCGTGATGCTCATGTTGTTGATCCAGGGAATGGAAGTAGGCTCAGTCTCTCTTCAAATGCATGGCCGACTGATATGCAAACAAAATCAATATTTTGTTAACAAGTAAGGTGGGCCAGTGAAGAAAGGTAGGCAATGTCCATTTCGGCCGTGGTCTAGATTACTATTTCTCCTGGATCTTGTAACACTCTGAGAAGTGTGATTGTTATTGTGGGTTGTACAGAATATATTACCAGTAGTAAACTAAACTTTGAAAATGATTTACTCATGTAGAGTAGATCATGTAGATTCAAGATAGTGTTATTTTCTGACATGCTTTCTCGCAGGGGAGAGAAAAGGGTGGCTATTCAGTGAGGGCACAGGGAATGTACACTTTTGGAAGTAGAGTATGTATTAGTGATGGCTGATACATATTAATTCATTTAAACATCAAACTGAATCTGTGAGAGAGGTAATATCCATACTTCCCAAAGGAGGAAACTGAGGCCCAGAGTGCTTTAAGTGATTTGCCCAGTGTAATATAATTAGCAGATGGTAGAGTTGGGCTTCAGAGCCATGAAGTTTGGCCTTACAACCTATGCTTTTGACCATATGTTCTACTGTCAGGCAGGCCCTCTGTTGCAGGAATGGTAAAGCTGAGAGTTTCATTATATGTTTTTGGCTTTGCCAGTGTGGTGGTAGGATTGGTATTCTGGTAATTACTCCCTCCCTTCCTTTCCTTCCTGGTTCATAGCTACTTATATTTAGTGTTATTGATACATTTGAACATAAGTGTGGAACTCAAAACATTATGTTAGCACTATCTGCCAGCTTTTTGCCATCTATGCATTTTGTAAACCTGCCTTCCTTTTCTTTTTGCACAATACTAGGGGCAAAGAAAATTGTATAGATAGGATTGAACATAGAGACTGTGGTTAAACATTTGGTTTTTCTGTTGTTGAATGTTATGGTGTGGAGGCTAATTATGTTTGTAAGAGGGGTTGTGTTGGCAAGTAATAAACTAACATGCAGGTTTTTAGTTGCCCCAGAATTACTGGGAAAGGTAAAGAAACTTTAGGCCAAGCTTCTAGGCATGACTCCCAAAAGTAGACTGAAAAATTGGGCTGTTGCATTTCTTGCCATGCCCTGCTTAGTTATCACTCTAAACTGTAGCCATACTGGACAACTGGCCATGGTCTCTTACTTGTAGGTCTTTATGCAGGCTGTTGCCTTTGCCTGGTTTATTCAATCCTCTTTTCTTGGCTAATGCTTCTTAATGCTTCAGATCTCATTCTAAATTTTACTTAAAAATTTTTCACTCATCCTCCCATCTTAATCTCCCTTAGACAGTCCGAAGAGTCCAGAGAGCTCCTGCTCTCTTCCTGCCGCACCCTGTATCCCACTGTCCCAGTACTTACCCATTTATTACTGCTTATTGGTCTTTCTTTCCCCACTCCATGTCACATCTTAGTGCCTGGCACAAATGTGATGCTTGAATGTAGAGAGTTGAGTGGTTCGGATTTAAAAAGTCACTAATGACACATTTGAAACTTCATTATCAAGAAATAGATGTCAGCCACTAACGTTTAAGTTGTCATTTATAATTTTCCTAATTATAATTGACTTGACAGATTTTTGCCTTGGTTTGAGTATAAGACCTTTTGAAAAAATGTTTGTTTATTTTTGAGAAAGCACAAGCAGGGGAGGGGCAGAGGAAGGAAGACAGAGGATCTGAAGGGGCTCTTGGCTGACAGCAGTGAGCCCGATGTGGGTCTTGAACTCACAAACCATGCAAGATCATGACCTGAGCTGAAGCTGGATGTTCAGCCGACTGAGTGATCCAGGTGCCCCTGAGTATTACACCTTTTCTCTTATGTCTAATGTAACTTACTGGAAATTGGACAACAAATCTGTATGCTAATAATTCTCTGAAAGTTTGGAAAGTGGGAATCTGAGAAGTTTGTAACTACATGAAAAAAGACCCAAAAGATAGAAAGTTTAATTTTTGAATAATTGTAGGTTTACCAAAAAAAAAACAACAAAAAACAAAAAACTGGTAAAGACCACACGGAGAGTTCCTTTATACTTCCCACCCAGTTTTCCCCATGTGTTAACATCTTACATGACCATGGCTCCTTTGTCCAAAGTAAGGCACCAACATCGATACACTGCTATTAACTAAACTCTAGATTTTATTTGAATTTCACCAGTTTTTCCATTTGTATCTTTATGTTTCGGATCCAGTCTAAGATACCAAATTACATTTTGTTGTCATACCTCCTTAGTCTCTTCTGGGCTGTGACAGTTTCAGTCTTTCCTTGTTTTTCATTCCCCTGACAGTTGGGAAGTACTGGTCAGGTATTTTGTAGAATGTCCTTCAGTTTAAGTTGGTCTGATTTTTTTTTTTATCCATGATTAGACAGAAGTTATGAATTTCTGGAAAGAGTACTATAGGGATGAAATGACTTTCTTGACACATCATATAAAGGAATGCTTGATACCTGCGTGACATCATGGGTGAAGTTAACCTTCAGTTAAGTAGCTAATCCCTTGCTTAAGGTGCTGTCTTCAGGTTTCTCCACTGTAAAATTACTATTTTTCTCTTTTCCACTCTGTCCTTTTGAAGCAAGTCACTAAGTACCCGTGCTCAAGGACTGTGGGTACTGGGACAGGGATTAAGCTCCGCCTCCTGGAGGGGGCAGTGTGTGCATATGTTATTGAGAATTCTGTAAAGGAGATTTGCTTTTTCTCTCCGTACAGTCACTTTGTTTATATTGATGACAATTTAATAGCTGCTTAATGGGTCTCAACTATGTGACAGATACTGTGCTAATTTAGGGGGCAGTATTTTTAACTTTTTGGGGGTCACATGCGTCTGAGAAACCGATAACTGCCATAGACTTTCTCTCCAAAAAATATATACAAAATTTTGCTTCTGATTTAGGGGTTTCACAGATCTTTGAAAACTCTTAGAATTTCAATTAAGACACTGTCTTCTAGTAATTTAGAAGAGCTGAAGAGACAAGCAAGGTAAAGAAATAAATAGGATTGGATGTGTTGCATGTAGTCAGGGAAATCTGAGTAAAGTATAATGGGAATACTGTTGAGGGAGTTGCTTTACTTGGTGTAGGGAAAGCTACAGAGGGGAACTACAATTTGAATTTGGCATTGAAAAATGAGAAGGTTAAATTCAACAAGAGGTTGGGAAAAACATTCTAAAGCAGAAGGAACACAACCGCCAAAGATGTGTGCAAAAATGCATGCTGGAGGACCTAAATCTGGCACGGTACGGATGAAGTGGAAGATGGCTTAGATGTAAAATTGGTGGAGAGGTAGGAGAAGGTATAGAGTGGAAAGAGGCTTGGATAAGTTCTCAGTTGATAAAGTTTGAAATGTTTAAATTAGCATTTAATGGTTTTGTACACAGATTTTTTTCTTTCATAGTTTATTTTCAAGTTGGTTTCCAAAGGACACCCAGTGCTCATCCCAACAAGTGCCCTCCTCCATACCCATCACCCTCCTTCTCCTTTCCCCCAACCCATCAGCCCATTCTCAGTATTCAAGAGTCTCTCATGGTTTGCCTCCCTCCCTCTCCCCAACTATTTTTTCCCCTTCTCTTCCCTCATGGTCCTCTGTTAACGTTTCTTCTCCTGTTTCACTTATAAGTGAAAATATATGGTATCTGTCCTTCTCTGTGTGACTTATTTTGCTCTGCGTAACACTCTCGAGTTCCATCCATGTTGCTACACATGGCCAGATTTCATTCTTTCGCATTGCCATGTAGTATTCCATTGTATGGATAAGCCACACTTCTTGATTTGTCAGTTGATGGACACTTAGGCTCTTCCATACACAGATTATTTTTATCTTTAGTTTTATGACTCAGTAATAATTTACTTGCATCATGCATATGTGAGTTAAGGAGAGACTAGAATGTGAAGAAATGCAGACCTCTTTCTCAAGAAGCATGGTTATGAAGAGGCTTGGTGAGGGAGTCAGCTAGAAGAGATTGTGGGGTCCATAGGAGTTTTAAGTTGGGAGAGACTTGAGTGTGTTTAAATGAAAAGAAGGAGCCAATAGAGAAGGATAATTGAAATGAGGCTCCGGAAAAGGAGGGAGGGTTGATCTAACACAGAATAGTTTGCATTAGGAAATAATCTAGCTTGTACATAATGGGTTTTATACATTTTATTTAGAATGATCTTACGTATAAGACATAACATTTGACTTATAGATAAGTTCAGGCTGTGATCTGTCCTTTCATCTTACTGTATTCAGTGTGCTTATTTAATTTCTTGTATTAATGTATTTAAGGTCTTTGCTAAATTCTGATGATAGAAAAAGTGTCAGAGGGTCCAAGCCCTTTGTGAACTTAGTTGAAGTAATTAGGATATAGGACAGATATATAAAAGGACCAAAAATAAATAATATTATGTGAAAGTCTACAGTTTTTTCTCATGCTTTGGGGTTCAGCCTTTTGGCCGGAGCAGTCACACTATCTTCTTCTTCTTCTTTCTTTTAAAAAATATTTCACAGTGCCCATAGAACTTGTGGATTGGTGTGTGTGTGTGTGTGTGTTTTATGTTTATTTTTTGAGAGAGAGAGAGACAGACAGAATGCGAATGGGGGAGGGGCAGAGAGAGGGAGACACAGGATCTGAATGAAGCAGGCTCCAGGCTTTGAGCTGTCAGCACAGAGCTGGACACGGGGCTTGAACCCACTAACTGTGAGATCATAACCTGAATGAAAGTTGAATGCTAAACTGACCGAGCCGCTCAGGTGCCCCTATATCTTCTTGTTTGTTTGTTTGTTTTTTAGGGTGCTAGAGAAAATGAGGTTAAGGTCTGCGGTAGTTTATCTTGTTGTAGAGTCAAGTTTCTCAGTTTTAGAAGTGAATTCAGCTGTTTCTATGCTTAGAGAATCCTTACTTGATATTTTTCTTTTCCTCTTAGATAATTTTAACTCTGGGCTACGAAGAAGACTAATTTTTATGGTGACCTCTTTTCTTCCCTTTCTTTTAACTTAGGCCACAGTGTTAATCGCTCTAATCTAATCTGATAGATACTATTTATAAAGGAATTGAACCTCTTAGGAAGGAAATTATTCCTAAATAAAGCATTAAAATTTAGCACCTGTTTGAACATAGATTTGACCCTATGTTTAACAAAAGGAGGTGTTCGGTTGTGGTTATAATGCCCTTTGGGCATGGTATTAATTGACTTTGGAAATTAATTTAAAATGAAACTTCATTAGGCAGCCAGTAATCTTGGATTTATATTCTTTCTGCTCTAAGTCCTTACAAAACATATGCTCTTTAAATAATTAAAAAGTGTGTACTGAAGTTTTATTGTTGAAAAACCATCTTGTATTGAAATAGTAAATAAACAACTTACACATTAAAGCATTTTCCTTTTGTGATGGATTTTTGAAAAGAAATTTTAATGAAATTACATTATTTGCACTAACACTTGACTTTGAAATCTTTAAAGTCAGTTTATTTTATGCTTCTGGACTCATTCATTCATTCAGCAAAAATGTGCAAAGCATGGCTGCATATAGCAGTGAGTAAGAAAGACTTGGATCCTATCCTCAAGCTTCCAGACTAGTAGGTGTGCTTTGTGCTGCAGGCTATAGGGTGTCTGATGTGAGCCAGTGAGGGTGCTTCCCTCCTTTGTGGGAAGGCATCAGCAAAGATCTCTTTGGTAACATGAAGTCTGCAACCTGAGGGGTGAGTAGAATCTGGAAGAAGGGTGAGGGAAGGATGTAGGCACAAAGGAAAGGGTTCTGAGGGAGGGAGCAGTGCCTGGGGAGTGTGGGGGTCCTGTGCAAGTTGACCTAGGAGGCTGAAGTATACACATGTGGTGACAAGGGCCACATTGTGAGAGTCTTGTAAGGGTTTTGACTATCCTAAAGGCTCCAGAAAGCTATTGATGGGAGATCAGATTTGCATTTTGAGTAAGATCAATCTGCAGTAAAGTATAGTGATGTGAGGGCAGAGTGGAAGATGGATAAGAGAGTCAAGCAAATGCAGGAAGGCCAGTTAGCCTTCAGTAGTAGTCCCTGCAAGGGCTGGTGGCAGGTACTTACTTGACAGTTTGGTGTTAACCTCTACATTCTGAGAGACCACTGAAGTAGTCAGGTGAAAACTACGTATGTTTACAGACATATCAAATAAACAGCATATGCCTCTTTTAAGAAGGTGTAAAGCTTTATAGCGCATGTAGTTCTCAAATTTCATTTAAGGATCCATATCCTAAGATAATGCACAACTACTGTGAAATCTTAATAGCTTTTTTCTTTTGGGTCTGCATTCTGTGTTTATTTTATAAAATGAAACTAATATTCAAATTCTAAATCTTTGGTTATAGTGATACAAAAACAGATTTTTGTTTTCAGTTCTAAACATATTCCATTACTATTCTGGAACAGACCTTTAATTAACTAGTAAGGCAGGGAATTCAGTCTGCCCAAATGTTAGATAATGTTGTTTAACATTTGGTAGCCTGAAGCAAGACAAGGCAATGCTGACCATAACCAAGCAGAGAGGACTCCTTGGTATTTTTTTAATTATTAAAAAATGTTTATTTATTTTGAGAGAAAGAGTGGGAGGAGGGGCAGAGAGAAAGGAGAGAAGAGAATCCCAAGCAGGCTTCATGCTGTCAGCACAGAGCCCATTGAGGGGCTCAGTCCCTTGAACTCTGAGATCATGACCTGAGCCAAAACCAAGAGTTGGACGCTTAACCGACTTAGCCACCCAGGCAACAGAGAGTACTTTTTTTGCGTAATAAAGTAAGCTTGTAAAATGTATACAGTTCTGGAGAGTATGTCTTATGAAGACTAGAGAAGCAGGTGCCATTGGTTCATGGGCTCAGGATGAAACCATGGGCCTTGCCAGAAGATTCTTACTGTTTTCACCTCTGTGAGGCTCAAATAAATGTGAGGCTGTGCTGGTAGAAAATATTTTGTATTTTCTATTTGTCTTTCTTTTCCAGGGGGAGTAGAAACTTTACATCTCAGATTTATGAGAATGTGATGATAAAATTTTAGAATTCAGTTTTGAGTCCATAAAGTGAAGGTGGACTGCTGAGAATATTTGAAGGGGATTGAAGCAATCATCAGAGAGAAAAGAGAATGGAAGGGAGGGTACTTTTGATTTCTCCTGAAGACTGAGAGGGTAGACCATTATTTATAGGCAGACAAGGAATGAGCAGAAAAAAAAGATTACAAGTATGTGAAAAACTCAAATTAATAATTTGTAAGAAAACCTCAGAAGCACTCAGACTCATACCTTCCTGGAGCTAACCAAACTGTAGGTTTGTGGGTACAGGCCCCAAGACTATCTTTACTCCTGATACCAGCTGCAAGTTCAGGGGGTTCCCCAAATCACCCTGAGGTTCAGTAATCTGCAAGGACTCACAGAACTCCTTGAGAGCTGTTATTCTTACAGTTGTGCTTATTATAGGGAAAGACTATGGATCAAAATTAGCCAAAGGAAGAGACTCCTAGGGCTAATCCTAGGGCAGGGTCTGGGAGAATTCTAAATGTGTAGCTCTGTTCTCTTCTCCCACAGAGCCAGGATGGTTACCCTCTTGGCATCACTGGGTACATGTGTTTGACCCTATGCATGAAGTGTTGCTAACCAGGGAGTGCACTTAAGCTTTGGTTTCCAGAGTTTTTGGGATTTAATTACATAGGCATGATTGCTTGATTGCCCATGGAATTGAACTCACTCTCATATATTTTAATGTGACCTGAAGCCCCCACACTAAGTTGGTCATTCTGACATGGCTAGTCCCTATCCTAAGACTGTTGGGTACGGCCATTTCTACTCTAAGATGGGGTGTGACGAGCCCCTTCCCTAAACAAGGGTACTTCCATCAGATATGACTTAGATTAACTCCCAGAAACCTAGGCCGTGGTTAGACCTCTTTTCGGGCAAAACCAACTTTACTCCACACCTGTATTTTAAAAGGATTGTCACTGAGTTTTATGTTGAGACTGGTCTTGCTGTTTTCAGCACTAATCCTGGGGTGCCTGGGTGGCTTAGTCAGTTAAGCATCTGACATTGACTCAAGTCATGATCTCATGGTTCATGAGTTCAAGCCCCGCATCAGGCTCTCCTCTGACAGTGCAGAGCCTGCTTCCGATCCTCTCATTCCCTCTCTCTACCCCTCCCCTGTGTGTGTTCTCTCTCTTTGTCTCAGAAATAAATGAGCATTAAAAAAAAAGTGATACCAGCCTGGGAATATTTTGAAGGAAAGGGGCGATAGGATTTATTTATATATTGGATGTACATGTGAGAGAATGAAATGAGGAGTCCAAAATACCTCTTGGGGCTTTGGGCGTGAACAGCTCTTAAGGATGGAGTTGGCATGACTGGGAAAGCCAGTTGTCCATCATAAGAATTAGGTGGCTCCCGCCACTACCATCAATTAAGAAGATGTCTTAAAAACTAGTCCGATATTGATAATACATTGAGGCTCATTAAAAGCAAATCACTTCTTGTGTTTCAGATACTTGAAAAAAAGAAAAGTCTGTTGTATCTTACAGTGCCCATGTGAGGACTTTGAATGAACAAAAGGCCAACTTTAATGATACCAATACTCTTATATTGCCTCCTCTCTCATGATATTATCAAAGTGATCCAAACTATGTTTAGATGTTATAAATTATTTCTGAATAGCAACAGTAGTAGTTTCTGGATCTAAAATTATTCAGCTTATTTAAACTGATAACATTTTGAGAAGTTTTTGCTCTGTTATATATGCTACATGCATGAGTTATGTCATATTTCATTGTTTCTTCATGCTATCTGCTGACCTAGTAAATTGGTTTATTTGGGTCAATTGAGAGCATTGATCTAAAGGACTAAATTAACATTGAACTCAGTTCATTATCTTCATGGATCTTTCCTCAGCGTTGATGACGGTTATTTTTATACAGGTTCAGTTTCTTCATTGAGTTTAAGTGTGAATGATGGCAGTTAGTTATAATTCAGTGGATAACATAGGATAATATAACTGCACTCTAATTTTAATTTAAAAATTGATAATTAAAAAATTCTTCCAAATAGCAAGATTTTGTTAGTATTACTCTGTGTTGGTGTTAAGATCATAATAATGCCAAACCATTTGGCATTCATCTATTTATTAGTACATAACTTGTCATCTGACAAATCTGTCGGCTAGAATTTGTGCTATTCTCAAGCCCTAGTGACCCAGTAATATCTTTGCTGCATTATGGAAAGAAAAAAGTTTGCTTAAGACTGCGTAGGAAATTTCTCATCATAGGGAATTGTGACTCAATGAACTCAGTTCTAATTACATTTAAATTTGTTTATACCAGTTAAAAGGATTGACTAGACAAGAAATACAGTTGGCCTCTGGACATTATGGGTATTAAGGTTGCCAACCTCTGTGCAGTCGAAAATCTGTGTATAACTTTTGAGTCCCCAAAACTTATAAGCGCTAATAGTCTATTGTTGACTGGAAGCCTCACTGATAACTTAAAACAGTTGATTAATAAATCTTTTGTATGTTATATGTATTATATACTGTATTTTTAAAATAAAATAAAGAGAATGTTATCAAGAAAATAATGAGGGACAAAATATACTTACAGTACTGTGCTGTATGTGTAAAACAAAAATCCTGCGTACATGTGAAATTCAAGAGTCAGCTGTATTCTGTTCAAAAGCAAGTTGAGGATCAAATTGTCCTTTCTTGGCTCTCTGCTCTGGCTTAGTTCTTTGGGCCACCGCCTTAATTCTATTCATTTGTTTTGGAAAGCAAACAAATTAGTGAAATAAAGCAGATTGGTATTGCTAACATCAACATAGAGAATGAGAACCTTTGGTCACATGTATACTTTATTA
Source organism: Proteles cristata cristata (assembly GCA_017311185.1). Taxonomy (NCBI): domain Eukaryota; kingdom Metazoa; phylum Chordata; class Mammalia; order Carnivora; family Hyaenidae; genus Proteles; species Proteles cristata. The sequence continues at coordinate 897,595 of JAESUZ010005557.1, forward strand.
GGAAAAAAGTTCAAATGAAAGTTCTTCAGGTGCAAGAAATCATATCCTGGTAGTCATTCTTAAGTGGTGGATTACATTGAATTTTCCTCCCTCCCTCTTTTCTTCTCTTCATCTCGTCCATCCTCCCTCCATTTCTCCCTCTGTCCTTCCCATCATTTATTATATATCTAAATTCAAAGCTTAAAAAGTTACTGTTAGCCTGGCTTTTAAAAATGTGTTACACCTTGAGTGCTATAGGTAAGACCAGCAATATACCTAGGTATTTTATGGAATCAGAGCTAAGGATATTGTCCAGAATATTTCAGAGAGGACAACTGTAGACAGTGCAAGGAATCATGCTGTTATTTAATGTCTTCAGAAAGACCTCCCTCCTCCCAGCTAGTAACTGATTTATTCCAGTGTTTTCACTGCCCTTACTGCTAGCAGGGACATTTTTCATCGGGTATCATTTGAACTCTGTGTACTTTAGCAAAAGTCTCTATGTATGCTCTTAATGTAAATTTGGAACTTAAAAAGGCCTCTTTTTAATGTAATTTGTTAATAAGTTTGTTTACCATTGTCATTTTCCTGTGATCTTCTTGTCTCTACGTGGCGTTCAACCTTCAATTTACTATCCTCTTGAACAGGACCTAGTTCTCTTCTTCCCAGTCAGTTATGCGAATGATACCATTGCTTCTGTGGAGCCAAAATTGTAACATTAGTACAAGTTTATTAATACTTCTTTCCCTTGCCGGTGGGAGTTTGGAACTTTTAAAGACAGACTTATAATGATATTTTTAAAGTGGGAGAATATGTGAGGCAAATGAGAATGTGAATTGATAAGTTGAAAAAGATTGAGAAAAAAATGTAAATAAAATACTTAGTTGCTGAGATAATTGTCAGATGGATCTTGGGTATACATTTTCTGAGATAGAACTCATTTTGATCTGAATTCATCATGCTTTTAGCCTGGTTTGTTGCTTTTGCTATTAATGATGTTGTTCTTAGGGAATGTGTTTACAATGGTGGAATTTTACTACATTCTTCCCTTATTGTTCATGAACAAAGTTAAAGTCTTGCTATACCAAATAGATGAAGTAGTACAAAATTATAGTAAATTATGTTCATGTTCTTTGTTCTTACACAATTACCTGCTGCAGTCCTACAAAATACTTTTCAAAGATAAATACAATATTTTGAATTGTAGCTTTCTATATACACATTTGTCAAATATATCAGTGTGTGATTTTTTAAATTAATGTTAAGTCCACTTAGGTGTATAAGTTCAGTAGAAACAGTGGTTTAAAATGAAATTAGGAAAGAAAATTCAGGACAGTTTCAGTGTTGCTTACTTTTATTTGTTTTGTTTGTTTATTTTAATTTTAAATAGACTCCATGCCCATCATGGGGCTTGAACTCATGACCTTGAGATTGAGTTGCATGCTCTATCAGACTGAGCCAGCCAGGCACTTTTGCTTCCTCTTGTTTACTTTTACTTACTTTTAACAGTAGAAACTCACCTTCTTGGAAGGTGCTTTTTGGGACAAAAATACTGCTTTCAGAATATCCAATGAATATATCATTTGGGAAAAAACAGAGGAACTGGAAGAAAACCCCAGAGAGATTAAGGAATACTTTTTCAGGGCTACTCAACAAAGAATTTATTTATTTTTAATTTTTTAAATGTTTATTTACTTTTGAGAGAGTGTATGAGTAGGGGAGGAGCAGAGAGAGGGAGACACAGAATCCGAAGCAGTCTCCCTCTGAGCTTTCAGCACAGAGCCTGATGTGGGGCTTGAACTCACAAACCGTGAGATCGTGACCTGAGCTGAAGTTGGACACCTAATAGACTGAGTCACTCAGGTGCTCCACAAAGAATTTATGTGAAGCAAGTTAGTTGGGTTTCTTTTTTCCTTGGGAGACATTCTAACATAATTTTAAATTAAGGAAAGAGAAAATAAAACTGTATTCAGCGAATATAGTAGAATAGTACACATTGTTATTATGGCTAAAGGAGGTAGAGGAAAAGGGAAGGGGAAAAATAAAGGATTTCAAAGTTGGAAGGAATTTTAACTGATTGTTCTATTTAGCTTCCTTTTTTTCAGATAAATAATATTGCAATTTAAGAAATGAGGTGGGACTGAGAAAGTAACCCAAACTAGAGGGTGAAAGTGGAGAAGTAAGTTTATCTATTAAAATTACTTTCACCTTGTGTTTTCTACGGAGCATTTTGCCTAAAGGATAATAGAGCAGTAGGTTTTTAAAAGAGATTTAAAGCATAGGCATTCTTGAAATATTATCATCATTATAATTTTATATAGTTTTTCAGATTACAAAAGCATGATACATGCTTATTTCAAGCCAAGAAACCATTCTGAATGTGAAATGTAGAGATTCCTCATAATTTCACCCTCACAGAAATAACCACTCTTAAAAGTTTGTTGAATAAACATTATTTTTCTTCACTTTTATAAAAATGGGAGTATACCGTATATGTTCTTTTATAATTTGGTATTTTTAGTTATCATCTTGCATGCTTTGTACATCTGTGTATATAGTTCTGCTAACGTTAAATGTATACATAGAAATCCATTGTGTGGCCCTTTCCATGGGCCATAATTAGTTGAAATCATTTCTTAGTGAAAGTATTCAGTTGATTTCTAATTTTTTGTGAATACAAAGAGTATACATAGAAGTACAAATAGTTCTTCAGTGAACTTGGTGGTGTGTTTATTTACCCTTTGTACTTGTGTTAGTATTTAGTAGGATAAATATTTCTGGATCTCAGAATACAAACATAAAAAACACTCAAAGTGGGTACTAATTTGTATTTCCTTTAAGGAAGTATTGTCAGTTTTTTAATCTGATAACCAAAACATGTTTATTAATTTGTAGTCCTTAGTTTGTGTCTTTTTTGTGAATTTTGACAAAGTGAATACTCCCACGTGACCAGCACCAAGGTCAAGAAACCACATCCATAGAAATACCCTTGGTGACCCTTTAGGCATTAAAACTATTCTTCCTTCCTGCCTCCCACTCCCACCCCAAGGGTAAACACTAACCTTGACTTCTAACACCACAGATGAGTTTTTACCTGTTTGAATTTTATGGATGGTATCATACAGAATCATACAGATGCTGTCTGACTTCTTTAATTCAACATTGTTTTTTGAGATTTAAACATGTTGTGTATACTTGTAGTCTGTTCCTTCTCCTTACTGTATGGTGCTCCATTGTCTGCATATATAGTTCACATACCTGTACTAATACTGATGGCATTTGGGGTGTCCTAGTTTTTGGATATTAGGAATAATGCTGCTATAATATAAACATGCTTGCATTTGTCTTCTGATGAACACATATATACACTTTTGTTGGGAGTAACATTGCTGTGTTATAGTTTTGCTTCTTTTAATACATCTTTGGTTGTACATTTTAGTTCTCTGTTATATTATTCCTGACTTTTTATTTGGCATTTTCTTTCTTCTTGTTTTCTCTTCATATTATGATCAGTTTTAGTAGATACTGACAAACATTTCTATAAAGTGGCTCTTTCAGTTTGCATTCCTATTAGCTGTTTGCTTCACATCCTTGCTAATATCTACTGTTGTTTTATTTTCCCATTCTATTGAGTGTGTAAAACTCCAAACCATATTAGTATAACCTATACATTTGACTTGCTATCTGGTACTTTTTAAATTAAGAATTTCCTCATCAGTTTTGGTTCTTTATTCATTCAGGTGAACTTCAGGATCATTCTGAAGTTTATAAAATAAAAATGTTGTGATTTTGTGATTTTTTATTTATAATTTTATTGACTTATAGTAACATTGATGTGAATTGGCAATTTATAATATTAAGTCTTCCAATTCAGAATAAGACATGATTTTTCAATTAATTTAAGATTTCTTTTATGTCCCCCAGGTGAGTTATATGGTTTCTTTTATAGATCATTCACATTTCTTGCTAAGTGGATACTTTTATTCTTGTGAAGGTTTGAGTATATTTTCTTCTTTTTTATCTTCTAATTGGTGTAAAAATCCTGATAAAAGTATATTATTTCTTTTAAAGTTTTGCTGTGTTCTTTCTATCAGATACTGAGTATTCCTCAGTTTTCATATGTGAGACTAACATGTCTTTTCATGTGTGTGTGTTTATGCATTTCATTATTATTATTCTCCTTTCTAAAAGGAATTGGCAAATTTTCTTTTATCTGTTTGCAGGGACAATTTGAATAGTGTCAGACCAGTTTACTCTTTGACTATATAAAAGATCACAAGTGAAATATCTGGACTTGATTTTTGGAATGTAGCTTTTTGCTTTCTCAGTTCCATACAAAGCCTTATATTACTTATTCAGGTTTACTATTCCATAAGTCCATTTTGCTGACTGTTTATTCATTGGATTTATTCTCAGATTTATGAGCATTGAGTTAAGAAAATAGTCTCCTATAATTCTTTTTGCTTTCTTATTTTTTTCTAATTTCAGTTTCGATATTTTTATAGTTTCTCTTTAGATTTTGAGTAGCTGATGAGTGATTTATAGGTTATATTGAATCTTAATCAGAGATACAGTCTTTATTCTTTTCCTATGTGGATTTCAGTTGATATTGTTATTAATACCTCTTTGATTTTGTAGATTCATGTTATTTCAATGAATTCTTCATTTTATATGCTTATTAATTTGTTTTCTGTCTTGGTAACATAGATATTTAAACTTCCAGCTTTCTCAGATTAACAGATTGGTTAATGACCCACAGATTTTGACATGGTTTTCATTTTAATTATAATTTTCTAGATAATCTTTGAGTTCCCCTTTCACCTAATATTTATTTATGAGAGGAGTATATTAAATTCTCATAGATACTAATGAATTTTGGGCTGTTGTTATTGTTGTGTTGTCATAAATCTCAGGTTTCATTGTGTATGATTAGAATGTTTTGTTAAGATGTTCTCTACTAGTCCAGTGTGTTTTCACTTTTGTGTAGTGTTGTGTATTATTCTTTAATAAGAGCATAGTTCTCTTTTCATGACATAGAGTTCGATGTGTGAGTATGCCCTTGTGTATTCCAGCTTAATATTTTCTGTATTCTTAGTTTTTTACTTATTCCATCAAAGCCTGAAAGAAGTTTATCAGACTATTGTGTCACTTTCTCCGTGGTAGTTTCAAATGTTTGCTATTTAAATTTTTTAACAGTTTTGTTGAAATGCGGCTGACTTACAGAAAACTACACACATTTGAAGTGTATAATTTGATAGTGTTTTGAAATACATATCACTACCGTGAGATCCACAATCAAGAAAACCAAAATATCCATTACCTCCAAAGTTTTCTTGTGCATCTTTATAACTCCTCATTGTTTTCCTGCCTGTCCTCAGGTAACCCTGAATTGCTGTCTTTCACCCAGTTTACCTTTTCTAGAATTTTATTTTAATGAAATTGTACGCTGGTGTTTTTTTTTTTTTTATCCTACTTGGTTTCTTTTACTCAACATAATTATTTTCAGAGTCATCTAAGTTGTTGTGTGTTTTCCTTTGTGTGTTGTGTTCATTCCTTTTTATTCCCCAGAAGTATTCCATTGTATGGAAACACTAGCTTGTCCATTCATCTGTTAATGGATACTTGGTTTTTTTTTTCCCTTTTTGGGGCTATTATACATAAAAATGCTATACACATTTGTGTATAAATCCTTGTATGGACACGCTTTGTTTTTTTTTTGCTTTTAGGTAAGTACCTAAGAGTAGAATGGCTAGATCATATGGCAGGTATGTATTTAAGGTTTTAAGACACTGTTCCTATTTTCCAAGTTGGCTATACCATTTGGCATTTCATCAGCAGAATGAGAATTATAGTATTTGTTTGCTAGGAGTGCTGTAACAAAATACCACAAACTGGGTGGTTTAAATGATAGGAATTTATTTCCTCATAGTTCTGGAGTGTACGATCTAGGTGCTGGCAGAATTGGTTTCTCCTAAGGCTTTTCTCCGTGGCTTGTAGATGGCTCTTTCTTGTTGCCTCTTCACATGCTCTTTTCTTATGTCCGGATTTCCTCTCCTTAGAAGGACACCAGTCACATTGGGTTAGGGCTCACCCTAACCTCATTTTAACTTAACCATCTCTTTAAAGGCCATCTCCAAATATGGCTACATTCTGAGATCCTGGGGGATTAGGACTTCAGTAATAGTTTGGGGGAGGCACTTTAGCCTTGTCAACACTTGCTATGATTGGTTGTGGTTGTATAATTTTAGCCTTTCTCATAGATGTATAATAGTGTCTCATTGCATTTTCAGTTTGCATTTCCCCAGTGATGTTGAGCATATTTTCATGTGCTTATTGCCATGCATGTATCTTCTTTGGCAAAGAAGATTTGGGGTTTGGTTTCTTACTAGTAAGTGGTTGGTTGGTTTTTTTTTTTTGTTTTGTTTTTTTTAACGTTTTACTTACTTCTGAGAGAGAAAGACACAGCGTGAGCCGGGGAGGGTCAGAGAGAGAGGGAGATAAGAGAATCTGAAGCAGGCTCCAGGCTCTGAGCTAGCTGTTAGCACAAAGCCGGATGCAGGGCTCTAAGCCACGAACCATGAGATCATGACCTGAACCGAAGTTGGACGTTTAACCAACTGAGCCACCCAGGCGCCCCTCTTACTAGTAAGTACTAAGAAATCTTTGTTTTGTTGGGATACAAAGTCTTTATTGGGTACGTGCTTTGAAAATATTTTCTCCCAGTCTCTGGCTTGTATTTTCATTCTTCTAATAGTATCTTCTAATGAGGGCAAGTTTTTCATTTTGATCAAGTCCATTTTATGAACTTTTTCTTTAATAGACTGTACTTTTGGTATCCTATTTTATTTTTAAAGCTTATTTATTTTGAGAGAGAGAGGGAGGACGCAGGCATGGGAGGGGCAGAGAGAGGGAGAGAGAAGCTCTGTAGGGTTAGCACAGAACCCAATGTGGGCTTGAATGGTGATGGGAGATCACCACCTGAGCCAACATCAAGAGTTGGACGTATAACTGACTGGGCCACCTGGGCACCCCTTGATATCTTTATTTTAGAGATCTTTGCCAAATCCATGAAGACAAAGATTTTCTCCTTGGTTTTCTTCTAGAAGTTTTATAGTTCTTGGTTTTATGTCTAGGTCTATGATCCATTTTTTCAGTTACTTTTTGTATATTATATGAAGTATTGATCAGTTCTTTTTTCCCCCCATATCTGAATATCCAGTTGTTCTAGAACCATTTGTTGAAAAGGACTTTACTGACTTTCCTTTGCACCTTTGTTAAACATCAGTTAACCATAAAAGTCTGAGTCTATTTCTGAGTTGTGTTCTATTCCATGGATCTTTTTGTGTGTCTTCAGGCCAGTACCACACTGTCTTGATTACTGTAACATTTAAAAAATTTTTAATTCCAGTATAGTTCTGATTACTATAACTTTTAAAATTAGTCCTGAAGGTCATGTATTTTAAGTCCTCAAAGGAAAAGTTTTTCCTTTTCAAAGTTGTTTTGGCTCTTCTTGGTTCTTTACATTTTCATTTGCATTTTAGAGTCAGTTTGTAAATTTCTGCAAAACTGTGTGTGAGGATTTTTATTGGGATTGTGTTGAATTTCTAGATCAGTTTGGGAAGAATTGAAATCTTAACAGTATTGAATCTTCTGATCCATGAACAAGGCATATTTCTCCATTTATTTAGGGGTCTTTAATTTCTCCCAGCATTATTTTGTAGCTTTTGGTATAAATTTCTTGTGTCTTTGTCAGAATTGTCTCAAGTGTTTCATATTTTCTGACACTATTGTTAAAGGTACGTGTTATTAATTTCAATTTCTGATTGTTGTTGGTTTACAGAAACACAATTGATTATTTTGCATTGATATACTTGTTTTAGTAACTTTTTTGGTAGTTTTGATGGGACTTTGTAGATGAACACATCCTCTACCAATAAATTTCATACCAATGTACTTTAATGTGGATCTTTCCATCCTTTGTTCTGGTTCATGGCCTTTTCAGCAAAGAAAGTCATTTTTAGTTTTGGATCATTTTTCTAGTACTATTTTTTTCTCTTTTTTGTTTTCCCCCATATTTCTGTTATGAAACCTAGCTATCAGTTTTCTAGTGTATCAATAAGAAAGGGCTCTAGAGGTAAGGACTTTTATTTCTCTTATGGAATCAAAATAGAACATAGGGGATTTTTTTGGGTTTTTTTGCATAGACTTTCCCCGTTCTTCCAATTGTTTTTTTTTCCTCAAGTTTTTAATAGTTGTACTGTGTCAATATATTACAAAGCTTTTAACTCTCACATAATGTTACTTCTTCAAATAACTATACAGTTAGCTTATGCTCATATCAGTCTTTATATATATGTCTTTGTAATCATTTTCGTTTTCTGAAGCTTATTCTCTAGTAGATTCCCCAGAAGTTGAAAACAACTTTTCTACGGTTCTTACATAGTGTCACCTTGATACCTGAAGGTTAGTTTTGCTGGATATAAAATTCTTGGCTTGCATTTTTATAAGTATCTTAAACATATTTGTTTTCTTCTGGTATAAAATATTGTTGGCAATGTCCAATGATAATTAAGTCATGTGCTCTTTTGCCTAGAAGTATAAAGGACTTTTTCTTTAAAGTCTAATAATTTTTGAGGGTACCTAGGTGGCTCAGTCAGTTAAGCATCTGACTTCAGCTCATGTCATGATCTCATGGTTCATGAGTTCAATCCCTGCATTGGGCTCTGTGCAGGCAGCTCAGAACCTGCAGCCTGCTTTGGATTCTGTGTCTTCCTCTCTGCCCCTCCCCTGCTTGCACTCTTGTCTTTCTCTCAAAAATAAATAAGCATTAAAAAGATTTTTAAAAAATGAAGTCTAATAATTTTTTAAAAGAATATCTCTGGTGTTGGTCATTCAAGGCTGGTAGTCTTAGCTATATGGTATGTTCTTTTAGTATTTAGCTTCACGTTATTTTTTCTAAGCAAATGTTGTTTGCATTATGTTTTTCAGTATTTGGTTCTATTGCTTTCTTGTTTTAGTCAGCAATTCCTGTTTTCTGTGTTAGATATCCTCATCCAGTTTTAATATTTGTTATTTTCTATTGTATCTTAATTTTTATTTATGTCTTCATTTTCTTTTATTTAAAAAGTTTTCTTCTCTTCCCTGTTTCTCTTAAAGCATGTTTGTGTTTATTTGCTCTCATCTTCTAAAATAATACATTGATTTTTAAGAATTTATTTATTTATTTATGTATTTATTTATGTATTTATTTATTTAGTTTTAGTGGATCCCTACACACGCTATGGGGCTGGAACTCAATGACCCCAAAATCAAGAATCACGTGATCATCCAACTGAGCCAGCCAGGTGCCCCAATAATGTTCATTTCTAAGCTGGTGTTTTCTTTTGTTATTTTTCCTTGAGTTTTATCCCCTCTTTTCTGAATTAAAAGAAAATTCTGACTTACATTCTTTCATGCCTTGTATTATCTTAATATCTTTTTTTTATAAAGATGATTTTTTTGCGTTTATTTTTTTTAAATATTTTTATTTATTTCTAGGAGAGAGAGAGAGAGAGACACAGCGTGAGTAGGGGAGGGTCAGAGAGAAAGGGAGTCACAGACTGAAACAGGCTCCAGGCTCTGAGCTGGCAGTCAGCACAGAGCCTGACGCGGGGCTCGAACCCACGAACCGCGAGATCGTGACCTAAGTGAAAGTCGGACACTTAACCTACTAAGCCACCCAGGCGCCCCTCATCTTAATATCTTTTATCTGGCTTTAATTAGTTAGGTGTGCTTTCATTGTGGAGTATTTGCTGTTTAATCTCTTTTTCTTACAATAATTTTGGGATCTGATTTTAGTACTTTTCTGTTGCTTATTTTTATGTAAAGTTATTTTTCTCCCACTCTTAAAGTAAGGATTAGTTTCTCCCCTCTTGTGCTCCTTTTGTGTTTTTTAAAAATGTTTATTTACTTATTATGAGACACAGAGAGAGTGCACAAGCCTCCAAGAGTGTGAGTGGGTGAGGGGCAGAGAGAATGGGACACAGAATCCCGAGCAGGCTCTGCCATCAGGTCAGAACCCTAGTGCAGGGTTTAATCCCATGAACTATAAGGTCATGATCTGAGCTGAAATCCAGTTACATGCTTAACCAATGGAGTCAGCGAGGCACCCTTTTGTGGTTTTTGTGCAGATAACAAATTTTCAGCTTAGCCATATTTTTAGTTTACAGTAAGTTTATCAGGAGATAACGCCCTTGTAAGCTGAGGAAGATCTGCATATTCAAATAGCCTTCATAAAAGATTGTACCAATTTACAGTCATATTCACAGTGAAAAAGACCATGGTATCCTCTTTTCAAAAAATATTAAAATGTTCCATTCTGTGTTTTGCAGATTAAAATGTGCAAATTCTGTGTTTTGGTTCCATAAAAATCTGACAAATGAAAACACTAGCTAGAATATTATTCCTCACAGTCACACAGCACACATTGAATGCCTGCCTTTGTGCCTAGGATACAGAAGTGAGTCACTGGGTTTAGGGTTTTTTTCACTTACAATAGTAGTTGTCAAATTGTCCAACAGTGTCTGAGGCTACCCGTTTTTGTACATCCTTACTTATATTTTTAACAGTTTCAGATGTTTTAATTTTTGCTAATATTGGCCAAAGATAAGACAAAATTCCATTTCTTTAGGGCCCTTAAGGTATTAGGGCTGGGAGAGGTGCAGGACAGGGGATAATCCAGGCAAACTATGACCTGCATTGTGGGAAGCTCTGTGAAGGAAGCAGGGGGTACTTCAGAAAGTCAGCCTTGCTCCTCAGCATCCAAAGCACCTACTGCTCCAGCTTCCTCCTGGATGAAGAAGGACCAGCCCACATTTATCCTCCAACAAGTTGGAATGATAGGTGAGCGTCTCTTAAAAGACTCTGAAGATAAAATTGAGGAGTATGAGCAAATCCTCAATACCAAACGAGAAAAACAATAGGAATCTTTTGTGAAATTCACACACGATCAGATTATATGACCATATGGGACAAGGCCAGCAAGCTGTGTGTCTTGAAGCTTTCTTGCATTTCTGGGTACCAGGTCCGACTTGAAGAGATGGCTGCTGTACACTTTTTTAACTGGTTTGGTAATCACTTTTCCTCTTCCAACTTTGCATCCTGAGAACACTAAACATTTTTGCCTGTCCATTTTATACAGTTTGAAAGACCTTAAAACTTTCTTGTTGCCACAAGCCTAATTTTCTCTTCAGAAAGATCTTTCATCCTGTTTCGAGGAGGTGGAAGTTAAGTATACATTTATTTTTCACATGTTACTTATTCAGGACCACATTTTTGCAGAATGTCTTGTTTCCTTTATTGTTTCTGGAAAGGAAAGTTCTATTGAAATTGTTTTAGTATGAATAGAATAGTTTTATTAATTAGAGCTTATTTTGAGAAATTCTGAGTTTAATTCCAATGTATGCCAGTTCCTTCCAAAGTAAGGTAACATTCAGAGACAGCTCTTATCAGATGGCTTGGCAAAATTTCTGGCATACTCATATTCACAGATTCCTTATCAATGAACATCTTTGACTTTTAAATCTAACTAAAAACTGAAACATTATTCTTTGTCCATTTTCATTATATATTGTTAACAAGCTTAGTTGCAAACAAATAAGGTACTTCAGCTATTTAGGGGGGAAAACATACAGGGAGGTTGCTTGGGGACACACATGAGCCATCTTGGGGTGGTGGGTAAGGAAGGCACCATAAAGGAAGAATTGCTTGGTCATTTTGAATGTTGAGTGTAAGAGTTCTTATTCTATTACTCAGGAACCAAGGGAGTGGTAATGAAGGACATTTATATAGAACAGTAGCGTGTACAGAGCTACAGAGGTTTAAGCCTAAAGGATGCTTTTTGGGGGAAGTACAGGTGCTTTGAGGACGAAGTTTTTTGAGAAGTTCAGGGTAAAAAGGTAGGAGGCCATGTCATGAATGGCCACATAGGGAAAGTCAGAGTAATCAGACTTTATTCCATTAAGTGAAGGAAGTCATTACTAGATATTTAAAATAGGAGATGACGTGATCTGATTATCAGGCATATGATGTAATAGAAGGCATAGAATTAGTTATGTTTTGAGTTTGGGAAATTATAGTTTTAAAAGGAGTCAGACTACTAAGGACAAGGAGATTTTTGGGCAGTGGGTGTCTCAGCTACCTCCCTATTTGTAATGCTTTTAACATTAAAGGTTGGACCATTCTTATGCACATAGTTCTTCCAGAACTCAGGCCCACACCGAATCTTAGCCTGTAATGTATTTGTTCCTCTTTAAATCTCCCTGGAGATCTCTAAGGGAAGCTCCATTCCTCTCCAGCTCAGGGTCTGTTCTCAGCCTTGTACTTCACAAGAGAATCCTCAGTTTTTGCCCCCTCTCCTGGAAGGGAGTCTTAGCAGTAATGTTCACATTTGGCCCAAGGACCTGAGTTTAGATCCAGAGTTCAGAGTTATGATTTATTGCTCCAGTCCACCTCCAGCCTCATAAAGAGGTGCTCTGCATGAAGCCAGCACCATATTTTTATAGATCTGTCCAAATACGATCGTGGCTGGTTACAAAACAATGATAATACTTCATTCTGATGCCTAAAGGCTGTAAAGCTGTTAATAAATATGCGTTAAATTTCAATTCTTGGTACTCATTTGTACCCATTCCTTGTGTGCTTATTTTTAAAGCCAATTATATGTTTGCGGTATAACTTGTAGTTCAGTATTTCTGTTCATTATAACATTTGGTGTCAAATGAATTTCTTTTCCTCATTTTCCTTACAAAGGTTTTTGATCTCAAAAATGTATAAATTTACATCTAACTCTTCTTTTTAACTTGAATCTCTTTAATCTGACTCCAGCAGACTTTTGTCCTTGGGGCATTTATTTCTGGCATTTTCATTGGAAGGCTTTTTTTTCCCCTTTAACATCACATGACAAGTTTAAGTGGCAGAGACTAGTACCAACAACTAAGAAGTCTACCAAGAAATATATAGGAACAGAAAACAAGCATGAAGAAAAAGTTGAATATTGGGTGATTAGCAAGTGTGACAGAGGTTTTGAATCAGAGGTTTAGATGAGAGAAAATTATTGTAGACTGTAGAAGAGAGTTTCTTAGTAGCTCTGGAACCACCACCTAGGCTGTGATATATAGACTTTGATTTTGAAGATTCCTGGTGTCCGTAGTAGATTACTTGGTTATATTAAGATCAGTGCGTTTCAAAGTGTGGTCCTGGCAGCAGCAGGACCAGGACCATCCCATCACCTGGGTGCTAGTTAGAAACGCAGATTCTTGGACCTCCCTTCAGACCTCCTGAACCAGAATCTCTGGAGGTGAGAGGGGCCCAGCAATTTTGAATTTTAAAATTCACTGGATTAGTTAGAATGAGAGAAGATAGAGCTCATTGGATCAACAGTGTTAGGAAATTATGTAACAGAGTACCCGGTTTCAGAGACTTTTTCTTCTGGAGATTTCTTTTTTGTTGTGGTAATCCTTATTAGTAGCTATAATTTCAATGAAAAAAGAATTCCAGAGACTTGACATTATATTGAATTGAGCATTTATGTGATCTCTTTTTACTCAATGTCTTTCATTTTCTGTAGCTTTGATATCTCAGCCTTTCTCTGTTACTCAGAGAGTACAACTACTCTCTCCTGTTTCAGGCTCTTAATCCGGATTATTACCTCTTTAGATTTCTGTGTGGAAATGTGAGTGTAGATTTAAAAATCGAAATTTACTAAGATATGAGGAAGAGAGAGGTAGTTCACATAGAAGGCACGATGGAAAACATTGAATTTTCTTTTAAATTTATAATACGGAAAGGGAAAATTCCTTAGAAACATAGTTAAGTTTTATTATTTAACTAAAGCTAATAGTTGAAAATTAGCTCCTTATTCAAGACCTCTTTGACATGGGACTTGGCTTTAAGTGTTTGAACTTGACACCAAAAGTAAAAGCAAAAAAAAAAAAAAAAAGACAAGTGGGACTACATCCAACTGAAAACTTTCTGCACAGCAAAGGAAACCATCCACAAAATGAAAAGGCAGCCTACTGAATGGGAAAAAGTATTTGCAAATCATATATCTGATAAGGGGCTAATATCCAAAATATATAAAGAACTCCCTACAAAATATATAAAGAACTCCCTACAACTCAAGAGCAAAAAACAACAGACAGTTCAATTTAAAAAGTGGACAAAAGATCTGAATAGACATTTCTCCAAAGAAGACATCCAGATGGCCGACACATACTTGAAAAAGATGCTCAACATCACTCATTAGGGAAATGCAAATCAAAACCATAATGAGATTTGCTACCTTATACCAGTTTAAAAAGTCAGGAGAATAACAAATGCTGGCAAGGATGTGTAGAAAACGGAAACTTTGTGCACTGTTGGTAGGAATGTAAATTGGGACAGCCACTGTGGAAAACAGTATGGAGATTGTTCTCAAAAAATTAAATCTGGAACTTGCCATTTGCAACAAGATGGATGGACCCTGAGGACATTATGCTAAGTGAAATAAGTTAAGACAGACAAAGACAGGTAACATATGATCTCTCTTATATATGGAATCTTAAAAAAAGAAATACAAATTAAACATTAAAGCCAAGCTCACAGATAACAGATTGGTGGTTGCCAGAGGTATATGTGTTAGTGGGGTGGGAGGGGGGAGTAGAAATGGACAAGGGGAGTCAAAAGGGATAAAATGAAACAACAAAAAAAAGAACTTACTAAAATGAAAATACGATGTCTTTTAGGAAATGCTAACCTAAGTTTTTGAACTAGTGTTAAAAAGATAAGATACAAGGCATGATGGGAGATGTTAAAACAGTAAAATTTCTTGACCTAACTAAAGCTAATATTTAAAAGTTATTTTTGAATGGTTTAACAGCAAAAAATCCTAAACAAGCATATATAGTAAAAAGCTTTCTTTCATCTTTTCCCTTTGAGGTACCCAAAGTTTGCCTGTCCTTTTATACACACATGCACACATTTGTATGTATCACAGATAGTATCTTACTACCGTACCTTTTATAATAGACAATTACATTTCTTAAAATCTTTTGCCATCATTACTGTGATACTGTGCATATGTAATCACACATATGTAAGTAGAGCTGTAGATTAAATTTCTAGAAGTTTACTGGTTGTATCAAAGAGGATGTGTGTGTGCAATTTTGATAGATATTGGCAAATTGCCGTCCATAATGGGGATCAGTTTGGACTCTCATCAGCAATGTTAGAAGCTACCTATTTCTTCACAGCTTCACCAGTTAAAAGTTTTAAATTTTTGCTAGTTTGGTTGGTGAAAAATATTTTCTCGTTTTAGTTTTAATTGTGGACAGTGTTGATCTTTTGTTTGTATTTATTTCCCGTGAAGTACGGATCATTTTTGAATATTTTTTTGAGGAGTATCTCTCCAGCACCTGTGGGTTTTGAAGATACCAAAATGAAAAATTCGGTGTTAGGACGAGTCTCGTAGGTGTGCACATAAAGGCCCCCTAACTTTCCTTCTCACTTCCACATTACTTCCAAATTACTCTTCACTTTGGATGTCCCATGGCTTCTGATGGAAGGACCACAATCTGTACCTTAGTCTGAAGAATAAGATATATAGTGTTCCATACAAGGTTCTCAGTGACCAACTTGTAAGCAGAGTACCTAGAGCAGAGTTGGGTCAGAAGCAGATCTCAGGTAGGAATGAGAACCAATTATAAAGTAGTCATTAAAAGATTTTATTTTTATTTTATTCTATTCTATTTTGTTTTACTTTTGAGAGAGTGTGAGCAGGAGAGGGACATAGGGAGAAGAGAATCTTAAGCACACTCTACACAACCATGAGATCATGACCTGAGCCGAAATCAAGAGTCAGACGCCTACCTGATTGGTCTTTGGGAAACTTAAAAACTTCAAACTCAGATCTTGATAACAAAGTGAAGAGGAAATGAGTTTTAATTATTTGTTCTGGAAGCATTTTAAAAAGTTAAACTGGAAGATGCCTGGGTGGCTCAGTTGGTTAAGTGACCGACTTCGTCTCAGGTCAAAGGTTCTCATGGTTCATGAGTTCGAGCCCCGTGTCCAGCTCTATGCTGACAGCTTGGAGCCTGGAGCCTGCTTCAGTTTCTTTGTCTCCCTCTGCCTCTCTCCCCTCCCCTGCTCATGCTCTGTCTCCCAACAATGAATAAATGTAAAAAATAAAAAACAAAAAAGATGGAAACTGAGAGTGAACAGTTTAACAGCCACCCAAAACTAGATAAATAAATGAAACTAGCCATCACTAGTTTTACTTACCTTAAATATTAAATGCTAGTTTGGTTCTAGAACTAAAAAGGACTTACTTAGAAGTATATGTGTTGAATATATAATGACATTGCTTCTTCTGTGGCTCTGAAGAATTAATTTTGCTTCTTTATTGTCAAACCTTGTATGTCAGAAATACGATCAGGTATATGATTGGGGACTTCCCATGCAATTTAGAACCGAGCGTTCTGATTGACATTTGAGCTTCGTATCTCAAATTTCCCTTACCTTCATCTCTTTTAGAATTAAATGGGTGAGTATTTTTAAAAGTGAAAATTGAATTGTTTTCTCATTTATTGTGAACTGGCAGAAAAACGGATAGGATCATCCTTTAGGACAGTTGACTTGGTTGGGCAGAAAACATTCCTCTCTCTCATTTACCTGTTCTCCTTTTCACCTTGATTTTAAAAATTAGACAAAAATACAAAATCCAAAACTAACAGATTTAGGATAAATTAAAAGTCAGGTAGAATTAAACTGTTATAACTTATGTAGTATTTGACTAAATATGTATAACCTTTTTATTAATGTGTATTTATTTTTGAGAGACAGACCGTGAGTGGGGCAAGGGCAGAGAGAGAGGGAGACACAGAATCCAAAGCAGGCTCCATGCTCCAGGCTGTCAGCATAGAGCCCGACGCAGGGCTCGAACTCTTCAACCCTGAGACCATGACCTGAGCTGAAGTCAGATGCTTAAATGACTAAGCCACCCAGGCACCCCTATGTGTAACCTTTTTAAAAACAGTATTTTATGTTTGGCCTTTGTCCCATGAATATTCTCATTAATTCTAGAGTTAGTTATTAACTCTTAAAGAAGAGATGGTTTAAACAGCTAGTGGTTTTCCTAAGGAAATGGAAGGGCAGATCTCTGTACATTTGATATCATTTGAAGCCAAGGAGAAACCACTCAAGAAATGTTTGATGATAAGAGTTTGGTAAAAGTTCCATTAGTGGAACAGTGAAAAATCACTTTTTTACCTGATTTGGAAAACATGACTGCAGTGATAAACCTTTCAGCTTTGAACACCAGGAGTATTTTCTACAGAAAGAAGAGTGTGCTGCCCTTCCTGCTCTCGCCAATCTATCCTACTAAATTGACAAGTCACTCGGCAAATGGAAAGGAACTACTCCTTGAAGGGAGAAATTTATCTTAGTATTTTTTAATGTTTATTTACTTATTTTTGAGAGAGAGAGAGGGAGGGAAACTGAGAATCTCAAGCAGGCTTCACACTGTCAGCACAGAGTCCCACATGGGGCTCGAACCCACGAGCTGTGAGATTATGGCCTGGGCTGAAATCAAGAGTCGGATGCTCAACCAACTGAGCCACCCAGGCACCCCAGAAATCTGTCATATTCTTGCTTTTGAATTGTGGTATCTGTTTTAAAACACATGGCACAATAGGAAATATTCATTAGCGTGATTGTCATTAAGAAAAGGTTAATGTATGCACTCTGTTGTAGAGCAGGAAAATGTGTGCTACACAAAAGCTTGCTTTCAAAAGAGTTTCTGCAGGTAGAATGATCTAATTCTGAAAGCAAGAAGACATGTCAGAGATCATCTAATTTAGCCCATTCTCCTAATTTGTGTAGCTGCAGAAACTGAGACTCTGAGCAGTTCAATAGCTGAGATGCAGGACACTCAGCCCCTTAGTGTAGCGGCAAAGCTGGCATCACAGCCAGAGCTCCTCTCCGTGCAGTTCTTATGAGCCAGAACCGCCTGACAAGTTTCCTGATGTGCATTTCTCCAGATAACTTGGCGTTACTACCTCACAAATCAAAGCAGTGCTGGAAAGAGTAGAAATTTTAGGTAATGGTAATATTTTTCAGTCACTTGATGTGTTCACTGTAATGTGAACTCCTAAAAGGTACCTACACATGTAATTGGTCTGTAGTCCTCTTTGCACTGTTTATTTCTAATCAAAAATACTAGTTCGTTTTTAGTTTAAAATACTCCATTTTCTATCCTCTTGAATTCTGAAGAGGTGCTTTACATTACCAAGTAGATTGACTAGGCCTTTGCTGTTAATTTCCAGTTCCCTTGTAGCTTGGCTAGCAAATTCAGTTTGTGTTGGTGTTTCTTTTGGAATATGTTGACATTTTCTTCATGGTGGTCAAGTCTGATGACAGGGTCTTCAAAGAGCCTAGGATGTGTGACAGTAGAAGGAAAAGAAGTGGCACTGAGATCATCAAGGGACAGATCGCCCCAAAAGGGCACAGGTATATGGCATGTGGGAGGAAGACAGCCTTCACCCCTGAGAATTGCAGAGGAAGCTGTGTTGTCAGGTGACCGGATGCAGCATTAGCACAGGAAGGTGAAGGAAATGTTCACAAGAAAAAGACTTCTGGGTATCAGACTCCCTATGAGCTTTCATATTTAAGGCTGTGTGTGGCCCTGAGCTTCAGATGAGCTCTTGAAAAACAAGTTTTAATGTTTTTGGGTCATACTTTGTCTCAAAACTTGATAGAGGTTTGCTCCATTGCCTTCTCACATGTAGTATTGCTGTGGAGAAGACTGAGGCCAGCTTGATTTCTTTTCCTCTCCTGGGGCACTTGCTTTTTCTGCTTGCGTGTTTGAAGAAGTCTTTATAGTCTGTCTTTTCTTTCCTTTTGAAATGAGAGTAGTGTATGTGGGGGGGGGAGGGGAAGACAAATGGCAACTACATTAGATAGTGGACTGGTGAGCCACATTAACTAAATCTTAAAGTGACAAGAACTCTGGTGTTTCTGTATGTATTTATTCCTTTACTTGTGTGAGGCTCATGGCGTCTGCAGAGATGCAAAGAATTGTTCTAGATATGGGCTCTATTTTCGCATTCTGCAGTGATTTAGCCCTTCCAGGCTTCCCCGGGAGCAGGGTCTAATTGTAACCCTTCAAGTCCAGACTAGCCCTGAACCAACAACTTCACCTCAACTAGTTACAGACAACATGACTCTACTCTAGAAATAATACCTTTTGTCTAATTAGTGCTCCCCAGTGTTTAGAATCAGATTTATCTTGAATAGTAAAACTTTTAGTTAATTGTATACCTTCTGAAGTTATATTCAATAGAATTTAGAACCATAGGAATTAGGACTCTAGAGTTTTTTCTGGAGCTGGGAGACAGCAGGGTATGATGGATGGAGCATGGGCTTCAAAGTCAGCCCCACCCCACATCAAGTCCCAGAGTTGCTTCTGATTACTTTCGTTAAGCACAAGTTGCTTGGCAGGCAAAATGGGGGTTCAAACAGCCATCTGACTTGGTTATTGTAAGGAATGCAGATAATATTTGTAAACTCTGTTGCACAGTACCTATCATGGAGTTGGTTAAGTGGTAGTAGTTTTCATCAGTATTTGTAAATTTGGTAGCTGTTACATATGAAATTTTAAGAACATTTAAATTTGGACGTGTTAAATCCAGTTAAGGCTACTTCTACATGTCTAGTTATATGTTGGGTAGTGTTTTTCCTTTTGTAAGACATAAGCAAATTACTGTAGTCAGACTGGCTTATTACCGTATGTTAATTGGGATTACACTTTGAGATGGCATAATAATTGACTGGGCACCCTGTTTTAACTCCTGAGCACTTAGAGATCTTAAACTTGTGGCTTCAGGAAAGTAGCCTCTTTTCTTTCCTGTGGTCTTTCTTCAGCCCCTCTCACTTTATAGTAACACATTGAACCCAGTTTTGAGTGCAATGTTAAATCATTGGCTGGGGCTGAGGATAATCTAAGTATGACCCTTGACAAACTAGGTCATTATAGAAGCCAACGGTGGACACTTTCCTGGTGTGGCTTAACTTGGATTCTCCTCTCCCCATGCCTACAAGACTAGCTGCTCAAAATAGTTCTAGCTGCCTCCCTGGGAATACAATACCTGTGGCCCTCCCAGTCTGAGTATATCCTCT
This sequence comes from Proteles cristata cristata, assembly GCA_017311185.1. Classification (NCBI taxonomy): domain Eukaryota; kingdom Metazoa; phylum Chordata; class Mammalia; order Carnivora; family Hyaenidae; genus Proteles; species Proteles cristata. The sequence continues at coordinate 917,764 of JAESUZ010005557.1, forward strand.
ACCTGGTACTAATATAAATAAAGTTAATTTTTAATACACTTTACAGTGTGTTTCATTTTCATTATCTCAGTTGATTCTCACACTAGTCTAGTCAAGTGTCCTCATTTTACACATGAGAAAAACTACAAAGTCTGTAGAGCTGGAAAGACTTCAGACTCCATACTTTAGTGAAATAACCCAACTCACACATACGGTGGTGTTGATACTGGATTTTGTGTTATTCTGAATCACTTGAATGCTGTTCTGTTTCAAAAAATAAAACATTCTGTGTGGGTTTGATGTATTTATTTATTGAAGTGAAATGTATATACCGTGATCATATCATGGTAGACAGTTCAGTGGAATCTGTTACATTCACAGTAGTGAGCAACAACCATCACCTCTGTGGAGTTCCAAAACATTTTCATTACCATGAAAGAAAATCTGCTATCCATTAAGCAATGGCCCCTTATTTCGCCTTCCCCTCAGCACTTGGCAACCACCAATTTGCATTCTGTCTCTATGGACTTACCTATTCTGAATATTTCATAAAACTGTCATCTTTAATGTCTGATTTCTTTGACTTACCATGTTTTCCAGGCTCAACCACATTGTAGCATGTCTTAATACTTCATTTCTTTCTGTGTCTGAATAATAATCCATTGCATGGATGCACCACATTTTACTTAACCATTTAACTGTTGATAGACATCAACTGTTCATACCTCTTGGTGATTGTGAATAGTGCATGTGCATGTTTCTATCCTATCACACAGCACTTTGCTGTAGATACTTACCTGAGGAACCCATATGTCCACAAAAAGACTTGTATGAGAATGTTTATAACTGCTTTATTCATAATATCCCAAGGTTAGAAGAATTCTATCTTGATTGGGGCCTTGATTACATGGGTGTACGTAATTGAAACCTGAGATCTGCTTAATTTCACTAGGTGTAAATTTTACATTATTTTAAAAGAGAGAGAGGGGAACAATAAAGTAAACCATGAACCATAATTTAAAAAATAATTCTAGCTGTTGTACATTCAGGCTGCTGTAACAAATACCACTGATTGGGTAGCTAATAAACAAAAGAAATTTATTTCTCATGGTTCTGGAGGTTGGGAGATCAACGTGCAGGCGTGATTGTGTGTTGGTGTTTCATAGAAGAGAAGTTGATTGTCTAGGTCAAGTAATATAAGGACCAAGCATTGATGACCAAATTTAACCATGTAAAAATTATTGATGACCTTGATGAGAAGTTTTTGCTGTGGGTTGAGGATGAGCACTTGGTTTGTGGACCTAGAAGTGGGGAGGGAGGTAGTTGGAGGTAGTGAGTGTAATGGGAAAAATTACAAACCTGTTTGTATGCTTATGGAAATAATCCACAAGAGATGAAAAATTTGATGAAGCAGGAGAGAGAGGAAGATTGCTAGAGCTGCAGCGTTGAGTTGGTAAGAAACGAGAAGTGATTATATACAGGTAGAGTGAAACAGTTGGCAATAATCCAGACTAAGAGGGAAAGGAGAGTATAAGGGTGCACTTTGAGTCAGTAGGTAGATTATCATCCATTTTATCAGGTGGGACCTGATGGATGTTCTGTTTGCTGAGTGAAAAAGGAAGCAGCTGGGAGTGAGGACTGGGGAACAAGGAGGTACAGGGTTTCAAAGAGAGGATGCTAAATATGTGGGGAAAAATATCACCTGGATTAAGGAAACGTAGCTTAATTAGAAGGCAGCTGTAAAGAGCCCATTTGAGATGAGTGGTGGAGGTTTTCTACCAAAGTTAAACTCTCCTTGGGCTGGCATGAACTTGTATAGAGGAGTGTTGGGGTTTTGCTAGCCAAGTACCGTGAGATGAGAGAGGGAGTGATAATAACAAGAGACTATGAGACCTAACTTGGGGTGTGAGGATGAGAATGGAGTAGGGAGAATGAAAAGGTAGTAGGATCCCAGATTTGAAGGTTGAGGGGTTGTTGGAGCTGGCCTTTACATATTCCTTATTAGTTTAATTTGTCTCACATTCATATAGCCTTGAGGGTTTTAATGATTGCCTAACTCTTAAATTTTCTTTTCCTCTCCATTGATGAATCAAACACCTGCCATTTTGTATGTGAAAACTGAAATAGAAAATGCAGTCTAATTTTAGTATGAACATGGAAATAGCTGTGTCCTCCCAATTAAAAGTATTGAAGTTTCAAAGTAAAATAAAAATTTTAAACCAAATTTAAACTGCTTAACATAAAATCATCGGTAAGACGCCTGGGTGGCTCACTCAGTTAAGTGTCCGATTTTGGCTCAGGTCATGATTTCATAGCTCATGAGTCTGAGCCCTGCCCTGCATTGGTCTCTGCTGTCAGCACAGAGCCTGCTTTGGATCCGGTGTCTCCCTCTGTCCCTCTCCCACCAGCATGCGCTCTCTCTCTCTCTCTCTCTCTCTTTCTCAAAAATAAATAAACATTAAAAACAAAACAAAATCAGTGGTAAAACTAGAGTACAACACCTCTGTAGTGGGCAGAATCATGATCTTCCAGTGATGTCACATCCTAATCCCCAGAAACTATAAATATGTTACCTCACATTCGAAAAGAGACTTTGCAGATGTGATTAAGTTAAGGATTTAGAGATGGAGTGATTATCCTGGATTACCTAGATGGGCCTGATGTAATTACATGGGGGCCTTGTAAGTGAAAAGAGGGAGCCTGGAGAGAGATCTGAAGATACTTTGCTGCCAATGATGTTACCTTCGAAGATGGAGCAAGGGGCCTTGAGCCCATGAATGCATGCAATCTCTAGAAGCTGAAAGAGGCAAAGGATTCTCCCTTAGGGTCTCCAGAAGGAGGAGTGGGCTTTGAACTTCAATGTTAATGACTCCCAGGCCTTAAGATAGGCCAACGATCATAGCTTGGTGGAGTTGCATTGCAACTAATTAAGAAGTAGGACTGTCAAGAAGGAAGTTTCTTCCTCATGTAACCAAGGCAGATTTTAACAGTGTTTATTCAAGTACTAGCCATAGCACCCTGTTTAGAGAACGATACATGAAACCATTTACCCTGATATTGTTAAATATGTTAGAAAATGGTTCTTTTGCTTTGATTTCTATGCTCATTAAACAAACATTCGATTATGATTTGGCTTCCTGTGTGGTGTGCCCACATGGAAAGAATTAGAGTTTGCTTTAATAATTTGCTCAACTGATTCAATTATCTGGTTTTGTAGCACTATATATTGATTTCCAATATGGTTTGTCTGAGGACAGGGTGGGTAAGTGGGAATACATTGGCCACAGAACTCTAATTTCTCTCTGTGCCTTAGCTGTTCTAATTTTCACTCAACAGTTTTGAATTGACATTCTTGTCTTAGTTAATCCATAGAAAGTCAGTCCATTCCTGGGAAATGGCTCTTTTCAATACACCTAACAGATTATATTGCTCACCTTATTAGTCTTCAGATCTTGGAAATTCAACAAGTTAATGCAATCCCAGATGGCCTCTTGTGGGAATAAGATGTTTTCCCAAGGTGACATAGCCCGGCTTCTGCAAAGCTGAGAAGTAAACATGAGTAAGTTTTTCTTGTTTGAATTTCTATGATTGAAAACTAGGGAAATGGCAAACATTAGTTTTTAGAATTAAAAACATTTCAACAACTGCTTATGTTAGAAAGTTTGGCCAAAAATGAGGTGAAGTATAGGATAATTAAGTGGAGAGTTTTGCACTATATCAACTTTACAAATACCGAAGTGTAGGTATATAAACACAAAGCGGGTTATAGTTCCAGCAAGTTTATTGGAAGTCAGGAGGAGAGTACCAAAGAAGCAACAGAGTGTGTTAGATGGCATTGATAGAACATGGGAGATCATTAGTTTTGTTGTACTCATACTAAACACTTTAAGAGGGTCCTGGGCATTTTATGAGGGACATTAGTGATCAAGCTGGTAAAAACATGTAGAGAGATACAAAGTCCTATATGTCGAGCAGTACACCAAAATAAGAGGATGTAACTTGGACAGGAATTTAGGATTGAGGATGAGAACACACAGTACTTTTTTTTTGCATATATAGTTTGCGTGCCATTAAGTACAAGAATTTCTCCAGTTCAGTCATGGGTGGCCTTTAGTTAAGCATCCAAATTCAGCTCAGGTCATGATCTCCTGGTTCCTGAGTTCCAGCCCCACATCAGGCTCCACCCTGGCAGTGCAGAGTCTGCTTAGAATTCTCGCTGTCTCTTCTCTGCACTTCCCCTGCTCATGCTTTCTCTCTCTCAAAATGAATAAATGCACTTAAAAAAATACTAAAAAGAAATCTAGAAATTAGCGTAGAAATTGCTGAAAAATCAGATTTGAGGCCTGTACCCATAGCGAATGTTGAATAACCTATAACTCTCTCTGCCCTTTCCTCTTCCCTTCCTCCTAAGAGAATTTTTATTTTGTTTAAGTAATCCACCCCTTCTTCATAGCTTTGTCAAGAGAGGCAAACCCCAGCTCCAGGTGGGCCACATGATTATCATTTCCGATCACAATGGACTCATTTTCCTTGCCAGTGATTGGTCAGGTGTAGTTCTGGCCAATAAGATGTGTGCTATGAGACTTCAGACACAGATATTCCTCTCTGGTAAAAAGATACAGAAGGGAAGAAATTATCTTTTTTACACTGGACATTATTATATCTGCACACGAAGCCTGGAATGATGGGAGCCATCTTGAAACCATAAGGAGAGCTAAACCAGCTTGCTAATGGTTAACCAGAGTGAAAAGAAGTAAAAGAGCCTAGGCCTTTGATGTTAAACCACTGGAATAACAAACCACTGGAGATCCGTGACCTTGGAAATTCTTACTATCGAACAATAAAAAAGCAAATGAGTTGGCCTTTACTTGAAGTAATTAATGTAACATTTTTCTATTTTTCATAGCTTGTATAGGACCGAAATGATTTCCAACAGAGCTGCTCTGAAATGGAAGAGATTATTTTCCAAAGAAGCAGCCTTTTTGTCCTCTGAGATGTTTAAGCAAAAGCTGTAAATAAACCACTTAATAGACTTGGGATTCCAGCACTGGTGAAAGTCTGGACTAGATGACCTTAGATTCCTTCTAACTAAAAGATTCAGGCTTTACCATTCTAAAAACAAAATACTGGAGCAATCCACCACTGAAATTGGGATCTACTTAGCTTCTCTATTTTGTGCCTTCTTTGCTCTCTTAGGATGACTGCTTTGAGAGATGAATGTGGAACATTGTTTCTCATCATCTCATGTAGCCCATTTCCCTTTCTCTGAATATGTTGTCTGCTGCTGATGTGGAAAATATTGGGGCTCAAAGTTGATGGCTAAGAAAGAATTCTTGAGATGTCTTTGGTGCAAAAAGGTGGTTTTATTATATTACAGGGACAGGACCCTTGGACAGAAAGAGCTGCCCTAGGATTGTGAGGAGTGACTGATTATATACTTGGGGGTTAGGGGAGGTAAGGACCCAGGGAAAGGTTCCAAAAGGATTTACATATGCTAAAGAAGACTCCCAGGATCCTGGAGGCCTAGCTATTGTCAAGCTAAGGTTGTTACTCCCTCTAGCAAAGCATTAGCATTAAGATGGAGTTTCTAGAGGAATGTTCTTCTCAGCCTGACTCAAGTATCCGTCAGTGGGCTGAAGGTTATAAGGAAGTTTAATTTTATCTACATTTCTTTCTGCCTTTGTTCCCCTGTATCACTGCTATTTTATAGTTTCCGGAAGGAAGGAAATAGAACATAATTGTGCTTTAGTGTAAAAGACATTTTTGTTGTGTAGATGCACCGATTTATGGAGAGGAGAAAGTGTCTTAGAGTAGATGTCAGAAGTTTTGTTTTACTGTAGTAATTTAAAGAATCTTAATGTTTTTAGTTTTGTTTTTTCCTTCTGGAAGATGAACCAAATAATTTCTAGTCTTACTAATAGAGGATGTTTTAGGGACACACTGAAATGATAATACTTTTTGGAAGGTAATAGTAGTGGTAGACATTAGAAATATTCTGTGCTATTTGAGTTCGTAAATTGGGAAGACATTATTTGCAGTCAAAATAACTGGCTTATTAAATTGATGTCTCTACCCTTTGAACTTCAAGATGACAGTGAGAAGAAAAATAATTTTAAAAACAAAAATGAAATACAAATGAATCTAACTTTATACATTGTGGGCATTATCAGAAACATCAGGTTTAATCATTTGCAGTATTTAACTGGGTTGTCTTATGTCAGAAATAAAGGCAAAAAAGAAGGACTGTCCACATATTGTGACGCTTCTTTTTTCTTTCTTTTTAGTTTTTTTTTCCTGTAAAGTACGTTTGTTTTAATCTATCAGGATATCAGGAAAATAAATTAACATACATGGTTTAAAAAAATGACAGTCTTTTCGTATACATTACCATAACATTTCAGAAACCAGAAGATAAACTCCAAAGTAAACAAATTTGTCTTCTGGAATTGCAGTATAACTGATAGTTTTGTGAGGTTCTTTTTGTCCTCCTTGTTTTAGACTTTATTTTTTTTAAACTCTCCGAAGACCCATTCTGGTATTAAAACTTTTCCCTGTCCAGATTTCTCCATTTCCTTGCCTAATGGGATTTTTTTTTTAAACCGTGGCCAACTCTGAGTATCAGTCAATAGGGGAAAGCTTGTCTTAGGTCTTTCCAATTCTTCTTTATGTATTTCAGATATCATTTATGGGTTTCTTGTTTTCTTGCTTTCAGTCAGCCTTATTGATCTTTCTTGGGTGATAATAGAATCCAGATCTTTTTCATTATGCTCCTTCACCAAAATAGATAAACTAAGTTTCCTGCTTTTCCTGTTTAGTAATCTCCTATTCAACTAAGGAATTGTGTTAATAGCTGTTAATGGGTTACCACTTCTCCCCATCCTCTTAGTTAAAAAACAAACCCACTTAGAAATGTCTGAAGAAGTATTTTGTTCTTGCTCTATCCCTTAAATTGTATCATGAGTGCCGGAGGCTTTTGAGAGTGCCTGTTGTACTTAGAGGTGGGGTTCACTTTGGCCTTGCCCTACTTTTGCTGCTTGGAGCAACAGTAGTTGTCTCACCTCAGGTCTTCAGCTCAGTACTCAGGGCCAGGGTGACGAGGAGTGCGTAGGGACCCGTGACGAGGAGTGCATAGGGACCCGTGCTGGCTTTAATGTTTTCCTGCTGTTACCATGAAATTTTGTTTGTTTGTTTTTTGTTTTTGTTTTTTTAAACAAGGACCTTCATTTCCCTTATAAGCTAGGCCCTGGAAATAATATAGCCATCCTTTGCATAAGCTTTTATTTTTTGTGCTTCTAGCTTTCCCTGTGGGCTTCCTGTGCTGCCTGATAGCTCACCAGCTTCTGCTGACCCTACTTTGCCCACCTGGCTGCCTCCTACCCCCACCCCGCCCTACCCCGCTCATGTTTTTAACTCTTTTTTTCCTTACCTTAAAAAAAAAAAGTCTATTCTTTTTTAGATTTTTGTTTTTATTTATTATATTTTAATTTACATCCAAGTTAGCATCTACTGCAACAATAATTTCCGGAGTAGATTCCTTAATGCCCCTTACCCATTTAGCCTATCCCCCATCCCACAACCCTCCAGCAACCCTGTTTGTTCTCTGTATTTGTCTCTTATGTTTTGTCTCCCTCCTTGGTTTTTTTTTTTGTTTCCCTTCTCTTATTTCAACTGTTTTGTATCTTAAAGTCCTCATATGAATGAAGTCATATGATATTTGTCTTTCTCTGATTGACTTATTTTGTTTAGCATAATATCCTCTAGTTCTATCCACGTAGCTGCAAATGGCAAGATTTCATTCTTTTTGATTGCCAAGTAATACTCCATTTTATATACGCACGCACACACGCACGCATGCCACATCTTCTTTACCCATTCATCGATCGATGGACATTTGCCCCTTCAAAACAGCACACCTGTATCCCTTGGGTAAATACCTAGTAGTGCAGTTCCTGGGTCATAGGGTAGTTCTATTTTTAATTTTCTGAGGAACCTCCATACTGTTTTCCAGAGTGGCTGCACCAGTTTGCATTCCCACCAGCAGTGCAAAAGAGATCCCCTTTCTCTGCATCCTCACCAACATCTGTTGTTGTCTGAGTTGTTAATGTTATCCATTCTGACAGGTGTGAGGTGGTATCTCATTGTGGTTTTGATTTATATTTCTTTGATGATGAGTGATACTAAGCATTTTATCATGTGTCGGTTGGCCATCTGGATGTCTTCTTTGGAGAAGTGTCTGTTCATGACTTTTGCCTATTTCTTCACTGGATTATTTGGTTTTGGGGTGTTGAGCTTGGTAAGTTCTTTATAGATTTTGGATACTAACCCTTTATCTGATATGTCATTTGCAAATATCTTCATTAATTGGTTGCCTTTTAGTTTTGCTGATTGATTCAGTTGCTGTGCAGAAGCTTTTTATTTTGATGAGGTCCCAATAGTTCATTTTTGCTTTTGTTTCCCTTGTCTCTGGAGATGTGTTGAATAAGAAGTTGCTGTGGCTGAGGTCAAAGAGGTTTTTGCCTGCTTTCTCCTCTAGGATTTTGATGGCTTCCTGGCTTATGTTTCAGTCTTTCATCCATTTGGAGTTTATTTTTGTGTATGGTGTAAGAAAGTGGTCCAGGTTCATTTTTTTGCATGTTGCTGTCCCTTTTCCCCAGCACCATTTCCTGAAGAGACTGTCTTTATTCCATTGGAAATTCTTTCCTGCTTTGTCAAAGATTAGTTGGCCATATGTTTATGGGTCCATTTCTGGGTTCTCTGTTCTGTTCCATTGATCTGAGTATCTGTTTTTGTGCCAGTACCATAATTTCTTGATGATTACAGCTTTCTAATACAGCTTGAAGTCTGGGATTGTGATGCCTCCTGCTTTGGTTTTCTTTTTCAAGATTGCTTTGACTATTCGGGGTCTTTTCTGGTTCCATACAAATTTTAAGATTGTTTGTTCTATCTCTGTGAAGAATGCTAGTGTTATTTTGATAGGGATTGCTTTCCTAACTTCTCTTCATCTTTACTAACCCTGAAATACTCTTGTGCTCACAGGGTTTGGCTTTTATAATTACTTGATCAGTCAATTACAGCACTGTCTTGAACTTTGACAGAAACTTTTATTCAATTCTGTTGAGGAGCCCCTGTAATAATTATTTCTCCAGCTTCTTTCTGCTTGTGATGTCTGTACTTCAAATAAGATCATAAATATGTGCTTGTTTCTAGTCGGTTGTGTTCTGTGTTTAATTGAGGTGTAACTGCATTCACACTGAGTTGCCTCAGAGATGAGTGAGTTATTGATGATCTCAGATCCATCACAGGTTAAGGGTAGAAACTTAGTCTTAGCAGTATCCTGGTTTGCTATTTTGCAGATAGAGTAAAATGAGTAAATTAAACTATCTACCCTCTAGATAATAGAATAGCATTAAAGCTTTTTTTTTTTCTTTGAATGATTGTACTATAAAATATAGTTTCAGATATAAATGCCAGGAAATTAGAATAAACTCTGGTAGGGGAAATAGAAAATAAATGAGTTAAAATATGGTATGATGTTAGCAATACATTATGCTGGGAAGAAAATCACAGGACATGGAAGGGGCTCTGAGTTGATGGGGAAGGGATGAGTAGAAGGGCTGTTTGATTTTAGACAATTGGTTGGACAGGGGCCTCTCTGAGGAGTTAGCATTTGAGCCGATACCTTACTGAGATGAAGCAGGAGGACCATGACAATTACAGGGGAAGAGCAGCCCCAAAAGAGAAAACACAAATTCAGGTTTCTTCAGGTGATTCAATCCCTTTGAAAATATAAACTTTAGAGGATGTATATTTTTTGATGGTCAAGTATCTTAAACTCTGGCACACTTGAAGTTTTAATCGATGTGTGTCAGCCAGTGAGTATTTCTGTTTGTAGGTCCAGTTTGGTGATAGTATTGAAGAAACTTCATCAGGCTTTACATTGTAGCAGGTAGGGCATATCTTTATGCAGTTTTATCTACTTTAGTTGACTGTTCAGTATGAAGTAGAAAAACAGATTAGAGTATTTGTTTTAAAATAGAATTCCCTCATTAAAGAAATCTTTATTTGGGGGCACCTGGGTGGCTCAGTCAGATAAGTGTCTGACTTTGGCCCAGGTCATGATCTCGCCATTCCTGAGTTCCAGCCCTGTGTTGGACTCTGTGCTGACAGCTCAGAGCCTGGATCCTGCTTGGGATCCTGCACATCCCTCTCACTCTGTCCCTCCCCCTTTTGTGCTCTGTCATTCTCTCTCTCAAAAATAAATAAAACGTTAAAATAAAGAGAAATCTTTTTTTTTTTATTTTTTTTTTAATGTTTTATTTATTTCTGAGAGAGGGTGAGCAGGGGAGGGTCAAAGAGAGAGGAAGACACAGAATTTGAAGCAGGCTCCAGGCTCTGAGCTGTCAGCAAGGAGCCCGACGTGGGGCTCAAACTCACGAACCGCGAGATCATGACCTGAGCCGAAGTTGGACGCTTAACCAACTGAGCCACCCAGGCACCCCAAGAAATCTTTATTTGTAAAACACACAATAGGATTTTTTCCAATTTAACTTTACAAAGGCATAAGTTCTGCAGTCAGAAGGTTGTCAGCCACAGAAAGCAAATTGTCATGAAAAGTATTGTAATTATTTTTATGTATGTGGGGGGCTTGTACTTTTAATGATTTAAATTTTAGAGTGTTAATGAACTCGTTTATTCTAATTACAGTCTAAATAGTAAATATAATTGGGTGTTTATTTATCCTTTCTTAGTTTTTCCCTAGGAAAACATTGCCAACACTAAAACTTTCGGCATTACCCCAAGAGGCTGTTTGCTTATTTGAGGGAACTATGGTAGATTGCTTGCTGCCTTATGGAGTGTTTCCAGAAAATTTTCCAAAAACTGTTATTTAAACTTTGAGTTTTTACTGGTATATTTTGTTATGGCATTTTGTTATTTAAAAGTAGTTTGTTTTTCCTGTTTTTGGTAAGAACAACAAGAAATATTTAATAACTAGCTGGTATCTGTCAAGGCTACAGATACAGCTGTTTGAAGGTTTTTCTTTGGGAGCCACAAGTAGCATTCTGTTATATTCATTTGGGTCTTTTAATTCCTGTACTGTTAATATTTTTAGCATTGAGTGAGCTACAAATCTAATATTGTGTAATATAATCTGCTTAAACAAGTCTGATTAGATGAAAACATTTATTCAGAAATATGGTGAGGCACCTGAATGGCTTAGACAGTTAGCTGTCTGACTTGGGCTCAGGTCATGATCTTGCAGTTCATGAGGTCAAGCCCCACATTGGGCTCTGTGCTGACAGCTTGGAGCCTGGAGCCTGGAGCCTGCTTTGGATTCTGTGTCTCTCTCTTTCTCTGCCCCTCCCCCACTCACGCTCTGTCAAAAATGAATAAACATTCAAAAAATTAATGGTGATAGATTATTAGGATCTTGAAATACTTGGTAACAGATTGGGACTGCAGCCAGTCAGTTGTTTTTTGAAAAAATTATGTAACATAATGTAAAATTTGTAAACTCCAAATTTTTATCAAGTTCCAGTAGTCTTAAAAATAATTGTTTATCATCCTTGTACACTATTGGTGGGAATGTATACTAGTACAGTTGCTATGGAAAACAGTATAGAGGTTCCTCAAGAACTGAAAAGTAGATGAGCCAGTAATTCTCCTTCTGGGTGTATACTCAGAAGAATTGAAAGCAAGGGCCTTCATTCCCTACAGCCTTTCTTCTCATGATCTCAAACTCTTGTAGAACCTGGTCTGGACCACCCGGCAAAAGAACCAAGCAGCACTCGGGGACCTTGGAAGGCAGGAGGTTTATTTTATACCGCGGGCTAAGGAAATCACTCTCCAGAGATCTGAGTCCCAAGCGTAAGCAAAGGCAACAATTTATAGTCTGTAACTTTCGCATTCCGCATTAGTAGTGAGTAACTTGGCGTGCATGGCCAATCTGGGTAGGAAGAAGAACCGCGGCCTGTCAGTCCTGTGGGCCATCTTATAACAACAGCTTTTTCCCTGTCAGACAGGGCTGTACTTGTCTGTGTTCTTGGGAACTACCACAAAATGACCTGGCTATTCCACCCTGTAAAGTTACTGTTAAGAATGTTGTGGTCTGTTCTTCACAGAGCCTGAATTTGTCACAGCCGTTTCTACTTTAGGGCAGCATGCGTCTGTTTTGTCGCACTGGCACTGTTGTCTGTCTCAGTTCCAAACACGGACCCTGTTTCCTGTCCAGGTGGGAGTATGCCACCCGGTTGTTGGATGTTTAGTTTTTAGTCTGATCATCTCTTTTGGACAACACTGTCTGTTTGCAGGGCAGAAGCCTTGAAGGCCTATAAACATCCTATTCAGTCTCCTGCTACGAAAACTAGGCGTCGGAAAGCAGAAACATTCTGACGCGTATCCACATTAAACTTCAAAATGTGTAAAATCTGGTCTTTTTAACCCATTTTAAAACAAAGCGTGAGGCAGATGAGAATTTTTTAAACCAATAACATTTAGTCTTTCCAGAGTTATCACTGTTGGTTATAAAGACACGTAATATGGGGGATTTAGTATAAGAACAATGAAAGTACATTTGCTCTGTGTATTATTTGCTTTGTGTAGAAAATACCTAATTAAGTGTAATTATATGATGGTCTGATTCTGGGCACAACTCAGATCATTCTGTAGACACAAAAATCTGCTTTGAAAGAGCTGAAAATATCTACAGCTCATGGTGGAGGAAGTATATTACTTTTTAAAATAAACAGATCCTACATTTCTTTCTAAGCCTGTACCAATAGACCTAATGAGATGTGGGCAGAGCCACTAAATGTTGAAACCAGCAAATGTGACATCTTGCCCTATCTACCAGAATAAGGTGAAAATACTAGGTGCTTATCTTCATTTAATAGAACAGAAGTATGGTAATTTCTTGCAAAAATCTATAAGTGTGGTAGTCCTTGACTTTTAGAATTTGCTAAAATTAATAAAAATGGAAGAAATAGCATATTCTATAGTTTCAAAATGAGTAGTCCCTTTGTAAAGCATACCTGCAATAACTTGCAGAATGTGATGGCTAGTGTAATGTGAAAGGTCGTTGGCTTGTCTTGTTTTTACAGAGGAGTCCTGCTTTTCAGTTGAATGTACATTTTACCTGGGTGTCAGTTGTCTAGTTTCTATAGTTATAGTATGGATGAATGAGGTCGCGGCCACATATACACCCTGCGGTGAGCACAGAGAACGGCCGGGCCATCTCGGCATTGTGTTCATGGACTAATAAAGTTATAATTGGGTATTTGTTTAAAGAAATTTCTGGAGTCCATAAATATTTTACCACCACAAGAGAAAATAAGGCAAGTCCATAAGTTAAATTAAAGCAATTTCAAATAGACATCTTTCTCATTTCAAATAGAGAATCTTATTAAATATGAATATGATTGCATTCTTATACTGTTGTGATTAACTTTTTGTCAATCTGTTTTCTTCCAAGACTGATTTGTCTTTGCAGATTTTGAACACCTAGTATGTAGAGAACGCTAAGCTAAATACTGAGAGAAGTAGAAGATAGGAAAATCAGTGACAGCTTATGTTTTCAAGCTCAGGGCGGAAGCCATTTCAGAAGCTGAACATAGGCATTTCTTGTTTTATTGTGCATTTGCTTTATTGTACTTCACAGGTACTGCGTTTTTTGTTTTGTTTTTTTTTTTAATTCACTGAAGGTTTGTGGCAGCCTGACGTCAAGTCTTTCAGTGCCATTTTTCTAGCAGCATTTGCTCACTTCACGTCTCTGTCACATTCTGGTAATTCTTGCAATATTTCAAGCTTTTTCATTATTATATTTGTTACAGTGATCTATGGTCGGTGATTATGACTTTGTGAAAGCTCGAATGATGGTTAGAATTTTCTAGCAATAATGTGTTTTTAAATTAAGATATTATTACGTACATGGCTTTTTTAGACATAATGTTATTGCACACTTAATAGACTACAGTATAGCGTAAACATAACTTTTTTATGCACAGAAACCAGAAGAGTCATTTGACTTTGCTTCATTGTGCTAGTCAGGAACCAAACCCACAGTGTCTCTGGGGCATGCTGGTAGTCCATTCCTGAGAACGGAGAAGATCCGGTGTGTTACAGGGGTGTGGCTGGCTGTTAAGAGAATAGGTGTGAGTAGTAATCATGCTGCAAAGAACTAGAGGTTAAGGTGATAAACGCAGTCCCCATTGCACTTAGATTAAAGCCCCAAATTCTCATTGTGCCATTTGAAACTGGTTGGTCTGACTCGGACCAGTTTGTTCTTCTGTGTACTCGGCCCTCTTTGCCCTTCTTTCTGATCCTCCCAAGTCACCATATTCTTTCCTGTCCAAGGACTTTCACATAGCTAGTCCCCTCTACGTGGAGTGCTACCTCTCTTGTTCTTTGCCTACCTGGCCAATTCCTGTTCAACCTTAAGATCTTAGCTCAGATGCTACTTCCAGCAAGAGACCTCACCAAGACTGCTAATTATGGGACCACAAAGCTGTATATGACAGAAAACCTAGCCCAGGAAGAAAAGCGCACCTGCTGGGGTTCTGTGGAGTGGTTTACAAGAGCCCTGTGTAAAGTCCTCTGTCAGATGCCCTGGCATAGCCTTGGTGTTACTCCTTCACAACAGTTAACATCTTAAACCCATAGAGATCTATTGTCTGTGTAATGGAACTATAAGCTTCCTGAGGGAGGCGCCGTAGCCCTGTGGAATTTATTTTGGCTTAAGGAATGAAGGTAGAGAGAGACCCAGCATTAAGTTTTCCAACTGGCTAGCTGTTGTCTCAACGCCATTTTTTGAGCACTCTCTCCTCTTTCCATAGAGTCCTTAAAGTTGAGATTTTCTGACTGATAACTATTTTGTGTTTACAGTACCATTTAAGTAAAACAAGGTGGAGTTGAGGGGCACCTGGGTGGTACAGTTGGTTAAGCGTCTGACTTCAGCTCAGATCATGATCTCGCAGTTTGTGGGTTCGAGCCCTGCATCAGGCTTTGCACTGATAGCATAGAGACTGTTTCAGATTTTCTGTCCCCCTCTCTTTCTGTCCCTCACCCACTTGTGCATGCTTACTCTCTCTCAAAAAATAAAATTTTTTTTAAGTGGAAAAAAAAAGATGGATCTGAGTTGGCAAAGCTGCACATGTAATATTTATTATAGGATTCCCATGTAAATTAAGGCTGCTACTACAACAAAACAGTGCAAGGAATAAACAACTTATGACCAGAAAAAAAAAAATGCTGTGATTTTTGCTTAGATTAGGTGAGTGTTGTGTGTCAGAATGGAGATCTTAGAATGTGTAAAGTAGTGGGATCAAAAAGTAAACTTCTAAGAAGGGACCATAATGTTCAGTGATCAGGGTGCAGGCTCACCCTTGTTGTATACTGCGGCTTAACCCTTTGTGTTAAAAACAAAAACAAAAACAAAACAGTTTGAACTAAGGAATGATTTGCATGAGAATGTATTTTAATTAGATGTTTTTTAATTGTTAAAAAAAGTTTTTATTTAAATTCTAGTGTATATAGTATAATATTGTTTTCGGGAGTAGAATTTAGTGATTCATTACATATATAACAGGGCTCATCACAAGTGCCCTTCTTAGCACCCATCGCCCATCTAGCCCATTCCCTAACCACTTCCCTTCATCAAGCCTCAGTTTGTTCTCTGTTGTAGGGAGTCTCATGGTTTGTTTCCCTCTGTCTCTTTTTTCCCCCTTCCCATATGCCCATCTGTTTTATTTCTTATAAATTACACATAAGAGTGAAATAATATGGGATTTGTCTTTCTCTGTTTTGCTTAGCATAATAATACCCTGTAGCTCCATCCACATCATTGCAGATGATAAGATTTCATTCCTTTTGATGGCTGAGTAATATTCCTTTGTGTAGACACATCACATCTGTATCCATTCATCAGTTGATGGACATTTGGGCTTGTTGGTAATGCTGCTGTAAACATCAGTGTGCGTGTATCCTTTGAATCAGTATTTTTGTATCTTTTGTGTAATTACCTAGGAGTGCAATTGCTGGATCTTAGGGTAGTTCTATTTTTAATTTTTTGAGGAACCGCCATACGGTTTTCCGGAGTGGCTGCACCAATTTGTATTCCCATCAACATTGCAAGAGGGTTCACCTTTCCTACATTGGATGTTCTAATGTTTGTTGTTTTTTTTTTCCCCTGAAAGAGAGAGACAGCATGAACAGGGGAGGGTCAGAGAGAGAGGGAGACACAGAGTCCGAAACAGGCTCCAGGCTCTGAGCTAGCTGTCACAGCCTGACTCAGGGGCTCAAACCCACAAACCGTGAGATCATGACCTGAGCCGAAGTCAGATGCTTAACCGACTGAGCCACCCAGGCGCCCCAACATTGGATGTTCTTAACTAATAAACATTTTGATAGAAATTTGGTTCTGTGATTTGTTGACATTTATAACTAACTTACAGAATTCATTGATCTTATTCATTTAAAAAAATTTTTTTTTATTTTTGAGAGACACCGAGTGTGAGCAGGGGAGGGACAGAGAGAGAGGGAAACACAGAATCTGAAGGAGGCTCCAGGCTCTGAGCTGTCAGCACAGAGCCCGATGCAGGGCTCGAACCCACGAGCTGCAAGATCGTGACCTGAGCTGAAGTGGGATGTTTAACCGACTGAGCCACTCAGGTGCCCCTCGTTGATCTTATTAAATTGGAGACCTCAGTGTGACATTCCTGATGTGACAAGTGGAGTTTTTAATTAGTATAACTTAAGATGGTATATAATATTACTTGCCTTAATGAACTGTAAATCATGTCTTCTGAGTCATAAAATCTCACGACCTTATCATTAAAGGCCTTGATCAAAGTAGGAGTAGTGAAAGTTGTAGAATTCAAGAAATAGTGGCCCAGTATTTGTTGTTACATCCTCTGATCTGAGTGGATTGGTTCAGGGAAATGATAGGACTGTAACTTGTAAAACAAAACTGACTATGATTGAAGTAACAAGGAATGTAAGCTACTTAAAAGAACGGAAAGATCCATGTTTTGGAGAGGCTAATGAAGCCTCTGGTTACTTTTCGTTTTTGCCAAAGAATGGTAGCAAACATGAGCTGAGAGGAGCTGTGGATTAAATGATAGGTTCTCTTGACGGATGCGGGACGAATTTGGGGTTCATAGATAAGTGAGTGTTCGAAGCATAGGGTAGGAAAAATGTGTCTGTCAATTAGCTATGTTTTCTATGAAATTTACTGGAAATGAAAGGGGCAGGGATCTGTGATGCATGTGGGAATGGAAGGAGTAGCAACTGCTTACAAAGAAGGCCAGCATTCAGTTTTCCTTGGTTAAAATTTGAGTGTATTAAAATACAAAACTGTTAGAATCATTTTATGAACTTTCAAAAGCTTGTTGATTAAAAAAATACATTTTCACTTAATGCAAACCATAATCTAAAACCGAGGTATAACTCAAAACAGTTATTTTCCTTAATCCAAATATTTAAGTGTAAATGACAAATTATTTAAAGAATGCTCAGAAACCTATAAACTTGAGAGTCAAGCCATTTAATTTTGTAACTTTTGTCTAGATACAAATATACTTGGACTTAACATGAAAAACTGGATGCTAAGCTAACTCAGAAATGTGTTTACTACTCTTTATTTAAGGTGAACATCGAGCTTATTAAGTTGATTGATTTGATTTTTTTTTGGTAATGTACCGTGTTACACAAAATTAAAGACTTTCACTGGTATACATAGGTCCAGCAGAGAAATGCAAAGCATTAAGCAATAATGTTAGTATAGACTCGAGAGATGATTTATTAATTCTATTTAACAGAAGTATATTGCATGGTGTAAAAAAATCTCATAAGCTGTTTGTCTTCATTACATTATAGTTAGGGCCAATTCTTTTTTCTTTTTTTCCAACAAAAAGTAAGTTAATATTTATTTTGATTACTTTTCTTCAAGAAGCCAAATTACCTGTTTCATTAATACATCTTGTATTTTTCTTTTTTTTTTTTTCCTTTTATTCTTAAATAGTTTATTGTCAAGTTGGTTTCCATATAACACCGGTGCTCATCCCCACAAGTGCCCTCCTCCATGCCCATCCACCTCCCTTCCCCTCTCCCCCACCCCCATCAGCCCTCAGTTTGTTCTCAGCATTCAAGAGTCTCTCTTGGTTTGTAGAGCCAATTCTTAAAGTGTAACTTTGGCAACAGAATTTCTGAATTTTAAAATACAGCTTTAGTCGAATGAAGTACTCTCCTCTGAAGTGATTTTTGAAGGTGCTGGGCTGATTTCACCTTACAAAATAATGTGAGACGTTTATATTCAGGATTGAAACTACCGTGCTCTGCAAATGAAGGAGAATTAATTTTCAGGATTAATGAGGATTTCGAAAATATAAGCTTCACACTACAGAGACCAAATACTGACTGGACGTCACTTACAGCATAAGATTTAGGCTTCTCAGTGGATTTTGTTTTAAACCCTGTAGTGTCATTCTCTTGTCACCCCCTACCCCCTGCCCTCCTCCCTCTTGTGGAAACATAGCAATCCTTATTTTTCTGTCCTCTTCTCAATAGAGAGCCCAGCCTTGAAAAAAAACCTTAGGAGGTAGAGTGCCAGGACACCACTTGCTAAGGTCCAGAACCTGGCTTTCCTACTCAGTTTTTGGTTTCCAGCGCTTAGAAACATTCAATATTTGTGGAGTGAGTGAATGCCTTATTTTGATTGTAGAAACAAGTTAATTTTCATGTACCACCATTGTTGCTGTTGGAATTCAGAGTTTCTAAATACAGAAAAATACTATTTCTAGGGCCAGCCCATTGTTCTGGTTCAGCATTTTGCTTTCTTTGCTTGCCTTGGCTTATTTGCATAAAAAGAGCCAAGTTACTATCTAATGTCATTAGATTCATTAATGATATTGTTATATTTAACTTTGTGGAAAAAGGCGGGCAGGGGAGGGGGGAGGGATGTTTCAGAATCTCAGGAAGTCAGGAGATGTGTATAATACTACTGTAGCTCTGTGGAGCCATCTTGGTACTGAATTGTCATTGTTACTATCAGAGAGAGCCAGCAGCTGACGGGCTGAGAAGAGTACTCGTTCCTTCTAAATAGGATCATGATGCTCTCTGCATAGAAATGTGTACATTTTCATTTTTCTGTGATAAAAATGGCTTCTGATATTTTCTATTTTAGTGTCATGTTAGAGATTTCATTCCATGCTCATTTGTTCATTCACATGTATTTTTATTTTTAGCTCTAAGCGAAAGACATGAGGCCTAAGACTGAAATGAGGTTGTTTTGAGGCCATCTGATTTCTGACTAGAAGGTGTGCGATCGCTTCGTCCTGAAACCACTTCAAACAGAATGGTAATGGCAAAACCTAAGAGAAAGAGAGGCCTTCATGTTTTTCCATGTCTGTTCTCTTATCCCAATTCCTTCCTCTTTAAGATTTAAAAAAAATTTTTTAAAGTTATGAACAAAAAGTATTAAATAATATGCTGATATAGTGTAGTTAATCTGGGTCTTGGGTGAAGAGTTGTGTAAATCTACATATTAAGCCTTGTAGAGTTGTTTGAACTTTTTAGTGAGCTCTAGTAAGCTACTTAATTAGTGACAAAATCTGTATTCTGTGGGAACGCCTGAGCCATTAGGAGTTTGCAGATTGAAATAATTTTCTTCCTTTGAAAACCAATAGGGTTTGCTCATAAAAGGGACTCCAGACTAGTGTTTCCGTTAGAAAGTTAGTGTTCTTGTCACAACTTTCTACTGGTGTCATAAAGAATTGTGATGTCTTATGTATGCGTTTTTTTCTTTTTAAGATGTAAAGTCCGATTAAGAATGTTAGCGGTACCAGTTAACTCTGCTTTAATTATTACCGGTATCTTTGTTCACAGTATATTTTATAGTTGACAATAGCACTGTTTTGTTTTTATTATGGTAAAACTTTTTTGAGGGAGTGCTGCTATTTATTAAGTTTATTCCAATGGACCAGGTTCTATTAAAATGATGTTTATGTGGCAGTTACTAGGCTGACTTCCCCCAGAGATAGAATTCCAGTAGGTTCTTTGCTCAAGTTCAGATTTTATACAAAGCCATCTTTTCAGAAGAAGTGGTTATTTGATATTTCTTGACTAGTGTTAATAGCAAAAATAGCATCACAAGTTTACTTATATTTAGCCTGAATTATACATTTGTTTAATTGATGGCATGCCGAGAAAATGAAAGTGTCATCCTCTTCCAGAGGGTAATATGGGGAGGAGGGCAAATTCGACACAACTGTGACAACATAAATATATTTTGAAAAGCCATGCTTATTTCCATGTTTTCTTCCAGGGTCTCAGTTGTTGCTATAGTGCTACATTACCTCATTTCTCTACAAACAGTATTTTCTTATAAAGAGTATTACAAATAATATCTTAAAAACAGTATTTTCTCAGATGTTGAGAGTGACTTAAAGTTTAACATTTTTTTTTAACTTGTGTATGTGGCTTTCTGACTTAACCACATGCCATGCAAATCCAGGCACCAGTTAGACTCACGGGAGTGTAGTGATCTTCCATCTGTGATCTCAGTTTAGCCTTCAGTCAGTCTTGCTTTGTTCCAAAGAGAAGCGGTGTACAGTAGGTTTTTCTTTGTTTTCTAGATCTCCCGACATGTTGTCTTATTCTTCTGGAGATGTGACCTCTTGCTTTTCTATGGAAAAATTAAACAGGGCAATCTAAAAAGCATAGTTTTTAAGCCTGTAGTAGAAGAATTGTTCATATAGTTCACTTTTGTGTATTAATTCTTTAATAAGAAACAAGTAGATTGTTTTTATTTTTTTAATTCTTGTTTCTTATGTTTGCCCAAATCTTTTTTTTTTTTTTTTTTTTGTTCCAAGTAAAGCCTATCTAGGTTGATCCAACTTGAGGTTAGAAGAACTTTGAAGGTCATCTTTTCTATTTCCGTGTCATGTGCTAAAAATTAATGTGATAGAAGTACAAAGACTTAACCACTATTAATTGACCAAAAAAATATGGTTTCTAAAGGCATGTGTTATGTAAGAATGAAATTAGTAATCTCATTTATACGTCTGAATATCTGTCACCATAAGGATAGCTTTGTAAAAGAAAATATAGAACTGATGCCACTTTAATTTAAAGCCTGAAATTATAAATGTGGGAATATATGTACCCAGTAAATATTAAATAGGTGATATATATGAGTATAGTTTAATATTTTTTAATACATAAACTGCCTTGTTTCTAAGCAAAACTGTAATGTTAGACTTAAGAGCTATAACTGTAAGATGAGAAATATTAACTTTAAAATGTCATTTTGAAAATTATAAAAGTAAATATTGACCTTTTCTAAGAACGTTTTTTCCTTTTGACATTGTTTAATTTTTTTTCCTTTTTGTTTTTTAGGTTTGCAATTTTTTTTGGTGATGGCATGTTCAGAATCTTGGATCCCTAAGTTGAATATGTTGGAAATATTTAGGAACTCTGGAAATTATTGTTTTGTGTATATAATGATTTACTAGGTGAATCAGTAGATTTAATAAAAAGTATATAAAAGAATAGGTATTACAATTTTGTGTTTCTAAGTTGACATGCATGTCTCAAATTGTCATCTGTCAGTGTTAGTGTCATTCTCTGAAGACAGTTCGATTTTGAAGATTTGGAGGTTTTTATAGACCCCGTATTTTACTAGGAAGTTTATGTGTCTGCTGCCCCCCCACCCCCATGCCAATTTCAGCTCCTTTTCCTTTCTCCTACCTTGCAGGGTAGCTTACTTAGATCAGAGGTAATTGTTGATCAGGAGGAGATCAAGTGACAATCCTAGAGGTAGTAATTATAAAATTTCAGCCTGGAAATGACCTCAGAATGGTCTCTATTAGAACATACAAATTATAATCTAAATATACTTGTGAATAAATGTTGCCGATTTTCAATTTGGATATTATATCTAGGAACAGAAGTGCTAATGGGGAGGAAAAAGACCTGTTCAGTTTCACCTCTTCCCTTACTCCCTATTGTTGGGCGAATGAATTAGGGGAAAGTAAAATGGCCTAGAGGTAGACTGTGTAATTGAAAAGGAGAAAAAACAGAACTTTAATCTCCAAGAAAGAATACTGTCCCTTAAAAATTTTAAAGTTAACTCTATTCTGTGTACCCAAACATACTATTTTAAAACTATGGGCTCAGTTTCACAGAGACCCAGAATGTGAGCCAGAGTGCGCTTGACCATAGGAATGGCCGGAGAGCTTGTTATTTGCTAGGAGAGTCAGACAGTCCTTGGGTGACAGTCAGTGGTTGACTTGTCCCCAGGCCTGTTCCTGCTGGGATTAAGAAGTTGAGGAATGTTCTGGGGCAGTTATTTTGATGGTCAAATAATACAACAGCCTTCCTACTCCTTTGACCAAAACCGAGGAAAATTGATTTTTAGGATTGTATTTAGAGCTTGGAAAAGGATCATAGGTTAAGGCTGAGGAGAATTCAAGGAACTATGGAGACTGAGTGGTAGTCCGGTAGAATGTTAATGTATTTGTTTACTACAGGTTTTATTATTTGTGGATTATCCAAAAATACAGAAGTTTGTATATAACCCAGGTTTCCATAACGTTTCTGTTAGAAGGCTTCTAGAAATTAAATAAAATACACACCCCACACCTTTCCTTCACTTTGCTTTAAGAGGATTTGACTGATATATATATATATATTTAATAGGTGGCACATTGAAAACATTGGATTTTTAAAAATTTTTTAATTTAAATGTGTGTTGCCTATTTGCTCTTTTCCCATCACAAGTGGCTTTTTTAAAACTCTCCTCCTGTGATACTTTTATCAATAGAGGTATTTCCTCTTAGCCACTTCTAGCCACAGTATTGACTGGGCCTTGGCACTTGATATATCCAGAAGGAATTAGACAGACAAGAAAAAACTTGGTCTCTACTGGAATGAATATTTTAAAACCCTCTTAGATTCTGAACACTCTGGGTTCAAATGAAATAGAACCAAGAGAGGGGAAAATTTAAGAGCCCAAAAATAAAAAATTAAAAAATGGTGGTGGGGGTGGGGAATAAACCCTTACATAGCTAACTAAGGTGTAATAAGGGAAAGAAATTAGTTTTCTGGAGATTATGAGATAGAATATGAAATCCCTTGGATAGTAGGCATTCTTAGACTCATTTGGATAATTCACACTAGTACGCTGCAGTATTGTAAGGATAGTGGCATGTGATCTGGGGGAATATTAATGGATTTCCTAACATGGAGTTTGATATTTACTTTAGTGTGTTATAAATGGGTATGCAGTGCAAAAATGAACATAGTTCAAAATAAGTCTCTTAGATACTAGAGAAAATAATAGAAATGGATCTTTTGTCCCTATTGTACGTTAGAAAGTAATGTAGAATACAGAGCATAGTAGAGAATTGATGGCATGACTATAATCGGTATTTGATGGTTGCTTACTAGAAAATTCTAAAGATAAAACCTTACATTTGTTTAATGTTGTCCTTAGTTGTACTGTAACAGAACTTTAGAGAGAAAATGTATACCTTCTTGGGTCACTCTACTCCATAGTCTGGCTATGTGAAAATGGAGAAATATAAGCTCGTTTACCCACGGAGGAACAGATCTTTGTAAATTTGGGTATAGTAAGTGAGTAGGGACACACAGAGAATGTGAGCCTAGAACAATAGTTCTTTGTGTCTTGGCACTTTTGAAAATCTGATGGTAACTATGGATCCTTTCCCCAACAAGACTTTCCCCAACAAGTTTCTGAGCCAAGGGACTGCCCTTGGCTGTCATGTCAGGAAGCCCCGATCTAGAAGATCATCTTCATTTTACTTCTGACTTTGCTCTGACTTTATTGTCACTGTCTGTCAGGGGTTCTCAAATGGAGCTTCAAGTCTTGAAGGACGCTTACTGCCTTCCACATTGAACTGAAGCCCCAAGTCCAGAGCTCTGTAACGTAACGGAGCAGACAGACGTCGTTCACAAAGCGCTGCCCCACAAGCACAGTGGTACAGACAGAGCCTGAGGCATTAGTGTGTGGCACAGCCTCTTGGGAGCACCTCCTCCCTACTGTGCAGGGGTGTTTGTTCCATAGTAAGTTGAATCTTAATGCTTTGTTTTTAAAATGAGCATATTTCTTCTAAAATCTCAAATTATTATAAAGGTTTTCTACCTAAGTGTGACTTTCTCCTCCTGTTTTAGGGTGTCACACTAAGGGTGTCAAATGTGTGCTTCAAATTAACAGAGCAACTGGGAACTGGGGATTCTGTTGTTTTAGACTCTGAAATTTAGAACACGTTTTCAGGGGAATTGTTGAAATTGCCAGATAATTCATTCTTTATTCCTTTCAAGTTCCTGAATGTACAATTGTTTCTGAATCTTATTAAGCCGTTTATAAGATTAGACAAAACTGTCTTCAGTTCATATTTTGACACAAAATGGATACATTGAATTTTTCTTTTTAGAAATGTGTTTTGACAAAAAATTCTATTTGAGTGGCTCTAATCTTCATTTTGGAATCTCAGATCCCCTGCTTGTTATGTTGTTCATTGGGACTTTGCTGCACAATACAGCTTCGCTAGAAGGTCATCCTTGAAAAACCAAGAAATCTGAAGAAACTTATTTTGAGACTGAGTAAAGAGATGGAAGAGCATCGTCAGATTGACAGCGCAGCACACTCTGGAAACATCTTAGACTGCACTGCTCTTGTACATGAAACAACTTGACTGTTTTATGAACTGGACCTATATAGAGAGAAAACACCCTCATAAAATGTATCTTTAATATAAGAAAACAGGACTCTGGCCTCTAAAACATTTCTGTCAGGGCAGTTTGCTCTGACTGCTCACTGATGGAAGGAGGAACTTGGGTCATTGAACTTGACTGAAAAGTTAATGCCATGTATTCTGGATTGAAGGTGTTTTTTAATTTCCTCTCGGAATATAGTGTTTTGGGCTTTCACAACATCTGCCTCCCATGTGCCTTTCCTGTCCCGTGAGAAAGGAGCTTGAGTTCATCTGTGCCCAGATACTTGTTCTCTGTCCTTTCCTTTCTGTACTGCTGACTTAAATGCAGGGGAAACGTTGAGCACGTAGGATTTCAACATCCTGTTAAGTCTATCCCACTTGTGCCTCCTACGTATTACATTTCCTTTTCAGCTCTTCTCAGTGTTGCCCAATTTTTAGCCCCTTGGTTAGGTCCAGGTGGCATTAAAATCACACCTTTTCAAGCTCCCTTCCCATCGTCCTTTTTGTTCTGCCTGCAGTGGGCAGTTGTCAGTTGTCCTACTGTGGACAAGTCCACGTGTGCTCTCTCCCTTCCTGCATGTTCTGCTGTAGAAATAAAGCAGATCTAGACCTGGGGATTTGAGCTGCGTAAGGTTTGCCTCCCCAGATTCACAGCACAGTATTTAAAATACAGCCTTGTTAGCTGTGCTGGCGACAGTAGTCTCCTTCATACCTCTGCTCTGTGCTGGACACTGTCCCCTCAGCAGCGTCACTGCTGGATTCTCTTGAGGCCAGGAATGGACTGCATGGTGCCTTCCACACAGGGAACGACAGCTGACCTCTGCGTAAGCTTGTAGTTCCTGGGGTCATGAGTTAATGAGGGAGTTGAAGAGATTCTTCTATCCTTCACTGGACCCTAGTAAAAGCAGATCCTGTGCAGAGAAAGCCCTCATGCCAGAATGATTTTGGAAGCCAATTTGTCCGAAGAAATAGGCCAAGTTTCAGGTTAACCATGAACTTGCATAGACTATCCTGGTGTGCCTTACTTTCAACAAAATAAAAGCCTAACCATTGAAACACCTCACCAAATTAACCCTGATGTAAGTCAAATGTGCTATGACTCAAAAGTTTTTTTACAAGTAGTTTTCAGAAACATGTGCAAATATGTTTTGTGTAAAAGTATATACTGTGTATAATTATCTGATTCTTGCTCTAATAAATATTAAACTTAAGTGGTCTCAGTATTTAAAACCTAATAGTTTGAAATCATTTTTTTGAAATCACTTTCTTAACATTTTCAACTACGTAATCTTTTTCCTTTTCATGTAACGTGCAAGTATTCTTAGAAGCTGTTTACATGTGTTTGTTTTCCACATGTAAAACTGTGTCTTCAGTAAGAGTTTCTGAACCTTTGGCTGTAATTACCAAGTGCTTGGGATTGGGCTGGCTGGAAATGCGTATTGAGCTTTTCTGTGTATGTAGCAAACTTTGTTCAAATAAAGTAGCTTTGTACCCTGAAGGAGCTTTTAGTAATTAAATTTTTATGAAATATGAGCAAGTTAAAGGAGAGGAACAAAAGGATCTGTAAATGATGGTCTTAATTAGTGGCTTGGAACCTTTTAGGAAGCAGTAGTAGCGAGTCTGTAGGAATGGGGTAGGGGTGGGCTGTGGAGTTTGAAGAGAAGAGGAAGACCCCCATCTGGAGTCAGTAGTAGTGGGGTCAGTGTGCATACGCTGTGCTCTGTGGGCCTGAATCCAAGGTCAAGGAAGTCTATCCCCACAGTTCCTGAATGTTCAGCAGGGGATGGGTGCCAGCCTGAGGCAAAAACAAGGATGAGGTAGGGACTTGAGTTTTTTTCACTTCAAAACACTGTCCTTTTAAACTTTTGTGTCATTCTCTCTACCGTGTACCTTTGGCAAAATAAAAATCTGGCCCTCTCAACTTAGTTCTCTCTAGATACCTACACAATTTTTTTTTTTAACCGACCTGGGAAATCAAAAGGCCGAGTGCTGCTGTTTCTTGGAAATGTGCGGGCTTAGCATATTAAGGTCCCAGTTAACCCATAGTTCATAGGACACTGTGTAATGTGCCCAAGAGCAGTTTGGGCAGGTTTAGATAATTGCTTCACCATTCCTGTATAGTGGGAGTCCCTGTCTCAAAAAACCTAATTAAGGTAGCAGTTAAGGGGTGCCTGGCTGGCTCAGTCGGTAGAGCACGTGACTCTTGATCCTGGGGTCATGAGTTCAAGCCCCAAGTCAGGTGTAGAGCTTACTTTTTAAAAAAATGGTAGTAATTAAAAGGACCACTAGTATCATCCTGTTTCAACCAGCAGTTGGCCAAGAAGTCATTCTGGAAATCTCTGGAACACATTTCTAGTATTTTACATGAAGATTAACTGAGACCTCCAATAATGCAAAGGTCCACTACAACACAAACTGAAAGAATCATTCGTACTCCCTTGCAGATAATTTTACAACCTGCAAAGTAGTCACCAACCTGCAAAAAAATTTACACTAATAAGTGGCCAGTAACAGCGCAATGGTTAGAACTTGTTGTATGTCTGCTTGTCTCCAACTTTAAGATTTATTGTATATACCATTGTTTTGCATGACTAGATTACTTTTTAATATCTCATCCGCTTACGTGCTAGCCGCTGCAATGAGGTAAATGTATAAAATGTGTCAAGGAGTGAATTTTCAAGAAAGATGCGGAGATTTCTTCCTTTGGCATCTAAAGATAAAGGTTGGTATCCTTCCTAAATGGGTGCTTGTAGGCAGATTCAGAGGAAGTCAGTGATCGCTAGTCATGGTTTACAGTACTCCAAAGTACCTCCTCTTATCTCGAGTGTGTTCCAAATTCATAACTGTGTTGTTCTATTAGGGAAAGCTTGCCATATTCCACATTGTTTTCCTTAGAGACTTTTTCTTAGGAGACCCAGCTTTGAATTATTAAACCCAGGGCTAAGATTAGTGAGGCAGACACCTGCTTTCTGTATTCCCTGGGACTTGAAAGAAAGAATGAAATTACTAAATAAACTGAGACTGGTTTGAGGGATATTTTGGACTTCATTAGCCGTGTGCTACGCATCCATTCCCACAGGTGGGAAACTCAGAAGGGCTTGTAAATTTCTCAGTACTGGAGGGCATCACTTTGCCAGGAAAACTTTGGATTAAATATTTTGAACATTCTCAATCTTGTAGCATGGCAGAGAAGAGATTATAAGTAGATACATACTGATTGAAATCATCTTACCTAAAATATGACATAACCAAAATTTGTAGATTTGCTTTTGGAAGAAAAGGCACAAGTGACTTACTAGGAGTCTTTGATGACAGTTATAAACAGGAAATTTAGTTCTTCTGCCTCTTTCAGTCTTGCTCCAAACCAAGTTAACGTTTTTAGTCAAATAATACCTCAGAACGTTTCTGTTAGGAAGTAGGATTTTCTTTAGCTCTTGAGTGGTTCTTGGTGGCCTGTCCAGACCCCCTTTTGACCTAAGAAAGCCACATCAGAGAGTGGGTTGTATAATTTTAAAACCCTGTTTGTGGGATCTTCTGGAAAACACTAAAGTACATCATTGTAGGATAGTTTTCCTCTTTCAGAGATGAGGAATTATCCTTAAGTGTGAGGCCAAATCAAGGCGAATGGGGGGCTCACAGATCGCTGGGTCTGTGCCGCTGCTGCCACCAGGTCTGACGCAGCACACTTCCGGGGTGGGGGCTGAGTGGCCGTGTCGGAGCTGTGGGAGTGCCCCAGGTGTGGGAAGCAGTGCTTTTCACATCTACCAGCATAAGCAATTCCTGCTTGCTTACGTTTTATGTAACATATTTCTAAGGAGTCGTTGTAGCACACCATAGTCTTTCCCTTCCTCCAGATTAGAATTTTGTCATTTATCTGTTTAAGAAGTAAGGTTAACTCCATAGCTGCCATTTCCTCAAAACAAAACAAGACAAACAAAAACAAAAAACCTAGCAGCAGCTGACCTAGAATTCCATCTCGTACTATTACGTAAGTTCTAAATTCTGATTTAAAAACTGATAAATTTGGTCTGAAGCAAAAAGAGTGTTAAAAAAGCCTTTTCTCTCTAGTCTCACCCTTCAGATCCTCTGGCCCCCTATGATAGTGAGGCCAGTGACCACCTGAAAGATTTGAAATTCAGAGCAAGAATCAGAAAACAACAGTAGCAGGGGCATCTGGGTGGCTCAGTCGGTTAAGTGTCTGACTCGATATCAGCTCAGGTCATGATCTCAGTTCGTGAGTTCAAGTCCCACGTAGGACTCTGTGCTGACTGCACGGAGACTGCTTGCGATTCTCTCTTTCTCTCTCTCTCTGTCTCTCTGCCCCTCCCCTGCTCACACTCTCTCTCAAATTAAACAAACACTTGGGGAAAAAAAAAAAAAAAACTTCAGGAAAATGGGAACAGGACAGGTAGAAATCCTTAAGGTGCAGCCCTGTTGGTTTATTGGTATTTTTATGACTGAGTAGACCAGGGCTGTACATTAACTTTTGCCTCTTCCAGTCCTGGTTTCATCCTATCTCCCTATTGATGGAAACCGGAATTCTTGACGATGAGAGGTTGGAGCGCGCATGTACACTGGTGGCTCAGCAGGCATCAAACCATGAGTGGTCAGAGGCTCTCAGTCCTTAGACTCTGCTGGCTGAAGGAAAAGACTACATACCTCAACATGCGGGGTCTTGCTTCCTGTTTCTCCCCACCTTTTTCAGCATCAAAGTCTCACAGTAAAATAAAATAATTTTCTCAAAACGCTCTTCGGTGGGGGCACTTGAGAGGCATGGTGCAGTTGGACTTGACATTTAAGGGTGTCCTTCATTTCTGCAGCATATTGATGGATGCTTGCTGGGTTCCAGGCTCTGTCCTGGGCTCTTTCGGGAAACCGCACACAAAGCTTGGAGTCCCCATTGCAGCAGAGGCAAACAGACCCGGGAAGTAAACTATGATCCCATAGAAGGAACGGAGAAGAGCAGAGCACATGTGCTCAGGTGACCAGTGTGGGATAGAGGAGCAGGTCTCCATTTTTAGGGAGCTCTGAGTGGGCCTCTTTGGGAAGGTGAGATTCGAGAAACGGTGTCTGTATAAACTGGAGCTGACCAGCAGGCTCATCCGAAGGAAAAAAGAAAATGAAACACTGGAGAGTTTCCAATAGTTACTGCTTTTCCAGCCACTTGGTGCCGGAAGCCCTCACTGCCTCCAGATGTAGCTGAGCACATTGCTCCTGGGTTTTGCAGCTGTCATTTCTCCTTTCTCGCTTTTTCTTTCCCAGGGCCCGCCCACATGGCCTCTCAGTGACATGATTTGGGGAGGTAAGCATGATCGTAGCAAACTAGACTGCATGGCAAATATACTCCCAAGAGCGCAGGGGGCCCACAGAAGAAGAAGGATAGGCTTTCAGAAGAGGCCCTCATGGGATCCTGGCTGCCTCCGTCAGAAATCAGAAGAGCATGTGATACTTGATCTTGGGGTTGTGAGTTTGAGCCCCATGTTGGGGACAGAGATTACTAAAAAGAACATATAAACATAACAAAAAAGCAGGGGCCCTCAAGGGCAGGCTGCGTTGATGTCACAAGGGGGTCTTAGGGGGCAAGCCAGACAGAGGCAGCGCCAGGAGCTGAAGTCCCAGGGTGAGCAAGGTCAAACTTACCAGTGATTAAAACACAACAGGTCATGGACCTGTTCATGCTAAATAGTACGGGTTCAGTTCCACAGGCAGGAGGGGACCGGGGCTGTCATCTGTGGCTTTGCTCATGGGGGAGCTTCATCCGAGTATGGTCCAGAGTTGTTGGCTCCTCTGAGTTCTCCACTTATCATCTCAGGCAAGGGAGGAAACAGGGAGAAGGTGATTGGTGATCATTCCCTCTCACCTGTCTCTCAACACTTGCTTTTGCAAAATGCAGATGACGTTTTCCTCATAAAAAGGGTATGATTTATAAAAACTCAAATAGTGCAGGAAAATAAGAACAAAGTTCAGTATCTTACTGCTAATACTCTGATCATCAGAAGTTTTGACTTCTACACCATCTGAACCAACAGCATCCTTGGTAAAGGCTATTCTGTGTGGATGCAACCATCTCAGTCCCCAGTGCTGGAAATTAGGTGGTCTACAATTTTCATTATTCAGGTTCTTTCTATTTTCTCACTCTTCCAAACTTGGTTTCCCGGTAACATCCTTATGCCTAAGATCTGCATTTACCCAATTATCTCTTTGGTATAAAGAGGACACCTCAAAAAATTGGGATGCTTAGAGTCACCTGCGTGATGCAGTCGGTTAAGCATCCAGCTCTTGATTTCAGCTTAGGTCGTGATCTCAGGTTCTTGGGATCAAGCCCCCCTTCGGGCTCTGTGCTGTCAGTACAGAGTGCAGAACCTCTCTCTCCCTCTCTTTCTGCCCTTACCCTGCTCATGCTCTCTCTCTCTCTCAATAAATAAACTTAAAAAAAAGGGATGCCTAGAACTGAGGTCCACAATACTAGGATTTAGTACAGACATTACCATTGAGCAGTTTGTCTGTGTGTGTGCCCACGTGTGCACTTTTCAGAGCACTTTAGTAGCAACTTCCCTCTTGAGATCAGCGTAAAACATTGTGAGGTGGGCTGGGGGGGATTGCGGTCTCTCCTTCAGGTGGACGAGGGGGAATCCCATCTCTCCCCAGCACTGCTGTCACATGGGGAGTGCTTACCACTCCCGAAGCACATTTGCAATCAGCTTTCAGAACACCGACTCCAAGGCCAATGCCAACAGAAGCTTTTGGAATACAAGATGATTAGCACACATGATAGCAAACTAAAAATGGAACTTTCCAGCTTCCTCGCATGAAACTGCTTTGATTCCAAGTTTTACTATTTTAATTAGATCAAAGAGACAAGACGTTTTTCTGAGAAGTTGATAATCATATGGCAAACTGCTCTATTTTTCAATATAGGAAGTCTTTACAAGGGTTAAGTATGAGTGATGTTCATTTTGGTTCTTTCAGGGGAAAATACCTTCTGGAAAATACCTCCACAATGGTCTTCTACCCAGGCCTCCCTCCCCAACCATTTCTCATCCATAAGACCTCTGGAGGGTTCCTGGATTAAACCGTTGTGCACTAAATACAATGAGGAGAACTCAGAGCTAAAGACTCCATGTCCTGTTATGTAGAAGGCTTGGCTTAGATTGAAGTCATAAGTTCTATTCTCTCTTCTTAAAAATGAGCCCACTTGGGGTGCCTGGGTGGCTTAATCAGTTGACTATCTGACTCTTGATTTCGGCTTAGGTCACAATCTCATGTGTCAAGGGATTGAGACCCATGTCAGATTCTGTGCTGGCAGTGCAGAGCCTACTTGGGATTCTCTCTCTTCCTCTATCCCTCTATCCCTATCTCTCTCTCTCTCTCTCTCTCTCTCAAAAAAAATAAATACACTTAAAAAAAAAAAAGGCTCCTACCTAACAAGTTGTAGCTCAGCACTCCTGTACTCAGCAGCCAGGCCCCTCAGCATACTCCCACTCCTTTGTGTCTCAGGGCCTTTGCACTTGCTGTTCCCTTGGCCTGGGCTGCTCCTCCCCAGATGCTCACATGGCTCTCTCCCTTGCTTCCATTAGCTCTCTGCTCAAATGTCTCCTCATCAGAGAGACCTTCCCTGAACCACTTGTCTATCTAAAATAGCATCTTATTCCCTCCCTTGCTTATTTCCTCATAGCAGTTACTACTAGCTGACAGCAAAGATTTGTCTCCTCCCACTAAACATAAACTCAGAGAGGGAAGGGCTTTTGTTCTGTTCCTGGCTGTTCCTTCAAAACAAAGAACAATACCTGACCTATGTTAGAAACTCAGTAAATGCGTGCTATTTGAATGAGCGAATGAATCCCCCTGTGTTCCTACCTAGAGATGTGTGAAGAAACTTGGAGCTTTTAAACACCAGAGGAAAGTCAAGGACTTGGGAAAAAGGAGCAGTGATCTCTGTGTCTGGCTGACCTGGCCCAGCGGTGCCATTTCTGCTTCCGGCTCCTCTAACTGCAGGTTCACATGAATCCATGGTTTCTAGCATCCGCTCCATTTGGAGGGTGACTTGTGCTAATAGTAGGCACTGCCTTAAAAAAGCATTTCAGTGGGGGAGCCTAGGTGGCTCAGTCTGTTAAGATTCTGGCTGGATTTCAGGTCAGATCGTAATCTCACGGCTTGTGATTTTGAGCTCTGAATCAGGCTCTGGGCCGACAGCAAGGAGCCTGCTTGGGATTCTGTCTCTCTCTCTCTCTCTCTCTCTCTCTTTCTCCCCCTCCCCTGCTTGTTCTCTCTCTCTCTCTCTCAAAATGAATACATTTAAAAAAATTTTTTGAAAAAAGCATGCTAATGGATTAAGACATCCAATAGATATTCATGGAGCAACAGCTGTGGTCCCAGGCACAGGGTTACAAGACGCAACAGGACACTCACTGCGCTGGTGGTTTTTCAGTGTGACTTTGGTTGGACAGGATTGCCCTCCTGCCACCTCAAGCTAAGAGAAGAGCTCTGAAAAGATGGGAAGCTTTGCCCGAGGGGAGAAGGGCTGTGTGATGTGGAGCATAGGTATTGGTGGGCAGGTGGTGGGCTGTGGGCATGGTGTGTGGTCTCAGGGTTGGGCTTAGGCTCCCTCAGGTCTCAAGAGGGAGGAAGCTCTCCGTACGCTTGTTTTCTACTAGACCACGTCAATAAACCAAAATCTTATAACTACCACATTTTTAAATTTTGGTTCGACTTCTGTGGACTAAATTCAGAAGCTAGCAATGATTTCAAATATTTCCATGGGGGACTAGTCGAGAATGTTCCAAAGCCAGAAAATCTATTTTAAAACAACTTTTGAAAAAATAAATAAATAAAACAACTTTTGAAACAACAAATTTGTATTTCTCCCGCACTTAAGATACAAAAGAAAAAAAAGAACAACAAAAAACTTACTCCAACAATGCAGATAGACTAAAATATAAGGAAACAGGAACTCCAGGCGATTTTTCTCACTTATTGCAAACAATAAATAAACAATGAGGCCTTCAAATATTCTACAAGAGGTATCTTGAATTTCTCTGTAAGGAACATTTTGCTGAAAATGAGTGTAACACAAACACGAATGACCATGTAACCCTACCCTGTAAGTAACTCAGGGATTTGCACAATATTTGTCTTCTGGTTATGTAATTACTGAAATGTAATTACAGTGTTACAGTGTGCACTTCCAGTGTTATAGGGTGAACTCTACACATAGCATTCAGAGCATTGGAAGAAACCAAAGACTGGTCAGAATAGGACCTCCTTTTCATTTCACTTTGTTTTATCCTGTCCACTGAGTCCTAGTCTTGCATATATGCTTGTTCCCTCTCTTCTCTCTCTCCCAATGCTTTATTTTAATTTTTTTTTCCTTAAATAGTTTATTGTCAAGTTGGTTTCCATATAACACCCACTGCTCATCCCCACAAGTGCCCTCCTCCATGCCTGTCTCCCCCCTCCCCCCCCCAACACCCATCAGCTCTCGTTTTTTTCTCAACATTCAAGAGTCTCTCATGGTTTGCCTCCCTCCTTCTCCCCCACTATTTTTCCCCTTCTTCTCCCCCACGGTCCTCCATTAAGTTCCTCCTAATCCACCTATACATGCAAACGTATGGTATTTGTCCTTCTCTACCTGACTTATTTCGCTCAGCATAACACCCACAAGGTCCATCAATGTTGCTACACGTGGCCAGATTTCATTCTTTCTCATTGCTATGTAGTATTCCATGGTATAGATAAACCACATCTTCTTGATCCATTCGTCTGCTGATGGACACTGAGGCTCTTTCCATGTATTGGCTATTGTTGAGAGTGCTGTTATGAACATTGGGGCACATGTGCCCCTATGCATCAGGACTCCTGTATCCCTTGGGTAAATTTCTAGCAATGCTATTGCTGGGTCATAGGGGAGTTCTGTTGGTAATTTTTTGAGGAACCTCCACACTGTTTTCCAGAGGGGCTGCACCAGTTTGCATTCCCACCAACAGTGTAGGAGGGTGCCCATTTCTCCACATCCTCACCAGCATCTAGAGTCTCCTGATTTGTTCATTTTAGCCACTCTGACCTGCGTAAGGTGGTATCTCAGTGTGGTTTTGATTTGTATTTCCCTGATGATGAGGGACGCTGAGCATTGTTTCATGTGTCTGTTGGCCATCCGGATGTCCTCTTTGGAAAAGTCTCTGTTCATGTCTTCTGCCCATTTCTTCACTGGATTACTTGTTTTTCAGGTGCAGAGTTTGGTGAGTTCCTTATAGATTTTGGATACTAGCCCTTTATCTCATATGTCATTTGCAACTATCTTTTCCCATTCCATCAGTTGCCTATTGGTTTTATGGACTGTTTCCTTTGCAGTGCAGAAGTTTTTAATCTTGATGAGGTCCCAATAGTTCATTTTTGCTCTTGATTCCCTTGCCTTTGGGGATGTGTCAGGTAAGAAATGGCTGCGGTTGAGGTCAAGGAGGTTGTTTCTTGCTTTGTCCTCTAGGGTTTTGATGGCTTCCTGTCTCACATTCAGGTCCTTTATCCATCTTGAGTTTATTTTTGTGTATGGTATGAGAAAATGATCTAGTTTCATTCTTCTGCATGTTGCTGTCCAGTTCTCCCAGCACCCTCTGTTAAAGAGGCTGTCTTTTTTCTATTGGATACTCTTTCCTGCTTTGTCAAAGATTAGTTGGCCATTTATTTGTGTGTCCAATTCTGAGTTCTCTATTCTGTTCCATTGGTCTATGTGTCTCTTTTTGTGCCAGTACCATACTGTCTTGATGATCACAGCTTTGTAGTAGAGGCTAAAGTCTGGGATTGTGATACCTCTCATTTTGGCTTTCTTCTTCAATATTTGGCTATTCGGGGTCTTTTGTGATTCTATACAAATATTAGGATAATTTCTTCTACCTTTGAGAAGAATGCTGGTGCAATTTTGATTGGGATTGCATTGAATGTGTAGATTGCTTTGGGTAGTAATGACATTTTAACAATATTTATTCTTCTGACCCATGAGCATGGAATATTTTTCCATTTCTTTATGTCTTCTTCAATTTCCTTCATAAGTTTTCTATAGTTTTCGTCATACAGATTTCCTATATCTTTGGTTAGGTTTATTCCTAGGTATTTTATGTTTTTTTGTGCAATTGTGAATGAAATCAGTTCATTGGTTTCTCTTTCTGTTGCTTCATTATTGGTGTATTAAAATGCAACCGATTTCTGTGCGTTGTTTTTGTACCTGCAACTTTGCTGAATTCATGCATCTGTTCTAATAGGCTTCTGGTGGAGTCTGTTGGGTTTTCTATGTAGAATATCATGTCGTCTGTGAAAAGTGGAAGTTTGACTTCTTTGCCAATTCTGATGCCATTTATTTCCTTTTGTTGTCTGATGGCTGATGCTAGGACTTCCAGTACTATGTTAAACAACAGTGGTGAGAGTGGACATCCCTGTCGTGTTCCTGATCTCAGGGGGAAAGCTCTCAGTTTTTCCCCATTGAGGATGATGTTAGCTGAGGGCTTCTTATGGATGGCTTTTATGATTTTTAGGTAAGTTCCTTCTATCCCGACTTTCTCGAGGGTCTTTATTAAGAAGGAATGCTGTATTTTGTCAAATGCTTTTTCTGCATCTATTGACAGGATCATATGGTTTTTATCTTTTCTTTTGTTGATGTGATGTATCACATTGATGGATTTGTGAATATTGAACCAGCCCTGGAACCCAGGAATGAATCCTACTTGATCATGGTGGATAATTCTTTTTATGTGCCGTTGAATTTGATTTGCAAGTATCTTGTTGAGAATTTTTGCATCCGTATTCATCAGGGATATTGGCCTGTAGTTCTCTTTTTTTGCTGGGTCTCTGTCTGGCTTGGGAATCAAAGTGATGCTGGCTTCGTAGAATGAGACCAGAAGTTTCGATTTCTATTTTTTGGAATATGTTTTATTTTATTTTTGAGAGAGAGAGAGAGCGAGCATGCATGCAGGAGTGGGAGAGGGGCAGAGACAGGGAGACAAAATCTGAAGTGGGCTCCAGTCTGACAGCAGAGAGCCTGATGTGGGGCTAGAACTCACAAACTACAAGATCATGACCTGAGCCAAAGTTGGGCACTCAACCAACTGAGCCATGCAGGCGCCCCTCAGCTCCCCCTTTCTCTCTCTCTCTCTCTCTCTCTGTGTGTGTGTATGTGTGTGTGTATGTGTGAAAGAGAGAGACATAGTGAGACAGAGACAGAGAGACAGAATAAACATGGGGACATACTTCAATTGCAGATTCAGACTCAACTA
Organism: Proteles cristata cristata; assembly: GCA_017311185.1. Taxonomy (NCBI): domain Eukaryota; kingdom Metazoa; phylum Chordata; class Mammalia; order Carnivora; family Hyaenidae; genus Proteles; species Proteles cristata. The sequence continues at coordinate 954,731 of JAESUZ010005557.1, forward strand.
TTCCTGAAGTGGGACTTGGGAATGATTCTATTTTTCTAACAGACTGGCTGGTGAAGCCAGTACAACTGGTCCACAAACTCCACAGAATTCCAAGACTCTTAGCCTACCAGGAACTTTCACATACATTTTTTTTTTCATGGAAACTTTGTAATTGTCTTGTGAGTTGAGCACTTCTGATGTCACCTGCTTTTACACATAATAGGGCAGAAACCAAGAGGCGGATTGCCTAAACAGAGCCTGATGCTAGAACCTAAGCTTCCTAACACCCCATGGAGTATTTTCATTAAGGTAGCTCTAGTTTGGTGGTTGCGTCCTGAATACATGGGGAGTGGGGAGGTAAAACTAAAATGACATTTTTGAAAACCCGATAGAGAAAATGCACCCTTTCACTATTACTGTTGTTATGATGTCTCCTGAGGTCTTAGAGCCAGAGCTGATGGACCGGGAGATGGTCACATGAGAGTTCTTACACTTGCCATTTTTAGGCAACAGGAAGACAGCAGGTGGTGAGTGTTCTGGTGACAAACTTAACTATCTTTGGAAAAATGGGATTTAACTTGACTCTAGGCTGCCTTCCATCTACCGGATGGAGCTAGAACTTGAGAGCTGGGTGATTTTGATTTATGGAACACCATTCCTGTCAGATGGTACAAAGGATGTGCAAATCATATGCAAGTGGGCTAAATCTCACTCAGAATTTGCCAACCGGAAGCACGATATCTTGATTCCAGCTAGATTTTAATGTGATCTGGGGTTAACTTTCAGTTAAGTATCGACTAGGCTCACTCTTAGCTGAGAAATAGCTAAATACTGTCAAACCTAAGAAAGGTCCGAACAGGGAAGTCCAGGGTGGCATTTGTGATTGTGGGTCCTGTACCCCATCTGGGGAGAGGCCCCACTGGGCATGGGGTGGTGAGATCTGGGGTAAAGTGAGTCTCCTATGGTCTTTCACTTTCACAAGTACTTATTTTTTTTTAAGGATCTTACTTTCTTATCTATGTTGGTCCAACCTCCTTCCTTTTCCAAACTGTCCCTTTTCAGGCATTTGCTGCTAAGCAATGCAATGGTATAGAACAATCAGATTCATTTGGCATCTTGATTCAGTTCAAAGACACGATCGCCTTGATTTTGGTGTTCTAAGAGTGTCTTGTTGTAAACATAATACATGCTAACTGCAAAAATTTTGGAACTTAACAGAAAGTGTAAAGGAAAAAAATCTCTATACTCCTACCATTCAGTGATAACTATTGTTATCATTTCAGTAGGTTATCATTCATGAACATATTTTACCAAGTTGAGATGATGACACTACTAAAAAATTTTTTTTTACTTTAAGTCTTGTAATCTACTCTTTCCCATGAGTATTTGAGTGAATGTTTTCCCAAATTGTGAAATATTATCGAAGAGGTTTTTGTTGGCTTGTTAGTTGGTGGGTGTTCCATCAGATGGATGTATTCTAGTTTATCCAGTTCTCCTTTATTGATGAACATGTAGTTTATTGCCTGTTGTTTAATGTTATGCTGTGCTGTGAGAGAGAATCCTTGCAATGAATCTTCATGCACATCTCTAATTATTCTTTTAGGATAAATACAGAGAAGTGGAATTACCAACTCTAAAGATACATGTAAAATCATTGTTGGATAAATGATGGCTTTTGATAAATATTACCGAGGGGTGTTCCAGAGCGGTTGATCCAATTTATATCCTTAACCAACAGTGCACTCTGGCTGTTTTGGGGTATTGTGTTTAAACTGCCTCTTTGACAGTTCAAAATGATATCCTTTGTTTTAATTTGCATATATTTCATCTCCCAGAGACTGAACTGTTTACAATTTCTTTCTTTTCCTTTGAGAAATGTCTCTTAGGTCCTTGGCTCCTTTTTCTTTCAGAGTTTTATTTTGTTGTTGATGTTATTTTTCAAAGATCCTTAAAAGCTCTGTCTTGTACACATATTTTCCCTCATTTGTTTTTTTCACTTTGTTTACAGTGTTTGTTGACATTCAGAAAATGTTATGCTTTCACCTAGTCGGATTTTTCAGTCTTTTATTTTAGACTTTCTTCTGCTTAAAAGTGTCTTCTGAGTCCTGAACTAAAATAGACTAGTAAACGTAGCTTTACCTGTAGACTTCATTGGAAGACAGTGGAATTAGGGATTGGCAGCAAGAGTGTTGAGGAAAACACAACCACTAATGAAATGTGACCTAGTCTTAACCAGACGTGTACCTCAGAATTCCATTAGAGCTTTAAAAAGTTACCAATGCCTGGGCCACACTCCAGTAGCACTGAATCAGAAAATTTTTTAAAAAGGGGGCACCTGCGTGGCTCAGTCATTTAAGCGTCAGACTCCAGCTCAGGTCATGATCTCATGGTCTGTGCATTTGAGCCCCATATTGGGCTCTGTGCTGACAGCTCAGAGCCTGGAGCCTGCTTCAGATTCTGTGTCTCCCTTTCTCTCTGCCTCTCTCCTGCTTGAGCACTCACACTCTCTCTCAAAGGTAAATATTTTTAAAAATTTTAAAGGAACTTAAAAAATACCTTATACAAATCCACAGACTTAGAAAGGAGCATGTGCAAGTTACATGTGATTTTTTTTTTTTTTTGCCTGCTTTGAGCATGACATTTTATTAGTGTAGTGGGTGTATCTTCTTTTACACATTATCTGTTAACAATGAAGATCAAAATGCTTTCGTGAGGAGCAACATTCAGAACGGTGTGCTGCGTGGGGTGCTCTGCAAAGTCACAGTGGTTCTCTGAAAGCATCAGCCTCATGAGGGGACAGTTATGTGATGTGCTCAGGATTGTGTCCGAGTTCCATGGCTGATTTGTCTTCTGTGACTCTACACTATGGCAAGTGGGCTTTTTTTTTTTTTAATTTGAAGTGACAGTATATTTACAAATGTAATGTATTTTGAAGAATATCTAGAATACATAAACTATATTAGAAGATACAATATATTTACAAATGTTAACACCTTGTATTTGTGTGTATATATATATATATATATATATTTTAAACCAGCATTCAGTATTCTTTGATATACAGTAATATCTCAGTTGAACATGGGGTATAAGCCTGCAAATTAGCATTTGCAACTTGGGAAAAGAAAGTCAAACCAAAAATGGCCAATTTGACATCTCTGTACAAACTTGAACGATACTAATTAAGCTAACATTGAAAATACACTCTTATTTTGTCTAGCCTAGAGCTGCCTCATTAAAAGGTTTTATTTTATAAGGGGGAGGATGCCTGGGTGGCTCAGTCAGTTGAGCGTCTGACATTTGCTCAGGTCATGATCTTGTAGTTGGTGGGTTCTAGCCCCATGTGCCTGGAGCGTGCTTTGGATTTTGTGTCTTCCTCTCTCTGCGCTCCTCCCCCGCTGGCCCTCTGTCTCTCAAAAAATAGGTTTTAAAAACTTAAAAAAAAAACGTTTTATAAGGGAATTTGCCTATGAATCACCCTATGTATTTTTAGTGTCCACCCCATAAGCAACATCTTGAATTTTAAGGAGAAGCCTTAAAGAGCTTCTACAGGAGCTGAGAGGGAGGGCAGGGAAGGGCCTGGGCTTTGGGCAAGGAATTTGGCATCTCAGGGCCTCAGAAATGGTGGTGGTGGTGCCACTTCATAGGAGAGCAGGCATGGTGATGTGATGTAAGTCTAGTGTGTGGTGGCCCACAACTACTTGGTTACTGTTGGTCCCACCATCCCTCCCTCTGTTCACTGCACTGGATTATTTATTTATTTATTTATTATTAATTAATTAATTAATTAATTTTTTTAATGTTTTATTTATTTCTGAGACAGAGAGAGAGACAGCATGAGGGAGACAGGAGAGGGTCAGAGGGAGAGGGAGACACAGAATCTGAAACAGTCTCCAGGTTCTGAACTGGCAGTTAGCACAGAGCCCGACGCGGGGCTCGAACCCACAAACTGAGATCATGACCTGAGTTGAAGTAGGACGCTTAACTGACTGAGCCACTCAGGCATCCCAATACATTTATTATTTATAAGACATCAAAAAGAGGAGAGAGAGGTGTGGCCTAAAGAGATACTACACTCTTTTGTATATCATTTTCATGTAAAAATGCTTGAACCAGATTTGAATGCATCTTAGGTAATTTCAAGAAGGAGGAGGAAGAGGAAAGGTCACATTGCCAAAAGTCCATTATAACTAAGAGGCTAGGATATGTGAAAGGGGTGTAAGTGCTGGCAGGATGAAACCCAGTTCATGGTCAGGCACAGGAGACAAGAGACACACCAAACTTGATGCCAAAAGAGTTTTTCTTGCATGAGCATCTTTGTGCTGTGGCTGAAGTTATGACTTGGGGTAAACAGCAGATGAGAACGCTGGGGTGGCAGACGGTGCGGTGGGACGGGCCACTGTGGCCCTTGCAGGGCTATGGGGTGCTCAGGCGGCCAGGCCAGGTCTGCCTGCACAGTGAGCCCCGGAGCCACCCACCCAAGGTCTCCTTGTAGCGCACAGCCTCCTAATGGAAGAGGGAACCGACTGGCTGCATTGTGTGGTCTTCAGGCCCATTTCAGCTCTGACATTCCAGGGTGAAAAACCAGTTTATTGATTATTGCAAGCGAGAAAATTGAAAGAGGTTGAATGGATTCTGAGTTCTTTTCTGGCTGAGGTTCGTCTAGAAGCAGAGCAAAATGAACTTCTTGATTGCCATCCAAGAGGAAGAGTTTATCTCTGGACCTCTTTCCAGTCTTCTTGCTGATCTGTGCAGGGCAGGAACATGGCCAGCTCTCGGCAACTTGTGAACTAAAAGCAATTTCTACCCCTAATCTGTTATCACCTTTGATGTCCCCTGCCTCCAAGCACAGCACCCCTCATATCACAGCGAGGGTCTCCTCCTAATTTAAAGGGGGTCTCAAGATGAAAGTGTTCCATGTACAAAGTCCATAGTGCTGTTTTTACACTTAATGCTTTGCATTTTCCTCAATAGATACTTAGCCACCATCTATTGTGTACAAAGCACTGTCCTCTATTCTTGGACAGTATTTTTCAAACTGCACATTGTCACCCATTAGTGAGCTTCAGTCTCAATTTAATTGTCTCCAACCAGAATTCCAAAACTAAGTAGAAAAAATATCAAGGTGTCTCACACATAGTAAGGCGAAGTACTAGTTAATAAAACATTTGCCTCACTTTTACATTTATAGGGGTGTGTGTGTGATGAGTGTCAGTGGAAAATGTATTTCTCACTGCAATATAGTTAGAAAAGTTTAAAAACCAGTGCTATAGGCTCTCAATCCCTTATCTGCAACTCCATATTCCAAAATGTCAAAGTCTTTTCTTAAGTTTGGCACAAGTTCATTTGGCAGCAAAATATGACCCAAAGTGATTTGAGGGTATTTATAGTCTTTCTCTGTCTCACTTACTGCAAATATTTGTAAACTCAACTGCAGAATGGAGTCATACCTTTGCCCCCAGTGGGCATGTTGCACTCAATTACTTTCCTAAGGGCCAAAAAATTCTGAACCATAGCACTTTCCACAAGACACCTTGGACCTGAATAAGGGATATAGCAGTTTTCATCCATTTGGCAAATATTTATTGAATGCTTATTATGAGCTTGGTATTGTGCTAGGTGTCAGATATGGAAGGAAGAAAATTAGTATGAGATGAACTCCTGTGGAATTTCACTATCTTGTGGGCAAGATAGATTTGGGGCCACCAGAGCTGAACTTCAGTACCCTCCTTATATCTTCTTCTCTCTGTTAGTTCACTCAGATCCATGGCTGCAGGGATTTCTCTGCTGATGGCTTCTAAGTCTTCTACATCACATTTCTAACAAGACTTCATAAGGGCACTTCAATTCAGCACATTTAAAACCAGGCTCCAAACTACTTCCTTCTCTATTTCTATGTCCTTAGAAGTACCACTCACTGTCCTCTTCACTTAGACACAGCCTTACCCTTGTCCTTAAGCCTGTCATCCAGTTATTGGTCACTTCTTTTTTTTTTTTTTCTTTTCTGTTGTTGATACAGATGCAAATTACTACTTCTAACCTGAAAGGATGGTCTGGAAGAGTAGCCAGGAAGAGCTTGCAAGTGTCTTAGGATCATAAAGACCTGGGCTCAAGTTGTATCTCTTCTCCATTCTGGCCAAAGAACTTTAGGCAAGTCACATAGGATCAGTTTTCACATCTAGGAAATGGGATTAATGATATATATTTTATGACTCTTATAGTAAAGAATAAAAATATATTCACCAAAAACAATATTAAAAGATAAGTCACAGGCTATATGCAGATATTTGTAGGGCATGTAACTAACAAAGGATTAGTATTCAGAATGTATAAAGAACCCTCTTCAAATCAGTAAGGGAAAAAAGACCAATATCTTTAAATGGGCAAAAGATGTGAACTGGTAGTTTTTAAGGAAGAAATCAGAAGACCAGTAAATATATAAAAAGATGTTTAACCCCATTAGCAATCAAAATTTTAAAACAATGAAATGCAGTTTCACATCTACAGTATAGTCCAAAATGTAGGCAAGTACATCAAGCAATAATAATTCATGTTGCTGGTGAATGTATAAATTGTTCCACTCGCTATAGAGGGCAAGTTAGAAATACCTAATAAAGTTGATAATATGTATACCTACTACTCAACAATTCCTTTGCCGAGTATGTCCTTTACAGCCTTGTTTTTAATGGCAAGAACATTAGAAATAAGAAAAGCATACATTAAAAGGAGTTTGGATATTCATTCAATGAAATACCATACAGCAATTAAAGTGAATAAATTAGAACTACATTTGTATCATCAGGGATAAAGCTAAAAAAAAGTTGAATGAAAGAAGCAAGCCACAGAATATCTATAGTATGAAAACATTCATGTAAAAAATTTTTAATATGCCAAACAATATTATTTACACATATTAGGTATATGTGAGTGCATGTACCTACATATGTGTAGGTGAATATATACCTAGCTTATGAATAAGTGTATACCTAGCAAAAATACTAAACTGTGCATGAGAATAGTTAACAACAATTCAGCACAGTAGTTATTTCAAAAAGGAAAATGGAATGGAGAAGAGTGCAGAGAGGGTTGCAATTGTTTGTTAAGTGATTTACTTCTCAAAAATAAATGAAGCTATGAATGCAAAGTGTTAAATTTTGACAAAGCTGAGTGGGCATATTATTGTTCCTTGTATTATGCTCTTTACTTATATGCTTGAAATATTTATTTTTAAAAAAGCATTCAACCCCAGTCTGACACTCCCTCTAACTGGCCATTCCCTCCAACTGGCCTTCTAGATCAGATGAGGTCTAAACTGCCTGGAGAGGCAGTCTTTAACCTTCAGTCCCTGGTTCCAGTCTCTATTTCCAGCTTTATGCTTCAGCACTTTCCTTAATGGACCTGATGTTTCAGCCATGAGATCCCAGGTCATGCTTGATGATTTACTGCCCCTTTGTCTTGGCTTGTGTGGTTTTCTTGGCTGGAATTCCCTTATCCCTTTCCTCTAGTTATACAAACCCAATCTTCATTACACCCATCCATCCACCCGTCCATTCACTCATTTATCCATCCATCCATCCATCCATCCATCCATCCATCCATCCATCTATCCATCCATCCATCCATTTCTCCATCCACCCACCCATCCATCCACCCACCCATCCATTCATCCATCCATCCATTCATTTGTCCATATACTGAGCATCTTTTATGAGCAAGATACATACAGCCTAGCCTAATTATTAAGTAATCATAACTTTCAGAAAATCTCCCAAGTGCCTTATACCTCTAATATGGTATTGATCATATTAAGATTTACTTTATCTTGCTAGACTAGGCGCTGAAGGGCAGATACCATTCTCTTCATTTTTAATGCCTGGCCCTTATAGGAACTCATTAAGCACTGGTTGAAGAAGTAAATGAGTTTCATAGTATGTGTCCAAAACATTGAAATCAGTATTAAGATTATGGTTTAATCCTCATTTCCTGACTTTAAATATTTAGTGTCTTTAGCTCACTGATTTTCATAAGACTACCATTTAGGCACTCCCTTCCATCTTTGTCACCTGAAAGAAGGGAAGGCATTCTACCTCAGCCATTCTGTCTTCACATTTTCTGAAAACCCAGACTCCAATGCACCAGGCATGATCTCATCTCTTTAGGGACTTTGCATTTAGTTAGAGAGGAAGACAGTGCCAAGGTAAATTAGTTATCATGACAAGACAGTATGAGGTGTGGGTCAAATAAATGGTGCTGACATCATGATCTGAAGTGTTCTTAATGAAACAGTTTGTTTCATGCTTGGCTGTCTAAGTCTGGTTTTGAGGTTCATTCTTTTGCAAAGGGATCTGGGTCAGAATTATCATTTTGTGTCAGACTGGGTTTCTGTAAAGTCTCCCCACCCCCCACGCTTTTGACTCAAGTAGATATTTAACAACGTCTCTATTATATGTAAACTGATACACAGGTGTGGATTTGAAGATGTATTCTGATATCACCATTTCAGAGATGTGAGCCCGAAATATCTTTCTGAGCTGACAGTGAATGGAATTTTCTTTGCACTTTTTCAACACAGGAGTCTGAATTCTTAAAGCTACTAGCCTTCTTCACATCCCTTCCTTTCTAGTACACATGTGCAAAACAATTTTCAATCTGACAGAAGCTATACTTTATGTTTCCAACAACAGATCTCAGGCTGTTTGCTTGTTTTCATGGTTGTTCCTTATGCAGGTAGGCTGTGTGAAAAGTTTGGTTGGAGAGTCTTTTATGGACTTCACTCTTTCCTGGCCAGAAGCCCCTTCTCTTCCTTCTGCCTCTGCTTGACAATTTCTAGTGGTGGGAAAGTCAGAATTTTTCATCACTAATGACCTTTTCATATGGAATTAGAGACTCATGGGTTGTCTGAACATAGTGGGAGGGTTGGGCTCCAGCACTGGGGCTCACATAGCATCCCAGGAAGACCTGATCCTCCTTTGAAGGCTCAGGGTATGCTGACAGATCCCAATCTTTTGGGACAGTGGATCTATTGCAGCTTATTTTGAGTCAAGAATTAGTGGAGTTCTGGCTTCAAGGATGCTGGTCATAGTCTTCTAAGATTATTGTGAATAACTGTTTGTCCTCTGAGGAGCAAGGAACGGAATCCAATTCTGGCTCTCAGAGTGGGGGTAGGGCAGGAAGAATGAGGACAGAGGTAGAGGAAGAATTTGGGCACTTATATACAGACTGGACAGGAGACCATATTACCAGGTAGAAGCTTCAGAGGCCCTAACAAAGTCCTCTCAGCAGGAATAGGCTGGTCAATGTTGCTGGTGTGACCCTGGAAACTCCAGACACCAATCGGTCAGCATGTCTGATTGGCCAAGGTGAAGTCACCTACTTGACCAACCCTCCAGTTGTGTTCTCAGAAAGTAGGGTCTGGATGGAACTTTCCACCTCCAGGGTAGGGAGCTGCAGTACTGGGGGCTGGGGGCCCAGCGAATGGGTAGGTGGCTGCTAGACTGCCAAAACAACAGGGATTCCTTTTCAGTAACAAACTGAAGTCCTCAAGGCACAATATTGGATATGACCTTGTCTGAAAAGAAAAGGTATATAAATTGGTTTACTTTTACCAATTCTTTGCTTTGAGCTTTGGCATGTCTGTTTTATTGGCTGAGGAGGTAAATATGAGTTACTAATAGAACTAGTGCCAGTTTGGTCCTGCCTGATAGGGTCCAGTGGCCATCTGCCAAAAGGATACTGGAGCTGGCATTAGGAGGTCTGACACAAAGGATAATCAAGCTTCTCCATGACTATAGACTTCTCACTTGTACAGCACAGTCCTTCTCTTCTTGAGTAATCAATCCCAAGGCATGGTCAACGTTGTTGGAACTGAAGTGTTGATACGCTCTTTGTATCACAGAGAAGCCTGTTTTCTCTTTCTTTGGGTTACGTGTGGTGTGACAGAGACCTTGGAGACCCATAACACCAGCCCTTGCTTGCTGTGGAGCCCCCTCCACTTGGCTGGGCCCTGTCCTGTCCTGAGCTCCCTGCCTGCAAACCTCCCTCTGGCATCATCCTGGCACACTTTCTACCTTGGTTTCCCCTTTCTGCCCACCTTGCTCCTGTGCATTCTGACCACACATCCCTTTCTGTTCTGGCTCTCCCAGCTCTTTGACTTGGATTCTAGAAGCCAGTTTCCCAGTCTCAACTTTCTAAGGAATGTGAACATAAAAAGAAGGTGCACTTCTCATGATTTCGTTTTAAAGGCCACCACTATACACACAACTGGGACTTAAAAGCTGAAAGCAAGTAATGGATTCACTGCCAGCTTAAGTTGACTGAGTGGGAACTGCTTTCTGGATCATTAATAGCTGCAGTTGACTGAATGGAAGGATCGTATAGACAGGAGTAATATTCAGACCACTGGAAAGACTTGTCAGGCAAATGTCCCTGAATCAAAATGAATGCTTCCTTTGGTTGCTGGGCTAGGGGAACTGCCTAGTTGCTGCACTGTGGTGAGTTCAGGGGAGTCCTGAAATGAGGGCAGGGGGACAGGAGGACCATTTGGGGTGGTGATTTACCATGCAGGAGAAAATTGGTTCATACTCAGTATCAGCCCAAAGTGTAGTATGAAAACTGACCAAGGTGCACCATATATATCCAATGCTGCTTTTTCAGAGAAGAGGTATTTTTTTTTAAATTTAGCTTGCTTTTTCTGTTTGGATAGATGATAGTTGTATCACCAGCCTCTACATTAGGAATCTTCTCTCTTATGCCAATCTGAGCCTTCTCATTCCAGTTGAGACGAACATAGTTTCCAGAGTGAGAAAAATGGAACGCACCCCATCTACTCCACACAGTGGCTGTGTGACATCTCACAAACCACTACCCTCCTGTAGAAAGTGGGCCTGATGGTACTTCCCTTTCAGGGACATTGTGAGGACTCATTACGGTGATGTAGGTTAAGTATCTGGCACTGTGCCAACCACTTCAGTTATATCCTGGAAAAAGCACAGCCTTTTAAGAAAAGCAAGGCTGGCTTTGAATCCTGGCTCTAGCATTTACTATCTATGTAATTTCAGGCAAGTTAACTTCTCTGAGCCTTAGTTTCTTCATCTTACAAATGGAATTCATACCTGTCTCACAGAGTCAGGAAGATTAATGGAGATAACATATGAAATTGTCTAGCACAAAGCTAGGGCCGTGGAAGATCAATGAATAGCAATATTTTTGTTCGTGTCTTCCCTTCTCTCAGCCACTAAAGCACTGTCATGGTGGTAGTGGGTGTTACAGGGATAGTATTTTGAGGAGGCACTTGATGGGGCCCAAGGTTGGGGGATGGCTGATCACATCAGCTCCAAGCATGGGAGGCTGCAGCTCCCACCTCCTCTCCAACCCCTACCCCCCAGGAATTCCAACTGAGCTTGGAAGCATGGTTGGTGACAAGGCTTGAAAAGCTACCAGACAACACATTCAGATTTACGGATGGATCCAATTTTTCTTTTCTTTTCTTCTTCTTTTTTTTAAGATTTTAAAAAATGTTTTTTATTTACTTTTAGAGAAAGGGGGGAGAGAGAGAATCCCAGGCAGGCTCCATGCTGTCAGCACAGAGCCTGACACAGGGCTTGATCTCACGTACTGTGAGATCATGACCTGAGTGGAAATCCAGAGTCGGATGCTCAACCAACTGAGCCACCCAGGCACCCCACCCCTGGATCTTATTTTTCTTTTTTTTTCTTTTTTCTTTTTTTTATTTTTATTTATTTCTAGGAGAGAGAGACAGCGCGAGCAGGAGGGTCAGAGAGAGGGAGACACAGACTCTGAAATAGCCTCCAGACTCTGAGCTGGCAGTCAGCACAGAGCCCGACGCGGGGCTCGAACCCACAAACCGCGAGATCATGACCTAAGCGAAAGTTGGACGCTTAACCGACTAAGCCACCCAGGCGCCCCTGGATCTTATTTTTCTGATTAAAAGGTGTTGATATAGAAGAACTCATTCCAAGAAGGCACCACTCTAACTACAAAGCAAAAGAAAAATGCATACGAATCTGATTTTTTAAAAAGCTGATGTGTTGCATAAAATGGATTAAAGGTTAAAATTGAAAAGATTATAGCCAATGTCTGCATCTGGCAATAGTTTAATGATAAAATAATTAAGTGACTTTTGTGCTACTCTCATGCAAGGGGAGATGTTCATAACTGGTGTTTTTGTCTTTGTCTTGCATTCCATCTAAGTATGGCAGTCCTTGCAGGAGGACCCTATGTGCCACTGAAGAGGGGAAGGACAGCAGGTTGGGAGGCACGAGGTGTTGGAACTGGTCCTCACTCTTCCACTAAGTAGTAGTGAGGAGACTTAGTGAGCTGACCCCCAACAGCTTGTCTGGGGCCAGCGTTCAGATCTGAAGAATAGTTTGCTCTGACTGTAATTATCACCTTCTTCCTGATAGAGGACACAAGAAGCCAACTCCACTGGGTGACCTCTAGTCCCTGATTTAGAGCAACAGAGAAACAGAAGTCTTCTCCTGGTTGGTCATGTTTAGACATGTTTGTGACTCCTAGGTCTGCTCCGTAAAAACTACTCTCCAAGCCTCTTACACAGGGGATGTTCTGCCATTCCTTGGCACTTTCAGATAAGGTTGGACAGCCTTCACCCTTTCTCCTTGTCTGATTCCCAGTCCCCTTTAGCTGCGCATGACTTCATCTAGGAGGTCTTTCCTGACCCCCTCCCCCGCCCCAGCTCCTCCCACTGCCTTGGTTTTACACATCTCCCAGTGGGCTATTAGCATCTAGAGGGCAGGGACTGTCTCATTTCCCACTGTACCCCATAGTGCCCGGCACTGAGTGAGCTCTCGCAGTAACAGCATCTGTCAAATGAATAGCCAATGAGAATATGGCCAAGAGGAAAAAAATATCATGGAGGTGTTGAACTGCAGCAGGATTTAAAGCCTCCGTTAGCTGTACAGATGTGCAAGGTGTTTCTGTGGATAGGGCTGGTTTCCTCTCAGGATGGGCAGAGCTGAGGCTGGAATCCAGTCTGAGATTCCCAGGACTCTCAGCACAGTGCTCACTCCATTGTGGCCCATTGCCCTCCCCTTGGTCTCAGGCTCACCCAGTAATTTGGCAGCCCCCAGGCCCACTGATCTTCAGCTCTCTGTACTGTCTTTGTTTGTATCTCTCTCTCAACACAGAAGGGACTCAATAATGTGTTTGTGCAATGAATGAATGGACAAATGAAGCCTCAGACAAAAGTCCCTGAGGAGGACAAGAAAAAAAGTCAAAGGGTCCAGATAAAGATCCCTCCCTTTCTCGGAGGTTTTGTTGCTATTAGAACACTCTAGACTTCTAATCATGGGATCCCTGAAACCAGTCTAGACTCTAGAGAAGGAAAATGGGAAGGATGGCCCCTACTTTAATGAATTTACTTTTGCCTCGTGCCTAAGGGTATCACAAGTCGCCTCACAGCCATCTCCTTCAAGCCTCTCAAAAGCTGGCGTAAGTAGCATAGTTTATCTGTGTGCAGCACTTAGACATTGCCTGGCCCATGGAAGGTGTGACGCAAGTGTTAGCTATCATTATATATCAATATCCCCACTTTACAGATGAGAAAAGAAAGGTTGAAGGAAGCAGTAACAATGATCTGTAGAAGGTCACGTGCTGAAAAGTGGCAGAGGTGGGATTTGAACCCTGGTGATCTGACTTCACAATCTGTCCCTGTCCCCTCCTTGTGCATAGCCCTTCTATATCTATAGATAATTACCCACCTCGAGCTATATCTCATCCCTCCAGAAGAATGGCCACCTCTTAGGTTTTTTGAGATTTCATATAAAACCCTCTTAGGAGATCGTAGCAGACCCAAAATTCTTCTGGGCCTGTCTCCTACCAGGCAGAATCCAGACTTTAACCATTTGGCTCATGGAAGCATCTCACATATCCATGCCCCAATACGTCATAGAGTCACAGGCTATTTCATTTCTCTCCTAGAAGTACATATGACTTGAACAGCTGGTGGAAATGCTCTGTTTCTGCTATCCACATGCTCCCAAAAGCCCAGGGGAAGAGGCTTATGGTGGTACAACTTGAGTTGGCCTCCTCTGCTCTTGAGAGTGGACCTGTTGATTTTTTTCAGGTCAGGGAGCTCAGATGAAACCTCAGAGTCATTAGCCCTATTTCCCTAGATTCTGATTTCACTAGTTAATGGTTGCAACCTAAACTTATGATACCAAAAAAAACCCCCTGCAGACTGAAGTCATAGTGTGATTCTTAGTACAGAAGGGATGGTCTAGACACATGATCTCTCCTCTTACTGGTAGATGATGAAATTGTTCTTACCCAAATACTCCAATGATATCACATGTTACTGATATTTGATTTGGCACCTGTGGTAAGCAGGATGTTGGCCATACTCTACTCACTAGTGAAATACATCCATTTCTTCCACAGGGTTCATAACTATAGCATTCGTCAATTGTCATTTATTTACTATTATGCCAGTTTTTCTATTTACTATTATGTCATTTATTTACTATTTATGACAGACTTTCCCTGAGAAAGGATGGAGGATACAAAAAAATATAAGCTATGGCTCGTGCTCCCCAAAGTCTCAGAATCTGGAAGGAAAGAGAAGGCATGAATGTTGAAAAGTGCAGTGCAGAGCTATATTTGGTAAGAAGTCTGTGTGAGCCCTAGGTAATAGATGCTGTGTGAGTTCAGAAACAATACAGAGCTCTCGCTCCTGGGATTGTTAGAAACCGCTTCCCCTCCGTAGCCTGGTGGCAGTCCCCAAGGGTGAGTCTGGGACACTCCCTTTCCCCATCCTGCAAACTTGGGCTTTATTTTCTGGTTTGAGGGACTTTCTACTGGCTTACAGTTTCTTTGGCTGGAAGGACAAGTCAATTTCCGTCTCCTCCATTACCAGGAACTCAGATACAAGGAGGTCAAAAGCAAATTACTGGTCCAAAAGAGGATAACAATCCCACATTAACCCATGTAGCTTTCTCCAAATCCCTGCTTACACCGGAACCTGCAGAGGCATTGATTACTTGTACTTATTTTGTTTTGAAGTCATGGTTTGACCTCCAGACTACCCAACTTCAAGAAAAAATGATTTGTGCTCTCCTGGATTTAAACAATCCCACAGTAAAAGGAGCATAGCCTTTGGTTAATATTCAGGTTCTCCCAGTGCTGGGGAGCCTGCTGGCTTATGCTGACAAGGTGACACTACATGATTGTAGTGATTCTACATGATTCTACATGATTGTCTGGTTGCCCCCAGAGCCAGTAAACATCATGCATGTCCCATTTGCCAGGGGGCCATTTATTGTGATCTAAACATAAAAGGCTCCACCACGGATTTACATTTTTAGAAAGTGAGGGAGTTTGATTTACATTCCAGTCACATAAGAGGAATCTCTAAACCGCTAAACATTTACACTAATATGTAATATGTTGGTCCTGTGTGTAGTTTGGAAATTGGTGTTGGTTATATTCTGTCTCATCAACTAAATGCTAAGAGTAGGGAGATTGCTAATCAGTTCGAGTGCTTTTGGCTACAGGTGCAGAGAACACGCTTCAAAGTAGCCTATGTAATCAGGAAAATGTATCTTGTCATTTAATAAGAAGCCTAGCACTAGGGAATGTAACGCTAGGATCGGTCAATTCAGTTGCTCCACAACGACATCACAGACCCAGGGTCCTTCAGTCTCCTTGCCCTGCACCCTTACAATGTCAGGAGGGCTCCCTTTATGCTTGCCTAGGGCTCTCTTACTTGGCCGTCTTCCTTAGAAGTCCTTGTCTTTGTGATTGCAAAATGGTTTTTACTACTCCCAGTATAATTTTGAAATAGGAGAGTGTCCAGAGGAAGAAGAGAAAGTTTCTCTCCATGTGTTTCTCCTTAAGGCAGCCTTTCCATAAGTTCCCCCCAGTGGGCTTCCACCATGTCTCACTTACTGGCCAGAATCCATCATGTTGCTGTGCCTAAAGTTCATCCCTGGCAAGAAGAATGGGGTTGTTGAACCTGGCATGGGCAAATGAGAATTCACCCTGGACTTGAGATGCACCTGAGGGGAGCAAAATTTTCAAGATCAGAGTTTTGTTATCAAGGAAGGAGGGGAGGAACGGATGTGGGTGGTTAACCAATAATAGCAGCCAAAAATGTTCTTCACTGAGACAGACATTGAATGCCTCCTCAAAGGATAAATTTAGCAGTATTGAAACACTGAGTTCCCACACTGTGGTGTTATAGGATTTGGTAGGAGGAAAGGAGGCACGTTATAGACAAAGACTTCTCGAATGTACTGGATTTCAGACCTTAGAGTGAGGCGAGGGCAAGGCAGAGGAGAATGCGGGAGGCAGGAGGCAGTTTGGAGTTAATGGGTTCCACTTGTTCACACCCCTGGCCCTAGGATGTGGGCAGATCCCTGTGGGAGGCAGTCTCAACCTCAGAGCCTTGGAGACCTCTAGAGACAGAACTGATCTCAGCGGGACCGTTCTGGGCCTGTGACCTCCAAGTTCTCTGTTCTCTTTCAGGTATTTCTAGCATTCAGTCTTTTCATAGAATGCAGGCGGCAGCCACACCACTGCCTCTCTTAACAGCAGACCAAACTACTGTGCTGACTTTTTATTTGAAGTCTCCCCTTTCACCAAGGAGGGAGGCAGCAGGACCTAGAAAAGAGATACTATCAGAGTGGGACACTGGAGACCTGGGTGATAGTCCTGCCTCCGCTGGGGATTTACTTTGTAGCTGAAGTAAGTCACTTAACCTCAACATGCTGCTTCCTGGAGCGTGCAGCTGGACTTAATGCCATTGAAAGCTTTTTACTCTTTCTCACATTTTAGATGTTTCAGTTTAGGGTTGCCTAGCTGTGGGTGAGGCAGGTTACAGTGTCTTCATCCCATTAGGGTCCTTTTCAGCGACTTTGCTAATAAAATGACGACATACACTTCTTTTTTTTTTTTTAAGCTTTTTTTAAAATGTTTATTTTTGAGAGAGAGAGAGAGAGAGAGAAGAGACAGAGCGTGAGTGAGGGAGGAGCAGAGAGAGAGGGAGACACAGAATCTGAAACAGGCTCCAGGCTCTGAGCTGTTAGCACAGAGCCCAATGTGGGGCTCAAACTCATGAACTTGGAGATCATGACCTGAGCTAAAGTTGGACGCTTAACCAACTGAGCCACCCAGGTGCCCCTAACAACACACAGTTCTGATGAGTACCTCCACATGTGCCGAAGTGCATGTCCACCTCTGCAGAAGGCTGTCATTTATGGACGACAGTAATAACAACTTACACTGCTTGGGAACCTACTGTGCACCAATGGCCCTGGCTCATCAGTCCTTAGATTTTCAGAATATTCTGTGAATATTCAGAATATCAGCCAAGTTCAACCTCTGTGTTGACCTGTAGTGTGATCATCTTTCTCAAAAAAATTACTTATTTTAAGCAACCACCAAGTGAGCGCATTAGCAAGAGTCTGGGTGAGGGACATGTATTCTACTTTTTTAGATACAGAAGGATAAAGAGCACAAGATGGGGAGGGGCAGAGAAGGAGAGAGGGACAGAGAGAATCCCAGGTAGACTCCATGCTGTCAGCACAGGGCTCGACTTGGGAATCCATCCTATGAACTGTGAGGTTATGACCTGAACCGAAATCAAGAGTCAGATGTTCAACTGAGTGAGCCACTCAGGTGCTTCTCTACTTGTTTCTTCTTTTTTCTTTTTTTTCTTGAAGAAGATGGTTTCTCTTGCACCTTCTTCTTCTTTTTTTTTAATGTTTTATTTATTTCTGAGAGAGAGAGAGAGACAGCGTGAGCAGGAGAAGGTCAGAGAGAGAGGGAGATACAGAATCGGAAGCAGTCTCCAGGCTCCAAGCTAGCTGTCAGCACCGAGCCCAATGCAGGGCTTGAACCCACGAACCGTGAGATCATGACCTGAGCCGAAGTCAGATGCTTAACAGACTGAGCCACTCAAGCACCCCTCTACTTGGTTTTTCAAAACACATTTGGTTATGCTCTTAATTCTTCAGCTGAGGGGATGTAGACAGTTGCCAATGCTGTAGGCATGTACAGAGAGTGTCCTCCAGGCATTCCAAGCCTGCTCACTGAAGAGGAGCCCCCGTCTTTCCGCCGGTGCTGCTCAGACTTTAGTGAGCATCAGAATTCCCTGGGGAGTTTGTGACACCCTGGGTCCCACCTGAAGATATTCCTCAGCCCCCATTTGCAGGCACTCCGGGCCCCTCCCCCCACCTGCACACACTCCTGGGTCCCACCTGCAGACATTCTGACCCAGTAGGTTTGGGGGGAGGCTCATGTGCCTTCTCACAGCTCCCCAAGTGATTCTGGTGCAGAACATCTGTGGGCCCCAGGTTGAGAAACAGCAGGCTTGCTGAAGGCAGAATGCTGGCCGCGGAAGCAAAGTAAAAGATCTTTGAAGGACAATGGAACTGGGATACAGTGACTCACTAGGGGCTCTGGAGAGGCAGACACTGATGCCCGCAGCAAAGGGAACAGAGCCGAGTCAACTTGATCCCACTAGGCCTTTCCTGGAAGAGATGGTTTGAGCTGAGGTGTGAAGAAAGTGGGGAAAGATGGCACAGTGGAGGCCTCTGCTGTCCCAGGTCCACACGGGCAGTCCAGGGATAAGAGTTTCTGAGGAGAGGTCTGTGGGTGGCAGCTTGAGCCCATGGCCAACCGGGCCTGGGCCAGAAAGCAAAGGTTCCCAGCCCCCCGACCTCTGGTAGGCTTTCCTTCCTGGGTACCATGCTGGGTTCACCTTGCCTGCTGCACATCCTTCTAGCATGGTCCACTCTCCACTCTTCTGCCCCTGGTCAATGTCATTTAACCCCTGGATATTTTGGTGAGATCATCTGTAAAATGAGAAAAACTACCTTTTCTCATGAGATTGGTGTGAGGATTAATGCAGTCATCTCTCTCTCTCTGCCTCTACCTCTGTCTCTCTCTGTCTCTCTGTTTCTGTCTCTCTCTCTGTCTGTCTCTCTCTCTCTCTTTCACACACACACACACACACACACACACACACACACACACAAATCCCTTTCACATCTAATGAACATGTCTGCTTGGCACTCTCCCTGGGCCAGCTCCCTGCACAGGGCTGTGGGCTCCCTGACAGCAGGAACGGTGCCATACAGCACCTGGTACACAGAGCAGGCAAACCATGAATACCTGTTGAATCAAAGAAATCCCGTGGCCAGGGACATAGTGTTGATGAAGACATGACAGGGCCCTAAAATAGCTCCCCATCTAACACAGGGGAGCATGGAGGTAAATTTGTAAGGATAATGAGATGAGGTAAGCACTCATGCTAAGAGAGCTTTATGCAGACCATTCTTGGGTGATGGAAAGATGCGGCCGGGCCCGGAGGGGTCAGAAAAGCCTGAAAGGAGAGCCTGGAAGAGAAGGAGGTGACCACAGGCACAGAGGAGGGCTGGGGAAAGGCGGTGCCAAGCAGAGGGAGAGCTGGGAGATGAGAAACAGAGTAGGGGTGCAGCTGGGATTCTGGGGACACCAGATCCCAGAGGCTTGTTTTGAAGTGAAGGGGATTGGGATTGCCCTCATAGGTGGGTGATGAGTATCTCTTGAATTCCATTATTCAGAAAATACTACATTTCACAGACATAAGCCAGTGTTTCCTTGGGAGCTGACTGACTGCAAATTTGTGAGGAAGACAAAGGGCATTAGAGTTCTCTTCCGACTCATGTGCGAGTAGTGTCCCCCTTGCCTTGAAGCTGGCAGCAGACCCAGCACTGCCACAGAGGAGAACGGAGAGCCTTCTCTGAGCCTTGGGAAATAGCTAAACCGTTACTGGCAAGTGCCTTTAGTAAATGGGAAAATATAGATCCCACACATTAACTCTGAAAGCTGGTGAAGTCTGGTAACTTACTTCAAACAGATTTGGACTGAATCAGAAATACACCAGGCTGGTGGGTGGAGCTCTAAATTTACCCCTTCATCTCATCATTAAGACCGGGTAGAGGTTTCATTAGCGTGAGGTGCTATGTAAATATGAAGTGCTTTCTGAGTAAATATGTTCTACACCCCCTCCACCCACCCCCAATTAGGATATGCTCAGTGGTAAATAGTGTGATTCTTAGAGACAGGAGAGCTTTATTTATAAATGACAGTATAAATCATACCTAAATTCTGGGAAGTGCTAAGTGATCTAGCCTTGAAGCAATATAGTAGTTTCCGTTGCACAGGAAAGTCAAGCCCAGCTGAAATCATATGTGGGAAATCGCTCTAAGCTACTGAGAGCACAGTATACACAGATGGTGTTCTGGCCAGATTTCCAGCTCCCTGGGTTTGCTAAATAAATATCGATGGTCGAAGTCATGGGCTAATTAGGTCAGTTAACACTGTTTGTGGGTGGACACCGGATCTGAAAGATACTCTGGCAGTGACTGTGCGTGATTTACTTAGTGTATAGTTGTGGAAACTGGGGTTCCAAGAGGTGTGGCCAGGGCTATGTGGTTAGATTGAGCAGAGATAGGACTAGGAGCCAAGATTTAGGGACCTCCATTTAGGACCCCTGTTTTTGCCGGCGTCTTTTTTTTTCATTCAGTGTTATTTATTATAAAAACAATATATTATTAAACGGGTTAAAAAATTTATATCTCCCTAACTCAAGAGCTTTAAATAAATCAAGTAAATTTAGATTTATTTAAATTAATCAAGTAAATTTAGATTTATTTGAATTAATCACCTTATTTAGATTTATTTAAATAAATCACTTCTTTAGATTTATTTAAATAAATTAACATTTGCAAGAAAACTTACTATATTTGCAAATTATATATTTATAAATTTATATATTATATATTAAATGTATACAAAAATACATTTCTGCATTTTCTTGCAAAGTTTAAAACACATAGTTATAATCATTGATGGCATACAATTCCGTTTTCCTTCTTAACATAGTATTCAAATCACTTCTCCTCATAGTTATGTGTTTTTCGTAATTGCTTTTATGACAGCTTACCAGAGCTCTCTTCGAAACTAAGCATTCCTTTTGTTTGGGGGCACTTGGTTGATGGCAAATTTTTAACTTTGACAAGGGTGCCTGGGTTACTTAGTTGGTTAAGCGTCTGACTTTGGCTCAGTTCTGGGTTCTAGCCCCGCATGGGGCTCTGTGCTGACAGCTCATAGCTTGGAGCCTGGAGCCTGCTTGGGATTCTGTCTCTGTCTCTCTGCCCCTCCACTGCCTGCACGCACTCTCTCTCTCTCTCTCCATCTCTCTCTCAAATATAAATAAACACTAAAAAAATTAAAAAGATAATAATACCATTGTTTTAATTTTGATAAATAACGCTGGCATTAACATTGTCAGGCAGTTGGCTTTTTCACATTGTACTTGCCCACTTCCCCCAGTGAGGCATTCCCAGGCGGGACGGTGGAAATCCAGCCCAGCACTAGTATTTTGTACTCTAACCCAGGCAGGTGGCTAAGGAATGTTCTGACCCCAGCTGGGGGTAGCCCACCAGGGAGTGTAATAGAAATAACGCCAGACCCCAGTGAGGATGCTGCAGCCTGTAATCCTCTGTGGGATAGGGGCATTAAAGAGGGGTGAGGGCATTTCAGAAAGGTGAGCTCCCTGAGGATGGTAGGGAATTCGTGGGAAGGGGAGGAGCCAGTTTGTGGGAGGAGCGAGTTAAGGAGGGCATTGGCTTACCTCCCCACCCTGCCCCAGTGTGTGATGGGGGCGTGGCTAACAGAGTGCAGGACAGCCCATTGCCTCTAAGAGGCGGCCGGACTCCTGCTTGTAGCTAGGTCTCAACAGGGAGGTCCTGAGAGTGACCTATTTCTGCAGTGATAGCCCAAGCGTTCAGGGGCAAACGCAAAGGATCAGGAACAGAAGGGCGGGGAATGCTAACGAGCACCGCTCCGGCCCACTGGCTTTGTAGAAAGGGCCAAGGTGGGAAAGCCTTGCTCCCCTTGCTCTGACTCTCTTTTGTAGAAGGAAGCTAAAGGCATGCTTAAGGCCAGAGCAACCATAGGGCCCAGTCCTTGTTCAGGAAAGCCTGGTGTAGGACGCCTGGATGGCTCAGTCAGTTAAACGTCAGGCTTCGGTTTAGGTTATGATCTCACGGTTCGTGGGTTCGAGCCCCGCATCCGGCTCTGTGCTGACAGCCAGCTCAGAGCCTGGAGTCTGTTTCAGATTCTGTGTCTCCCTCTCTCTCTGACCCTCCCCTGCTCACACACTCTCTCTCTCTCTCAGAAAAAAAAAAATTTAAAAATAAAAAAAAAAAAGGAAAGCCTGGTGTGTACACTGAACATGTGCGCTTTGTGAATCTCTGCAGTGTCCTAATCCGCAGGAATTCAAGAAAGCTGGGTGCCAAGCAAGGGCCGAAGGGAGGCTTTTGGGGTCACTTTTTCATGATCTTCTCCCAGGTTGCAAGTTGAACCCCGCTTTATTTCAGCTCAGATTTGATATTTGCCAGCAACCTTAACTAAGTCCCTTCCAACCCTGCCTGACTCATTCCTGCTGTTATAACATCATACCAAGTGATAGCACATTATTCTTTGAGCCCCACCCCAGCCGTGTGAGATGTTCTGGACTCTCAGTTGTCGGCAAGATCTTACAAAGAGTGAAGCTAGACTTCACAGACACCCTCCCCTGAGCAAGGGCGGACCACCTTTTTAAGTTCAGAGGAAACCATCTCCTCAAATTTCCTACACCCAACTCACTGCTCCTGGCCACACAGCTGGTTGTGGAAGGAGCTGTCTCTGTTAGCAAAGATAAAATTGCACCCGTCTGACTTCTGGCTCCCTTCCACCTGGGGTCTCTGGACATTCATCCCCTCCCGGGTCTTAGCAGAGGGAGCAGGAAGGCAGGAGCCTCCTCAGTTGGGTTCAACGAACTGTGTACTGACTCTCTGGCCAGCTGGAACCCCATCCTGCTGCAGAGGACAAGGAGCACGTGCTTCTGCCGACTTTGACCCAGGCAATGAGGCTGCAGACTGAGTGGCACCGGGGGAAACAGTGGAACTCACATGGACTCCTAATGAACTATTGCAGAGTAAGCCCCCTCCTAATTAATGCACATTAAAGCTTCTCTATCTCCCCATTAAGCCGACAGGGCTTATTCTTGTTTACATCTTCTTTGATTGTAAGGTTCCCTTTGAACTTGATGGTCAGAACTCAGGGTGCGGGCCCATAGGGAAAGGATAGAGAGAATCCAGGCTGAGCAAAGTTGCCACCGAGGGCTGCTGACTTGGGAATTCCTGGGATGGAACAGCCCCGGGAGAGGAAGCAAGGCAAGCTGCATTTAATTTCTTGATTAAAACGAGTTAAATGACCACAATTCTGATGTGTGATCAAATCATATTTGAAATACACTGGGCCAAATATATTTGTGATGAACTGCTGTGCAGATAATGGAAATCATTTCAATAAAACTCTCATCCATACTAAGACCTTAATCAAGGGATAACCTATTTGACATTGGATCACAGAGGACTGTAATTCTGCCCCTGCAGGAATAGATTTATTCCATTTGTGTGATTAATGCATTAGGAAGCTGAGGTCATGCTGAAGTTAAAGTCCACTTTCTGGA
Organism: Proteles cristata cristata; assembly: GCA_017311185.1. Classification (NCBI taxonomy): domain Eukaryota; kingdom Metazoa; phylum Chordata; class Mammalia; order Carnivora; family Hyaenidae; genus Proteles; species Proteles cristata. The sequence continues at coordinate 978,249 of JAESUZ010005557.1, forward strand.
TTTCTGTGGCACTTTCCAGTTTTCTAGTTTCCTTGAGAGCAATGGTTTTTATTTTTTATTTTTTAAGTTTTTAAGTTTATTTATTGATTTCTGAGAGACAGAAAGGAGACCAGGAAGGGACGGACAGAGAGAGACAGAGAGAGAGAGAGAATCCCAAACAGGCCCCATACTGTCAGCACAGAGCCTGACATGGGACTTGATCTCACAGACCATAAGATCATGACCTGAGCCGAAATCAAGTGTCTGACACTTAACCAACTGAGCCACCCAGGTGCCCTGGGAGCAATGGTTTTTAAAGTGTGATTCTCATGCTTTTCTCAGTAATTTTTACTTTCCCCAGAATGTGGTCTTCTGTTCATCAAACCTATGCCAATTTTGAGATCAATAATAGCCTAGAAAGTGGGGGCTACCCCCTACATACCCCTGGAGGTTCCCTGTGGTACTGTTACTTAGACTTCATGGTTTTGATCTTACCCAAAGTTTTGCTGTGGAGAGGCTTTGTCCAGAGTAACCTCAGACCACTGTTTTTCCTTCGTGATTCTTTACCAATGGTAAATGGACATTTTGGTGGTTTCTACACCCTCAGGCTCCTCACGTGTGAGATGGGGATCATATCGGCTTCATTCTCCTTCCCAAAAAGATTGGCAGCTCCAATGGGCAAACGGTGCCCAAGAGGCTTGTGTAAACCGCATAGTACTGCCAGATAACCATGACCTCCCTTCCAGGGGACTTCCCTTTCTGATTAGGCTATATACTTTTGGTGGAGAGGGGTTCTCTGTCTCCTTCCCCAAACTATTTCCTGGTACAGGCCAAGGCTCAGCAGAGACTTCCTGACTGACTAGCTGGACAGAATAAAAGTGGGTGGTACAGATGGGTCTGGAGACCAGCCAGGGGCACCCGTCCATCTTGTAACCAGGATGAGGAACCGCAGACAGACTCAAACCAGTGGCGGCCACTGACTTTACGTCTTCAGAGTTCTGATTATTACATTCCATGAAGAGAAATGGATAGTTAGATTATTAAAATGAGCCAAATAATTAGGTCAGAGGCATTGTAAAAGATATCTCTTTTGACATGTTCTGATTTATTTTTTCCTCTCTCTTTACCCTCCTCCTAAAATCTGTCCTTTTTTATGAAGAGACAGATCCCTGATTTGGCATATGCTGTAGCTTGGACAAATTGTGTGAGAAGAGATCTCTCTTTGTTAGTTTGCTAGGAAGCTGTATTACTATGGGGACTGAAATGACTGGAGAAGCTCAAGCTCTTCTCATTAGGCAAAGAACAAAAATTATATGTCAACTAAAATTCACAAGTGGGCATTTTTCTTGCTTTTTGAGGTGGGTCTCTGCAAACATTTCAGGATGTTGCCCATTCACGGATAGATGCCAATCTCAAGCACACACTCTTTAGGGGTATTTGGGATTCTTTCGTGATTATTGAATTTTATTTTGTTTTTTTCCCCCTTTATTAGCTTTTCTGACAAAATGTTCCATGGTCTTTGTAACAAAATTCAAAGCATATAAACTAAAACCATATTATCTTCATTCTTCCTTGCTCCTCTCCTGGCTTCCCTCCCTGCTCCCCGTCTCAGAGGTGATCACTATTAACTGTTGATGCGATGTCAACTTCCAGATGATTTTGTGTGTATGCTTAGTCAAGCTCGTTGCAGCACACTGATTTTATTGCCCCAGAATGAGATAATAGGAGGCGCATTGTTCTGCAGCCTTTTCCACCACGGACATTTCTCAAGTCAGAAATAGAGATCTATTTCATTATTTTTAATAGCTGTATTTACTTGGTGGTTTGATATGACCATAATCAAACACTTTGGTGCTTCACCAAGATGTATTCATTTACTGATAGACATTTAGGTCAGACCCCACTCTGCCTCCAACACACGCACTTCCTTTTGCTGTTGCAGGTTGGCACTCGGCTGTGTGCACTGGGTATCTCCTGCTGGGAAGTTACTTTCCTGATGGGGAGGAGGTGTTTTCTCCCTGTGAGCAGGTGGCTGGCAATCAGTCCTGGGTCTTCATGTCCTGCTCCCTGATCCCAGATGGCAAAATGGTGTTTTAAGGTCCACTGGCGCCCTGTTTCTCTGGCCTTGTTCACTCTCCCTCCGTGAAGGTCATCCTGCTGTGGCCCCTGTGCTCCGTTGCCTTGGCCATCAGAGGTATGTTTGGCCATTAGCCTAAGTTGGTTGGGATAGACTGCTCATGGGGACAGGGCCCCAATGGGAGGGTCTCTGCCTTGGTGACTGGATAGGAAGGCTGGGTGTCCATTCTGTGATCCACAGTTATAAGGCTGGAGGCCTGCAGGGCTGGCTGGGAGAGCATCCCCTTCCCATCTCACCATCCCTGGCATGCCAAGAACATCCAGACAGGCTCACAGCAGCCAATTGCTAGGACCCTCCTGGATTGCCATTGAAACCAGCCTTTACCCTATCCTGAGTTTGTCCTCTATCAGGCACAGGGAACCCTGGAGTCAGAGACTGAGTGAACCTACACCAATCAGTCATGAGATGGAGGAAAAGAAGCAGGTGTTGTATCAGAAGACACTGAGGCAGAGACCCTTGTTAGATAAGGCAGTGATTGGAGAAAGCATATGTCAGTTGAGGGAAGAGAAGGAGCCAGCGTGAGATGTGCTCAACAAAGCGTGTTCCGGGAACATTCTTGCAAGGTCTATGGTATGGAGATCCTTCGGCCAGCAAGAGGCAGTAGCTCTGGGAACTGGAGGCGGGGTGGCCCTGGACAGTGAGAGAGGGGACAGTGACAGGAGACGAGCTGCAAGGGGGGCCAGACAAAGACGATGGCCAACACTCCCACATCTGTGCCTTAACACATTGTCAGGTACTGGACATCTCATAGGACAAAAGACTTCATTTGGGGGACCTCGGGGCTGGAGACAGAAAAACGTACTTGTGTTCACTCTGAGGCAAGAATGCTGTGGTGAGACCAGTCAGAGCACCATCGAAAGATGGCGTTACCCATGCTGTGGGGACAGGGCAGGCAGCGCAGGGCTGGGCCGTGAGGGAGGCCACCGGGACCTGCAGACTCTGGGGGGACATTTCTGGCAGAGGGAGCTCTGCACTAATGTTCAGAGGCTTGGAGCAAGGACTGTTGTAGGGAACAGCAGAGAGAGGCATTTGGAACAGAGACATGTGAAGGTGGAAGAGTCAGGCCAGGCCTAGAGCAGGGAGCCTTGAACACTGAGATGTGCACTTGTTCCTGTAGGAAAGGGGTGGGGGCAAGCTGTTGGTTTTTGAGCTGGTTTGGGAGGAAATAGTGGCCTGCGCCTTGTTTGGGTGTGCTTGTGGCCATATGATTTGGTAGCTTATTTTACTCCATCAGGATTTAGGAGGTGGCACTCTAGCCAGGACCCTGTCCTAAACTGCAAATGGTCAGGCCTGGGAGGGCCCCAGGCCACCACCTGTCTCCAGCTTTAGGCCCTCGCAGAGTAGAGGCTTAGTAGGACCGGCCAGAGTAGGGCCTGCCGGCCAAGGTCACACAGAGAACCTGGGGTGGGAGGGATGCTCTGGTAAGCCTACAGCATGACCCTCCCTGTAGCCAGAGGACATTCTCTGGGCAAAGGGGTGGAAGGAAAAAGAACTGGCAATCTGATCAGTGGTCCATGTTGGGCACTCTAGAGTCCCAAGACTCACGGGAAGGGAGTTGTGACATCTGGGTCCTGTGAAGGCTGTTCCATCCTACCCACTGGTTGAGGCACATTCACTTCCTCCCCCACACCCTGGCTTCCTAAGAACTGCAAGTGACCTCAGGGTGCCTGGTGACAGGAAGTATCCTCCCCTCACATGTGGTCGGCAGCATGGCAGCATAGTGGAAAAGGCATAGGTAAAAAGGCAGACCACATCTTGCTCTGGATTCTGACGCCAGGAATCCAAAGATGTGTGGCCCTGGAGAAGTAGCTGGAGCTCTCTGGGCCTCATTTCCTCAGCTGTAAAATGGTGGCAACAATCCACAGGCTTGCAATGCTGATTAAAGTTGGCGATGTCAATAAAGTCTCAGGGCACACAGTAAGAAATTCGATAAGTGTCAGTTCTCCTTTCCCTCTGGAATTCCTTCCCTGACTTTATCCTTCCAAATGAAAATTTTAAAATAGGCCTGTCTTCCCAGTAGACTCGGTGAGACTCAATAAATCCTAGAGTAAGGTATCAAGAGGATTGCGGAATATGTTTCCCCAGCGAGCCTTAAGAACACAGCTGTCTGGAGTGACTTGGGGTCAAGCTCAAGGTCAATGGTGAGGCCCATCCACCTAAGGGTAAGTGCTGTCCTTGCACCTGCCCCTCATGCTCCAGGGCAGTGCAGTGGCTGGTGCAGTTGAACACTGCAAGACTGTTCCCAAGTTCAGCTTCTCGTCTTTGAATCCCTGGGGTCCTGATTCTGAGGAGCAGAACAAGCCAAGCGTGAGGGTTCCCCCTCCTTTAATTTTAGCAGCAGCAGACTACTTTGTGCCGACACAGATTGGAGCGGTTACCATGGGGACCAGAATCTGTGCCCAGATTCTTTCTGGAGCTGGGAAGGCAGAGTGGGGCTCCCCCAGAGAGGCTGGAGAGTTTCCACTTTACAGAGGGGGTTGGAGGGAAAGAGCTACGAGCCTCTTCCTTGGCTGTTCCAGCTGCTCCCGTCAAACATGACCCTAATTGGACTGAACGTGGAAGGTCCCTGCCTCCTAGAGATTTGCCCCTTGGTGCCCTGGGGCCTTTCCTGGGGTACACATGGAAGCATCAGACCCTCACCCATTGCCTGGAGCTACCTAGCTTCCTCCCACACTCTCCTCCTGGAGCTTGGTGAGGAAGATGAACTGCTCACGCGGGTCCATGGTCCTTTATCCAGAACACCTGGCACCAGTTGTGTTTTGGTTCAGAGTTTTGGGGGTTTCGAAAGGTGATACGGCAGGTACATGTAGATTGTGTGACTCTGTCAGCGGGATTCCGGGCAGCACCTCATAATCAAATGCATGAATATTTCTGGGGTAAAGCACAGGAATGTGCATACACATAAAGATTATAAATAACCTCCTGTTGGTTCAGGGCAGATCTGCCTGCCAGGAGTTATGAAAAAGCTTCTGGCATCTTGCGCTTTTTGGATTTGGGAGTTGTGGATAAGGGGTTGTACTTCACAGCTATTTCTACTTTGTTGGCAGTTTTACATTTGTCATCGTGTTTTGTTCTCCTGCCACCCTGGGCATTACTACATCTATTTAACAGATGGAAAAAGTGGGTCTTAGGATAAGGGACAGCGAGGAAGTGCCAGTGCAGGGACTCAAACCTGGGATGCTTATGTCCACATTCCAGGTTTTATGGAATTTGGAAAAGAAATGGTTTGCCTCCAAACAGTAATAATGATGATGGTGACAACAGCAATACTAGTAGGTGGAATTGCTGGAGCACTTAGGGCAAGCTGGGCATCATGCTAAGTGCTTCTGGGTCAGGCCCTCAAGTAGCCCCACTACCCCCCTACACTGTGTCAGGCCCATTTCACAGATGATGCAGCAGCATGTGCAGTTGCGGTGACTTGAATAAGGGGCACAGCTGGTCCATGGCAGGGCTGGGATGTGAACCAGGGCCTGGGTGATGCAGAGCCTCTGGGCCCACCCCTCACCTAGTGTTTACTGCCAGGGGCTAATGATTTTTGAGAGCAGATGGTGTCTTACAATCTAGTAGAAACTTCTGTTCGCCATGTGGGGCATATGTAGTTGCTCTGGATGGGCCTCATGTTTGCTCTGGCTGGACTAACAGAAGTACCCAAGCCTGGTTTTGAGGTTTGAAGAAGCACAGTGCTCTGTGCACCCTCCCACCCCTAAAATCTGTATGTTGAAGTCCAACCCCCCTGTGATTGTATTTGTAGATGGAGCCTTTGGGAAGTAATTAAGATTAGATGAGTTCATGAATATAAGGGGACCATGATGAGGGTGGTGCCCACAGAGAAGAGGTCAGTGACCACACACTGAGATGGTGGCCATTTACAAATTAGAAGAAGAGGCCTCAGAGTAAAATCTTCCCTCCCAGCTCCCTGACCTTGGACTTCCAGCCTCCAGGACTGAGAGATGAATGTCTGTTTAAGCCACACAGTCTGTGGCACTTCGTTACACAGCCTGAGCTGACTAAGACACACAGAGATGGTTTCCCATCCTGATCTCCTCCTTTGCGTCTGCGCTGAGCTATTGTAGGCTCTGATGCAGGGGAATGCCACCAAGATGGGGATGGGGTGTGTGGGAACAAACCTATCCATTTTCCTATTTTTATATTGGGCATTGGTCCTTATCCTGGAATATCAGGCTTATCTTGGATGGTCTCCTCCACCCTCCACATGGGGGACCCCAGAGACCCAGCAGCAGCCTAAGTCCACCCCACTGCTGATGTTAGTCAAGCATCACATCTTAATGTGAGGATAAATAGACCCTTTATATCCAAATGAGGAGCCTAGGGTTGAGGGTTGGGTTACCCACTTGAAGGAGGCACAGCCGAAAGGTGCTTGAGTTCTATCTCTCCAGTCCTAGTGGGTCCTAAATGATGCTACATCTGCCTCTCCCATCTCTTGCTTCCCTCCCAGTCTCATGGCCAACACGTGGTGCAGGCCCTGTGCTCTGGGTCCCTCGCTGGCATCCCTACCCTGTGCTCCTGTCCCCCTACAACTGCCAGAGCAAACTTCTCAGTTGGTGTTCATGCTGTTCCCATGACCTATGCTATGGATTAAATTGTGTCCTTCCCAAATTCCTTTGTTGAAGTCCTAACCACCCCCCCTACCCCTGTGTGGTTGTGTTGGAGAGGAGGCCTTTAAGGAGGTAATTATGGTTAAATGAGGTCGTAAGGGTGAAGCCCTGACCTGGTGTTCTCATATAAGAGGAGTAGACCCCAGTGGTCTCTTTCCCTCTCTCTGCCACGTGAGGACACAACTACAACTCAGGAAGAAGGCCCACACCAGAGCCTTGTTCCTGCAGGAAGTTTGATTTTGGACTTTCCAGCTTCTAGAACTATGAGAAAATTAACGTTTGTTTTTAAGCCACCCAGGCTATGGGCTTTGGTTATGGAAGCCTGAGCTGACTACGACAGCCTGAATTCCTTCCCCCCAAACCTGTGTGTAAGCACGTCTTCTGAGACCCAGGTCAAGATATCCCCCAACAGGAATGTTCCTACTTCTGAGCTCTTGTCCACTTGTGTTGTGTTAAAAAGAACACTGACATAGTAGCCTAAAGGTGGAAGTAACCCAAGTGTCCGTCGACAATGAATGGATAACCTGTGTTTGATCCGTACTATGGAATGTTACGCAGCCTTCAGAAGGAAGGAAATTCTGACACACGCTACAACATGGATGATCCTTGAAGACATTGTGCTATGTGAAATAAGCCAGTCACAAAGGACAAATACTATTTGGTCCCACTTTATATGAGGTACTTAGAGCAGTCAAACTCATAGACACAGAAAGTAGAATGGAGATTGCCAGGGACTGGGGAAGGGGAAATGAGGAGTTTTTTCCCCCTTAAATGTTTATGTATCTATCAATCTATCTATCTATCTATCTATCTATCTATCTATCTATCTATCTATTTTAATAGTTTATTGTCAAGTTGGTTTCCATATAACACCCAGTGCTCATCCCCACAATTGCCCTCCTCCATGCCCATCACCCCCCTTCCCCTCTTCCCCACCCCCATCAGCCCTCAGTTTGTTCTCAGCATTCAAGAGTCCCTTAAATGTTATTTATGTTTAAGAGAGAGAGAGAGACAAAGCGCAAGCAGGGGAAGGGAAGAGAGAGAGAGGGAGACATAGAATTTGAAGCACGCGCCAGGCTCCAAGCTGTGAATACAGAGCCTGATGCAGGGCTTGAACTCACGAACTGGGAGATCATGACCTGAGCCGAAGGTGGACACTTAACCAACTGAGCCACCCAGGTGCCCTGGAGTTGTTGTTGTTGTTGTTTTTAAGTTTACTTATTTATTTTGAGAGAGGGAGAAAGAGAGAGAGAGAGAGAGAAAGAGAGAGAGAGAGAGAGCAGAGGAGGGGTAGAGAGAAAAGGAGTGCAGAGCCCAAAGCAGGGCTCAATCTCACAAACTGTGAGAAAATCAAGAGTCGGGCACTTAACTGACTGAGCCACCCAAGTGCCCCGAGAAGTTGTTTTTTAATGAATGGTACAGAGTTTCAGTGTTAGAAGATGAAAAAGTTCTAGAGATGGATAGTGGTGATGGTTGCACAATAATGCAGATGTTCTTATAGCCACTGAAACTACCTAAAAAATGGTTAAAATGATCAATTTTATGTATGTATTGTTGCCACAATAAAAAAAAAAAAGCATTTATCAAGCTTAGGAAACCTTGTAGGCCTGAAATTCAGGCTGCTGAAATGGATGAGATTAGTTTAGCTAAACAAACAAAAAGAACACTGGGCATAGAATCACAGTCTTGGCCTGGTTCCTTCTAGCTGTCTGGCCTGCACACCTCCCCACCTCTCCAGGCCTGAAGGGACACAGTGCCCACCAGTTCATGGCTGTTCAGCAAAAGTGCCTGTTGAACATGATGGTGCATGCATGCACATTCACTGATGCAGCAGTACGTACAGATACAGGCACAGATCCTGCCCTCACGGAGCTTATGCTCTAGTGGAGGGAGAGAGACAACAAACAGTGGATAAGAACCATACACAGTGTTTTAGAAGGTAGTAAATGCTAAGGACCGAAGCAAGGGAGGTGTGTTAGGAGCATGAGTGTGTGTAGAGAGTGCTGTGAACTGGATGTTCGTGTCCCCCCAAATGTGCATGTTGAAATCCTACCCCCCAGGGTAGTAGTATTGGGAAGTGATTAGGTCATGAGGGTAGAGTCCCCCATTAATGAGAGTTGAAACCCCAGAGAGCTCCCTGGCTCCTTCCACCATGTGAGGACATGGCAAGAAGACTATGAACTAGGAAGAGGGTCCACCTGGCACTGAATCTGCCAGCACCTTGATCATGGACTTCCCAGCGTCCAGGACTGTGAGAAATAGTCTTCTCTTGTGTATAAGCTACCCAGTCTGTTATATTTTATTATAGTAGCCCAAGTGGACTAAGACAGAAATGGTTTGTTCAATAGGATGGTCCGTGTGGGGCTCACAAGAAGGTGACATTTGAAGTTGGTGGTGGAGTGCTTTCCAGCACTGGCCATGTGTGCTATTTGAGCTCTTGGAATGTGGCTGGTCCACACTGAGATATGCTGTGAGTGTAAAATACACATCAGATTTCAAAGACACTTTGAAAGACAAAAAATATAAAATATGAATAACTTTGTATTTGTTACATGTTGAAATGATAATTGGGTATATTAGGTTAAATATATTATTAAAATTAATTTCAACTTTCTTAAATGTTTTATTGTGGCTACTAGAAAATTTAAATTTATATATGTGAAATATAAATTTGAATGATATACGTGAAAAAGTACTTCCATAGATGGTACACGTTTGTGGCTGTCATTATTGGTTTTAGTGGATGGTGTTGTTCTTGGTGGGGGTTGCTAAGCTGGGAGCAGCCTGGGGTGGTCTGGGATGGAGAGAAGGCCAGAGTGGGGGGATGCAGTGAGGGAGGACCTGGGAGGTGCAGAGGCTCAGGATTTTTTTAAAGCCTATTTACTTATTTTGAGAGAGAGAGAGCAGCATGAGCAGAGGAGGAACAGAGAGAGGGGGAGACAGAGAATCCGAAGCAGCCTCTCCACCATCAGTGCAGAGCCCAAGGCGGGACTTGACCTCATGGACCTCGAGACCATGACTTGAGCTGAAATCAAGAGTCGGACACTTACACTTAACCGACAGAGCCACCCAGGTGCCCTGCAGAGACTTGGGATTTTGAGCAGAGGTGTAACTTGGAGCTGGTGATGTCCTGCCTTGGACAGCTTGAGCTGCCATAATAGAGTAGCACACACTGAATGGCTTAAAAAATAGACATTTATTTTCTTGCAGCTCTGGAGGCTGGGAGTCCAAGGCTAAGGTAGTACAGATTTAGTTTCTCCGGAGGCCTCTCCTTGGCTTGCAGATGGCCTCCTTCGTGCTGTGTCCTCACATGGCCTTTGCAGTGTGCTGCCATCCATGGTGTCTCTCTGTAAGGACACCAGTCATACTGGATTAGGGCCCACCCTTATCACCTGATTTAACCTTAATTATCTCTGAAAGGACCTATCTCCAAATAGAGTTATTTTGAGGGATAGGACTTCAATAAATTTTTTGTGGGGGCACACAATTCAATCCATAACATAGCCTTAACAGCCATGGTTTGTTTGGATTGTTTTTGGTTTTTTGTTTTTGTTTTTTTTCCCTGCCAGTTTGCATGAGGGAAGGTTGCTTTTGGGTAGAACTCTTCCTGACTCTTCTTCCTGTCCCCAACTTGGGCACATGGTCAGCACTGGGTGGCCCCAAAATCCTTGTTGCAGTTCTGGGCCCTGGACATCTCCCCCTGCCCCAGAACTTTCTAGGAAGTTCTCTGTGGTCTTACTGAGACTTCCTGTATGCTGGCCCCCTATGTCCAGGACCCCGTCTAATCCTCTCAGCCACCTTGAATATGGGCCATTGTTCCCCACACTTTCCAGTGGTGCTTGAAGAAATGCAGTGACACACCCAGGATTGCACAGTGAGAAAAAGCCATGCTGAGGCCCGTCAGACCCTGAGTCTCTCCTCTGACTACTGTATGGTGCTGCTTAGGCTTCCAGACAGGTGGACACAGCTTTCTAGTTTTCGAAGGATCAAGTGACTCAGACTGTTGCTTGTGAAGGACTGAATTTTCTTGTCCCTATGGCCTGAGAGTCAAGGTTGCAGTAGGTAAGTGGACATTCTTGCGCCCCTCCATTCATGGACAGCGAACACCTGCATTGACTGAGCCCTGGGTCCTGTCTGAACTTAGCTGAACCCTTTCTTACTGACCCTGTGGCTCTCACCTTAGTCCCCTGGGGCACTTAACTGTCATTATTGTGTTTTAGCTTCAATTTATAGCTTAGAATTGAATCTCAGAGAGGTGAGGGAGCAAGGTCACATGGCTAGTGAGACTCACCCACTCGCTGATCTATATCTAGCCTGTGTGCTATCTCAAGTGTTCCATGGTGATGGGGTAGAGGTCAGGCCAGTGACCTGATGGTCATAACATGTGTGTTCAAGTCACTTTTTACAAAAAGAAAATTCAACATTAAAAGATTTTTTTGACAAGGGCGCCTGAGTGGCTTAGTCGGTTAAGCGTCCGACTTTCGCTTAGGTCATGATCTCGCGGTTCGTGAGTTCAAGCCTCGCGTCGGGCTCTGTGCTGACTGCCAGCTCAGAGCCTGGAGCCTGTTTCAGAGTCTGTGACTCCCCTCTTTCTCTGACCCTCCCCTGCTCATGCTGTCTCTCTCTCTCTCTCAGAAATAAATAAAACATTTAAAAAAAAAAAAGATTTTTTTGACAAAATACAAATAACATAAAATTTACCATCTTAATCATTTTTTAATGTTTACTTATTTTTGAGAAAGGTGGGGAAGGGGCATAGAGAGAAGGAGACACAGAATCTGAAGCAGGCTCCAGGCTCTGAGCTGTCAGCACAGAGCCCAACATGGGGCTCAAACTCATGAACCGCGAGATCATGACCTGAGTCAAAGTTGGACACTTAACCGACTGAGCCACCCAGGCACCCCATCTTTAAAAATTTTTTTAATATTTATTTATTTACCATCTTAATCATTTTTAAGTGTACAATTAAGTGGTGTTACGGAGATTCACATTGTTGTGCAACGAACACCATCCATCTTCAGGACTCTTTCATCTTGCAAAACTGAAACTCCATACACATTGGACACTAACTCCCCGTTTCCTCTTCCCCAGCCCCTGGCAACTTCCATTCTACATTCTGTCTCTATGAACTGACTACTCCAGGTCCCTCATGTAAGTGGAGTCATTGAGTCCTTGTCTTTTTGTAACTGGCTTCTTTCACTTGGGTTCTTCCACATTGCTGCATGTGTTAGAATTACCTTCCTTTTTAAGACTGAATGATACTCCCTTGTATGGGTTTGTAGCATTTTGTTTACCTATCTGTTTGACAAGGGACATTTAAGTTGCTTCCACCATTTGGTTATTATGAGCAGTGCTCCTGTAAACACAAGTGTGCAAATATCTCTTGGGTGTCTGGGAACACTAATATCACTTTTGCCTCCCTCCCGGGATTTTCGCCAGGATAAAGCTGTGAATCTGTGTGGAAAGTCTTGTGAAGTGTGGAGCGCTCTCTGATGTGGGGAACAGGGTCACTGGAGTACTTCCTGACCTCCACCTTGATGGGAAGAGTTTGCTCTCACCAAGAAAATACAAACTGGGAATATTTTTCTTAAATCCTAACCATAGAGGGAATTTATCTGGCAGAAGAAGACACTGACCTAAGGCCCTAGTTACAGGGGCTGGCCTAGAGAGCAGCTTCAAGGCCAGGCTCTTTATCTGTGCCCACTCTCTCTTTACTTCCCAAGTAGAGTTGAGCAAGGAGAACTTGGCTGAAATCTTAATCAAGGGACCCATGGATGGTGGATGGACCTACCGTTTTCTCTCCAGAGTGCAAGCCTTAGCAGGCTTCACTCACTTCCACTCCCAGACATGACGGACTACCTTGGAGGAGATTTTGCAGGGCTGGGGCAGCATTGAGTGGTCCTCCTCTCCCGTCTCTGCCTTGCTTGATGCCTCAGCTCTTCAGGATGGTGCCATCAGCCACGTCCTATGGCCATTCGGAAACCCTCCTATTCCCAGGCTCTGTTCCCAGCCCAAGACTGGCTTGCCACCCTGTGGGAACACTACTGTGGTTTCCACTGAATCTCCAGTGGCTTTTCCCAGTCCTCTGTCACGTTTCTGCCCTCATCCAGGGTGTCAGCACTGCTTATTCTCATCTTGCTGCCAGAAGGCTGCTGCCTACAGAGACTCTGCTGGTTAAAACTTCATTCTGGAGCATTCCTTATCTCCATGCTGGAGCCTGGCATGCAGCTTCTACTTGATAATTTCTCCTTGGTGCCCAGGACTCTGAGGCTCCCCTGCTTCACCCCCTGTGTAGCAGGCATCACTCCACTATTCTTCTGTCCATCTCCCATGCTGGACTGTGAGCTCACTGAGGCAGGGATGGTGTCCTCAGTACCTAGCATTCCTCTGGGACATGGCAAGTGCTCAGAGAATGTTTGCTGACGGAATGTAGGGCTCTCCTGCTAGTCCAGAGCAGGGCCTATGACTTAATAATCACCTGCATCTCTTTCTCCATCCCTCACATCTGGAAGAATGTCAGGGCCTGAGAAATGATTGATTGAATAAATGAATGAATCTTGATGCAGGAGGCTCCATCAGCTCAGGGCAGGGCTGCACAGTGTAGCTGGGCAGACCCTGCTGTCACTAGGTTCAACAATTACTCTGTTGTATGTGACTGTGGGCCATGGGGACATGTGGGTGCTGTCAAGATGGGGAGACCTGTGGTGGGAGAAAGGACATATGAGACACAGGGTCCCACTCAAGTAAGACTTCTGCTAAGCCTAGCTCTGGGTTCCCCTGGCTCCTTACTTTCTGCTTGGCTGGAGCTGACAGAGCATACCTGTTGCTGCAGCCATGTGGGTGCCTCAGGAGAAGGACATTTGGGAATCTATCCAGGATCTCGTTGTCCCAAGAATAGGCAACACTGCTTTTTTGAAGAGTCTTCAAAATGAAGAGTCTGTAATTCCTAACCTGCCGTGATGTCATTTATCTCTCTTCTTTTTATCTCTTTTCTTCAAACTAGCCAAACAGACTACTGGGTGTTTTCTGCGTGTCTGGCCTGTTTTCCGGTGGCATTCTGGAACCTGTCACCTGGACTCCTGGCCTATCAAATGGGCAATAGAGCCCCAGATCACCCACCTTGGAACAGCTCACCAGTGGGCGCCCAGAATGGGTAGTTCCCCTCAGGGCTGTTGGCTTTCCTCTGGAGCTTTAGTTCCCCTGGAACTCCTTGCTCTACCCTGGTCCCTTTCCATCTGCCAGAGGCCAGCAGAACAGCCTCTTGGCAAGGGTTTCTACTTCTTAATCCATTTTAACAACCTGTGATTGAACTATGTGCAATGCAGGCATCAGAATTCAGTAGCATCTTTTAATTCTCTATTATTGACAAAAATTTTTGGTCTGGAAAGAAAAACTGGTTTGGGGATTGATTTTCATCAGTTTAACTCATCTTTGGTATTGATCAGTGCATATGTTAGAGTAAAAGACTAAATCTAGGCAGTTTCAGGTGAACCGGGAATGTTATTACAGAGCGTCTAAGTTCGGGGTACACTTACAGCATAGGATCACTGTCACCATTGGGTGCCTTTTACAACAGTCCTCCATGTACTGGGATGTTCGCCCCGGGTTTGATGGTGAGGTCTTTGTAGCGATACATCTCTGAATTACCCTTCTAATAGTGCCCCACTGGACCCAGGAGACTGCCTGATACGTAATTGACTCTCAGCCAACATTTGTTAAGCACGTTTGCCTCCAGAGTTCATAACAGCCCTTAATTATTATTCATCAGGAGGGAATCCCAAAACTCAAATCATGCACGTACGTATGAATTCCATAGGGACGAGGATTCTGGGAAATGTACTGGATATTAATCATACAAGATGATGAACGCTTACTCTTCTCAGGAAAATACAGATAGGACCCTAATTTCAGAATATGCTAATCGCAGTTTCCTTGAGCATATGGCTGCAATGTTAGCAGACAGCTCCTGGCTTAGTCCAAATATTCTGGCCACAGCTATTCTACCCTCTGATCACCAACATCCTCCTACCCCATCCTGACCAGGGTGTTGCCTGGTGGATATGTCCCACTCTCCCTCTGCCCAGAGTCCAGGGGAAGGCTTGGGGGTGCACAGACTTTCTTCCCTGTTTCTTCACTCAACATGAGACCTGGGGACAGAAATTCTGATTTGACTCTTGGCCCCACCAGTGTATGACCAGGCAAGTCCCAGAACCTCTCTCTGGGCCTCCAGGGCCCCTTGTGGAATGTGGCTATTGAGAATTGTCCTCCTGCTTCTCTGGTGGGTGTTCTAGAATGCAAAGAGATGGGGTGTGTGAGAGGCCCCTGGGTGGCTCAGTCAGTTAAGCATCCAACTCTTGATTTTGGCTCAGGTCATGATCTCACAGTTCCTGGTTCTGAGCCCCACATCGGGATCTGAGCTGACAGCACAGAGCAGGCTTGGAATGCACGCTCTTTCTCTCAAAATAAGTAAATAAACATTTAAAAATAGAGGTGGGATGTGTGAAAGGACAACGTTGGCTGTAAAGGGATTGTCATTGATGTCAGCTAGCTTGATGTTGCAGACTTATATGGGGGCAGGAGCACCAGAGAGTTCACTACTTTTGAGGAAACATTCTGGGTTCAAACAGTTAACTTACAAACTGGTGTTCAGACACACTGTGTTAAAAAATGGAGTGCTTTCTCTGTATTCATCATCCGTGTTTTTATCTTACTTTTCTACTGCATTTTAAGGTTTTCGGAAGGAGGGAACAGATGCTATATCTGGTCTGATTTTCTTGGCATAATGCATATATTCAGTGGACACTTACTATTAGGAAAGGAATCATGAATGCCTTGTGATGTTAACAGAGAAACATTTACATGTACTATTGCCCACTGGAAAGTGGGTGCCGGGCCACCTTATACTTCCTTCTTGAGCCTCAGCCTGACCTTAGGCCTATTAGCTAGAGCATTTAAAAAAAATTTTTTTTAACGTTTATTATTTTTGAGACAGAGAGAGACAGAGCACGAGCTGGGGAGGGGTAGAGAGAGAGGGAGACACAGATCTGAAACAGGGTCCAGGCTCTGAGCTGTCAGGGCAGAGCAGGATGTGGGGCTCGAACCCACAGACCACGATATCATGGTCTGAGCCAAAGTCGGCCGCTTAACTGACTGAGCCACCCAGGTGCTCCAGAGCATTTTTAACAAAGTACCGTAGATTGGATGACTACAATGACAGAACCTGATTTTCTCACAGTTTTGGAGTCTAGAAGTCCAAGATCAAGGTGGTTTCTCCTGAGGCCTCCTTCTTTGGTTTGTAGATGGGCCTCCCTGGGTCCTCATGTGGCCTTCCCTCTGTGTGTTTCTGTGTCCTAATCTCTCCTTCTTATAAGGACACCAGTCATATTGGGTCAGGGCCCATCCTAATGACCTCAGATTAACTTAATTTCCTCCTTAAGGCTCTAACTCCAGGGGCACCTGGGGGGCTTAGTTGGGTAAGCATCTGACTTTGGCTCAGGTCATGATCTCATTGTTTGTGAGTTTGAGCCCTGCATCAGGCTCTGTGCTGACAGCTCAGAGCCTGGAGCCTACTTTGGATTCTGTGTCTCCCTCTCTCTGCCCTTCCCCTGCTTGTACTCTGTTTCTCTCTCTCTTTCTTCTCTCTCTCTCTCTATCTCAAAAAATAAATAAACATTAAAAGAATTAAAGGTTCTGTCTCCAAATACAGTTACATTCTGAGATGCTAGTAATTAGAACTTAAATTTTTTTCTTTTGAGGGAAGACACAATTTAGCCCATAACAGGGCTTATCCTTGTCTTTATTAATACTCTTTCTGTACCTCTGCAGCCCTAACAGCTAAGCCATGAATACGTGCCTAGAAAGCAGCTGGACCCCCCACCCCCTCTGAAAACTTGCTCCCATCTCTCTGTATTGTCCCAACCAGGGCCCAGCTATGACAATGTGGACATGGTCCCCACAACAAACTTCTGCGTTTACCATGATCCTGTTCCAGTGTGTGAGGGGAACATGCCAGAAAGAGATGATCACCCAAGCATGTCACTGAAGCCATGGTGTTGTGCTCCTTGTCACAGCCAGCCCTCTGTGGGCCGATGACTATCGAGCTTCTTGGGATGGCACTCTAATGGTTGGTTGATTCATGCATCCATTTTTTGGCATCCTTGCCTCAGATGCTCTCAGTCTAGCATTTCTTCAGCAGAAGAGATGAGAGATGATGGGCAGAAAGGCACTAAGCTGGGAGATCTTAAGCAAGCCACTTAATAACTGATTGCCATCCATAAAATGGGAAACTTTTGCTTCCTTGCCCACTATGCAAGGATGTTATAAGGATCAAATAGAATCATGTGCATGAATGTGTTTTGTAAGCTGGAAAATGCTATCTAAATGTGAGGAACCTTTATATTCACATTTTTATCCTGTTTCAGTTCCTGTTGGGGTCTAGCAGTGAGGTGCTGCCATGTTCTGGGAGGGGACTAGCTGTGTCCACTAGCTTGCTCAGTCATTACCTGTTTGTTGGTTTTTTTTTTTTTACTGCTATCACCACTAGCACCCCAACTTGCCTCTCTCTGATCCTCTCATCCCATCCAGAAATAGGTCCTAAATCCTCAGAGTGATTGATTATATGTATGTGAATCTAGCAAACACACTCCTTTAGAATTATTGAGGAAATATGCTCTCTCCCCTTCTTGGAAATTCATGGTGCACGTTGACATGTTAAAGCTTTAGGGGGTCCTGCAGTAAAGAAACCTTGACCCCAGAACTCTACCCACTCCCCTTTGTTTTGTTTGTTTATTAATACTCTCCAGAACACTGGGAAATGCCAATGAGCTGATGGCACTTTAGGGTAATTTGCCTTTACATTCAGGTTTAGGGTCAGGGAAGGTGGTGATTGGGGTTTGGGGCCCTGGTCATAAAAGTAACCATCAGGGGAGACATCGGAGGAAGTGGAAGAGAAAGAATTGTAAGTTCAGCCATCCAATCTGAGCCCTAAATGACCCTGAGGTTCTGTCTGGCAACACTAACCCCAGACATGACTCCAGGGAGGGCCTTGCAGGAGAGATGCTGCACGTGGAGTCTGGGACAGATGGAAGAGTTGGCTTCCTCCAGTGGGAGCTGGGGCTGCTTATTCTGCTTCAGACAGTGAAGGAACCACAGATGACCTGTCAAGGTTGAAGGGCTGAGCAGGATCCTCCCAAATGTAGATTTCTCAGCCAGGTTTCAGGGGAGGTGAACAAGCTTACCTCATGAAAGACAGTGGGGCCTCTACTCTTTATCCCATTAAGAAGGGCCCCTAGAGCCACTTTTTAAAAAGCTTTGTTTATTTATTTTGAGTGAGAGAGAGACAGAGGACATGTATGAGAGCAGAGGAGGAGCAGAGAAAGAGGGAAGAGAGAATTCCAAGTAGGCTCCATGCTGTCAGCACAGAGACTAATGCAGGGCTCCATCCCACGAACCATGAGATCATTACCTGAGCCAGAAATCAAGGGTCGGACAGTTAACCGACTGAACCACCCAGGGCCCCAAGCCATTTTTATTTATAAGGTGCCACAGTTGGTGACAAACCACTACACTGCAGAAGCTAGCCAGTGGCAAAGACTGTGGTATTGGTTCCAGCCCTGCCGATGGAGAAGAGGAGGAAACCAACATGAGAGGCCAGGTGATTGCTCTTGGAAGTTAGCCACAGTTAGGGACACCAAGTTAGATTAAACACGAGGCAGTGGGTTAACTGCTCTGCTGAGAAGTGGCAGCCTGGGGTGGGGTGACAGATGAGAGAACATAGGCATGGGAGTGAGTGAGGGTGAAAGTAGGAGTTAACTGCCTATCAGATGCCTTCTTAAGGGCAAAATCAATTATGATGAGTGTGGTGGGCAGCCAGGGATCCAATGCACATAACTATGCTTCTTGCCTGCCCATGAATGTGTGTGTTTGGGTGTGTGTGGAGAGGGGATGACAATGGGAGCAGGGTCCCACATCAGCCAGTGTGGGTTGTTTACCGATGGGAGTCCATGTCGGGGTCAGCACCACAAGCACCCACCTGGGTTGGAGCTCAGCAACAGTCCTGGTAGGAGCCCAGTGGGGGCTAGGATAGTTGCCTGGAGGATTCTGGCCAACCTGCTTGCTAGGAACTGGCAGCAGTTTTGTGGTCCTTCTCTAGGCGAAAGTCCTGCTGGGCAGTCCGTGTTCAGACAAGAAGCCCATACTGCCCCGCATCCACCCACATGTGTGGGATCTTGGCCCAGCCGCCAAGTCAGGGCTGCTGGAAGCAGTCAGCTCCTTGCAGAAGCTCCTGGAGAGAAGGAGGAAGAAGGAGCTCTGCAGGTGGGAAGCAGGCAGGGAAAGCAAAGAAAGCTTTCAGCAGATGGGAAGGAAAGGAGGGCCAAGAGGGAAAGGAAAGAGCCATGACAAACCTGAGCCAAAATCAAGAGTTAGACACTCAACCAACCGAAATACCCAGGAACCCCATCAACTCTTTAGAGTTTAGAAGGGAATGCTCATGCTCAGAGAGGAAATGACTTGGTCAAGATCACCCAGGTTGTAGAGTTCTGCCCAGGCCACCACGATGGCTGGTCCAAGTGTCTGAAATTTGAGAGAACATCAGGAAAAAAAATGCAAGTTAAACTACATGTGCAGGTTTATTCTAGAACCTCAAGCCGCCACCCCACACTCTCTTGCCCTTGCCTCTGCTGGGAGAGTCAGAGCCACATCCTCCTCAGCCAAATGAATTGGGTGCCTGCGTCATCCTTCCCACACAGACAGCTGCTCTCTTATCCCCTGCCAGCCTCCGTCAGTGCCCTAGGCCTTCTTACGTGAGCCACCTCTTCTGCTAGAAGAGGCAGCACCTTGCAGCTCTGTCCCCACATTCATCCTGGCCTGGGGTCTTGTCCTTTCTTTGCAGATTTTACATGCACCTGTGCAGCCCCATCCCACTCCACTGACTCAGGGCTCCAAGCAGCAGGAGGTAAGGTGGAAGAGCTCTTAGCTCCTGCCTCTGGGAGCTGAAGGTCTATGGAGAAGAGGCCTACAGGGAAGAGGAAATGGCAAACAGAGTGACCAGCCTCAGACAGGAAGCAGGCTCAATGGGACCCAGAAGAGGGCAGTTTGATTTCACGTGGGAGACCTGGGAAGGCTCCCTGAGAGGGGCCAGCTAAACTAGTCTGGTAGAGGGAACACAGGGCAAAGGGGTGGGAGAACAGAGCAGGAAGAGGGAGCACCAACACAAGGCGGGAGAAACATGGCTTATGTGGACAACTGCTATATTCACCCCAGTCCGAAATTGGCTGCAGCTGGCCACATGGCAATGGCCAGACATCCACAGAGGTTGAGGATCTTGCGGGTGAGAGATGCAGCCTGGAGCTCGGTGGAGGGGAGTGAACTTGGTCTTGGGGACAAAGGACAGCAGTGCCTGAGGGTCTGTATACCCTTAAGGTGCTGTGGTTGGTGAAAGGGCATGGGGCTCCTTCCCTGGGCCCTGAGGGGCTGCTGTGTGCTGATACCTGTGGCTCATGTTTTACCCTGGGGCACTGGGAATGGGTATGTGAGGTCAGGATTTTGAAGACCTGGATGCATGTCGTAGGTGAGCCTCTCTGAGTCAGAGCCCTCTTATCTGGAAAACAGCCACAGTGATTATAATACTTTGTTTTAAAAAGTGGTAATAGTTGGGTATCTTTTAAAACTTTTTTCAGTTGTGCTACAATACCCACGACATAAAGCTTGCCATCTCAAGTATTTTTAAGTGTGTATTCAGTAGTGTTACATATATTCACATAGTTGTGCAACAGCTCCAGAACTTTTTCATCCTGCAAAATGGAGCTCTATTTCTATTAAATGACAATTTCCTATTCCTTTCTCCCTCAGCCCCAGTAAACACTATTCTACTTTCTGTTCCTATGAGTTTGACTTCTTTAGATACCTCATGTAAGTGGAAGTATTTGTCTTTTTGTGACTGGCTTGTCTCACTTAATGTCCTCAAGGCCCATCCATGTTATAGCATGTGTCTAGATTTCCTTCTCTCAAAGGCTGATGAAAAAGTGTACCTCAATTTTTGTGTGTGTGTGAGGATCAGAGGACAGTATATGAGATAATGATGTGTAAACTCTCAAGTGCTGTCCACATGCTTCAGAGGAAAAGCCCTTCATAGGAGTGGCCTCATTAGTTGGTAGAGTAGATCACGGGACAGGGGGCTGACTTGAGCTGGGCCAGGAAGAACAGAAGGAGGAGGTGCTAATGGCCACATTTTGAACACCATGGTCTCAGTTGGTAACTGTGAGACACTCTGGGGCATGTCATCCCTGCTGGATAGAAGTGGCAACTGGAAAATTTAAGCCATGTTCCCAAAGTTTTGGAGCCAGTAAGTAGTAGAACTGTGGCTAGTACAGAATGCTCCAATACCCTGTGGCTTATGTGCAAAAACAAGAGAAGTCTTTTTATATAGGACAAACATGTCTTGTATTTCTGAGGATGCCATAGAAAAGGTGGGAAGCAGAGAAACTGAGCAGAGAAAACATGGAGGCTAAAACTGGGCTGTGTAGAACTAGCAGATACCAAGCAGGTTAAGGGAGGGGTCAGGGACAGAAGGGTGTCCAAGGTGCTGGGACATGTCTGCCATGAGCAGAAAGTGGGGAGCAGAGGGAGTTCTTTCACAGACAAAAATGGCTACTGAGTGCTATAGAATCCACTAGTAGTATGGAAATAGCAAGGCACCTTTAGAGTAGAAAAAGCCAAAGTCAGGGTGCACATAGGGAATTTACAGAGAAGGCAGTGGGTACCAAAGAAAGCAGGAGTTTAACATGATAGAGGGGCAAGATGGTAGAGACCTCAGAGAATGTGAGATCCCCGCTCTACCCACTTCTTCACCATTTTGTAGCTGGATAAACTGCAACTTGAAGAGTGACTTACCCAAAAACCCAGGTCTCCTGGCCCTAAATTCAGGGCTCAGCCTTGACATGTTACCATTTTTCTGGGCACTTACTATGTGCTTAGTTGCTAGGGAATATATACAAGAACTTACTATATATTTAAGGTCATCTGCTGTGTAATTACATAGTAAGAGCCAGAGGGGTGCTCTGGGAAGTCAGTGGAGGAAGGGCCAGGTTCAAGGCTGATATCAGGAAAGGCTCTGTGGAGAAGGTAGGACTTGGAGAGAAAGAAGGAATTCAGGTAGAACTTGAGGAAGGAGGAGGTTGTTTACAAGCCAGAAAGGCAATCCTATTAGATGCAGAGAGCAAAGGAGGATGTGTGTCACCTGTGAGGGGCTGAGACTAAACTGGGCTGGGTCAAGTAGAAGCTGGAAAGAGACATTCTGTGCCGAGGGTTCTCTTATGAAGTATGTGGGGAAGAGAGCCAGTGACATCAGAATTGCGCTAACAGAGTCTCAGGAATGGTATTGTATTTACAGGTATTTATTTAATGTGTATTAGGGAAAACATCCTGCAACTCGCATGCCAAAACAATGACTTCCTAGAATGACACAAAATTTATTAAGTGAAAATGTGATTAAGGAAAAAAATATGTAGACAAGACTACAGTTGGTATGCCTGATATGGGCACTTTTCAAGGTCATGGTACCCAAATGACTGGGAAACACTCAATCAAAGGATAAGGGGAAGTCACACTGGAAGAAGAGAGCTGGTAATAGGGTGAAACCATTGGATAGTGGTGTATGCCAGGAATTTAAGGATTATGTGAAAAGAGTCCTTGGAAAGTTCTTTCTAAAGATTAAGGGAAATGACAAGACCCATATGACCCATAGTTCTTAGGAGGCAACCATATCTCTGCAAATGGTGGTTAGTCTTCTTGTATTTCCATCTTTGCCATAGGTGCTTGGAAGCTCAGAGCTAAGTTCTATACTCAATCGTGTTCATCCACTTGTTGAGCTTTTATTTTTATTTATTTTTTATTTTTTTTTTTAAACATAGTTTATTGTCAAATTAGTTTCCACATAACACCCAGTGCTCATCCCGACAAGTGCCCTCCTCCATGCCCACCCCTCCTCCCCCCCACATCCACTAGTCCTCAGTTTTTGTCAGCATTCAAGAGTCTCTCATGGTTTGCCTCTCCCCCTTTCCCCCACCATTTCTGCCCTTCTTCTCTCCCTTGGTCCTCTGTTAAGCTCCTCCTAATCCTCCTATACGTGCACACATATGATATTTGTCTTTCTCTGCCTGACTTATTTCGCTCAGCATCACACCCTCAAGATCCATCCATGTGGCTACACATGGCCAGATTTCATGTTGTTGAGCTTTTAAAAGAAAGTTGCAAGTATTTCTGCTTCCACACACATATTCCCATTTAGCATGTCTCTTATCCTTATTTTTATGATAATGATTTTTTAAATGTTATGCTGTCATATCCTTTTAGCAAATAGGCAGGAAGTAGAGAAATATTTTAGAACATTTCCAGGACTTTATTACAAGAGTAACAAGCCAGTCATGTACAGTATGCTTTCTAATATTAACCATTGGGATTTTTGTCACATTCCCTTCCTGCTTTGTTATTAACTCTACTTCCATTGACATTTAGGGCTTTATCTTATGCTCAATGACAATAAAAGTATCCTTAGTTTAGGATGCACAGATCCATAGATCTTGCCCTTTCCTTAATTGGCTCACAGCCTTTCGTAAGTTATTTTAGTATTTCTGTGCCTTCTGTTGTGAGATGTCACAATTCTATTTGGTAGTGGAAGAGGTATAAATACCCAGAGGTAAAAAGGAAAGGCAAGTATTTGAAATGTATAAAAGGAGTTGATAAAAGTTGATGTGTATTTATTACAATGGCAGAAAACAGAATGTTTAAGGAGGTAAAACTGGAGAAGAAATCATGACAATTCTCGTAATATACTTTTGGCTCAGCAATTTATTTCCTTTACAAATTGTTATGCCTCTTTTAACGGTGAGGCTTTTATCCCCCCCTTAGCGTGATGAGAAGTTGGGACATAGGAGATCAGAAGACAAGGGGTTACCACCACAGGAGGCAGCGGAGTAAGAATGGCAATGACCAACAAGTTTTTAATTAGTTACCCACACAGCTCAACTTCACTAAGGCAGAAGTGAACAGGAATCAAAAGGGAAGTTTTAATGTCTTTTTCCTAGTTGAAAGGAGGACATGTGTCTCGGAGAATAAGTGGGGTTGAGATCAGGGTGCTGGGAAGGGAAGAAATGCCCGGAAGATGAGGGAAAGCATTTCTTGGAAAAGAAACGGAAGCAGGGCAGAGCAGAGGAATGAGGAGGGAGGACTCGAAAAGGCCCTGTGGAGAAGTGACGCGTGAAAGGGACAGAGCCAAAAACACAGTATAAATGGAAGGGTTGATGCGCGTTGCTATAAAAGGCAACTTTAGGAGGTTGAGTGAAATAGAAGGTTAGAGCAAGGCATTCAGTAAGCTTTTTGTCAGACCCGATGGCAAGTTCAGAAGATTTTAAGAAAAATTATTAGCTCAAGGAAAAATTCTGGACAGAAAGAGATGCATTCACTCAATCTCTAATTGAAAAAGAAAGTGGGGGGAGGGATGCTCAGTTAGGTCCAAATGTCTAGCAGAACAGCCGCTAAGGGGGAGCATTGAGGAGAAGTGATCCGTGAGTGTCCATAGCCGGGTCCAAGTTGCACCAGGTTGGTGGGGGGTGGGGAATGTTTCAAAAATTCCCACTGAGCCAAGTGTCTCTGTGGGTGTTCCCAGCATGGGTCCCCTCCCTGCATCTTCATACTTGACTCTTACCTGTACATGCCCACTCTGGCCTGGCTTGCCATGAGCTGTCCACATAGTAAGTGCTTTTTTAGTTAGGCTAATGTTGGATACTGTGATCCATAAATGCTGGAATGTTGATAGCTTTACAGGATTTAAAATTATTTCCTGCCCGAAGATATGAACAGACACTTCTCCAAAGAGGACATCCAGACGGCCAACAGACACATGAAACGATGCTCAGCATCGCTCCTCATCAGGAAAATACAAATCAAAACCACACTGAGATACCACCTCACGTCAGTCAGAGTGGCTAAAATGAGCCAATCAGAGAACTCTAGATGCTGGCGAGGATGTGGAGAAACGGGCACCCTCCTACACTGTTGGTGGGAATGTAAACTGGTACAGCCCCTCTGGAAAACAGTGTGGAGGTTCCTCAGGAAACTAACAATAGAACTCCCCTATGACCCAGCAATAGCACTGCTAGGAATTTACCCAAGGGATACAGAAATGCTGATGCATAGGAGCACATGTACCCCAATGTTCATAGCAGCACTCTCCACAATAGCTAAAACCTGGAAAGAGCCGAAGTGTCCATCAACAGATGAATGGATCAAGAAGATGTGGTTTATCTATACCATGGAATACTACATGGCAATGAGAAACAATGAAATCTGGCCATGTGTAGCAACATGGATGGACCTTGAGGGTGTTATGCTGAGCGAAATAAGTCAGGCAGAGAAAGACAAATATCATATGTGTGCACGTATAGGAGGATTAGGAGGAGCTTAACAGAGGACCAAGGGGGAGAAGAAGGGTGGAAATGGTGGGGGAAAGGGGGAGAGGCAAACCATGAGAGACTCTTGAATGCTGACAAAAACTGAGGACTGGTGGATGTGGGGGGGAGGAGGGGTGGGCATGGAGGAGGGCACTTGTGGGGATGAGCACTGGGTGTTATGTGGAAACTAATTTGACAATAAACTATTTGTAAAAAAAAAAAAAAATTTATTTCCTGCCCATATAGGAGTACAGTGGAGCCATTCATGGGCAGCCTTCCATGTGGTGATTCGAGAACCCAAGCTTCTCCATTTTCCATCTCTAGCCAGTGAATGGAGAGAGACAATGGATAGGTACCTGTGGGAGAGTTTTGTGGGCCAGGCCAGGAAGGGATGCTTACTTCCGCTCACCTCCCATTGGCTAGAATTTGGTCACACTGATTGCTACGGAGGCGAGGCTCAGAAATGCCATGTGGCTGTGTGCTCAGGAGTAAGGAAGAAATCTCCTTCTTATTTTTGGTAAATACATAGTTGTTGATGTCACAATATTTAGAAGAAAGTTTGTTCCATAAACTAAGCAGAACTCAAACTTTAAGACCAGATTTCATGGGAGGGTAATTGTGTTTATTACTGTGGGATTCTTTGCTCTTTCAAAGGATTTAGCAAAACTGCTTTAAATAGAAGCTTTCTGCTTTTAGTACATTTAATCAGTCTTCAATCCCCATTTTGTCTGGGTCCTACACTGTACCAGGTAACTGAGTGGAGAGGCAGTGAGGATGACGTGACTCTTGACCTCCCAAAGCCAGAGGTCTTGGTGCCTGCACATGGATTTCTGACTGTGGGGTTGCAGGGGAGTGGGGCTAAGTGAAGGAACATACAAATCCAGGCATCGGCCTAGCTGGAAATGTGATTCTGCCCACAAACATGCAGCCTGAAGATCACATGTTCACCCCCTGGGTATCCTGAGAAACCCTGAAGCTTCTCCCCACCCTTTGGCCTGGGCTCCCCCAATACCTGGGTACATTTCTCCAGATAGCCCATACCTCAGCCCGTGGCAAGCACCTTGTATACCCCAGGCAGAGGGCCTTTCCAGGGAGAAGATCCTGGCCAGGTGAGCCTGGGCATGAGTCCCAGAGGATGCAGGATGGCCCAGGTGTAAGCAGCTTCTTCTCCCATCTTGTCACCTTTCCAGATTGGGTCTGACTTGCTGGCCACTGTCAGGTCTGTCTTCTCTCAGCATGCTGGTTATCCCGGCCTGTCTGTCCTGAGGAATTCTGGGTTTTCAGATTGCTTTCCCCTGTGTGTGTTAGCTTGCTGCTGTCCTGGTTTCACCTCGTTACAATTCCTGCCTGCTCCTCGGAAGGGGGGAGCACGGCCAAGGGATGCGGGCCGGGGAGCTAAGAGCAGCAGCATCTAATCCTGGCCGTGTCCTTGTCTGACCCATGCACACCGACTCAGATTCGTTTTAACGGCCTCAAGTGAAGTCCTTGCTTTCCCAGCCAGCAACTCTCCTCTGCCTTCCCTCTTCTGCCCAGCCTCCCACCTCTTCCTCTGTCTATGGGTCAAGAACACTGAATGGGCTCAACCTGCCCTCAGCCACCTGCTCCATGATTTTTTTAAAAAATAGTTTATTTATTTTTGAGACAGAGAGAGACAGAACATGAGCGGGGGAGGAAAAGAGAGAGAAGGAGACACAGAATCTGTAACAGGCTCCAGGCTCTGAGCTAGCTGTCAGCACAGAACCTGATGTGGGGCTCGAACCTACAAACCGCAAGATCATGACTTGAGCCCAAGTCAGATGCTTAAACAACTGAGCCATCCAGGCGCCCCTGCTCCATGATTTTTAATCCTTCTTCCTCCTCTGTGTTCCCATAGCATCCTGGACAGCGCCCTTTCAACTCGAACCTTGTGTGGGATGTGTGTTTCCATCTCCCTGATTGGGGTTTGGAGTTTTCCAGGCGCCACAGTTTCTCACTGTACATTGAATCAGTGAATGAATACGTGAGCTTGCATCGGGGGAGAAGGGGGGAGGCTTCTGTGCCTCTATGCAGACTTGGGGGTGGCCTCAATGGCCCTGTGCTTCTGCCAAATGGAATTGTCAGATGGTGGCTCCTAGTCAAAGTATCTATTCACATTTTTACTGGCTCAGAATTATAAAAACGGGGCTCTCCAAGTGTAGCCCTAGTCCACTTTAGCCTCAGCAAAGAGTCTTCACTGTTCACCATTTGAACACAGTGCTATATGGCCCCACTGTTTCCATCGGGAATTAGGAGTCAGGCCATTTCCAATCCCCTCCCCTCGGTGGCCATTTGCAGTCAGAACACCGGCTTTGGGCTTGCCGCCAAGCCTTGGCTCAGAGATCTTGGTCCAGTTGTTTGTTCTCTTTGAGCCATTATTTCTGTATCTGTAAAATGGGAGATAATCATATTTACCATTCAGGGTCATAAACCGGGTGGTTCCCTTATGGTGTGTGGATTGTCATTGAGATTACAGTCGACTCTTGAACAACGTAGGTTTGAAATGTATGGGTCCACTTAGGCGTGGATTTTTTTGATAAATACAGTAAGGTACTATAAGTGGGTTTGCTCTTCCTTACGATTTTCTTAATAATATTTTATTTTCTTTAGCTTACTTTATTGTAAGAATACAATATGTAATATGGAGAACGTATAAAAATGTGTTCATTGATGGTTCACGTTATCAGTAAGGTCTCTGGTCAGCAGTAATTTATTAGCAGTTGAGTTTTGGGGAGTCAAAAGTTATATGTGGATTTTTGATGGCGTGGGGGATTGGTGCCCCTCACCCATGTGTTATTCAATGACTGACTATATTTTTAATTGCTTCTCCTGGACCACAAGACTTGTTCTCTGCTCCATTCTCAGGGCCCAGTTCACGGTGCAAAAAGAATTTACTGAATAGATTGCCGGAGAAGCACTAACTTAGAACTTGGCACAGAGCAGATGGGTGTAGTTCCTGCTCCATTTCTCTCCCTCTCCTCCTAGGAGTTCCAATTCTTTGTCATCAGTTTGTAACCTCTTCAATGCTTGTACCTCGGAAAAAATCCAAACAAACCAATTGTCATCCAGAAGCTAGCCCCTGGGCACAGAAAAACCCAGGACAAGCACTTTCCACCACCATCCCTTGGAGGGTGTCGGGGGAGCAGCTCCATCTCATGCCTGGTTTCAGCACCATCAAGGCTCCAGCGCAGAAGGAGATCCAGCCGCAGGAGATCCAGACACAGTTGCCGGCTAGGGGAGGTCTGTAGTAGAGGCAGGGAGGGAAGGGCTGCCAGCTCCGCCGCTCTCCCAATTTGCGGTCCCTCCATTAGCCCAAAGCTCTTGCGAGCCTGAGTGACCTTCCTTTACCTTTGGGATGGCAGCCAGTTCCCCGGAGACATGCGCTTAGGGATGGAGTCCGCACGAGATGATTCTGCGTTGTCTGCACCTGCTACTCCCGCCAAGCTCTGAGCCTGCCCTGGGGCTTGCGGCTGCAGGGTGGGATTGGCAGGAAAAACGGTACCACCCGAAACGCGCTCACATCAGAATGATTTTATTTTTCAAAATGTTTTTTTTTTTCCCGTGAATGAATTTTAATCCAGGTTTTATCGTCTGTCCGTAACTGGGACTGTCTGAGAGGGGATTCCTGAGTTGGGTGGGAACTTGGACGAGAGAGACATTTTGTAAAATTCTCATCCTATCACATGCAGTGATACTACCATAGCTTAGGTGTATTAGGTGCCCCCGCGTGAGCCACCCCCTGTAATCCTTATTAACACAGATACTAGGGTTACCGGGGTCTGCGTCGTAGGTGCTGCTGGTTGGAGCGGGAGCCAAACTGGAGGGCGGGCCTTCGCGGGCGGGTTTGGGGTGAGCGCAGGGGTGGAGGTGTGCGAGGGCCTGCGGGCCGGAGACGCGCTGGCTGCGCGCTGCGCGCGGGTCCCTGCCGCGGTCCCCGTCCGCGTCCCCGGCGCGCCCCTCCTCCCGCGCTGGCAGCGGCCGCGGCGCGCCTGGAAGCGGAGCGGTGTTTCTCTCGCGCACAGTCTGGTTTGTAAACAAACACTGGGGCGGGCGCCGCCGCCCGCGCAGCAGATGGCTCCGCAGCTGCCGGCCCGGCGGTCCCTCCCTCTCCGCTGCGACGCGGCCGCGCGGGGCCGGTGGCGCCTCCCAGTGCCCGAGGCCTAAGGGACACCGTCCCACCTCCTCCTGCAGTCTGGAGGCCGGAGAGAGGAAGCATGAGCCAGGCGGGCCCTGAGGTGCTTGCTCATTCTGTTTATTTCATTCGTCGTTCGTTCATTCGTCCAGCGAAGATATATAACGTGCAAAAACCGGGTGATCCCTCCCTTCACAATACTGAAGGGAGGCGAGCAAGTAAATGGGTCCAGGTGGTTCCATTTAATGGATCAAGGAAGGCCGCCTGGTGGAGGTGCTGTGGGGGCTGACAGCGATTAGGCAGACTTTGGAGGAGGATAGAAAAGAACCGTCCCTGCAGTAGGTAAGAGCGCTTTCTGAATATTCGAAACAGAGGAGGTATTAGCGCTGATGGAAGGAGCTGGTGGCCCGCCGGAGAGCGGTAGAGGGCGATTGAGGGTTTTAGGCACAGGGCGAGCCCCTTCTGGGTTTATATTCCCACCTGCGTAAAATGAGAGGGCGGAACTAGATGATCCACAAAGTAGTTCCCAAACTGGGATGACCCCGAAGTGTCCAATAAAGTACAAATTCCAGGCCACACCCTAGACCTATTGTATCAGAAGGGGATAAGCTCTGGAGTCTGTATTTTTAGCAATCTCTCCAGAGGACTCCTGCTTAAGGCTTGAGACCCAGTGGTGGGAGGAGATGGCAGAAGGGAGGTGAGTCATCACACTGTTGGTGAGGGTGATCTGTCTTCATGATTGCTGGATGAGGCTGATTCTTGGGGTTGTGAGCACCTGAAGCAGGTCACAAGTGCATGGTGTCTCTCCCTGGAGAGGGTCACAGATGTGCCAGAGCTGTGGATATATAGGAGAGAAGGTGCCAGTTGGGCCTCCAGCTCACTGAGTCTCTGCTTCATCAAGTGTAACATGAGGAGGATACCAGGCTCACAGCAGTATGAGAAGGATCCAATGAGGGGGTGTAGCCAGAGGAGCCCAGCCACGGAGTGCTCTGAGCATGTGGGCAAACTCTGGCTGATTGTTGGCCTTGTCACTGTTCTCAGACTCTGGTCCCACACTTGACCACCTGTGGAAGCTTTGTAGAGTGTCCCCTCCTTGCCCCTGCCCTGAGTTTCTGAGCCAGCAGAAGAACAGGTCTTTCTGGTTTCAATAGGCTCTATAGTTCAAGAACACTGAGTATTAAAGGAGTCGGCTAAACTCTTGTTTAAGTGCCTGCACCTTAGATCCACCTAGCGAAAGCACTAGCTGGAGGTGCGCACTAGCATCAAGGAGAGCAAAGGCTTTAACACTGACACATGCTACAGCATGGATATATATCTTGAAACCATTATGCTCAGTGAAAGAGACCCGACATAAAACACATGTACTTTTTTTTTTTTTAATGTTTTATTTATTTCTTAGGAGAGAGAGAGAGAGAAAGCATGAGCAGGGGAGGGTCAGAGAGAGAGGGAGTCACAGACTGAAACAGGCTCCAGGCTCTGAGCTGGCAGTCAGCACAGAGCCCGACGCGGGGCTCAAACCCACGTACCGCGAGATCATGACCTATGCAAAAGTCGGACGCTTAACCGACTAAGCCACCCAGGCGCCCCAAAACACATGTACTTTTTAAAGTCCATTTATTTATTTTGAGAGAGAGAGAAGGGGGAGAGGGAGAGAGAGAGAGAAAGAGTCCCAAGCAGGTTCCACACTGTCAGCACAGAGCCCAACACGGGGCTCAATCTCAAGAACCATGAGATCATGACCTTAGCTGAAACTAAGAGTTAGACGCTTAACTGACTAAACCACCAGGTGCCCCCAAAGACCATGGTCCCATTTATATGAAATACCCAGAATATGTAAATCCATAGAGATAGAAAGCAGATTAGTGATCGTCAGGGGCTGGAGGGGAGGCATGGGGAGTGACTGCTAATGGATACAGGGTTTCTTTGGGGAGCAATAAAAAATAGTCTTTTTTAAAAAATGTTTACTTATTTATTTTTGAGAGAAGGGGGAGGGCAGAGAGAGAGAGGGAGACAGAGAATCCCAAGCAGCCTCTGCACTTGGCTCAAAGCCTGACGTGGGTCATGAGATCATGATCTGAGCTGAAACCGAGAGCTGGGCACTTAACCGAGTGAGCCACCCAATGATAGAGATCTTAAATTTGATGGTAGTGATGGAAATTGTACACTTTCATTTTTTAATTTAAAATATAAATTAAACAAAGAAGCCGTCCTATCTCAGCCCGTGGTCTCAGGGTGCTGCCATGCTGCCTCCCCAGCCAGTGGGGAGAAGTGGGAAGCCATGTGTTTTTCCACTTGTGACTGTTGCATGTATCACTCTGCTCACGTAGTGTGGGGAGACTTGGTCACATGGCCACGCAGTGCCCACAGTGTGCTGAGAAATGTGGTCTAACTGGGCAGCTGAATGCCTAGAAAGAAGGAAGAAAGGATGGATTGGGGTAGGGGGCTGGGTAAGAGAAGAATCTTTGCCAAAAACACAACAACAATCAACTTTCATTTGGTTATTTCTTCTTGCAGATATTAATAATAACAGCTGGTGCTGTAGTACAGTGCCAGGCCTTCATTTAAGTTTTTTATACAATCGTGTCATCTAATTACACCAAAACTTTATGACATATGTTATTATACCGATTTAGAGATGGGGGAATTGAGGCACAGACCATTAAATATGATCTAGGGTTATGCATCTGATATATGTCGGGCTTCTGTCACTGAGCATGTTTTCAGGATATAGATGCATAGTGTAGCACGTGCCAGTCCTTCATTCCTTATTATGGTTCAATAATATTTCCCTGCGTGTGTTTACTGCATTTTGTTTATCCATTCATCGACTAGGTTGTTTCCATTTCTGGCTCTTGTGAATAATGCTGCTCTGAACAGTCATGTACAAGCTTTTGTGTGGACATGTGTTTTCAGTTCTCTTGGGTACAGAACTAGGAGCAAGCTGCTTCACACACAGGTTTAACCTTTCGAGAAGTTGACAGATTGTTTTCCAAAGAGGCCACACCATTTTACGTTCTGAACAGGTGTCTACACAACTGGACTATGACATTCAAGAGAAACCAAATCATACTCTGTTTGAGCCATTGCTTTTAGGGGTGTCTTTGATATAGCAGGTCAGCTGTCACCTCAGTATATCATTCCACTGAGTCTTCTACCCAGTCACGAGAATAAAAGGAATGGCTACAATTCATGTATCCATTCATATGTTTGTTTATTCATCTGTCAAAAAGATTTGAGGGGCGCCTGGGTGGATCAGTCAGTTGAGCATCTGACTTCGGCTCAGGCCATGATCTCATGTTTGTGGGTTCAAGCCCCACATTGGGCTCTGAGCTAACAGTGTGGAGCCTGCTTTAGGCTCCCTGTCTCCCTCTCTCTCTGCCCCTCTTGCACTCTCTTAAAAATAAATAAACATTAAAAAAATTTTTTTAAATAAGAAAAGATTTGAGCTCTGAGGATTTGCCAAACATAATTAGCTAGAGTCCCTGCCTTCAGAGATCTTACAGTTTAGTCAGAAAGCCAGGCAGTGAGGCCACCAGCCATGGAATCCATGCAAAATGAGTAGGGTCCAGATTCTGCCTCACTTGCTGAACAAAGAGCTCTGGGCAAGTTGCTTCAGCTCTCTGAGCCTCATTTTCCTCATCTGTAAAGTGGGGATTCTCACATCTACCTTGCAAGGAACTTGTGTTGATTAAGAACAGTGTGTGCTGGGGTACCTGCATGGCTCGGTCAGTTAAGCATCCATCTTTGGCTCAGGTCATCATCTTGTGGTTCATGGGTTTGAGCCCCGCATCGGGCTCTGTGCTGACAGCTCAGCACATGGAAGTTCGTGGCCTGGTTGGAGAACAGTTCTGAGCCTTAAGTAGGTAAAAATCTGAATCTGTGTTACCCCTGCCCCATCCTTGCCCACTTTCCCCCGGAACCAGTCTAGCCCTAGCCCGGCCCCAGGGGCTTCTGTGGCCTCCGTGCAGGAGGGCTGGGTTTCCACACGTCTTTGAGTTCACTTCTTTCCTCCTTCTCTGGAGACATGAAGCTCTGCTCATTCAGATGCAGGCTTTAATCGGTCTTAAGACCAGTTGAATCCCTAAGGACCTAGGTTGCCTGACCTGGTTTTTAAAAAATCTAGTCTCCATCTAGGGTTGGGGGTTGTCAATATTTCTTTATTGCATTCAGGACAAAAGAGTTCAGTTTTTCCATTCCAATGAAAATCAGAGAGATGATGATGAAGATGACAACGATGAGGGCTGTACTGGTATTAATAAAATAATAAGTTGCTATTGAATAACTCAGGGGGGTTGGGCTGGGAAGAGCACAGCACAGGTTGACAGGGGATCTAGACTTTGATCCTGATCCCATGAATCATTCTCAGCCCTTTTCTCTTCTGAAAAACAAGTGACTTGGGCTGGATACACTTTCAGGGTTTCCCACCCGACAGTCTGAGATTCCACAAAGGGGCCCTAAACTGAGCCATCCAGTTTAGCATCTCTGGGAGCACTAGTCTTGTGTTGGAACCCAGCCTTGCTGGCCACCTGGTGGCTCGGGGGGAGTCCATCTACCTCCCTGAGCCTCTGCTTCTTTCCACAGATTTTCTGGGGATTGTAGGCAGGTATGTGAACTAGCATGGTCTCATTCTGAAATGGAGGCCTGGGGGAGCATTTTTCCAGAGGAGGATGAGCCCCAGGCCTGGTGTGACAAGAAGTCTGAAGGCCCAGGTCTAAGGAACCAGCTTGTTAAGTCAGAGAGCGTGGCTTCCCTTAGCTGGTCTGTTAATCGTGTCATTTATATTGTCTATAGTCTCATGCTTTGACATCTGAGGCCTTGTTGACCTTGGATGGACACCCCCCACTCCCAGAGCTGGACAATTCCTAGAGATAGCAAACAACTCACCTGCTGCTGTACTCTTCAGATATAGCCACCTCCTTTATTGGCTTTGGAGACTTGCTAGGTCCAGACAATAATCAGGACCAGGTACTAGACAACTAGGGACAGTTCCTGTGTCCCAGAGCCCAACCAAATTATTCAGACTAGCTAATCCTAAACCTGCTTTGCTGTTCTTTGCTGCAGAAATGACAATAAAAACGTTTTCT
Organism: Proteles cristata cristata; assembly: GCA_017311185.1. Lineage (NCBI taxonomy): Eukaryota > Metazoa > Chordata > Mammalia > Carnivora > Hyaenidae > Proteles > Proteles cristata. Next base: position 1,012,661 of record JAESUZ010005557.1, read on the forward strand.
CAGAAATTTCCCCTCTCTTTCTGCTTTCTGACTGACCCTGGGGCTTTGAGTGGCCCTCTGTGCCCTGGAATATCCCCTTCTATTGGGATCTGTGAGTAGCAGGCTCTCTTTTCAATGGCAGGTGTCTCCGGTCTGTTGGTAACTCAAATTTTCTATTAATACACTATGCACAAATACATTATATACTAATATGTTATATATACCATATAGATAACATCATATATAGGCTATATTAAGAGAAATACCTAGATTAAACTTGAGAGAAATACCTAGATGTTGAAAAGGCAGGTTAGGATTAAAATAATGAAGGGGACAGTGTCATGCAGGCACTATTTACAAACAAGAGTATAAGTATCTTTAAGAGCTTATTTAGTAACATTTCAACAATGGAGTGAATTTGAATATATGAAAATTTGAAAAAGCATTAGGTATATTTATGAAAAATTCTTTCTGTATTTTATCCATTCATCTATATCTGTTTCTGCCTTCAAAATCTATTAGGCACTGCCTCCATTATGGTTCAATCAGCTCAGACAAAGCAATTTTAAAGCTATGTACTTCCCCTTCATTCATTTAACAAATGTTTATTGCAGTTCATTATTTGTGAGATGCTGCATGTGTTCTGGGCTGTGAGTCAGACCCGTGCATTGTGCCTTCAAAAACTCACCATTTAGTTGTAGAAGATAGATGTGCATATCATAAAAGATTTTTTTTCTGTGTGATTAAAAAGCCAAGGCCCAGCAGTAGGGATTAGGTACAGTTTCATGGGAGGAAGTGGTATAGCCAGGAGAGCACTGAAGGTGGGCAAGGTTAGGACTGAAGATTAGGAAGGGAAGAAGCTCAGGAGGCAGCTTATGGGGTGCAGGGTTCGGAGCAGAGAGTGACATCTATAAGCTTGGGCATTGGGGTCAGTCAGACCTGAGTCCTTCCTCACCCCACGGTGCACAAGGACTGTCTAGCCAAATAAAACTACCATGTGCTCCCAGTCTACCCCATCCAGACACTTTAACCTTGGGGATTCATTGAATTTTCTTACACATGTAAAGAGAAGAAAAATACCTACCTTTTGGTGCTATGACAAAGATGCACCAAGATAATGCGGGTATAGGGAGAACACTGGACACATGGAATTTCTCATTGTTCATTCATTCATTCATTCATTCAGCACATGATGTTTAAGCCCCTATTGTGTTCCAGACCCTGTGTATTTCATAGCACTGAACAAAACAGACAAAGATTCCTCCCTTGGGGGCACCTGGGTGGCTCAGTCGGTTAAGTGTCCAACTTCAGCTTGGGTCATGGGGTTGGTGAGTTAGAGCCCCATGTCAGGCCTGTGCTGTTAGCTCAGAGCCTGCTTAGCACCATCTGTCTTCCTCTCTCTCTGCCCCTCCCCCACTTGTGCATATGTGCTCTGTTTCTCTCAAAAATAAAAAATAAACATTAAAAAAAAAATCCCCTCCCTTGTAGACCTTATGTTGTAGGGAGATGGAGACTATGAGAAGCCAGTAAAATATATAGTGAGTTAGATAGTGACGGTGAGATAAAGCGCCATATAGGATAATTGACCTTATTATTGTTTGCTGATTAGTTCGGTGGAAAACAGATTCTGTGAAGTGTGGAGAGTGGCAGGGAAATGTTTTTGTGAGTTGATTGGGACCAGGGGCACCAAGAAAGCTTCCAAGCAGTGGCGTGACCTGGGCTGTGCTTCCAGAAGGTAGGGGGTTGCTTCTTGTTCCGGAAGTGAAGGGGCCTGGGTGTGGGCCTCTGGCAGGGAAGGGAGAGAGGAGGAGAGGGGAGTCAGACGGTCTAGGATGAGGCCTCGGCTGGTGGGCACCAAAGTGGGCAGGGTCCCCTTGGCCAATGGGTTCCTGGGCACCGTCTGAACCAGCCCGGCCAGGGAGAAGTGAGGCCAGGGCTGCTGAGTTAGGAGATGTGATGAGGCATGTAGAAAACTACATCATCCCAGGCGGTCACCTGCCTGGAGCCTGTGAAGGCGAGAGGGGGAAGAAGGTGGATACGCAGGAGGCTGCTGCTGGGACTTGAGGAAGGGGTGTATGTCTTTGGGTCACAAAGACTACAAGTCGTGTTTAAGTTTCAGATCAACTGAGATTTTACTTGTTTCACTGATGTGGCTGCTTCTGTGAACTCCTTGGCCCTGGTGCCCTCTCACAGGAAAGCCGGGGTCTGGCAGAGAGGGCTGCTGTTGTGAGGGTGGTTCTCTTGGCGGAATTCCCTCTGGGCTAACTGTACATCTCAACCACGTGTCAAACAACTACTTATGTTTTTTTTAATGTTTATTTATTTTTTGAGAGAGAGCGAATGAGTGAGCACACAGATGTGCCAGCAAGCAAGGGAGGGGCAGAGAGAGAGGGAGAGAGAAATCCCAAGCAGGCTCCGTGCTGACAACACAGAGTCAGATGTGGGGCTCGAACTCACGAACTGTGAGATCATGACCTGAGCCGAAACCAAGAATCGCTTAACTGACTAAGCCACCTGGGTGTCCCCAGAGCCTAGTTATTTGTAGAGAAGCTCCTGCCTGCTCTTTAGCCTTTTTCTCAGGAACATGGGAAATATTTACTTGGTCGTTCTCAGAAGAGCCTGTCTTTGAGCTGCTATCGAGACCAGCTCTGTAGTTTGGCAACAAGGAGAATGGTGAGGATCTGGGGACCCAAGAACTTGTGGAAAACGTAAATTACAGCAATGTGGATAAAGAGCTTCTCAGTAAATGCATAAATAAAAGCAGGCCGCAGTCTCCTGGGAGTAGGAATCAGGCCGCGCTGCCTTCAGCAGGTTTGACGACAGCAGGTGACGGGGCACCTATTTAACAGGGGAATCATCCCCATTTAAGGTTACTCTGAGCCACAGAGCGGGGCTCAGAGGGGCAGGACAACTGTGAGTGGGGCATCCAGCAGGGGCAGCGAGGAAGAAAATGAAGGGGCAAAATGAGGAACGTTTAGAGAGTGACAAGGCCTAGAGGGAGCAATCAAGCAAGGATGGGGATGGGGCATTTCAAATAAGTTTGTTGTGGTGGTAGTTGCTGTCTGTAATGTGGTCTGGCTGGAACACAGGGTCTGAAGGGGATATGTGAGGGAAAGATGGTTCCTCCTACAGGTGTTGTGACCAGAACTGCGATCTGAGGTCCCTAAGCTGAGCCTGAGGCCTGAGAGAGCCTCTCCCCTGCCCTCGCCTTTGCCTTCCTCTCTGTACAGTGGGACCCTGGGCCTTCTGTGCTGACCGGTCCTGGGAAGGTCCCCGTGAGGCCATGCAGGTCACTTTAGAAAGTCCTAGTTTAGCCCAAGATGACCTGCTCATGCTGTTGCCTCTCAGGGCCAATATGGGGGCAGTAGAAGCTGACTAGGGATGAGTATGACGTGTGTTTGTCAGAGCTCTTGTGGGATATGGAATTTGGGGGCCATGGGCCACCCCCAGAGAGGTGAGCTCCTCCCTCCCTGCTGCTACTAAGAAAGTCCTTCCCAAACCTATAAGCCCTCTGCCCGCAAATGTCTGGGCAAAATCCCTGGATGTGGCCATCCGTCTTTGCCACCTCCTTAAGCCACCCTTTGGAATTCCTTATTTGTTTATTTACTTATTTGAGAGCACACACAAGTAGGAGAGGAGCAGAGAGAGAAGGAGAGAGAGAGAATCCCAAGCAGGCTCCATGTTGTCAGTACAGAGCCCAATGCAGAGCTTAAACTCATGAACTGTGAAACCATAACCTGAACTGAAACCAAGAGTCAGACAGTTAACCCACTGAGCACCCTCTGGCATTCCTCTTTAATAGGGGACCTACCTACCTAGGAACACATGACCTACCCCCAAACCAGGCTTTGGCTAGTCTATGAGGTCTTGGCATGAATTAGAAAAGAGGCCCTTATGCCTTAAATATATATAATTTTTATTCAAAAAAAGAAAAGGGGTCCTTCCTTGAGTAACTCCTTGAGTGAGTCAGTACCACCTGAACCCCTGTATGAGATGATGCAGCTCACCATTGCTCGGGGAACTCTCAGATGCTGCTGGGCAGGAATCCCTACAGACCCCACCCTCTGACCCTGCACACAGGCCGGCAGAAACACACATTAGCCACCCCTTACTTCCTTCCCTGCTTCCCACCCACCATCAGGGTGCGGCAACTGCTCCATGTTGTTCTTTTGGTGGTGGCAGGAATTGGACTTCCTAAGGGGCAGGTGGGAAAGAGAGGCTACTGAAGATCCCTCCCAGAGCATAGTTGCGACGAGGTGCCATGACACAGGCCTGTACTATTGAGGATGCCAGGTGGGTTTGTGTAGGAGGGCTCTTCCCCCCGCCAGTGTAAGACTCAGCCAGGAGGCCTGGAACCTCTGTGCCCATCCACAAACTCTCAGATAAGTTGGTATATGTTTACAATGTAAATAGCACCTTTCCCCAAGATATTGTATCTTTAGGCAGTGTACAACTTGAACACCTGTACATGAATGGCATGCTCCCAGCATGGAGCCCAATGTGGGCTTGAACTCAGGACTCAGAGATCAAGACCTGAGCTGAGGGATGCCTGGGTGGCTCAGTCATTTAAGCATCCAGTTTTGGCTCAGGTCACTATCTTCCAGTTTGTGGGTTTGAGCCCTCCATCCGACTCTGCTGACAGCTCCGAGCTTGAAGTCTACTCTGGATTCTGTGTCTCCATCTCTCTCTGACACTTCCCTGCTCATACGCTTGCGCTCTCTCTCTCTCTCTCTCCTCTCAAAAATGGATAAACATTAAAAAAAAAAAAAGACCTGAGCTTAGATCAAGAATCAGATGCTCAACTGCCTGAGCCACTGGGTACCCCGTGAATGACATTTTTGTCCAGGACACACAGCTTGTGAGTTAGGCTTTACACTCAGGCCTCATGGAGAGTTAGTCCTAGTTAGAAGTTAAGTTTGAATCAAGTTGAGCTGTCTTCCTTCTCTGATCCTGTTCAACATTCACTGCCCAGATGTGTTTTGCCTTGGACGAGTGGGGAAGGCCACATCTAGGGTGGGAGGGGGGACATACCTCCCTTTATAAAGAGCCATCTTCCTTCTGGAGAAGAAAGGCGGTTCCATCCCCTTAAGCCACCAACTTCATTAAAAGATTTTGATTTATGGGGTGCCTGCCTGGCTTAACCGGCTGAGTGCCGACTTTGGCTCAGGCCATGATCTCAAGGTTAGTGAGTTAAAGCCCTGAATTGGGCGCTGTGCTGAAGCTCAGAGCTTGGAGCCCGCTTCACATCCTGTGTCTCTCCCGCCCTCCCCCAAAATTTTTTTAATAAAATGTTGATTCATAACATAGTATTACTAGGTGCTCACCACCCAGCAGCCATGACAGTCTGTTCTGGAAACTTGCACTCTTTGATTCCCCATCCACTATTCCTACCGTATTTCATTTCTCACAAAACAGTATTATTGCAACATCAGAGAGCGTTTAAAGAAGACAAGACCTCCACTGTGATTCCGCCTTTGCAGCGCAGCGCTTGCGCAGTTCTTCACATTTTCGGTGCTCCCGCCGGGTCGCCCCAGTCCTCACGTGTTTGAAGGCTCAGGGAACATGCACTTTTATTTATTTTTTTTAATTTATTTTTAAATATTTTTTATTTATTTCTAGGAGAGAGAGAGAGAGACAGCGTGAGCAGGGGAGGGTCAGAGAGAGAGGGAGTCGCAGACTGAAACAGGCTCCAGGCTCTGAGCTGGCAGTCAGCACAGAGCCCAATGCGGGGCTCGAACCCACGAACCGCGAGATCATGACCTAAGCGAAAGTCGGACGCTTAACCGACTAAGCCACCCAGGTGCCCCGGAACATGCACTTTTAAATCACTGAATTATAGAGAGCGGAAAGATCTAGAGAATAGCTGCCCCTCCCCGCTTCGGTGGAGTGGGGGGTGCCCCCGCCCCCCCCCACCACGCGTGAGGCATGTATGTTGGAAGGAAGGAAAGGGGGTAAAGTGAAGTATTGTGGACTGCGGCATGGGGGGGGGCGTGGGGAGGCAATGTTTTTATTTTTATCCGCAGGCAAGTGAATCTTGATCCCCGTGGGGATTCTCAGGAACAGACGGCTGGAAACAGATTTGATCAATGAAAGCTGTTTCCGGAGAGTAGGAGCCATTGATAAATTCCCACACTGGCCAGTCGGTCAGAGCTCATCTGTTTGTGGGAGCAGAACGGGGAGGGTGAATGTGCAGGGGCCGTGGTCCGCCGCTGTCTGGGAATGAGGAAGAGGCCCAGCTCCTCAGAGCCAGCCTCTTTTTAATTAGCTCCAGGAGGATCAGGGATTGATCTCTGCCTGTGATTGATGGGTTCCCGCATGCGGGCTGGGGGTGTGGCAGCTCAGGGAGAGGGTTAGGTGTGCAGGGCCAGTGAACTCGGGGTTCCTTAATGCAGGGGCTTTAGAGACTTTAGAAACAAAATGAGCCATACCACCCACCCCAAGTCCTTGTCTCCTCTCTTTTTTCATAACCTAGAGAAGCAGGCCTCCAGGAGGAAGTGATTCGTCCAAAATGACACACCCATCCCATCCCAGGTGCACAGCATGGCAGGTGCAGGGCAAGCTGGGCGTCAGCCCCCTGGGTGCCTCTCCTGGGCACACTCGAAGCTCTTCCCCACCCCTGACTTAACAGTCCCTCAGCGCTGTGACCTGGCATCCTTGGAGGCCCCCCCCCCTACCCCGCCTTACGGCCTGGCCAATGACAATTTTATCTGGAAGAGTTGTGCCCGGGGCGGGGGGTTGGGGGGAGGGTGACTGAGGAGTGGGTGGAGGTGCTGGTGCTGAGTGGAGTAGGCTACGTGCAGGAACTTAGCCAGAGGTTCTGAGGGCCGGAATGCAGAATCCGTGCCTTCCCTGAAGTTCTGGTTGCTGGGGAGTGGCGCTGTGGCGGAGGGGCCCTTCTCAGCAGAGCCTCAGCAGGTAGCCTTGGCACCTCAAGGCCAGGCTGGCCACTGCCTGGGTGCAGGAAAGGAAGTGTAAGTGATATGATGTGCAGGGAAGGGCTTGCCAACAGAAGAGCTAAGACTCCATGCATGCAAACACATGTGTGCACACAGGCACAGGCATGCACACCACAGGTGCACACACATACATCATTGCTGTTACCAGGGGTGATGGTAACACAGTTGTTTCCAAGGGCTTTTACCTAGGCAAGAGCATTTTATTCATTTTCATTCAGATGGCGTTGTTGTCTGAGCGACTGGATCCCCTGCTGACATCAGGCCCTCCCTTCTGCTCCCAGGCCTCCTCCCATCTCCTTCACCTTCTCTCCTTCCCATCCCTCTTTCTGATCTTGTCTGGGGCACTGGGTCCCACACTTGTTTATCTCTTGATTTGATGGCTTTTGGACAAAGTATGCGTCACTGGACACGTGGACATGACCTTGTCTCATTCAGCTGATGCAAGAAGGAGAGAAAGTAGGGCTGAGCCAGAGTAGAAAGAGGTGGAGTGCGTCAGAGGGAACAGGAGAGGAGAGAGAGCCCCTGGGTCCTGCAGCGGGCAGGCAGATATAAATCAAAACCTTTTTAAAAAAATGTTTATTTATTTATTTTGAGAGAGAAAAAGAGAAGGAGAGAGAGGGGGAGAAAGAGAGGTGGGGGGGGAGAGAGAGAGAGAGGGAGAAAGCACTAGCAGGGGAGAGTCAGAGGAGGAGAGAGAGAATCCCAAGAGGATACAGGGCTTTGTCTCACGACTAGGAGATCATAACCTGAACCAAAATCAAGAGTTTGACACTTAACTGACTGAACTGACTGAGCCACCCAGGTGCACTGACATAAATCAAAACGTTAAATCTGTGACCACAGAGCTGTGTGTTCTTGGGTGAGGTATAAAGCCTCTCTGAGCATTTGTAAAATGGGAAACCAGGGTTGTCACGATCAAATGGGTTGAGTAGAGTGGAGCTGGGTAGAGGTGGCTATAATGGCAAACCTGGGCTGGAGACATACACAGAGTTCTCCCACCCAGGGCTTCTTGGCTGAAGGCACTAGTGCATAAGTGATGGGGCATAAACCACACCCTCTTAGGGGTCTTGCCTTTCTTCTGTGTGGATTGTTCTATGGTCTTCTCAGCTATCCTGACCATCCAGCTCAGACCCCTCCCATAGGAGAGGTGCCTAACTCTCTCCTGCTGGGCTCTGTGCTCCCTGTGCACTCCATACTTGCCAATCATGTCTCCAGGGTATGACATCCCACTATTGGACATCTCTGCTGAGGTGCCTGCCTCAAGCATGGTCTGTGTTCTCCAGAGTGGAGGTCAAGACTGTTTCAAAATCCCTAGTCCTGGCTTGAACACAGTATTGAGGTGTTTAGCAAATGCTGTCCAACCGAAAGACAAAAACAAAGCAAAACAAAACAATACCCAGAAACCACAGTTCTTGTCCTCGACTCACTCAGGATAGCAGAGGAGACAGATATGAAATCAATTTCAGCCATTTACTGAGTTCCTACTATGTGCCACCTGTGTTAGCTGTCACATGCGCCACACTACTCCCCTCACCGTGAAAAACACCCTTTGTAAATATAATCTCTATACAATGCTGGGAGTGTTCTGGAGGTATTTGAAGAGCATAAGTAAACTAGTGCATCAGAGAAGGCTCATGAATCAAGTCTTGAAGGAATACAGGAAGTTCACCAGGAGACTGGAGTTCCAGATAGAGGGAATGGCATATGCAAAGTTACAGAGGCATGAAAGAATGGGAATGCAGAATGTGATTTGGTTTTATGAAAGCTAACTCTGGCCAGGTAAGGAGGTGAATGGAAGGAGGCCAGGTGAGAAAGACAAGACAGGGGGTGAGTAATGATGGGAACAAGGTCCCAGGGCATTCACCACACTGTGTACCCCTGGCTGGCTTTCTAATCTCCTGTGCCCTCTAGCCTCTCTTCCCTAACCCTTCCACTCCCTTACAAAGTCTAGAATTTTCTGTCCTGCCATTGAGTGAGGTCTGGCTGCAACCAATTTCTGATCTTAGACTAGACATAAGATTTCAGGACCCGTGGTCGGAAGGCTGAACATTGAACTACCTGAGCGTCATTTTCTTCATCTGGAAAATGGGTGTGCTCCGGAGGTCTGCCTGCCTCTAAAGAATACTGCAAATGACAGGGTAGGTGGGAACACGTCCTCCAAAGTAGGCATGAGAGGGCTGCCATTCAACTGTGTGAGTACCCAGGCAAGTGGTGCCTGTACACGGAGCCGCTGGGGGTATTCATATGTATTGGCTGCAGGGTAGTTTTTGCAGTGCTGTCTCCAATCCATCACTTCTTTTTGTTCGCCCAGGCTGGGCCCTCATCAAGTGCCTTGTCAGTCTCCAGCTGGATGACCACGCAGCCACCGCACTCCTCTCTGTGACTCTAGCTCCTCTGCTTTCAACCTGCTCAGTAAGCCGCAGGATGACCTTAGGTCCCTCCCGCAGTGTTGAATACAGAGTCTTGAGCCTCGTCCTTCTAGCCACCCATGGGCTGTCTCTGCCGGCCACCCTGCCCCCCCCCTTCAAAGTTGCCCGTTAGTGACCTACCACCAGAACCCCTCCATTTGTACCCACCTCCACAGGGACATCTGGCTCCTCTGGATACCTGGTTTCTGACAATGCATAATCCTTCCAGGGGCCCTGAAAGTGGCTCTGCTTCAGGAAGCCCTCCTCCCCATAATTGGCCTTTTAATTTTGCATCTTCATTTTTCATCTTTGGCCTTTCACCATAATTGTTACCTTTCTCTCCCTAATTCCATTCCTTAAAGTCTTGCAGATTTTAATGTGCCAGGACCCCACTGTGTCCCCTGCACCACCATGGGTGGAATGGATTTCTCAAGAATGCTTGTAAGGACCCCTGTGGTTTAGCAGCAGCCTCCCTGGGAGGATGCCGAGGTCCCCATGCACCTCACCCCCTGCTCGGCCCCCATGCTCCTGGTGACGCCCCCTCCCAGCATCGTGTGGCCTCATGACACAATCACATGCACGAACATACCATCTTTCTCACTTCGGCTCAGAGACAATGCTTGCCACATGTGTCTCTACATAAGCCTCTCTGTTCATTACAATGTGTGTAAGCCAAGTCCAAGGCCTTGAGAATCTCTTTCCTTTCTGCTCTTTGGTCCACCCAGTCTTCCTGTCTGCCTTCCTTTCTTTTTTGCCTTCTGATCCTTCAGACCTTAGCTCGAAGGCTACCCCTGCAAGAAGCCTATCCCTGACAGCCAGTCTGCACAGCCCCTCTTCTGTCTCTTTTACTCTTCCTTATTTCAACCTGTTTTTGTCTTTGTTTTGCCTTTAGACCAGTTTTCCTGCACTAAAATGATCTCATTTGTTTACTTCTTCACGTGCCATCTGCCTCCCCAAGGATGCTCAGGGTATGAGGGTGAGGACTTTGTCATGGGCACCGTCCTGTCCCCTGTGCCTGAACAGTGCTTGGCACTTACAGGTGCTCAGGCAGATGCTGAGGGAAGGAATCTGAAGTAGTCAAACAGAAAATAGCAGACCGAGCACCACCCCAGAATCAGGAAACCCTGGTTCTGTCCTTGTGTGGTCCACTATGTTTGATTCCTCAGCTCTCCCCTCCAATGAGTTGGGGTCTTCTCACTTCCCTTCCTATTGTCCCTCAGAACCAGTACATTCTAGGCCCCTGAGGGGTGTTCTCGGGTGCCTTACTACTTTTCATTTATTAATTCAAAAACTAGTTTTGGGGCACATGCTAAGTGCCAGATGCTGGGGACACAGGAGTGAATAAGATGGATATGATCTCTGCCTGCTGAGTTTACCTTCTAGCCAGGTCTTCCATGGGACAGACAACAAATACTCATACACTAAATAGTTAAGCTGGGGGCACCTGGGTGGCTCAGTCGGGTTAAGCATCCGACTCTTGATCTCTGCTCAGGCCATGGCCTCAAGGCTCATGGGTTTGAGCCTCGCATCCGGCTCCGTGCTGACAGCTGACAGAGCCTCCTTGGGATTCTCTCTCTCTCCCTCTCTCGCCCTCTCCTGCTGAAGCATGCTCTCTTGAGGTCTCTCAAGATAAATAAATAAACATTTAAACATGTATAAATAAATACTTTGCAGTATGTGCTAGGAAGCAAAATACAAGACAAAGAGGGTGCGTGGGTGGGTGGGGTGGGGAGGATGTACTTTGCAGAGGCTCATTCCTGAGGCCAGAAGGGGGAATAAGTCTCTCAGCTTTCTCTACCTTACTCTGCGTGGATCAATAGCTGGTTGAAGAGGAGGCCGGAAAGGCACTGCAGGGCACAGGTGGGCAGTCAAGCTTTCAGGGTTTCAGGGATGGAGATGTCTCCAGACCGGCCCAGCAGCTTCAGACAACCCATGGGAGCTCTTGAAGAGCAATTGGGAAGTCTATAGTTGATTCAAGACCCAGAAGCATAGAGTTTGTGTTAGATCCTGCTTGGGGGCAGGGAGCGAGGGAGGGGAGAGCTGGCAGCCAGGAGACTGGTGGCAGGAATTGTGACTGGCTCACAGAAGTTCCTGAGGGCTAGCCCTGAATGGTCAAGGTGATCCTGTGTGGAAAGGGAGGGAAGGAAGCAGAGGAAAACAATTGGGGTGGGGAGGCAGGTATTGACTGGATGACATACCTCTCTGCCCTAGGCAGGCCAGGTCATTCACTGGCTGAATACTTATTAAGCACCATCTGTGTGTCAGACTCCTTTGTGAGCGCTGGGGATTCAGCAGTGAGCAAGAGAGACAAAATTTCTACCTTCATGGAGTTTACGGTCTCATGGGGAAGGCAATAAACAAGTACAACAAATCATTTTAATTTCTAATGATAGTAAGTGCTATGGAGGAAAAAAAAAAGCTGGGGAAGAGATTTGGGGAAGAGCTTAGAACCTGGGGGTGGGGTTGGTGCCTTAGATTGGGTGGTCTGAGCTGTGACTTTTAAGCAGAGTGCATAGTGATGTAAGAAACATATCGGCTCTGAGAAGCCCTGGCAGAACGAGCCTTCCAGGCAGGGAACAGCAAACATTAAGGTGCCAGAATGAAACATGCTTGGAATCGTGTAAGCAAGGAAGCCAGTTGGAATGAGTGGGGGGCAGAGTGAGTGAGGGGGACAGGGGTCGGGGATAGAGAGATAGGCCCTGGGAAGAAATTTGGATACTATATTAAAGATAATAGCAAACCATTGGAAGTCTTTCAGTATAGGAGAATGTGTTAGGCAGGAGCCTCCAGAGAAACAGAGTCAATAGAATCTATATAGATACGTAGAAGACATTCCTTAGCAGGGATTGGCTCATGCAATCCTGGAAGCTGAGGAGTCCTATGGTGGGCAGGGGCCCACTGGAGGCCCAGGAAAGCAGATGGCATCATTCGGTCCAAGTCTAAAGTCTCGACAATTAGGAGCCCTTCTGTTGTCAGAGGACAGCAGAAGAAGGATGTTCCAGCTCAAGCAGAAAGCAATTTGCCCATCTCTGCCTTTTTGTTCTGTTCAATCCTCCATTGGATTGGATGGTGCCCATCTACAAAGCCCACCCCCCAATGTGATAGTGCTGGGAGGGGGAACCTTGGGAGGCAATTAGGATTAGATGAAGGATGAGGGAGGAGCTCTATGATGGGATTAGTGTCCTGGTAAGAGTCATGAGATAGTCTCCTTCCTCTCTGCCTTCATCTTGTGAGGATGCAGTGAGAAGGTGGTAGTCTGTAACCCGGAAGAGAGCTCTCACCGGAATCAGGCTGCCAGGTGAGGTCCCTGAGCAGGCTCTGGGGAATGGGGCCAGCTTGGAGCCATGACCATCCATCCTCGGGGACAGGGGAAAGGCCAAGTACAGGGGTGCATGTGGGAGGGCTTGGTAAATGTGGTAGTGGGAAGGAGAGGTACTTCTTTACCCAATGTCTCTTCTCTTTGAAAAAAAAAAAAAAATCTGCTTCTGTTCCTTCTTCCCAGATATCTTCCTTCCTCTTTCTCTATTACCTTACTGGGGATCCTAAAAATCAGAGTGTGTTTTTTATAAAGAGAAAGTTTCTTTCCATCTCTGTTTCTCTCCCTTTCCTCACTTTTCTCTCTTGGATTCAGCTGGGGACCTAAAAAAATGTGTCTGTCAACACACTTGTTTTTCTCCTTGTTCTTTTTTCTTTTTAAATGTTTGTTTATTTTGAAAGGGAGAGAGACAGAGCATGAGCAGAGGAGGGGCAGAGAGAGAGGGAGACACAGAATCTGAAGCAGGCTCCGAGCTGTCACCACAAAGCCTGACGCAGGACTCAAACTTGCAAACTGCGAGATCATGACCTGAGTCAGACACTTAACCGACTGAGCTATCCAGGTGCCTTCTTTCCTTGTTCTTCATAGAACTGTAGACAGGCAGAGCTGGGGGACCTCCGAGGCCACCTTTCCAGGTCCACTCCCTTGTTTTTACAGATGAGGAGGTCATGGCATGGAGAGACTGTGTGACCTGCTCCAGCCAGGACTTTGATGTGGCCTCCACTACTGCTGAGGTCAACCATAATCTCGCCATGAGCCAACAGTTATTCACATGCTTGAAATGATATCCTCACTCTGTTGCAGATGCTGCACAGGCCTCCATCTGTATCAGGCATGTTTCTCCGTGCTACTTAGCCCGGCATCATTGAATTAGTCTGTATGACGGAACTTCCAGAATGGACAATGGGTGCTGTGCTAGCTACTGCAGCCCCAGCTCCCGGGTTAGGGCAGGAAAGTATTTCTGTCATTTCTTTGCACATATTTACATTCTGCAAGTAAATGTCCTGAGGAACAGAACATATCATTCAAGGTCACAGAGCAACTACTGCTGGCCCTCTTCAAGCTTGACAGTTATGGCAGGGGGCTGGGAAGGCAACAGATGTTACAGTTCCTATTTGGTGAGGGTAAACTGAGGCAAAGTAAAGGAAAATGTCCTTTCAGCTGCTCTGTGAGGGCACCAAGACAGCGTTTCTGTGCTTGCCTTGTGTTGGCTCTATTTGCCCCCCAGTGGTTCTTGAAAGGTGTTTAAAGGTAAAGAGAAAGAGATGGTAGAAAAATCAGATTTGGCTGACTTTTTTTTTTCTGTATTATTTCTCATCCATTGCTAGAAGGTATGAGCCATACCCTTTGGCTTTGATCAGCTGGGTGTTTCACCTGCATGGCCTTCGTGAGCCTCTGGGGCAGGTGGGAGCATCTGGCAGTCTTTGCAGTTCTGCCCTATGGAGGTGGGTTTGATTGCCAGGGGTGCTCTCTGTTGCCTGCTGTTCCATTTCCTGCTCCTGGGTTTCCCAGTAAAGACGTGGTGGTGGCAGTGACGATCCAGTGGCCTTGCAAGGTTTTGGTCCTCAGGCTGTTCCTCTCCTGGACATAGGGCTGCTCCTGGACAGGGCTGACCCACAGCCCCTGCAGAGAAACACGGGGTGGGGTTTGGGAGCAGCCAGCCAGCTCCAAGCCTGAGGCTGTGTTCTAAGATCTGGTTCTGCTTCAGGCATTGATGTCTCTGCCGATAAATAGACCTAACACACAGCAACAACTTAAGGGGAGCTCTGAGCCCTTCTGCCTGATCTTGTCCTGAGAAAAGAGGGAACAGATAGAAGTTTGGGCTACTCACCAGATAAGAAATAAAGTTGAGGCAGTGGGAGGTGCTAACAGAAGATTTCACAAGGCCAACTGGCTATTCTAGCCGTGGGAACTCCAGGTAAGACTTTTATAAAAATAAGCTTCTCCACAGCAAGCCAGAGAACAGCACCTGTTCCTAGGGAGGGCCTCTGAGCTCCCCAAAAGCTCAGAGCCATTCACTATCCCCAGAAAAGTTTTCTGCCGCCAAGACCAGACACATTTACAGGGTGACCTCTAGAATGCCGGCCAGGGCGGCAGTCACAAGGATCTTGTCCTGACTCATCCCCGGCAGACGCCCTGTTGATCCCATTGATAAAAACCTGCAGCCGCCGCCGCCGCCACTGAGTACCCGGGCAGCCAGCCAAGCCCGGCTTCATTCACTGACAGGCTGCCCGACTGGGAGGAGTGGGTTAGGAAAACAAAGTGCAAGTTAGGGAGGAATGGAGCAAAGGCTCAGGATGAAAAGAGCCAGAGGCACCAGCCAGGGGGTGGCCTCCGGAGGTTGGGGCTCCTGGGGAGGGGCGGTAACCCAAATCCTAAAGGCCGTAGGCCTGCTAGAGAGTCTAAGAGTAACCCAGACAGGAGCACCCACACTCTGGGGTTTCTCTGGCTTGCAGAAGGCCTCTGGACACTGACTGCATCAGTTCTTCTCACACCTTGGGGTTCATCAGAATCCCCTGGGGTGCTTTAAAATTTTTCTGGGGCTCCTGGGTGGCTCAGTTGGATAAGCATCTGACTTGATATCGGCTCAGGTCCTGATATCTCAGTGGTGGGATCGAGCACCTCGTGTAGGGCTCTGCGCTGACAGTGTAGAACCTGCTTGGCGTCTCTCTCTCTCTTTCTCACTGTCCCTCCCCCGCTTGCACTTGCCCTCTCTCTCTCCATAAATAAAGAAACATTAAAAAAATACAAATTTCCAAGTGCCACCTAGAAATTTGACACTTGGGAGTGGGCCCCAGGAACCAGTATTTTTAGCACATTCTCCAGGGGTTTCTCAGGGCCCACGCAGTCCTGGCCTGGCCTGTGGGCAGTGCTGTAGCAGGCCATGCCCCCTACAAGTGCCAAGGGATCTCAGAAAGCTACAGGACACGATAGCTACTCATTGGGATGACACCTTTGGGACCTACAGATGGCTTCGGTTTAGATGTTCCAACCATGTCGTGGTGGTTACAATGGATATATACAGACCTGCAGGCACAGGAATGAGACTCTCCTATCACTCTCTATCCCATTGCCTGGTTTTATTTTATATATGACACTTACCACACTCTGACAGTATTTATTGCTCATTTATTGGTTAGTTGTCTGTCTCCTACCATTGAAACTGGGTTTCCATGGAAGCAGGAGCCTCATCTGCTTTGCTTACTGCTCTCTGCCTCATACCCAGAAGTGAACTGGCATGTCACCAGGCCTGAATTCCTGCTTGATTGCTGAATCTGAGTTACATGTTACCGGAGGCCCTCAGGAAAACGCCCCAAGTCTTCTCGGTTTCCTGGGAAGCCCTTGACGTTCCCAGTTCCTGGGGGTCTGCTAGAGGAGTAGAGCGGGAGGGCGTCATGGGGGGTTGGACACCCATTCACCTCCTCTCTGCATCAGGATGTCTCAATGGGGTGGTATGATTCATTGGTTTTAAAATGAGTCTCCCTGCAAAATGCCATAGAAGAAGTAGACTGTATTCAGGTCCCAGCCACAGTCCACATCTCTGTTCTCTAATACTGATAGAGATAGGAAGAGATCTCTATGTGGGCTTCTGCCAGTGTGAACGCGTCTCATTGGAGACCCTGGCTCTCAGGGAGCAGGAGAAGACAAGGACTCCATAGAGGCCGTAGTTTCTCTTCCTACTGGAAGAATTAGACTTCCTCTCTGGGTGATCTGCTGTAAATAGCAGCCCCTCAACCTCTCCCCCCGCCCCCCTGAACTGCAGGCAGATAAAATATTGAAAACTAAGGTCAGGATGCTGCTTGCCAATGGCATGTTATGATCAAGAAGGTTTCCAAGGTCAGCCCTACAGTCCATGTAGGCACTAGCTTTCCACATGGCTAGGTGTCACTGGAGCAACCTGCGGCTTCTGGCTACTGCTGTGATCAAGTGTGGGCGGTGTGGGGGTGCATGTGAAAGAGGGGGAGAGGGAGAATCACATCATCATCACCAGGTTGCAGAAGAGGTGATCCTAATCAGTGTAGTGGTCAGCCCATCACAGGCTTTGGGGTCCAACAGGCCTATACTTGAGAACCTTCTTAGGAAAGCAGTTAACCTCTTCAAGCTTAGTTTCCTCGTGTAAAACTGACTTTTACCACCGGTTATAAGGTTGTTGTAAGGAGTAACTGAAAAAGGTATCATTTACTTAGGAGGGTTCCTGGGTCCATGTAATTATGTTTTAGTTATTGTCATGGCTAGTGTGTGTGTGTGTGTGTGTGTGTGTGTTTGTGTTAAAATATACATAACATAAAATTTGCCATCACAACGATTTTAATTTAAGTTTATTTATTGTATTTTTTAAGAGAGTGAGAAAGGCTGCATGCAAGTGGAGGAAGGGCAGACAGAGAGAGAGAGAGAGAGAGAGAGAGAATCTTAAGCAGGTTCCATGTTCAGCATGGAGCCCAACACAGTGCTTGATTTCATGATCACAAGATCATGACCTGAGCTGAAATCAAGAGTTGGACGCTCAACCCACTGAGCCATTCAGGTGCCCCTTAACTATTTTTAAAAATATTTTATTTAATCTTTACACTCAACATGGGGCTCAAATTTACAACCCCAAGATCAAGAGTAGAGTGCTCTACCGACTGAGCCAACCAGGTGCCCCTTAACTATTTTTCAATGTACATTTCAGTGGCATTAAGTACATTCACATTGAACCATCAGTGCTACCCATTTGTAGAACTTTTCATCTTCCCAAACTGATACTCTGTCTGCATTAAACACTAATTCCCCACTCCTTCTCACCTTCAGCTCTTGGCAATCCCCATTTTACTTTCTCACTATTAATCTGACATCTTTAGGTATCTCATATACATGGAATCATACAGTGTGTGTCCTTTTATGACTGGCTATTTCACTTAGCATGATGTCTTCTAGGTTTATCCATGTTGTAGCCTGTGTCAGAATTTCCTTGTTTTTAAAGGCTGAATTCGGGGTGCCTGGGTGGCTTAGTCAGTTAAGCGTCCAACTTTCGCTTAGGTCATGATCTCGCGGTTCGTGGGTTCGAGCCCCGCGTCGGGCTCTGTGCTGACTGCCAGCTCAGAGCCTGGAGCCTGTTTCAGTCTGTGACTCCCTCTCTCTCTGACCCTCCCCTGCTCACGCTGTCTCTCTCTCTCTCTCTCTCTCTCCTAGAAATAAATAAAACATTAAAAAAATTAAAAAAATAAAGGCTGAATTCATTGTGGGCATTTGGGTGGCCCAGTCAGTTAAGTGTCCAACTCTTGATTTCAGCTCAGGTCACAATCTCACGGTTCTTGAGATCAAGCTTCGCGTCAGGTTCTGTGCTGATAACATGGAGCCTGCTTGGGATTCTTTCTCTCCCTCTCTTTCTCTACCCCTTCCCCACTCCTATGTGCTCACTGTCTCTCAAAAATAAATACATAAGCTAAAAAAAAAAAAGCTGAATCCATTGTACGGACAGACCACATTGTATTTATCTGTTTATCCATTCATCCTTCAGTGGTCACTTGGGTTCCTTCCACCTTTTGGCTATAGGGAATAATGCCACCATGAACATGGGTGTGCAAATACTTCTTCATTTCCCAGCTCTCCGTTCTTCTGAGCGTATACAATTCACTCTTCTTCTATGTATATGCATATATGTATACAAGTATAATTGCTAGATCATATAGTAGTTCTATGTTTAACTTCTTGAGGAAACTCCATACCGTTTTCTACAACAGATGCACCTTTTTATAGTTCCACCAACAGCACGCAGGGTTCCAGTTCTCCACATCCTTGCCAATACGTGCTATTTTCTCCTTCTCTTTAAAAAATAATAGTCATTCTATGGCTATTTTTTTTTTAACTTACAAGTGTCGAAACATAGAACATGTTTCTTTTCTTCCATTTTTCTTGGTGGTATCTGCTAACCCATACCAGTCTTCTGTGTGTGATGGAGACCACAGAAAACCAGTCAGGAAGGGGAGCAGGAAAAAAGGCAAGGAGAACACTTTGTATTTTATCAGGAGAGAAGTAGTATATGTTTCATGAAATGTGTAGAAGGTGTACACTACCACATAGTGCACACTGTTGGCAGGCATATAGTGGTTCTCGGTGAGCATATGTTGAGTGAACTGGGCACTTGTGCCAGAGGAAGACCCATCATTTATTAAGTGCCCATTAGTTGTCAGACCAGATGCTGGGTGTGTGCTCTCCCCAGGAAACTCTGGGAGGAAGTGTTGAGTCTCTTTACAAATGAGAACACTGAGACCCAAAGAAGCTGAGGATGGAGGTGCATGGGTGGCTCAGTCTGTGAAGTGTCTGATTCTTGGTTTCAGCTGAGGTCGTGATCTCACAGTTCATGAGTTTAAGCTCGGATTCTCTCTATCGCCTTCTCTTTCTGCCCCCGCTCTTGCTCTCTCTCTCTCTCTCTCAAATAAACTTAAAAAGCAGCTGAGGATGAGTCTGTGCACAGATGTCTGATGAAGTGACAGAACTGGAATCTGAACCCAGGTCCTCAGACTTGGCCTTGGCGCTGAGGAGATGGCAGCATTTGCTCTTGCCCTGGAATGAATATACAACCTGATTTCAGACAAGTCACCTCTCTTTCTAGGCCTTGATTGCTTCCTCAGTGATGTAGAGGTAGAGTGGAGGGATATTTAAGCCCCTGAGGTTCCCTGGTGCTGCAGGGCTCTGCCTTCCATCTGGTCTCGGGAGAGCCTGGGCCTGAGAGCAGCTGGCCAGGAGGAGAGGGTCCAGGACATCCTGCAGGGCATTGAATGGCACAGGAGGGTGTGTGTGTGTGTGTGTGTGTGTGTGTGCCAGCTAGGGAAGGCCCAGCAGACAGGAGAATCATGATGAGATTCTCATGAAGAGCCTTCTAGACCTGTCCATGGACACTGGCCTGGCAAGGACTCTGCTTTCTGTCCCAGCTATAGCCCTAACTGCTGTGTGGTGTCAGGCTCCCAGACCCAGCGCTTTCCTTCAGTGGATGATGATGATGGCAGCTGGGCTTATGAGAGCACTTAGTGTGTGCAGCGGTGAGCACTAGAATGAGTTATTCAATTTAACCCACCCCATCATTAGCTCTGTGAGGTAGGGGGTAGTAGTAGTCCTGTCTTATGGAAGAAATAGAAGCTTAGAGTCCTTATGAAATGAATGAGTCCCGCAGTCCTAGGAAGTAGGGGCCAAGTTGAGAGTACCTGCCTGTCTTCTGCTCCTGGCATTACTGGGACAATCAGAACCAGACTGATATAATGAGCATCTAGAAGAGTGATTTCAGGGAAAACATAATGCAAAGAACAAATAAGGCATTTGTATGGGCAAGCAGAGGTCCCTCGAGTGGAGGTTATAAAGTTAGTGTCCTTTAGCAAGCTGCTTATCTTCCCTAAGCCTCAGTTTTCACATCTGTAAAATGGGAGAACCATTACCCCCACCTGTTTACAGCACAGAGGTGGAAGAACGAAGATAGGACGGAAGATGTGTAGACGTGCTTGAAAAACTATAAAGCACACTACGCTGACTGGTAACAGAGAGACTGCCTGTGGGAAAGTTCATTTGGAAGAACTTTCCCTTCCTTTCTCTTCCCACCCTTTTCTTCCACTCCCCTCCCCTCCTCTTCCTGGAGTAAGTTTCTTGAAGGCAGAACTTCCAGAGAGCTCTAAGTGTGTAAGGGTTGGAGAAATCATGCAGGCTGCATGGAGGAGGTAGTAGCCTGTGAGGAGGAGGGTTCAGTTCAGATTTTCATACACTTGCACTTTGGAAGCTGAGCTCCCACCGTGCCCTTTCTGGGAGACTGATTCCCCCCACCATTTCTCAGCCTTGCCTCTGCTGTGAGTCTCCCTGTTAAAAGTGGTTTTTTTTCTTCTCCTATTCAGCAGAGGTGCACCAGGCATATATAATTTATAATAAATAAGTTAATATTTTATATTTTATAAGCTTAAATTGTTCATAACTCTCATAATGCACAGAGTCGCTGGGAAGCCCAGAATGTTATGGGTATTCTGTGGAGGTCCTGCTTGACAAGAAGCCCCTCTGGACAGGCCCCAGCTGCCCACGGCTGGCGAGGAGCACTTCAGTGCACAGGGGCCTGGCAGGTGACCCACTGGCTGTCACTATCTCTGAAGTGCAGTCTGGCTGCCGGGCTGAGCTTGGCCCCGGGATAGCTGGTGGGGCTGGCCAGTCTCCTCCACCCATGTTCACTGGGTTCTGGAGACCTGGCAGGGAAAGGGGTGTGTGGGGCCTCCTCGGGGCCTGAGTACTAGGATGCCCAGGGCTGCTGCCCCCACTTGTGTAATGGCAGGGGCCATGCAGGACTCGCTCTGGGGACTATAGTATTAGTGGTAAGCTGGGGAGTAAAAAGGGCGGGTGCAAAGCAGCGTGTTTTGAATGAGTCCTGTTGGTAAGATAGGGGAAATCAATGCATTGCTATTTCCTTTTACAGCATAAAGCACTCTGCAGAGTTACAGGACGGTGCCTACCTCTGGGGGCTGCTGAGGGGTGGCGAGAGGGCTGTGTACGCACACCTGTGTCCATATAATACATGTGTGGGGTGTATGTACAAAATTTTGAACAATTTGAGTGTATTAAACCATTTTTAAAGTTTTATTTATTTTTGGGGGAGGGGGAGAGTGAGCAAGCACGAGCAGGGGAGGAGCAGAGAGAGAGGGAGAGAGAATCCCAAGAAGTCTCTGTGCTGTCAGCACAGAGCCTGACATGGGGCTCAAACTCATGAACCATGGCCTGAAGTGAGATCAAGAGTTGGATGCTTCAACTACTGAGCCACCCAGGTGCGCCTATACTAAAACATTTAAAATGTATTCTGCATATAGAACAGAGCTCCAAGGTCTTCCCTGGCCTGGGCCAGATGGAAGGGGGCTTACCTTCCAGCCCCTCCAACACCTCCCAATCCTGCCCAGGCTCTGGACCCTGCTCCTCTCCCCCCTGCTTCTTGTTTCCATGCCCTGGGGCACTTGACTTCTCCTATGGCTCCCTTCCTGCCATCCCTCTGCTCCTCCACCCCGTCTTCATGACCTGGTCTTCTGCTTTCTGATGTGCACCTTCCACCCCAGCTCCCCCGCTCCCCTGTCTCCTTGGGCCTTGGATGCTTGGCCAGCCAGTCAAATCCGACATGTTAGATGTGTTGGATATCGTCCTCCCCCCAGGCTGTGATAGTAATACCTTCTCATGGGATAGAACTTGGAAAATATCAACATATCAATTTCTGAATGACCCACTACCTCACTACGCAGAAATCACCAGCCATCCACTCTTCATTTCTTCTTCTTCTGCTTCAACATTTGCGTCATTGACATTATTTTCAAAAGCTAAGTTCGTATCCTGATCTTCCCACACCTTTCTGTTCTGCTTGTTTTCCCTGAATATTCTGTTAAAAGCGTTCTCCAGCTTTTGAAAACTTCTCATGAATAGGGGCACCTGGGTGGCTCAGTCGACCAAGCGCCCACCTTTCAATTTCAGCTCACGTCATGATCTCATGGTTGTGAGATCGAGCCCTACAGGTTGAGCTCTGAGCCGACAGCACGGAGCCTGCTTAGGATTCTCTCTCTCTTTCTCTCTCTCTGTCCCTCCCCACTTGCATGCACTCACTTTTTCTCAAAATAATTAAATAAACATTAAAAAAAGAAAACTCCTGGGGCGCCTGGGTGGCTTAGTCGGTTAAGCGTCTGACTTTCACTTAGGTCATGATCTCGCGGTTCGTGGGTTCGGGCCCCGCGTCGGGCTCTGTGCTGACTGCCAGCTCAGAGCCTGGAGCCTGTTTCAGTCTGTGACTCCCTCTCTCTCTGACCCTCCCCTGCTCACGCTGTCTCTCTCTCTGTCTCCTAGAAATAAATAAAACATTAAAAAAATAAAAAAAAAGAAAACTCCTCATGGATAACAGTTTTGAAATTTATTGCAAAGAGGTACCATACATTGAACTGCTCCCTAATTTCTATACAGCATTTACTCACTGATCCTGGCTGGGGTCGTAACCACTACCTCAGATGCATGTTGAGAGAACAATATACTGAGATCCATAAAAGGCTTAGATCCTCACCTAATGCAGTGTAGATGTCCAAGAAGCTACCCATGCATGTGCTTGCCCAGTATACCCACCTGAATTGACAGGTCTTTAGGCTCCCAGACTCTGAGGTTTGGTTTTCCCTATGGGAATGCAACAGCTGTGACCAATGATTCTCATCTGACAGGAGGCCAGGTGAGCCAGGAAGGAAGGAAGGAAGGGAGGGAGGGAGGGAGGAGGAAGGAAACGGCCTGTATCTGAGGAAGGGAAGGGGAAAGTGGGGGCACCTTTGCCTGTCTACCTTTCTCATTGCAAAGCCTTGTCCTTTCTATGGAACTGCTTGCGGTTATTTTTCTTCCTAACTTCTTCACCTCCCTAATCTGGGAGGTGTGGAGGGCTGGCTGGCTGGGAAAGGTGAGTGATTGTTGAAAGGCAGGAAACTCCAGCTTTGAGAAGAAGATTGGGGGTGGTGGAGGGGGGAAATGGGTGATGGGCATTGAGGAGAGCATTTATTGGGATGAACACTGGGAGTTATATGAAAACCAACTTGACAATAAACTATATTTAGAAAAAAGAAAATTCAGATTTTAAGATTAAAAAAATAAAATGTATAAGACAGGATAATGTTGGAGCGGGGGAGAAAGAAAGAAGAAAGACAGGAAACTCCAGCCACGGAGGCATGAGTGATTCCTGAATAAGTCCGTGCATCAGCAATTAGCAAGTTATACTGCTAAGGAGTGAAGGGAAGAACAAGGGAAGCTTGTTCTGCTAAAGGCTGACATTCTTTTGCTCTCTGGAGAGCAGCTTTCCCCACCTGGATCTGCTGGTAAGTGGGAGCTGTACACACAGGTAGGGCCTTGGACATTCATTCATTCATTCATTCATTCATTTCACAAACATGTATTCAAGCTCCTGCAGTCCCGGGGAGCTGTATGAGGGAAGAGGGGAGTACAAACGGCAGTTGGTGCAAATCCTCATAGAGGGCTTGTGGTCACCAGGCTTGCTGGCCACCAGTGTCAGCCTGTTGTCCCCTGACCCCAGCAATCCCACTTTTCCTGCTCACTTTGGAAGTCGTGGGGCTCTCTGCTCCAACTCCTTTGTTGGAACCAGCCACGGTTGCACCTGGACCCCATTGCCATCATCTGTGAAAGGACTTGGTCCACAGAGGTCCCTCATGGGCCTGCCAGCCTCCAAATACCCAACACACACAGGCTGTGCCCAGTAGGAAGGGACGGGGTGCCTCAGCATAGCCATGGTTGCTGCCCCCCAAACCCCCGAGGCTGCAGAGCCCGTGTTCCTGGGTTTCCCCCACGCCGTTAGTCTTGGTCACCTTCCCAGGTCTTCAGTCTCTCCCCTTCCATGCTGCCTCTCCCTGCCTTTTTTACTACACTTTGCCTCTTTCCTATTTCAGACCTGGAAGTTAGATCTCAAATGGATTTGCGTGCCTGGAATACATTTGCTTGCTTACCTTTCTTGGCTTTCCATTGGCCAAGCAGGTGGGGTGAGTGGTATATGTTTCCTTTCTGGGTTTGTGGCAGTGATTACACTTCAAGGTTCTTCCCGCCAAAGTCTCCTTGGGTCTTCTAGCTCCAGCTGGGTCCTGGGTCTTCCCAGAACCAGCCTCCCTGTGCCCAGGGGAATGTGAGTTCTGAGGAGCCAGATCTGAGTGACCTGCCCTTCCCGCAGCAGAGAGTGGACTGTGAACTGTGATTTTGTGGAGGGAGTGGAGGCTTCCCATTTTTCTAATGGTGGATGTAACCAGGTAGTTAAGGCAACAGAAGCCCACCCACTCCCCACTGGCCAAACTGGAGGATTAAGGATTTGATTTCTCCAAATCCTGAAAGGATGAAAATCACTAAATTTACTAAACGTGTAAAATTACTTTTCTGAGTCTCTGAGGTATACCCTTCCCTTCTCCCCTCAACTTATTAGGGTTCTCCTGAACAGCATATGTTTCCCTGCTTTCTGGTTTAATTATATTTAAAATGCCTGTGTGACCCCAGGTGACTCCCATCACCTCAGGAAGATTCAGATCCCTTGTCTATAAAATGAAAGGATTGGCTTAAATTATTAATTTTAATTTTATTAATTTTCTATCTTTTTAAAAGCAGAAGCATCTTTTCCTCAAATGAAATCCTATATGAAGTTCTCAAATACAAAATACATGCAAGTAATGTTGTTCATATAAAAAAGTGTCCCATAAGTTAGCGTTTAGTATGTTCACTTTTTAAAATTGGTAAATTAGGGGAAAATGGGGTGACTCTGACAATACACAGATTTGAAATCAAGGGTTATAGTTAATATACGTACATACCATTGTTGATGTTAATTATTTCCATTAAAAATTTTTTTAATGTTTGTTTTATTTTTGAGAGAGAGACAGAGTGCAAGTGGAGTAGGGGCAGAGAGAGGGAAACACAATCTGAGCTGTCAGCACAGAGCCCAGTGTAGGACTCAAACTCACACAGACCGCAAGATCATGACCTGAGACAAAGTCAGATGCTTAACCAACTTAGCCACTCAGGTGCCCCTAATTACTTTCATTATGTGTGTGTGTGTGTGTGTGTGTGTGTGTGAGTGTGTGATAGAGAAAATTAAGAAAATTCTGATCAGCTTAAATCATATAGCTATAAGTGGTAAGAGTTTTCTCACAGCCCAACTTATAATGTTGAGCTGTTCCCTCTTGGGTGAAACAAATCCAGAAACTTAACAGAGGAGTCTTGAATAATTTTTGTTCCACAGTAAAAACATTGAATGATGTGCATCCCTTATCATAAACATGAATGGGATAATAATAAATAGAAAAACCTACAAAAGGCAATGATGTTATCTATGAATTGATGAGAACAGGACAAGTTGTGCATTTCCTGTGATTGCACAGCTGGCTTTCACACCGAGCCGGGAAGCATCTGCACGCCTGGCATTCAGTAAGCGTAGCCCGCGGGAGCCAGCTCAGTGGGCCAGCGAGTACATTTGACAGCGTTGGGCATGCACAGCTCTGTGCTCACGGAATACCTCTGCGCAGCCATAGCCATCTTCCGGGGAGTTCAAACTTGAGTCTCCTGGCCCAGCCTGCACAATTGTGACATAACCCCATGGCCCAAGTTAATGGTATTGGTGGCCTTCAAGGTATCAAAATTTGATGCATAACTTAGAGCATTAGGGCTATTTTTAAAATGTTTTTTATTATTTTTATATTTGAGAGAGAGAGAGAGAGAGGGCACAAGGCGGGGAGGGGCAGAGAGAGGAGACACAGAATCTAAAGCAGGCTCCAGGCTCCAGCTGTCATCCCAGAGCCCGATGTGGGACTCATACCCACAAATTGCTAGATCATGATCTGAGCAAAGTTGGATGCTTAACCGACTGAGTCACTGAGGAGCCCCAAAAGCTATTTTTTTTATTGTTGTTTAAAAACATCATTATATTGGGGCGCCTGGGTGGCTTAGTCGGTTAAGCGTCCGACTTTCGCTTAGGTCATGATCTCGCGGTTCGTGGGTTCGAGCCCCGCGTCGGGCTCTGTGCTGACTGCCAGCTCAGAGCCTGAGCCTGTTTCAGTCTGTGACTCCCTCTCTCTCTGACCCTCCCCTGCTCACGCTGTCTCTCTCTCTCTCCTAGAAATAAATAAAACATTAAAAAAAATTTTTTTTTTAAATTTAAAAACATCATATCAACCTTATGAAACTTGCCTCCAACTTCTGTTGAACCCTCCCAGATCCTTTTCCCTCACTCTTAACAGCAATGTTTCTCAAATTTCAGATTGTGTCAGAGTTAGTGGGCTACATGCTCAAAATTTAGCATGTAGCCGAGAGTTTGGTAAAATACAGATTCCTGGGGGGGGGCACCCCCAGAGATCCTGACTCAGCAGGTCTAGGCTGAGGCTGAGAATTTGCATTCCTAACAAGCTCCCAGGTAATGCTGACACTGCTGGTCCACACTGGGTGGTGAGATTGAAGTTCAACAGCTTGAAAACTACTTGGTCAGAGCATCTCTATGGGGTCCTTACTTTAAACATACCCGATTCACTGAGGCAGGGCACAGAATGTGTCGTTCTAGGATCCCTCCTCTTGTCTAGAACTAGGTGGCCATCTATTGTATCAGACTAGAAACTTTCTGAGATCCTATAACCTCTGAAATGCTCGTCTCTATACTCGTTAGGAAGGGACTTTCACATGTGACATCTAATCAGACACAGAGCAGTGCTAGACAGGAGAGGAGTCAGACCTGCCTTTTTCCTTGCTGTGAGCTGTGGCACTTCAGGGAAACCACTTCCTTCCCTGTCCTCAGTTTCTCCATCTGCAGCATCAATATACTAATCTCCCTGCCTCCCCGACAGGATGATGCATCCAAAAGTGTTTTGTAAATGACCCACCACTGTCTGTCTGTATGTAAGCTACTGTCACTGTCAATACCTACAAAATCCTTACTTGTGCTGTTTCTGGGCAGAATGGGACATTTCAGGCCTCCAGAGTCTTCATCAAGAACCCCAAGAAGTCCAGTATACAGCCTGGGTTCTGCAAGTTTAGCTGTAGAGCAGAGCATGCTTTCAGGCTTTGGAGTCTCTCTCAGGCTGCCCTTTGTGCATGTGTAGTGAGCACTGTTTGGACCCTTTGCCCCTTGGAGGCCAGACAACCCTATTTGGGTGCAGAGATTTGGTCTTGATCCTCCATCTCTCCAGTGGCTGCACTTTGTTCAGAGTCTGAAGCAGAGAGCTCCATCTGTGTTTTGGTCTCCTGGCTCCTGCGTGGCTGATGAGGGACCCGAGCCGCCACAATGCAGGAAGATGATTTGATGATACTGCTGACGCTGGTGGTAAGGAGAACAGGAAATGAGATGCTACGTCATCATTGTCATCATCATCATCATCATCATCATCATCATCACCCAAGCAGCCACCAGATAGCTTGTGCCCATGCTGCACTGGGCACTGAGCCATGTTTGTCATACTGTCTTCCAACCTCAGGTCAGCTCCTTAAGGTAAGTATCATCATCCCTGTTTTACAGATGAGGAGACTGAGGCTCAGAGAGAATCTGCAAATTGGTCAAGATCACGCTGCTACTAAATGAATATGGATCTGAGACTCAGAGTTTCTGGGGCCTCCGCTGATGCTACCACCTCCTTCGCCCACTCTGTCTCTCAGGGTTCAGCCAGCACATTAACAGCATACCCCAAGAGAAGCCCATCTTATTTATTGTCACAAGGGAACAGACAAGGCTGGGCTGAGATATACTGAGATGAGTGTGCTGCGTTGGGACACAGCACAGAACAGCCCGGGGCATTCAGTGTCACATATTCACCCTTTCACTCTCTCACCCTGTCCTCATCAAAGGCAGGCAGGAGGTGGAAGGATGGACAGGCCTAGGCAGCTTGCAGCTGTCCCACCTGGCATCCCCTGGCACCTTTAGGACCAGGGTTCAGGGCCAAAGTTGTCTCCCATCTATCTAGTTTAAAGTTGCTATCATGCTGATCTTCCTAAGATACATGATTCTCCCTTCCTGGAAAGCCTCCACGGCTCTCCGTCACTTACAAGGTAAAATCCAAGCTTCTCAGCACAGCATCAGGCTCATGCTGTCTGGCTCCTCAGCCCTGTGCCTCATGCGGCTCCGTCCCACCAGGAGCTTCCTCCTCTTACCCACAAACACCCTCCACATTCCTTCCACCTTTTTATGCCTTTGTTTGTACTGTTGTCTCCACCCACAGTGTTCCTTTTATTTTGTTTGGCAAATTCTGCTCATCCTGCAAAGCTCGGGTAAAGTTCCTTCCCTGCACACTGTCACACAGCCATTGAGATGCTCCATGCATCTCGCCATCCCTCCCCATTCAGCCCCTCCCCTCACCTGGCATTCACTTTCTCCCCCACCCAGGTGTGTGCTTGTTGAGGGCAGGCATTTCGTCTGATTTGGTTTTGGTCCTGGATAGCGGTCCTTCGACAGTCAGCACTCCACACATCACTGTCGAATAAACAACAGGCTGTGCTGGGGTGACAAGCACACTGCTTTTGGATTTTGAGGATCAGGTCTGGTTCTGACTCTGCCATCCCTGGACTGCCCACCTGTTTTCCTCCCTGCCTCCGTTTTCTCATAGGTAGAATGAGCGACTTGGCTTCATAGGTGGTTCTCTACTTCCAGTTATATAAGAACTACCTGGGGGCGCCTGGGTGGCTTAGTTGGTTAAGCGTCCGACTTTCACTTAGGTCATGATCTCGCGGTTCGTGGGTTCGAGCCCCGCGTCGGGCTCTGTGCTGACTGCCAGCTCAGAGCCTGGAGCCTGTTTCAGTCTGTGACTCCCTCTCTCTCTGACCCTCCCCTGCTCACGCTGTCTCTCTCTCTCTCCTAGAAATAAATAAAAGTATTAAAAAAAAAAAAAAAAAAAGAACTACCTGGGGAGTGTGTTTACAGTGCTTCTAGGCCCCCTTCTGAGAGTCACAGTATGAAGTTCTGGGGTGAGCTGGGGGTCTGCACAGTTCATATACACTCAGGAGCTTTCTGATGTTGGTGGTTCTCAGACTATCTTTGGATGACTGTGGTCCAGGTAGACTTTGAGTCTTTCTGAGACAGAGGGGGTGGTAGAATTGTGAGGGGAAGAAGGGGCTGTAGAGCTGTGCCCATGGTAGGTGAGGCAAGAGCCACCATCACTATCACCACTATCATCATCATTACTATCATGATTATCTTCTTCATCATCATCACCATCACCATCATCATCATCCTCACACCATCACTATCACCAGCAAAGCCACCACCACTCCTCAGTGCTCACCAGGGGCTAGGACTGATGCAATGCCATTATGGGCATTATCTCCTTCAGTCTTCTCAAGTTCTTTGTGAGGTGGGGCTCAGAGGAATGCCTGGCCATGACCCGGCACAGAAGCTGGATGCTCTAGTCTGCGGATGGCCCCAGGTGCCAAGCCATCCTGCTATTGGAGGGAGCCTACAGCTTCCGTGGTGAGCTTGGAGAGAGCAAATAGGGTGCTTGTCCCCTCGGTATCTATTCCTTCATCCAGCGCATCTCTATTACAGGCCTCCTTCATACCAGATGCCAGGTTTGAATTTGATCCAGGCCAATATTTTTTTTTCCATTTTCACAAAACAAAGATTTTATTTTTTCTTTCCCCAACCCCTTCCTTCACAATTTAAACTCCTGCAAAAATAGCATGCGTAGCTGAGCCTCAGGCCAATTTGTGTCTTTGTACTCAGCACACACACTCCATCTTTCACACCACAAACAGCTTTGCTCAGGAAAAATATGTTTTCCCTCTGCAAAACTGCCATTTTAGGGCAACACATAGAAGGCAGAAAGAGACTATTTCACTTTTTCTTCCCCTGGAAAAACCCACCAAGATGTTGTTTTCCCTTGCTTTTTCTGGAGGGGTGATATTTTTTGACAGCTTTCGTCGCTAATCTGGCTCTAAGCCCTACGTCTAGTGCCAACTTGTGAAGGAGGCAAAGGAAAAACTAGATGAGCAAAGGCAAAATTCTCCTAGAGGGGCACCAGGACCCTGTAATTCAGGAGTTGTAAGGGACCTTGTGGTAAGCCCAGTCTCTTGCCCCCTGGGGAAGCCCCTCTTGGAAGCTTTGGATGTGGACACAGCTGCGGCAGGATACCTGGTGCCTGATGAAAGTCTCAATATGCACTCATTCAATAAACATTCATCCATTCTTTTTACAGACTGGAGAATAGACTGGGTACTTTGGGACTCTCCAAAAATAAATCAGTCGTGGGTTCTGTCTATACTTTCCAGTCTAGTACAGAGTGAAGATTTATATATTAACTTACCATAACACTTAGTAGAAAGCAAAATGTATAGGGGCTCCTGGGTGGCTCGTTTAGTTAAGTGTCCGACTTCAGCTCAGGTCATGATCTCATGGTTCATGGGTTTGAGCTGTTCCTTGGGCTCTGTGCTGACAGTGTGGAGCCTGCTTCAGATTCTCTCCCTCCATCTCTCTCTCCCCCTCCCTCACTCTCTGTTTCTCTTTCTCATAAATAAATAAATAAGTAAAACAAAGAAACTTTTTTTTAAAAAAAGTGATGTATAGACCAGGAAGTGTGACTAGATTGCTAGTTTCACATGAGAAGCTCCTTTTAGCCAGGGGAGTTAGGGAAGATTTGGAGGATGAGGTGACACTTGAGCTGAGACGGAACTTTCCAGTAAAGTTCTCTCCAGTACCCCGAACTTGGCCTCCATGTGCCTTCCAGTCATTTGCCCCCTTGGCCCAACTCAGAGTGGTTCCCCCTTCTGTATGTGGCAGCTCTTTGAGTCCTGGAAGACAGCTGCTGAGTGTCCCTGAGTCTCCACTTTCCTGTGCTAGCTTCCTAGACCCACAGGACCTCACAGTTCTGTTCTCCTGGCCTGTCTCCCCGTGGAAGTGGAACGGAGTGGAGTGTTTCTTTCCACTGTGGAGCCAGCTTCCTGAGCCAGGAGCCTCTGGGGGTTATGCTTGTCTCTGCAGCCCCAGGGCTGTATGTAGTCAGACCTTGATTGCGTAGTAGTCTTCTCCATGGAACAGAAACCACTGAGCTACTATAGCCTGTAGGAGATACCTCAGGAGATCCAAGAAAGAGCTGGGCCCTGGGAATCACCACAGGTCAGCAGGTGCAAGTCCAAACGATCCCAGGTGCTTTCTCCCCACCCCCTTCTCAATCTCTCTCAGCAATTTTCTCTCCCAGTGCCAAGGTCTGATGAGTTTAGCTTGGGTCAGGTGCTCTTCTGCTGAGGGGGCAGAGTCTGGGGAAGGGCTTCTGATTGGCCTAATTTGAATCAGGAGTCCGTCTCTGGTCCAGCCAGCAGGAGCCAGTGGACAGTCATCTCGGTGAGGCGAGGCTAGCAGGGACCCACCCCTGAGACTGGGGGAGGGTCAGTTACAGAAGGGAGGTTCACTGTGAGCCAGGGAGGTAGTCACTCAATGTCCCGGACACTAGCTCTGCCTTTTTCTAGCTGTGCAACCTCTTCGGGCTTGAATTGCCTAATTTTTAAAATGGTAGTACACCGACCATTTGCTTGATAGGATTCTTATAATATTGAAATGGAACAGCACTTAGGGCTCTTACCCCAGGCCTTGCACATGATTCACATCTGTTAAGCAGTAGCAACATGTGTACTTGATGAGGGAGCCAAAGGGAGGCTTTCCCTGGCTGGTCTCCCTATTTGGGGTCTTTCAGATGAGGACATTAAGGTAGGGAGGTTTCACTTGATGCCATCACACCTTCTGTGCCTCAGAGATCTCTGATATGACTATTGGCAGTCTGTGCTGTGAGTCTTCTGATGCAGGTAGCAAGAGGCCCCTGGTCCTTGTCCAATAGGAGGCTGGGCTGGACCTGATCCTGTCATCACAGCCCCAAAGACATTAACTGAACCGTAGCCCTTCCACCTCAGAAACATCCTTTGACAGGGATCTCAGGTTCTATGGGACACTTGCACAGGGTCATTGCATGGGTATCATTCAGCCACATACCATATTTCTCAAGAGGAGGGTTATATTTTATTGGGTGTTGTCACTAGATTATTTATTTTTTACTTTTGTGTTAATTAAAGGTGTTCAATCTGCAGATTTTTTGATACCTTCTCACTGTAGATACCCAAAATAGGTGCTAATTGGTACACAAAGGGCTTCAGCTGCCAGGTGTCAGAGAGAAAAAGCAATGGCAGCACCAGTGTTCTCTCTTTGGATAGTCTGCAAGGACCAATCCCACAGGGCTCGCATTATGAGACAATTTTCCTGGCATGGCTGGATTTGGGACTATTTTGGAAGGCTTGTTGGCATCCAGATGGAAAAGGAAGAGGGATCAGGGCCTTTTGGGTCAGGGGGTGGTAGGTAGAGCCACTTGTGGAGATGCAAATGAGCACAGCTTGTGCAAGAGACGGTGGGGGGGGGGGAGGAGAGGGATGGCTGGGCTGGGGCAGAGATCTACGTGGGGAGACCTGAGATAGGCACAGCCTTGGGGGCTGGATTACTGCAGACTGTGAATACTAAAGAGTGGACTTAATCCAGGGAGCAGTTGGGAGCCATAGCAGGTTGTAAAGTGGTGTGCATGGTTTGGGTATTATTGTTGCAGATTTACACATAGGATGGACTGGACAAAGGGACACTGGAGGAATGAAGGCCAGTTAGACTGTAAAAGTTGTTCCAAAGTGGATGGAAATCACTTGGATCAGCAGAGTATAGCAGGGATGGAAAGGAAAAGATTAGTCCAAGGGGATTTCTCAAGGGAGAATTGAGAAGTAAGAATTTGAGTAAGAGAGGAGTTAGACTCCCAGATTTCAGATACTGGCAGAAGAGCAAAAGAATATATCACTGAGATAGGGAAATGGGGATGGGGTGGCTTGGCAAGGGGAGACAATGAAGTCTTTCTTAGTTAAGTTGGGCTGTGATGACAAATACCACAGACTGGATAGCTGGAAGAACAAACACTTCTGTCGCAAGTTTCCTAGGCTCCCTGACCCAGCATAGTTCGGTTCAGGTAAGAACCCTCTTAGTTCACACATAGCTCCCTTCTCCCTGTGTCCTCATATGGTAGAGAGAGCGAGTCCTATCCCTTCACCTCCCTATAAAGGCTTTAATCCCACCGTGGAGGCCCCATGACCTTATCTATCCCAGTCTCCTCCTAACTGTATCACATTGAGGGCTAGCCTTAGGTTTTGGTTTGCTTAAGCAGGTTGCTAAGGTATTTTTTTTAGATGTTTATTTATTTTAAGAGAGGAAAAGAAAGCATGAACAGGGAAGGCACAGAGAGAGAGAGAGAGAGAGGGAGAGAGAATCCCAAGCACACTCCACACTCAGTGTGTAGCCCAATGTGGGGTTTGACCTTATAACCACAAGACCATGACCTGAGCCAATATCAAGGGTTGGATGCTTAACTGACTGAGCCACCCAGGCGCACCTCAGGTTGCTGAGGTATTAGAACCACTTAAGGCATCAGCACATGAATTCTGGGGGGACACAAACATTCAGTCCATAACAGTGAATGTGATGGCAGAGGGCCATTTAGGAGAAGTGTCCACAGTGTCCACAGTGTTCTAAGATGGAGAGGCTTTCAGGGGGCTGGGATGGGTGTGGGACTTGAGGGTTGTCAGTCCAGAAGGAAAAGTGGGGGTGTGAGTGTGCAGGAGCCTGGGAGCGAGGGGCATGAATGGTAAAGAAACAAGATGACATTCTTGGGGACGGGCCATGTGGGAGTAAAGAGCAGTGCCTCTGACATAGGACAGGGAGGGTCACTGAAGGCTCAGCCAGCGTTCGCGATGACTGCCAAGGAGGCACAGTTCCAGGTGAGTGAGGCATGGCCCTGGTTCGACAGGAATTCACAGCTGAGTAAGATAGACATGTATCAGGAGCAGCCCAGCCCAGGGGTCAACCGCAGAGGGTTTTAATCCCACCACTGCCAACCCCCAGCTGGGTGATCTCAGCAAGCCACTATTATATCAGAACCTCAGTTTTCACAGGTGTAAATGGGGATCTGATAGTACCCACACAGAGTGTTGTTGTGAGGGTGAGTGGGATGATACACAGGAAGAGTTTTGCCCAGTGCCCAACTCATATTAAGTGCTTGCCATTAGTGTAATTATTATTAAGGAGCAAAGGTACATACACTGAGAGCTAAATACAAGCAGGAGTCACAGTAAAGTTGGATAGCTGGGGTCTGGGCTCAGTAGGCAGGGGACACAGAGGTGAAGCTCCTAAAAAATAACATGTTACTAGGAGCTCCTGATAACGTGGTAATAGCTCATCAACAGTAGTATGGTCTCTTATTCATTGCCAGTGGGAATGCAAAATGGTGTGGCCACTTCGGGGACAGTTTGGCAGTTTCTTAACAAAACTAAACATACTCTTACCATATGATCCAGCAGCTGTGCTCCTTGGCATCTACACAAAGGAGTTGAAAACCTATGTTCACAAAAAAACCTGCACATGGATGTTTACAGAAGCTTTATTCATAATTGCCCAAACTTAGAAGCAGACAAGATGTTACTGGAAAAATAAACTGTGGTGCATCCAGACAATGGATAATTACTCAATAATTATCACTAAAAAGAAATTAGTATATCAAGGCAAGGAAAGATGTAGAAGAACCTTAAGGGCATTTTACTAGATGAAAGATGCCAATATGGAAAGGCTTCATATGCTTGATTCCAACTGTATGGCACTCTGGAAAAGGCAAAACTATGGAGACAGTAAAAAGGTCAGTGGTCACCAGGGGTTAAGGGGAAGGAAGGATGAGCAGGTGAAGCACAGATGATTTTAGGGCAGTGAACCTCTTCTGTATGAAACTGTAATAGTGAATACATGATGTTATACATTTGTCCAAGCCCATAGAGTGTGCAGCACTTAATGAACACAAGAGTGACCCCTAGTATAAACTAAGGGTTCTAGGTGAGAGTGATGGCTCAATGTGGGCTCATCGATTGTAACACATGTACCATGCTGGGGCGGGAATGTTGCTTGTTGGAGACCTGTGTGTGGAAGCGCGTGCAGGGGATATATAGGAAATATATGAGATTAGGTCATGATCTCGTGGTTTGGTTTGTGAATTTGAGCCCTACATTGGGCTCTGTGCTGACAGTGAAGAGCTTGCTTGGGATTCTTTCCCTCTCTCTGTTCTTCCCCCACTTGTGCTCTCTTTCTCTCTCAAAATAAATAAATAAACTTAAAAAATATTTTTTAAAAACTAAAATGGGGCTAATGCCTACTTTGGAGACTTGTGAGTTTTAAATGATGCTCTGGATCTCCATTTGCAATGGAATCATGACGTGGACTGAAAATGCAAACCATGTTTGGGAGTTTACATCTTTAGTAGCCACATTCACAAAAGTAAAAAGAAGTGAGTGAAATTAATTTTAAGAACAGATCTATAATGATGTTTCATCAATCCAATATCTATCAGAAATAATATCATTGAAACACGTAATCGATAAAACATTTATTCTTGAGCTGTCAGTGTTTTGTACTAAGTCTGATATCTGGTGGAGAGTTACCACACATAGCACATCTCAGTTTGGACCAGCCACATTTCTGGCGCTCACTAGCCCTGTGTGGCCTGAGGCTGCCCTGCTGGAGAGCACTGTTGTTTATAAATGTAGGGAGTTTCCATTCCTCCCTCTACAAGCGAGGATAACAATATCACACCCCAGAGCCTCACTAATTACTCATCCGGTCACACTCTATCTAGCGTGTATTAGTATTATTAGATCAAGAGCTTTATTTCATGCACCATGATTGTATATTCATAAATTCTAACTCATGAATTCGCAAGCTCGCAATCACAGGCCTATGCAAACACAGGAATTAGCCTTTTGTTCCTGAACCAATTTGTGTTCACCTCTTTCAGAGTTGTACCCAGCCTGGCACGTGTTGGAATTAGTTGCCTGAGTCTCTGTCTCCCCTCACGCTGCCCCGACTTGAAGCTTTCTGGAAGGAAAGATGTGTCCCTGGCATCTTTTCCCCTGCCACCCCTCCCTGCACCCCAAGTGTCTAGCTCCTGGCTGGCCCCAGCAGGTATCCAATAGGCATTTTTGAATAGACACCATCAACCAAAGTATCGCTTCCTTTTAGAAGAGAAGCATATTATAAAGAAAGGCTCTAAAGTCAGATTATGTAAAACTGTTGAAAGGCGGCAGTGACATCAAATGTAACCACTGAATTGAAGTTTTTATTTGAGTAGACATGAATATGGAGAGGTGAGTACAGGGTTCCAACAGATGGACGGCTGTTTGGGAGATGATGCTGGAACAAAAGTGTCTGGGACTTTCTCACCAGCATGTGAACTTTTGATGAACTAAATTCTGTCTCACCCCTGCATGACATGCTCTAGTCAGCTCAAAGGTTCTGTGGAAGGTGAGAGCACCTTGCTCCCCCTGTTCATGTCAGAGCTCTCTTCTGGAGCAGATCTGACCCTGTGGCCTCAACTGCAGACCTTGGTTACCGAGGAACTGCAGGGACTCAGACAGCCGAGTTAGGGAGCAGGCTTTGACCAGGTTAGTGATCATGTGACTGGGCTAGTCACAGTTGCTACTGCAATCCGGGACATACCTGCAACCTTGGGGAAGGAGAGACAGTCCAGTTTTAGGCATCTCCAGGACTCTCAGTTCCCACCCTGTGTACTTTCTCTTTCAGGAGGCATCAATTCTAGACTCTCTTCCACAGCTCTTTGGCATTCATGGAGGCCAGGTGAGGGAAATGATGGAGGGCACCTTTAAGAAATCTGGGTGATTTGGCAGAGGTGTGATGGCGCTGGCATGGATGTGAATGAAGCCTTGAGTAATAAGCATGAGGCAGAGGCTGAGGACAGCCACATACTTCATAGGGAGCAATATTTCAGTTCATTAATAGCAGTGATGACCGACTCATGCTATCATTTATCGAACACTTCTTATGTGCCAGAAACCCTACTAAGCATATTTCCTGAATTACCTTCTTTAATACATGGAGCACCCTATGACACAGCTTCTGTCTCATGCCCATTTCACTGGTGAGAAAACAGATCGGAAGTTGAGTAATTTGTCCCAGGTCACTCAGCTGGGGACAGGCTGATGGGGCAGGGGGGGGCGGGACTTAACAACCCAGTCACGAAACCAGAAAAGGAGTAAACATTTGGATGGAGAATCTCTCCTCTCTCTCTCTCTCTCTCTCTCTCTCTCTCTCACACACACACACACACACACACACCTCTTAATTTTGTCGGCAACAAGGGAAAATAATGTATTAATATTTCATTTACAACTATGGGAGAGGTAATTCCTGAACTGCTTCTTTGGAGCAAAGAGTAGAAAGTGGAAAGCGATTCTACATTATCTTTTATGAGTACTTTAAGATGTGCAACATGGCTTTGGTTGAGGGCTGTCTGTCTGCAGTGATGTGTGGGTTATAGAGTAAGAAAGAACAGATAGTTATGAGGCTTTTCCTCAGTTCTTTTGCAGTCATGATTCTCCCCACCCTGTTCTTCTCCTGAAGTTTCAAGTTCCCCTTGTGCAAATGTTCCCTCCTCCCAAGACACCTAGAAGAAAGGTGTAGAGTGATCCGCATTTTCTTCTTCTCCTTCTTCTTCTTCTTCTTCTTCTTCTTCTTCTTCTTCTTCTTCTTCTTCTTCTTTTAGTATTTCTTTATTTTTTTTGAGAGGGAGAGAAAGAGAGAGAGAGAGAGCAAGGGAGGTACAGAGAGAAAGGGAGACACAGAATCTGAAGCAGGCTCCAGGCTCCAAGCTGTCAGCACAGAGGCTGATGCGGGGCTCGAACCCGCAAGCTGAGATCATGACCTGAGCCAAAGTCGGCCGCTTAACCGACTGAGTCACCTAGAAGCCCCAAGTGACCAATATTCTTTAGGAGGGGAACAGTGCTGCTCCCAGTCTTGCAGAGGTCAGGGAGAAATTCTCAGCCAGACGAAGGCGACTTTGTGCAGCGGGTACCTTTGTGAAAACGCTACCCGAAAGAAAGGCAGTTCTAAAACATACTGAAGGAACAGGCCCTTCTCTGATTGTGGATTTTCTCAGCTCTAAATGGAAGCATCTCCCTCTATCTCTCGTTAAGTTCTCTCCACTCGCAGAATCGCGGACCTCAACCGTCCCCATTCCCACCCTCACCCCGCCTGCCCCCGCCAGGGCCCTCCGCCCCCATGCAGTGTTTCTCAAACTGTGGCCTCCGAGCAAGGCTTCAGAGGCCTGGAGGGGCCAGTGAGGCGCCCCAGCCCCCCGCGGGCAGGGCGGGGCGGGGTGGGGAGTCTGCAGGTGTCCGGAGCGCGCGCCGGGTCTGAGAGCAGCGCCCCTGGCGGTGGCGGGGCCGGGTCGGCGGGGTTTACGCAGCCGTGAGAAATGGGGACACCGCGCCGAGGGCGAGCCGTCCTTCCCGCCCCAGCACTTTCTCACCGCTCGCCCTTGACTCACTGATTGAGACAAGTTCCTGTCTCTGGCTTTTTGTTCAGCACATCAGAGGCTGAGTCTGAGCCTTTGGTCTGGAGTTTGAACAAATTGGAGCTGAAATTGCCTCAGCGGGGTAACTGGGAGCGCTGTGCAGTCGGCGCCAGCGTCGCGGCGCAGGAACCGGGAGGAGTGGCACTTTCCCGCGGGCCTGGGAAAGCAGGAACCCAAGTTCAAGGAGCCTTGCTTTAGAGACGCCTAGCCGCGGCCCTAGGACATTGAGGATGTTTAAAAGGGGCCTGATGGATTAAATATTGATTATATATTAATAACAAATATAGAAATGGAAAGCATTTATACCTGACAAAGCCCAAGCGTTAGGAACAAAAAGCTTGCGTCTTGGTTCTGCCACTTACCAACTGCACCTCCTTGGATAGGATAATTCCTCTGAGCCTCAGTTTTTGCCTACGTAAGAGGGGAATCGTCAAACTGTCAACTATAGTTGTTGCAAAGACAGGAGAAGATAACAGGTGGAAGCACAGGAGTTCTCCACTCCCACCGCCTGCTTTGTCCCTCGATGGATGAACCAGTTTGGCACTTTGATGCTCATTGTCCCACACCCTGTGTCCAGGATCTTCTGGTGTTGGCCTAATATCCTGTGCTCTTGCCCTTGAGGTATACCCTCTGACTTGGATTCAGGGACCATGTGGCTACTTCTTCTTTTTTTAAATAGTTTATTGTCAAGTTGGTTTCCATATAACACCCGGTGCTCATCCTCCACAAGTGCCCTCCTCCATGCCCATCATCCCCCTCCCTTTCCCCCCACCCCCATCAACTCTCAGCTTGTTCTCAGCATTCAAGAGTCTCTCATGGTTTGCCTCCCTCCCTCTCCCCCACTATTTCCCCCCTTCTTCTCCCCACGGTCCTCCGTTAAGTTCCTCCTAATCCTCCTATACGTGCAAACATATGGTATTTGGCCTTCTCTGCCTGACTTATTTCGCTCAGCATAACACCCTCAAGGTCCATCCATGTTGCTACACATGGCCAGATTTCATTGTTTCTCATTGCCATGTAGTATTCCATGGTATAGATAAGCCACAGCTTCTTGATCCATTCATCTGTTGATGGACACTGAGGCTCTTTCCATGTATTGGCTGTTGTTGAGAGTGCTGCTATGAACATTGGGGTACATGTGCCCCTATTCATCAGCACTCCTGTATCCCTTGGGTACATTCCTAGCAGTGCTATTGCTGGGTCATAGGGGGATTCTATTGTTAATTTCCTGAGGAACCGCCACACTGTTTTCCAGAGGGGTTGCACTAGTTTACATGCCCACCAACAGTGTAGGAGGGTGCCATTTGGCCACTTCTTATCAGCAAGAGAGTTTTGGTTCACTGAATCCAGAGCCCAAATTCCCAAGTCCATGTTTAAAGATTCTACTCCTCCCAGTGATGGTCACGTTAACCTAGACAGGCTGGTGGGCTTGGTCATCTCTGCAGGCCTTTTCCAATAGGACTTATGGGAATGCTGCTCTTCAGGGCCTTTTTCTAGACTTCATGTGCTTTTGGCCCCTACTGTCTGTTACGTGTCATAATCACATGTGTGAGAAGGGCTGCTGTCTTAAAAGAGAGGGGCCACTCTGTCTAGGACATGCTGCCGCTGGACTGAAAGCATTCCGAGGCTGGGCCTTCTTTGGTTACATTCTTTGCAAAGTTCTGCAGTGGGCTGTGGCTCTCTTTTCTTTGTATTCTGCAGGGTCTGGTCCAGTGTTCAGCTGGAGGCAGGGACTATATATAAATGCTGTTGGGAATACAGAAGCAGTCATTAGTACTAGCCAACAATAATGGTGTGAGGGTCACAGGCAGGAGGAAAGAGGGCTATGTGGAGCAAGACCAAGTTCAAGGAGATAGGCTTACTCTAATTGTTCCTTGAGGGCAGGGATTGTGTCTTATCACAGTGATATCTTTGGAGGCTGGTTAAGTCTATGCACAGGAGAATAAAGCTGAAAATCAAGAAGGGAGGATATGAGGCTCTGTTTTTTTTGTTTTTGTTTTTGTTTTTTTTTAAGTATAGAAAGACCAAGAATGCACAAGCAGTCATGAACTCTGATGTGCTTCACAACGAAGTCTCCATGCACCTTGGAGCTTTCAGGATCCTACGTGATGTTGGTTGGGCTCCTGGTCACAGCTTCTTCTTACTCTTTTGGGGATTGTTTTCTGCTTGAGGTGGCAGAAGACCAGAAGCTACTATGAACTCCGAAGAAGCAAATAACTATCGATTAATATTTGTGTTGTGAGTGGTAACCATTACTTAAACAAGGCTGTGCCTCTGCTTAAGGGTTTGTATACTAAGAGCATCCTTAATCTGATAGAATGTAATGGAAGCCTGCAGCATCTAGAAACCCTCACCTGTCCATCCTTTCAGTTGTATGCCTCGTTCTTCTCCTTATCACAATGAAAATCCGACATGTTCACCCACTGAATTGTAAGAAGAGCAAATACAGCATTCTTTATTTACCCTTCCTTCCCCTGTGAGACTCTGTAGTGTCTAGTCTGAGATAACAAGAGAGGCCTCGAGTCTCCTCTTCAAGGAAGCTGCTGTATGGAGGTGGGTTAAGGCCTGGGGAGACTAGGGATTGATGTGTCTTCAAGTCAGAAGCATTTGTCCAATAGTCTCCTTGAGGTTCTTGGTGAAACTTGAGCCTGAATCCTAATTTCTCACAGGTATATGGCATCATGGCCATAAGTAGCTCACACTTGCATAGCTACTGTGTGCCAGCTGTTTGAAACAATGCATATGCAAACCCTTCAGGTCTTCACAGTGGCCCCATAAGATAATTATTCATACCGTCCCCACTTTACAGATGGGAAACTGACACAAAGACAGGTCACCTGACCTGTTGAGGTCATACAGCAAGTTTTGGGGGAGTATGCTTTTGTAAAGATGTCAAAAATACCTCCTCAGTCTTCATATTAGGATAAAGTAAAAGCCAGGCTGAGAAACCTAGCCAGTGATGTCAGTCAACGGTTCCCTGCTGGGATTGCAAGGACCAGGAGGGGAGAAGGAGTTCCTTAGGGGCTCTCTTCGAAGTACCCAAAGGGTTTCTCCCTGTTAAGTCACGCCTCCCAGCATGTGCTTATTAATACTTCACAGGCTGCAAGCCTGTGACATTGGCTTTCTCATGTCATTCTCATGAGTGCTCTATGAAGCACAGATCATAGGTAGAACTACCACCGTTTTACAAGAGGGGTCACATAGAGTAGGGACTCAATTCGTATTTGTTGAACTGATTCTTGAATGACTAGGTATTTGGGTGACTGGATGTTTGGATGAGTTTCTGTAGGGATTGAGGAATGACAGGAAAACGGGTCAGGTTTCTGGGTGCAGTGTGCACATATGGTGCCCACTTCCTGCATTCAATCACATCCACTGGGGCTGACTCCTGGCTCCACAGCCAGCTCCCTTGCCCCATTCTCACCCTGTAAGTCCCCATGCTCTGGGAGTCAGAGCAGGTGCAAGCCCTTCTGACAGAGGCCAGGGGACTGTGACTGGGCTGAGCTGGAAGGTGGCCCTTTGTCCCCTGTCATCTGCTCTAACTGGGCCTCCCTCTTCCCCGAAGAGGCTTGCCGTGCCCAACCAGGGGAAAGAGAGCCTTCTTCTCTCTTTGCCATTGATTTCTCAGTGGTTGCTTCTCCACTATTTATAACCCACCGCCTTTCTGCCATGCTTCGGCCCAGCTGTAAGTGAGCACTGTGACCTCTGATTAGATTTCTCTTTTCTGGGTTCAAGCTTATAAGGAACAAAGGATCCTCAGAGGCCACAGCTCCTGAGCCCCACGGGTGCCTAATCAATGCTTGTACTCTTAGCTGAAGGTTGGAACCAATTAACCGTATTAGCCTTCTCTCCATAAGCTGCGTGTGCAAGCTCAGCTGAGGCCTGTCAGGGTTCCGACCCACAGCCTCCCCAAGCTGTGTTCTGAAGGCCAGAGCTTGCCGCCAAGCTGGTTACTCCACCGCTAGGTGAGATCTGCACCCCGGGGCTGGGCCTGGGTGTAGCAGGAGCACCACGTGCATGTTCTAGCTAGCGGCCTGTACTGAGTCTCTTGCTTTCTTTGCCTGATGCCAGGGAGCCCTGTCTCCATCCCCAGAGGAGAAGGCTCAGAAATCCCTTTGGTTAGCTGAAGCCCTGAGGAGTTGGGGGGGGGGGGCGCTGGGAGGAAGTTCTATTACAAGGGGGTTCAGAACTCCAGAGGGGAAGGATCTGGCCCCTCTGTTCTTGGATCCCCATCTCTTTACCACGGGATGGAGTCTCCTATGGCCAGATGTGCGATGACTGGTCCATCCAGGGTTTCCTCATTTATCTCTGGTGAAGCTCTTCAAAACCAACTCAGAGAGGAGAGGGACGTGAATCAGTGCCATGAAATTTATATTAGATTTAGCTTCTGGCTCGGCCCTCTGAAGGAAAAAGGGACACCAAAATAAACAAATTCATCTGTTTGCCTTCAGGGACCATGCACCATGGGGGGGCAATAGATACACTTAAATCTATATAGTCCATGGCAGACTCAGTTTTCTACTAGGGCTCCAAAAAACCCCTAGTAGAGGGAAGGAGAGATTTCATTTTAACTGAGGATAAGAAAGGGATGAGGGAGCCTGAGGATTGGGGCTTAGCCTTGGGGCTGAGGATGACTTGAGGACTTGAACATGGAGTGAAGCCCAGTCCAGTGTGAACTAATGGTGGCTGGAGAACCTTTGGGAAGCAGGAAGTGGTCTGCCAAGGCTGTGGCATTGAGGGTGGCAGGACTCTGTCAGGGGCAGCAAGGATGGTTACTAGCTAGATAATAAGGGAGAGGTGCAAAATGGAGTCTGAGGCCAGAGTGAGGAGTTTGGTCTTCCTGGCACTGGGGAGCTATTGAAGCTTTAGGGCAGGAGAGTAATGGATCATGTTTCAGGAAGAGTATTATGTGCTGTGTGTGTGTGTGCATTTGTGCGCCTGTAGATTTGATGAGAATTATATCATTTTACAAAAAAGTGTGCCTCTCTGTCAAGTGTATTTCTTGAAGGGTACATATGTGTCATGACTTGGAATAGTGGAAAATTCTGTTGTTGTTGTTGCTGTTTTCACAGACACTAAACTCTGACAGCAGTTCTAGCTCCTGCCTTTATGTTCTCTGTCCCCCTCCCTCTGGAGACCTGAATCTTATGGAGAGAAATACCTGCTTAGTGTCCCCACAGTGGAGGCATCTGTTATGAGGTCCCCCCTTCCCTACCATTCCCCCCATTCTGAGTTCATGTAGGGAAAGAAGGCCTTGAGATGCCACCTGTCAAATACCTCTGCAGGTGAGCAGCTGTGCACCAGCGTTGACTTGAGGAGCAATTTAGACACCCAGGTCTCCTCAGGAAAGATAGGTATGAACTGGCTCCTTGGGATCACTATGGTAACCAATTACACATATCAGCCGGTGGCAGGAAGTGAGCCATGAGCTGAGTCACCCTGAGGGGGAGGCAGTCCTGGGTGGGTGGGGGGATTTAGGTCAGACAGATGGAGGGCCTGCTGACAGCAGTGTAACCCTTTGACATCCAGAGCCATTTCCCGTGGCTGGGCTGATTAACTCTGTATAGCCACGTGTCCATAGTTGGAAGACCTGGCCAAGAGGCCTATGTCACTTTTGGTGACTGGGGACAGGTCTAGCAGAGGACTTAGGAAAGGTTGATATAGGCTGATGGTCAGGGCCCCTCTCAACCTGGCCTCAGTCAGCTCTCTCCCTTTCTCTGAGCACAGTCCACTACCCACGTGGCCATCCAGTCCTGCCAAACTGCCCCTCATCCTAGGAAAGGTCAGGCCCACCCCTCCTATGGGCACATCCTGGTGCCTCTACCTAAAATACCTTTCCTTCTTCTGGGAACCTCCAAGCTATTTCTGAAGACCCAGGTCAGATGCTTTCATTCCTGTGTGTTCTATAATTCTCCATCTATCCCAGGGCACCTAGCACATGAGGTTACTGCGTGGGGGTCTGATGTCAGAATGTCAACCCCTCACAAGCAGGCACACACCCTGTTACTCTCTGGCTCACAGACCCTAGCAGTGGGTGACTGCACAGTAGGTCAGCAGATGCTTGG
The DNA here is from genome assembly GCA_017311185.1 of Proteles cristata cristata. Lineage (NCBI taxonomy): Eukaryota > Metazoa > Chordata > Mammalia > Carnivora > Hyaenidae > Proteles > Proteles cristata. The sequence goes on from JAESUZ010005557.1 coordinate 1,057,277, forward strand.
CAATACCAGCAGGCCAGCCTGGCAGAACTGGAGCTGTGCTCAAACCATGTGCAAGCAGAACTTGGGTTTCCAGGCTAAGTCGCCCGAAGCATTTTACAATTTGCACAGCTTAGGCAGCTGGAACCCTGCAGCTTCATTTCTATGAAGCAGGTTGTGGAAGGCTGGGTACTGCCCTGGCCAGACTGGAGTCCTGGGTTATCTCTTTTGTATATATTCATGTATCTATATATCCAACCATCTGTCCATCCATGCATCTACCATCTTCCTATCCACCTACCTATCATCCATTTATATTTATCTATCGTTTATCTATCTCTATTGCCATTACATATCCAACTATCATCTATCTATATGAATATATTATCTATATATACTTATCTATCCATTTATCCAGCCTATCTGTCTATTACCATCTGAAAGGTGACTCGCTCAGGATTGGGCGCTGGAGGGTCTGAAAGGAGGTGGAAGCTAAGAAGAAACTGGGAAAATAGAGGAAGCGGAGGCTAGCCTGGCTTTGGGCCTTGTTAGCTCCGCGCGGGAAGAGATGAGGTGGTGGGTAGGCACAGATGCGCTGGCTCTGAGCAAGGGTGTGGAGGAGAGAGGGCCGAGAGCAGGCAGGGACGCCTCGGTGGCGCTGGACGCCAGCTGCAGAAGGCGAAGGTGTGGGGGCGAGAGCTCCAGGGGGAATGATGTCATTTTCGGCAGTGACAAGGAAGGCAGGGGCTTTCGGAACACCCCCGCCCAGGGCTCCGTGCACCCGCAGCCAACCAGCGGGCGGCGCTCCCGGGGCACCGACGAGGATTTCGGGTGACAGCCCCGGCGACCCGGGGCGGGGACTTGCGGGCTATGGCGTCGGGGCGGTGGGCCGAGCTGGGCGGAAGGGTCTCTAGGCTCCGGGTGCGCACACTCACCCGGGGTCGCCTGCCCGGGCACTCAACGCCACCCGCAGCCGCGACGCCAACTTGCTGCGCGGAGCACAAGTTCACCGTCCAGGGCGGAGGGCGTAGCGGTGGAGGAAGGTCCCTCCCGGAAATCGCACTCTCGATCCACCCTCCAGAGCAAATCCCCATCAGGTCCGTCCCTGGTCCTGGAGGGCTGCGCGCAGGGGAATGCCTACCCCGCGGGTTCCGAGGGGCTCCCGGAGCAGGGCGCGCAGAACGGAGCGCTCAGCGGCTCAGCGCCTGCACGGGGAGATCCGAGGACTGGGCGGTGTTGGCGAGCGAGGGGAGCGAGCCGGGGCTGGGTGTTAAGGAAGGATCTGCTAAGAGCCGAGTTGTCTAAGTGCCTCTGCCCTTCCTGGTCGCCCCGCCCAGCAGTCCAGCCAGAAGGAGCCCAGATTTAGAGACCTAGGTGTGATGTTGACACCACCACCGACCGGCGCCCGGCCCACCCTCAATACAAGTCAATTTTCTTTCTTCCTCCTTCTTCCTTTCCTCCTTTCCACCCCTGTCTCTCTCTCCCCCAGACCCCTCCCGGGCTTCCTCTACCCCCTCCTTCCTTCTGGTTCTGAGCTCCAGCCAGTCTCTGCAGGATCTGGCGGTGGGTCTCAAGTTGAGCCGACTCTGCAGCCTGCCTGAGGATGGAGAAACCCAGTGACCTGGCCTGGCGCCCATTCCCAGCTTCAAAGGCATTCAACAGGAAGACATCTGTCTTTGTTACACCTGGCGGAGGTTTCGTTGTCAGTTCTCCACCGGCCACTAGGTACCCCTCTCCAAGGCGGTGGGGTTTCTAGCCAGTGTGGGAGTTACGGGGCAAAGAATAGAAAACGAACCCCCCGTCCAGTAAGAGACATCCTTGTTACCATGAATATTCCTCTACCCCCAAACCTTCCTTAAATCAACAATCTGAACACAAAATGAGGAACCCTTTTTCATCCAGGATGAAATATGCCCAGAAGAGCACAATTAAAGGGGCAGCACACAGTGATTTAAGAGCAGTACTAGGACAAACTGGGGAAGTAAAACTAGAAATAACAGGATTTGGAAAGAAAAGAAAAAGAAGAGAAGAGAAGAAAAGAGGAAAGGAAAAGAAGAAAAAAGTAAAAGCAAAAAGAGAAAAATAGAAAAAAATATATATAGCTCTGTGCTTTTGGCCAGAGTAAACACACCAGGTAGGTAGCATCTAGATCAAGCTATTATCAGCACCTTAGAAAGCCCCACACATCTTTTGTGCCAGCCCTAACCCCAGGCCCACCAGCACCTGGCTTCTCCCATCAGAGAGTAGCTTTGTCTCTTCTAGAAATTTGTAGGAACAGAATGATATGTACTCTTTCAGGCTTGGCTTCCTGGACTCAGCATTATGTTGGGGAGGATCATCTATGTTTTGCCTGTGTGGCAGGTGATTCAGAATTTGGATGGCCTTCCTAATGGAACGGATCATTTTTCTATCCCAGAGAGTAGAGGGGCAGTAGTGTTAAGCCTTTCTTGCCTTGGATCTATCTTACTAGGGGCTTTTTCTCACTGTCCCTGGGGCTTTATTCTGATGACAGCAGGAATCAACTTCCCTGTTGCCCATTGGGCAAAGGCTTTACCCAGCATGTCTGCTGAACAGCCCACAATCCTGACCCCTCAATTTCTCTTAGCAAATTGTCTTTCCTTTCCCCAGGAAAGGCTTTGAGCTGAGACCCAACTGGAAAAGCTATGCTGTAAAAGATGTTTGGATGAACCTGTGCTCTTCCTATGTAGCCTCCAGGAAGGAGCCAATAGGGGCGGGGGATGGAGGGGGAGGCCTCCGACCTTAATTGAAGTATTTTCAGGGGACAGTTGTATAATTAGTATCCTTGGGAGCCCGTAGGGGATTTTCCTGCCTTCAAGGAAAGAACATTTGCAGGACTACACAGGTTAACAGTTCCCTTTAAATATTTTCCTTTTGTGGTTACCTCCGTGCTTGCCTTTGAAAATGTGGTCATTTTAAAAAACAAGAATCGATTCTCCCAGAAGGGAATGTGAAGGGCCACTACACTCCTTGGGAGCCTTTTCTTTCTCACGCATAATAAAGATTGAGATTATGTAGGTAGGACAAATGCTTAGGGGCTCTGAAAATATGGATTATGCAAATAAGCTATTTAAGGACCTTTAAAAATGCTGACCCGGTCCCAGAGTATTTACTAGCTGTTAGAAAATGTGTATTGTCTAAATGGGCATTTGGGGACCTTTAAACACTCAGATTATGGATCCCTTCTGGCCCGTTAGGCCTGTCTGGCTGTGTGAGTAAAGAAGTATTTGGACAAAGCAGAGTTTTCAGGCAGTGGCCTGGGATGGATTTGAGTCTGTCCTGCAGGCCTAGATGTCGGTGAAGGAGCGCAGATGCTGGAGGAGGTTGGTGGCCTCACAAGGACCCCCCCTCCCCCAGGAGTGGTTTGGATATAGGTGGGCTGGAAGATGGTCCCTGGTAAGTCAACCTTAACAGGATGACTCTAGAGGTTCTTCTGTGGTCTCCAGACTTCATATAGCAAATCTTTCCTACTTAAGGAACCCCTCTGAAGTAGGTTTTGATTTTTGTTAATTTCCTTCTGCAAAGCATGGGGAGAGAATCAATATAAATATGCGGGCACCGGTTTCCATACCGACTGCAGGGACATACTCTTCTCTCCACTAGTTATGGGTTAGTGGATGGTGTGGTTCCCATTGGCAGCACAGATCCTGGCCAGATGTAGGCGTTGTGATTTCACAAAAAGGGCTGAAGGATAAGTGAATGAGTCTGTGGCGACAATTGCTGGTAGAAAAGTCCATCCTTCACTGTCTGGGGCCTGCCTCTGCCAGGCTGACCCAGACAGAGCTCTTACAGGTGGCTGGGGAGCCGTGAGCACAAATCTCGAAGAAGGACACATAGCCTTGTTTTCTGACATTGGGCCCCTCTTTGGCCTTAAGAGATAGTATTTCTAGATCTCACTTTGTGAAGTGCTGTGGTAAATCCTCCTCCTCTCCCTCCCTCAAAGCCCTCCTTCCCTCTCCTCCTTGATGGAGAGACTTCTAGGAAACCACCATGTGGATAAGATCAGTCTTCTCAGCCTCCTCTTCCTGCATCTACCTACATTTAGCAGGAGATCTTGGGCCGTTTCTGTAACTATTCTGAGCCTTGGTGTCTTTTTCTGTAAGACAGAGGTATTGATGGTACCTGCTATGAAGATTAAACACCTGGGATGTAGTAAGGGCTTAATATTTGTTGACTTGGAAACCCAGGTCTCCCCCACCCCCCATCTGCTGTGTGACCTCAAGAAATTCACTTTCCTTCTCTGGGCTGCATTTTTATGTTCAGACTGAGTGTGGGTGTGGTCTAAAGATGTGTAAAGGCTCTTACAGCTCTTATAAGCCAAAATACTGCAACTCAGCAAGGCACTCCTTCATTCTTGGGGCACCAGGGCATATCAGCAAGGCCTTCGGTGACAAATGTCCTCACGCACAGAGGGTAATTATTAGAATGGAGTTGTGTTTGTTAGAGCAATTGATTAGAAGTGGCCTGATGTGAGGCAAAATGTATTCATTTGTGGTAATTAATGAACAGCTAATGTACTTACCAATGACTTTACTGGGGAAGACTATCAAAATGAGATTAATCCAGAGAATGAGGGCACTAGACTGGAGAAGAAGGAGATGGCCATGGAGAGAGACACATAAACTGGAGGATAGAAAACAAGTAGAGAGAAGGGGAGATATCTTGTCCACTGTTCTTCCAGCTCTCCTCCCTTCCCCATGGTGGCTGGAAATCTAAGTCTACTAAGAATGTAGTTTGGGGCCATTATCAATCATAAGGCTAGTAATAATAATAGGAGCAGTTACAAGGACATGAGTAATGAATAGACACTTTGTTATTGAGCTCCTACTATGTGAAAATGGTGTTGGGAATACCTCATATTTTTTAATTCATGTAATCTTTCTTATGAGATAGGTGTCATTATTATCCCCATTTCATAGATGAGAAAATAGAGACACAGAGACAGAGGAAGAGGGAGGGAGGGAGAGAATGTGAATGAGGGAGAGGGGAAGAGGGAGAGACAGTGGGAATCTCAAGCAGGCTCCACGCTCCATATAGAGCCCAACACACGGCTTTGTCCAATGACCCTGAGATCATGACCTGAGCTGAAATCAAGAGTCAGGTGCTCAACCGACTGAGCCACCCCAACACCAGCTGAGATTCTAAATAGGCTTGGGTCATTACTTTCCTGTGTGTCCCCATGCTGGTATTCAGGGTCAGGGTAGGGGGAGTGCCAGGCCAGAGATCACTTGTGCAGGCGCAGATGAAGTAGGTGGGTTTCCCCTCATGCACTGATTGGGGCTTCACAGTCCTGCCTCCTATGCTCCCAATTTTCCTCACTTAGGTTCTGAATGGCAGGAAAATAACTAAGGGCTTCCATCATTGACATAGCTGATGGTCCCAAAGCTGACAGCATAAACATGCCTGAACTATTTCATCGTACCTGTAGGTATATGAGTGTTACTCCTTTAGCATCACAGGGGCCCTTCAGTGAACCCCAGAGCAAGTGGCAGCTCTTAGCTGGGGGCTTTGGGGGCTTTCTCCCACTGAACTGTTTTTCAGCCACTCTTATGGCCAGCACCCTGTTCACTTCCTCCTGCAGGCCTTTACTGAAATATCTCAGTGAGGCCTTTCCAACTACTGAAAATCACAACCCTCTGACCCCAGATATTCCCTGTCTATCCCCCCTCTGCTTTATTGCTTTATTCTCCATAACATTAAGGCCAACCAACATTGTTTGTTTATTGTCTCCTTCCCTGTTAGATTGTAAATTCCACGTGACTGGGAGTCTTTACCCCTTTTGTTCTCTGCTGTATCCTTAGCTAGGATGGGCCTGGCACTTAGTAGAATATTCATCAGTACTTGTTGAATGAATGACTGATGAGTGAGTGAGTGAGTGAGTGAGTGAGTGAGTGAATGAATGAATGAAAAATGAATGAAAACTTTCAGGATCCTTCTCAGCCTGGTATCCACATCCTTTCCAGTTTCATCTGCCATGTACCTGTGCGCTTCTGGAGAATGCCCATCCACTCTGTGGCTGCAGGGCCAGATGCCCCTCCCCCTCCCCATCCCAGCCTGGAAACCCTGTCCCTTGTAGCTGCTGATCTCCTGTGAGAGTCCACATTCCCCTCCTCTTCCTGTGGCATTCCCCACTTGCTTATCTGAGGGCACTTCTGTCATTGTATTGTAATGGTTTGTTTTTATGCCAGTCTCTTCCTGTATGGGGGGGGGTTTCCCTGAAAGGACTGCAGTGTGTGGGAAGGAGCATGTTTTTGGAGCCAGACTTCAAATTTCAACTCTATTGGTGACTGCTATGGTTTTGGGATTGTTAAAGTTTTACTTAACTGTTCTGAGCCTCAGGTTTCTGGATAATAGGGATAATAATCTGGACTTTATAGGGTTGCTGAGAAACATAGAGACAATGTGTACAGCGTGCATAGCAAAATGCCTAGCACACAGTACGTATGGCTTAACTGGAGTATATGAGTGAAAAATGACCATGTCATCCCAGTCAGACTGTAGCTGCTGCTGTGGCAGGAAGCTTGTGTTCAGTCTGTGGCCATACTACCCTGAACATGCCTGATCTCATCTGATCTTGGAAGCTAAGCAGGGCCAGGCCAGGTTAGTATTTGGATGGGAGAGGAAGCTTGTGTTCTTTGGCCTGATGAGAATATCTGGTTTTAACTCTGTGCTAATGTCATGAAAGAAGAAAAGGTAAGGGGGCTGCTGTTTTAGACCAAAGGATAATAAGGAGGCCTGACAGTGGAATGAAATATCTGAGGCTTGATGTTGGGGGAGGGGAAAGGTCTACAAAGAACATTTTGGGGAAAATTGGGAAGTTTTGAATATGGACTAGTTATTGACTCATAAATATATTTCTTGGGTGGCATTTTTAAAAAATGTATAATGAGTGCTGATTGTGTGCTAGGCATTGTGTTAGAAAGGCATTTTACGTGTGCTGTATCACTCCTGTGAAGTACATATCGTTATTTCATTTTATAAATGAGAAGCAGAGGCTTAGAGAAGGGAAATAATTTTTTCGAAGTCATACCACATGCAGTACTGGTACCAGTTATTATTATGGTTTATTTTTTTTAATTTTTAAAAATGTTTTAGGGGTGCCTGGGTGGCTCAGTTGGTTAGGTGTCCAACTTTGGCTCAGGTCATGATCTTGCAGTCCGAGAGTTTGAGCCCCACATCAGACTCTGTGCTGACAGCTCAGAGCCTGAAGTCTGCTTAGGATTCTGCATCTCCCTCTCTCTCTGCTCCTCCCCTGCTCATGCTCTCTCTCTCTCTGTCTCAAAATAAATTAATAAACCATTAAAACAATTTTTAATTAAAACAAAAAATTAAAACAATTTTTTAATGGTTTATTAATTTATTTTGAGACAGAGAGAGAGAGAGAGAACGTGAGCAGCAAAGGGACAGAGAGAGAGAATCTTAAGCAGGCTCCATGTGGTGAACATAGAGCCTGATATGGGGCTCAATCCCATGAACCATGAGATCATGACTTGAGTCAAGATCAAGAGTCTGGTGCTTAACTGACTGAGCCACCCAAGCATCTCTATTATTATGTTTTAATAAACATCTTATTTTATTTTATTACTTTTTAAAATGTTTATTTTTGAGAGAGAGAGCAGAGGAGGGGCAGAGAGAGGGGGACAAAAGATCTGAAGCAGGCTCTACACTGACAGCAGAGTCCAATGTGGGGCTTTAACTCATGAACCATGTGTTCATGATCTAAGCTGAAGTTGGATGTTCAGTCAACTCAGCCACCCAGGTGCCCCTAAACATCTTTCTTTAGAACAGTTTTAGATTGGGGCGCCTGGGTGGCTTAGTCGGTTAAGCGTCCGACTTTCGCTTAGGTCATGATCTCGCGGTTCGTGGGTTCGAGCCCCGCGTCGGGCTCTGTGCTGACTGCCAGCTCAGAGCCTGGAGCCTGTTTCAGTCTGTGACTCCCTCTCTCTCTGACCCTTCCCTACTCACGCTGTCTCTCTCTCTCTCCTAGAAATAAATAAAAAAACATTAAAAAAAAAATTAAAAAAAAAAAAAAAAAAAGAACAGTTTTAGATTTACAGAAGTATTGCAAAGGTAATGCAGAGAGTTCCCATACATTCCATACCCAGTTTCCCCTATTATTAGCACCTCACATTAGTATGGAATATGTGTTACAATTAATGAACCAATATTGATACATTATTATGAACTAAAGTCCATACTTTACTCAGATTACCTTAGTTTTCCCAATGTCCTTTTTCTCTCCAGAATCCTGTTAAGGATACCACATTGTTTTTTTTGTCATCATGCCTCCTTAGACTTCTTTAGACCCTGACAATTTCTCAGATTTTTCTTGTTTTTGATGACCTTGACAGTTTTGAGGAGTACTGTGGTCAGGTGTTCTGTGGAAGGAAGAATGACTGGGACCAATTTTGAACCCAAATTTGTCATATTCAAAAATTCATACTACTTCAACCAGCCCCTCTCTCTTTTCATTGAGAGAGAGAGATGGGAGGGGGGGAGAGAGAGAGAGGGAGAGAGACACACACACATTGATTAATCTACTATGGACTGATTTGCCAAAAGCCAAGAAGTTATAGAATAGAACCAACCCACACCAGCTGACTTTCATTTTTTAAACATTATTTATTTTTGTGAGACAGAGAGAGACAGAGCATGAGCAGGAGAGGGGCAGAGAGAGGAGACACAGAATCTGAAGCAGGCTCCAGGCTCTGAGCTGTCAGCACAGAGCCCGATGTGGGGTTCAAACCCATGAACATGAGATCATAACACTTAACCAACTGAGCCACCCAGGTGCCCCAACACCTACTGACTTTCTAGGAGAGGTGTAACTTAGGGTCTGGCTGCTTATCTGTGCTAACAAACCCCCTTACACAACTTTAGACAACAATTTAAGAATAATGACTCCTTCTAGCCCTTGCTGTTTTTGAGCTTGAAGTTTCTCTTGCATCTAAATGGTATCCCTCAGCTCTGGGAGAGCCCCACCAGGCTGCAGTGGACACAAGTGCTCTTTCTCACTAAGTCTGGGGGCCCTATGACTAGAGTGCTTTGCATGATATGAGCAGCTTGGCCTGTGGCTCACCCAGGCTCCCAGCAGCACCTCAGCCCAGACAGATGTGTTTCATCTGCTGGTGGACTCTGTGGGAGATTTTTGGAGACCCTGAAGGGCTGAGCACAGCAAGGGATGGGATGCTCCAAACTGAGGAAGAGGAAATCAGAGAAATCCTTAAGGGTAGGTAGCAGTTTTTCCATACGCTGCCCACCTGCCTGAGTGCCTAGGCCAGCATTTGGAGACTTTGGAGCCAAGTAGGAGACAAGGCCGGTGTGGTGGGTATTGTCGATGACTGAGCTAAAGATATCAGGCTTGATTCTGTAGACAGCAAGAGCCAGTGAGGGTGTTTGAGCAGGACAGGGCATCATGAGAATAAAATGAAAGAATGGTTCGTTAAACCAGCAGCATCTCCACAGGTGTTTTCCAAGTGAGGTGCAGATGCAGAGCTAGCAAACCTGGTTGGAAGAAGGCTTCATTGTCCTCCCCCTTGAGCAAATGCAACAGTCAGAGATGCAACTCAATTTCTGTAGGCAACAGCCAGAGAAAGGCAGACACATGCTTCCTTCTCTTTCCTCATTCAGCCCTGGTTTCTTTGCTCAGGGCTCTACACACCTCTGTCTTGCCATATACCTCTGTGCCATCAAGCTCCTTTCCTCCTGGTTCCTACACTCACCTGGGTTTTACCTCTTCCACCCCCAAGAGAAGGGGAGCAAGCCCAGAGGAAGGAGCCTAGAATGAAGCCAGGGCCACCAAAGATGAACTTCAGGTACCTACAGTGCTGCCTCGCTCACCCTTGCATCTCAGTAGGAGAAATCTGGGTAGAGTTTTTCCCTTTTTGTTTTGCTTCCTGCATCTTTCACCAAATGTGCCTTGTTGGGAGGAAGAGAGGAGCTAACTCCACCAGTCTGTCTTCCTCTGTGGGTTTGATATAATTTGTCCTGCATCAGACTTGTTGACAATTGATGGCAATCACAGTGTTGACAGCTGGGTGGATGCTATGTTAACAGCTTCATTTCTTTGTACATGTAACAGGTTGCAGGAGGTCTGATCTGATATAAGGAAAGTATTGGTTTTTAGGCATTAAATGGTCATTGGGACCCAGGTTTTGCTGCCAGACCAACAAAAGCTCTCACATGATCACCTGGTCTCAAGGAAGGCATAATACTCAAGGTGCATTTAGTGGCAAGGAATAGAATGTGCAATTAACAGAGGCTAAAAAATAAAGCCATTTAATTATCGTACATGATAAGATACTACAGATGGACATTTCCAATAATGGTCTAGCAGTTCAAAAGTGTTAGGATGTTGGGCCTTGTCTCTGTGCCTCTCCTGACCTGTCCTTGGTGGTCACAAATTGGCTGCCCCAGCTCCAAGCATCAGAGCAGCATCCCAAGCTGGAAGCAAGGGGACAGGTATAGAACGAGCCTTTTCCTTAGCAGTTCTTTCCTTTTATCGAGGAGCAAAATCCTAACTAGAGGGTTCATCGATGTTGTAGCATGTTTTGGAATTTCCTTCCTTTCTAAAGCTAAACAGTATTCCATGGTGTATGTATACCACCTTTAGTTTATCCATTCATCCATTCATGGACACTTGGATTGCTTCTACCTTTTGGCTATTGTAAATAGTGCTGCTAGAAAGATGGGTAGACAAATACCTCTTCAGGTCCCTGATTTCAGTTCTTTTGGGTATATACATGCAAGATGAATTACTGGCTCATACACACCATCATTTTTAATGAATTCAGGGTGTTCCATTATATGGGTGAGCAATGAGTTCATTTAACCATTTTCCTATTGCTGACATGGTAGGCAGTTGCCACTTTTTATAAACATCAGGATAATAAACATCCTTATCACTATATCTTTGTCCCACAGTGAGCTTTTTGAGACAGATTTAAGCTTCTCACTGCTTTGGATCAAGACTCCCAGGGCTCCTCCAGGCTCACAGACTTAACTCCATTTTGTAGCTCAGGGGATGAGGCCCTTACATTCTGGTCCCAGCTGTCACTGTTCTCCCTCACTCACTGATTACTCACTCATGCAATGTTCCAGGACCTTCTGTACACTGAGTCCCCAACATTCCTTCCCACTCCCTGTTTTTGTACATGCTTTCTCCTCTCTTTGAGACATATGGCCTTCCCTCTTTCCCCTAGAATTTGAAAGCCTTCCCAAGATTTCACCTTGACTATATCTTCCACTGTGAACTTCCTGCTTATCATCCCAGGCAGAATTAAGCACACTCTTCTCTATGCTCCTGGAGTTCCTTACCTACGTCTGTTAGAGCATTTATCATGTGTTAGCATAATTGTTTATTGATGGAGGCAGCCTGAAAAAGCAGAAAGAGGGAATATTTTGCAGTCCCACTCCAGAATCCCAATTCCTACAGTACAACACTGGGCAGATTGTATGGTTTATCTGAGTCTTACTTTGCCCATTTGTAAAATGGGGATCATAATTTCTACTACTAAAATATTATTTGAGGATTAGAGATGATGAATGTAACCCAAAGTGCTAACACAAATTAGGTGTTTTAGTATTTATATCAATATGGTAGCTATGATGACCAAAGCTGCTGCTGCTTCTGCTGAAGATGGGGTGATGATGATGGTGGTGGTGATGATGATGGTGGTGGTGGTGATGGTTGTGATAATGATGGTGATGGTGGTAGTGATAATGACGGGCTTGATGGTGATGATGGTGGTGGTGATGATGATGATGATGGTGACGGCAATGATGACAGTGACATACTTATCTCTGTGACAGAATGTGACTGCTCCTTGGGCAGGTGCTATGCAGCCTCATCTCTGCTTTGTCAGTGTCTGCCACAAAGCAAGTCCATAGTAAAAGATACATTAATTACTTCAGGGCTAAGTTGCTTTGGTGGAGGGGGCAGTTGTTCCTGAATTAACCTGTTTAATCCCAGTGGAGCTTCCCTTCTGAATCCTCCCTGACTGTGAATTTTGTGAACTGAGGCAGCACAGTGTGTAAAGCCCTCAACCTAGAACTATGATATTGGGGTCTGCCCTCAGCACTGCCCTTAGCGAGGCTAGTCACCTCCTTCCTTTGGGTTTTGGAGCCCCTCTGAGGGCTACCTAGTCAAACCTCTCATGTAAGACTGATTTCCATCCAAAGGTGCCTTGCTCTGAAACTGTACACACATTATTTCCAGGATTGAGTTTTACATTCCAGCTGGAATGGGCACCAGGTCCTGAGGATGGAGACTGCTCCATTTCCCTTTGCCTCCTTTTCCTTGCCCTCTGAGTGCCCAGGGCTGTGCTCAGCACAAAGCTGGCATCTTAGCCATGATGGTGGTAGGGCTGGGTGGGAGAAGACAACACTCAAGGTCACAGAACTCATACCACCACCATGACCTGGTCTGTCCCATCGTCAAGGGGTGGTAAGAGCAATTAGTTGTTACTAGTGAATCACCTGTCGGGGATGTTACTGGGGGCGTCCTGTGCTGGGCTGGGGGGAGGGGATCTGGACATTTACCTAACCTATTCCTTTCTTCTTTTTGTACATATTGGTCAATTTATGTTTTCTATGGTTCCTTTCTCCCCCAGCAATGAAGAGAATGGCAAGTACTGCTGAATGCTTGGTCTTTTCAAGGGTTATAAACCCGCCACATCTGTATATGGAATGAGTCTTCCCCTGAAAAGTTCACAGTCTAGGAGGGAAGATCATATGTGGACACAAGTCATTACCAAATGAAGAAAGCATTCCTTGGAGAGCTTTTGGAATCAGAGGGGAGTGTCCTTGTGGAGGACTATACAGGACCAGGATGGGAGAGGGCAGAACATTCCTGGCAGGGGTATGCCTTGAACAAAGTACACAGAGGCAGACCTGGTTTGAAGTAATTTGTGCTTCCTGGGCAAGAACGTGAGTCTATATTCTTTGGAACCTGTTTAGTGACGACATGGATTCATCCTCTGAAAGACATCTATTAGAGAAGAAAAGCAGATTTATCCTTATAATTCTGAAGGTCTGATTAGAAAACTGAGGTCTGTTGAAAAGAAGTGCTGTGAGGACCAAGGGGGACCCTGAGAGAGTATGTATATCCTGGGGAAGCTTGAAGTGCAAAGGGATGTGAGCACGCTAAGGTGTCCTGGGCCATCAATGGGACCGGATCCAGAGCCAGACTGCCACTTGAGGGGACTGGCTGTGAGAGGCCCCCAGCAGGGGGTGCTGTGGTGACTCGGGGGGGCCAGTGAGGTTCTGAGGCATGCAGGGCCACAAGGTTCCTTCTTTGCCTTGTCCTACCTTCATTTCATGCATGGGCTCTCTCTTTGTTCTCCTTTCTTTACTCTAGTGAGCTTCTGAGATGCAGCAGTGACAGCAGCCTCTCATTATTGTGCAGGCAGGTGGACCCAGAAGCAGTGATGGAGCAAGCCTGGCTGGCCCAGAATTGCCATCTGGGGACCAGCTCCAAGGGGCGGAGGAGAATTTTTCTTTACACATCAGACAAGTTTCTGCCCAGTTGGAATAAACTTGTATTGTTGTCAATGAGATCATAGGTTGAATATCTGAGAATCAAGACCCTTGTCCCTTCCTAGCTGTTTCTTTCAGCTTCTATTTGAGGGAGCCTCAGGTCAGTATGTTAAAAAGACACCACTTCTGGGGCTCCTGGGTGGCTTAGTCGGTTAAACGTCCAACTTTCGCTTAGGTCATGATCTCGCGGTTCATGGGTTCGAGCCCCGCGTCGGGCTCTGTGCTGACTGCCAGCTCGGAGCCTGGAGCCTGTTTCAGAGTCTGTGACTCCCTCTCTCTCTCTGACTCTCCCCTGTCTCTCTCTCTCTCTCTCCTAGAAATAAATAAAACATTAAAAAAATATTTTTTTTAAAAGACACCACTTCCTACCTGGGTGACTCTGAATTAAAAAGGTCACTTTTTACTTCTCTGAGCTTTGGTTTCCCCATCAAAAACTAGGGCTCTTCTTTCACAGGGTTGTTTCCTAATAAAAGGAGGAAATATGTGTATGGCATCTGACACTTAGCATGTGCTCAATAAATGTTAGTTCCATTTCTCATTTCTTGTGTGCTAAATCATTATATAAATTCAGTGATTGTTCTGTTTCTTCTTCCACACAGATCCAGATTTCAGATATATATAGGGTTTATTTTGAGTGGGGGAGGGATACACCTTCCAACGTGGAAAGGCAAAGGCTTGAGGAGATGAAATTACACAAAAAATATCTAGGAAAGAATAACGATGTTTCAAAACATGTAATATATGTATATCAAAGTGCAATTATGTGCTCAATGAGGAAGAAAACAAGATGCTGTGATGCATTGTTACTAGTTTCTCATTTAGATCCCATTTTAACCTTGAGAAGGGTTTAGCTGCAGTCACCTTGTTTCTTCACTAAAGAGCGCTGAGGTTCCTGCCCCCTTCTCCATAGAACTTCAGACAAGCTTCTAAGTGTGGACTTTACCATCCAGAATTAGTGGTCGGAGGACAGGACTAGGAGTCACGAGGCACTTGATTCTTATCCAAAATATGTCTTTCATTGGCTCTATAACTCTGGGAAAAAATACTTCACCTCTGTGGGTCTTTCTTCATCTATAAGTATCTTGTGTTAGGTGCTTTTTGAGGCTACTCCAAGGGCAAAGCTTTTGGTTGTCCTCACATGGAAATCTTGATTAACTAAACCTATGGTCTGGACAAGTCCTCTGGAAACAGTGCAGCCAGACATCTTCCTCTCTCGTATTCCTCTAAATTGTTTATAAGCAACAGGAGTGTTGTCCTGGTTGGTCTTAAATCCTGGAGAAGCTTTCTCAGCCTTGCCCCATGACTTGCATGATGGCCTGAAGCTGAGTGTCTCATGTGCCCCAAAGTGACTGCTGGGCTCTGTCTGCACATATTTATGCCCACCCCGTCTGCAGGACAGCAGCCAGTTCCTTTAAAGCTTCCTCTCGACTCATTTTTTAACCAATCAAACCAGATGTAGAACAAGATTCATTTATTCCATGTCTTTGGGCTATCTCACTATTTGGTGAAATATGGAAAACAGCTTTGTTCAGAACTTTTCATTTATTTTGGTGTCTAGGAAGAGACTTTTTGTTCCTCATGATGTCAGCCCAGTTCTTCTCTTTTGAAACTAAAAATCTGGCGACCATTGACTTATTTCTTTAAACATTTTGTTCTTGGAATAAAAAAACATAAATGAAGAGAAAACTCTCACTGATAAGGCCTCTACCCAGTACCAATCATGTTGTTGTACTCTACCCAGTACCAGTTAACATGTTGCCTCATTTTATTTGTGTTTTCATTCACATTAATGAGATTATATTATAGACACATTTGCATGCTGAATTTTTCTCTTAACATCATATTGTGTGCATTTTTTCATGTCAATAAATATAATTTGAAAGCCTGCACATGACTTCATAGAAGAAATGAATCTTAACTTAGCCATTTCTTCAAGGATTGACATTGAACTTGTTTTCAGTTCCTCAATGCCGTAAACAGCTCCATGACTGAACCCTTCGAAAACATAGTAGCTCCTTCTGACTGAAATTTCACTTATCCATTGTTACCAAAGTGTGTTTGAGAGAGCAATACAGCTGGGCATACAAAGGGGGAAGTAAAAGAACAAATATTGAAGGATTTCTGTTACCTTTTAGGCATGGACTGGAGGGTGATCTATAGTTCACATCTATCCTTAGAACAATCATAGGAGCTAGGTTTTACAGTTGGGAAAGAGACTGCAAGAGATTTAGGAATTTGACTGTCAAGTCACACAGCTAGTTAGCAGCTGTGCCAGGATTTGACCTTGAGTTTGTCTGACTGCAGAGTTGGCTTCTCCCTTGCTGCCATGCTGCTTGGAGGCAGAAGGAGCTAAGTCTGTGGGGTGTGGGCTGGGCCATAGGGAGCTGATGAGCCCACCACCAACAGGGGTGTTCAGATTATAGGTTGGGGTGCTTGTCTGCTCAGGGAAACCAGAGCCTGGCTGGGGGCAGTGGAAGAAAGGAGCACCCCACCTAGGGAGCTAGGGAAAGTTGATCTGTTGGGGTCTGGGGCTGAGCCTCCACCAAGGCTTCTAGCCTATTTTGCTGGACAAACAGCCAGAATCCCTGCTTCATCAGCTCCTGTTCTTGTCCATCCCTTTTCTCTACCACTTCTAATAAATATGAGTCACAGTTTTTGGCTTTGTACACATAAATTTGAAGTGGAGTTCTTACCAGGCCTGTCAATAAGACGGAGAAGGGAGGGTGAGAAAGAGAGGTGAATTCCAGGAATCTGGACTATTTTTAAACATATCCTCGTTATTCTAGATCTTGCAGGTCACTGGTACCACAGAAGAGTTTTGCAGATATGACAGCTGGTGTTAAAACAATTAGGCTCAAAGTGACAACCACGGGATATGTGTATATGTGTGTATGCACACGTGCAGCCACTGTTCCTCGTTCTTTTCCTTACATCATGGGGAAGCTCTCCTGGGTGTGTTTTGGACAGGGCCAGCTGGCTCGGTGAGAGGATGTGCAGTCTTGGGAGTGAGCTCTGGACTGTGTATCAGGGAGACCTGATGCACCCCTTCAGCTGCATACACAGGCATCACCCCATACCTCCTCTCCCTCACCCCAGCCTTCTCTTGTAGAAACCAGAGGGTGGGATTAGGACCTCTCTAAATTCCCCTTCACCTCTAGGATGCATCCTGGAATTGAGTCTGCAAATGCCTCTCGCTGTGCTCTTTAATGGTCTTTGTGAAGTCCCTTCCCTGTCATCCCCGACCTGCCCTGATCATGCCCGATACTCCACTCGAAGAGTTTTACCTTGACTGCGTATTATCATGGGATTCTCCGGAAGGGCAAGAGCAGCTTTGTCTAGATTCTTGTCCATGATCTCAATCCCTTTTCATTATTTGGACACAATTGCTTTTCTTTTCATCTCCCACAGCACTTCCTACCTGTATTGGTCAGGGTTCTCCAGAAAAACAGAACCAATAGAAGATGTAGAAAGAAATAGGGAACACAAACAAAGACTAAGAAGTATTTATTATAAGGAATTGGCTCATGCAATTAAGGATGTCAATAAGCCCCAGGATCTGTAGTTGGTGAGCTGGAGACCCAGGAGAGCTGATGCGTAATTCCAGTCTGAGTCTGAAGGACTCAGGAAAGCCAAGGGCGTAGTTACAGTCTGCAGGCTGGCAGGCTCAAGACCCAGGAAGAGCTGCTGTTTCAGTACAAATCCAAAGGCAGGAAAAAAGTCATCCCCATTTGAAGGCTCTCAGGCAGCAAGAATTCTCTCTTATTCAGGGGAAAGTCAGCCCTTTTGTTCTATTCAGCCCTTCATTGGATTAGATGAGGACCACACACCTGAAGGAGTGCAATCTGATTTACTCAGTGTACCGATTCAAATGCTAATCTTATCCAGAAATGCCTTCATAGAAACACCCTGAATGATATTTGACCAAATGTCTGCTCACTCATGGACCAGTCAAGTTGACACATACAAACTACATACAGCCCAATATTCTTTATCCAACCCACACACTCATTACTTTTCATGCCCTCACCCCAAAGGTTCCTGTCTATGGGCTATTACCCATGCGATTCCCTCCCTGTCCACAACCCTGATCTATAAAAAGAAATTTTAGGGGCTCCTGGGTTGCTCAGTCAGTTGAGCATCTAACTCTTGATTTCCACTCAGGTCATAATCTCAGGGTCATGGGATCGAGCCCCACATGTGGCTCCATCTGAGTGTGGAGTCTGCTTAACATTCTCTCTGTCTCTCCCATTGCTCCTCTCCCCTGCTCACATGTGATATCTCTCTCCCTAAAATAAATTCAAATTTTTTATACATTTATTTATTTTTGACAGACAGACTGAGACAGAGCATGAGTAGAGGAGGGGAAGAGAGAGAAGGAGACACAGAATCTGAAGCAGTCTCCAGGCTCTGAGCAAGCATTCAGTACAGAGACTGATGGGCTCGAACCCACGAACTGTGAGATCACGACCTGAGCCAGAGTCAGACACTCAACCGACTGAGCCACCCAGGTGCCCCCCCACCATACACTTAAAAATGAAATAAAAAGAAGGAATTTTAGCTGTGATGCTTTAAATATTTCTTCATATGGCCATCTCACCAGCCAGGAGATGGCAGGGTCTGCAATGTTCTGAGGAGGCTAAAAGTTTAGATTCTGGCACTCTACTCTCTGGGCTTACATCCTGGCTCTTCCAGTTACTAGCTGTCTGGCCTTGGATTAATTTGTGCTCCTCAGTTCAGGGTGGACATCCCTCAGTCTGCACAAAGGAAATAATAATAATACTTTCCTAGTGGGTTTGTTTTGAGGCTTGGGATGAGATATTTATAAGGTATTGTGTGGTTGCTGTAGTCTCTGGGTTGAGCACGGAGCCTGACATATACCAGGTGCCCCCTAAGTCTTTGTCGGGTGGAGTCATTTGTAATAAAGTGTGTAGAGAAGATATCAAAGTCACTACATATGAGCTGATTTGAGGAAAAACTATGAAGACGTTAGGTGTCCTTCCTGGAGAGACAGTGCACATGATTAGAAAGATTGTGGTGTGTGTGTTTGTGTGTGTGCTCATATGTGTACATGTGTGTGCACATGTATCTGTTTGGTTGGTCAGGAAAGACTTTGCTTATTACTCTCTTTTTCCCCAAGACCAGTCCCTTATCTATGGACCAGAGCAGTCTTCACACAACACCATATGTATATTTCCATTTATACCTTCTCTATATACAGGAGACAAAAAGCTAAGGGAGTGCAAATGGGTGGGTGTAGTGTTTTATTGTTCTTCAAAGAGGAAAATTACAGAGGAAACCTGTAATTGAGAAAATTTTATTTCTTGCTCTCAGCAGTGTAGAGATGTGCACTACTTCACACTTAACTTCTGCCGTATGTAAAGAACATAAGAAAAAAGCAGGGACTATAGAAAAACAATTCAAACCCTTTCCTCAAATTAGCTGGAAGCAGAAATTATTGTCAGGAGAGAACAGAAGTCACTGACAAAGGAGGAAAGTGCCTTCTAGAGCTTTGGACACCCAGCTAATAAGAAGCTTAGCAGGCCCACTATAGTGCACATCCCTGAAAGTGATTCTTAATAGAATACAGATCGTCATGGTGAGTTGCAAAGGATATTTTACTCAATATCCATGAAAAATATTATTGATTTGAGAAGTTGACAATAGATAATGATTACAAAAGAAAAGTATTTAATTTTCTATGTATCGCTTTCTTCAAAAGTTCTCTCTCCGTTTATATTAATGTGGATCTGTAGTACAGACTTGCAGAACTTTAATCCTGAAGAGTTTTAGAGAAGATCTAGTTCAACCTCTGCTATCATATAGATAAGGAAACTGAGACCCAAGAGGATGGATAACTTACCCAAGGACACATGGCAAGTGTGAAGTGCAAGTCTTTCATATGATCTGATCACATTCACTTAGTGCTCAGCATGACCATGTCCAGCAAAGAAAAGAGATGTTGTTGGGGCGCCTGGGTGGCTTAGTCGGTTAAGCGTCCAACTTTCGCTTAGGTCATGATCTCGCGGTTCGTGGGTTCGAGCCCTGCATCGGGCTCTGTGCTGACTGCCAGCTCAGAGCCTGGAGCCTGTTTCAGTCTGTGACTCCCTCTCTCTCTGACCCTCCCCTGCTCACGCTGTCTCTCTCTCTCTCTCTCCTAGAAATAAATAAAAATCATTAAAAAAAGAAAAAAAAAGAAAAAAGAAAAGAGATGTTGTCAAAGAGATTCCAACCCTTGGAGCCAATCAACTGAGGGGAGGGTGTGACTTATGGGTAACTGATGAATGGTGTGCAGGTGAATGTGTACAGACCTACAACCTCTCAAAACTCCATTAAGCAATGGAATTATATACTCATTCCTAATCAGTAGGACCCCGTCACTTGGCCCAGTGACGTTGTCCCCTATAGGAGGAGTACTGACTCTAGGACAGACTAACCTCTGGGGAACACATTTATAAACTGTGATGGTTAACTTTATGTGTTAACTTGACTGTGCCATAGGGTACTAGATTAAACATTATTTTTGGGTGTCTGGGTGTCTCCAAAAGAAATTGACATTTGGTTCAGTGGACTCAATAAAGCAGACTCCCCTCCCCAATGTGGGTGGCCTCATCGAATTCATTGAGGGCCCAAATAGAACAGAAGGGGAAGGAAGAATGTTTTTGTTCTCTCTCCTTGAGCTGAGACATCCCTCTTCTCCTGCCCTCAGATATTGCCGCACCTGATTCTTGGGCCTTCAGACTCATACCCAGAATTATACCACAGGCTTTCCTGAGTCATTAGCTTGTAAACTGCCATAACTGTAAGAGCCAATTCCTATAATCACTCTTCTCTTCTATGTATTTCTATATATTCTACTGGTTCTGTTTGTCTGGAGACTCCTGACTAATATATAGACATAGTTCCACTTAATTGTCACAACTACCCCATGCAGTAAGTAGTATGAGTCAACCCCCTCCCTCCTGACCCCAGTCACAATGCTCAGCCCCCTGCCCTGCTGCATCTCATTCAGTTGTTCCTGGTGCTGAACATCATCCAGGCTGGAATACAAGTCATTCTCAAGAGAATCTCAGGGGGTAACTTGGATCTGTGATAGATGGTAAAGCAAGATAAACGTTGGAGCAAAAGCAGATTAAAGCCCCCAGCCCTACTCCATTTAAAGAGTCCTGTTTATGGAATCAGATTCTGTTCTCCTTGAGTACTGATATTGCCATAAAATTCCCCAGAGACAGTCTCTGCAGGCAGAAGCCTGGCTTGGTGCACGGAGACTCTCTGGAGCAGAGGCCTCTTCCCTGGCATTGAATGTAAACATGTAAGTAACTGGGTCTAGATGCTTTTCCCTGGCATTGAATGTAAACATATAGGTAACTGGGTCTAGATGCTTTTTCCTACAGAGTACTCTTTGCCTTCCTAAGATTCTCAATAGGTGAGTGACTTTCTAAAAAGGCTGGAGACCAAGTCTGAGTGTGTGGCATTTCTGTGGCAGGATGTACATATGTGTGTGTGTATAGGGGGGCTTTCCTTAGAATATGGGACCTCACGCCCTCAACTATAGGTCCTATCACAAGGAAACATCTTGAGAAATTCTGAGGAGATTGATCATGGGGAACCCGGCATGTCCCCAAAGCCCTGTCTTTGAAGGTGACCTAGAGAATGGCTGGAAGGACCCTTTGGGTCCACCTAGCTCCTACCCCTCTCATATTCGTGCCATCTCTACTGAAGGAAGCTCCTCTTCTTCCATTAATTTCACCCTCTGGCATGCTGCAGCTTCCGATTAAGCAGCTCTCTTGATTTCCAGTTCAGCCTTGCAAATTAACATCCCAAATTTAATAGCTCACAAATTGATTTTTCCTATCTCCCGCCTCTTACCAGCATGCACTGGTAACAGAGACAAAAATGCTTTCGTGTCTATATATCTTGCATGGTCACTACTGGCTGAGGCTTCTTGCAGTGTTGGTCTTGCCTAGGTCTCCCAGGTTCTCAGACAGTGCTGTCTAAATATAAGCAGTCCTTGCCAGCAGACTGGCGAATATAACTTAGGGGTCAACCTTTATATCTGAAAACAGCATTGCCAAAGATGTAACTTGTGATACAGGAAGTTTGTTTTCTGTGTGTATCCACCCATCTTCTCCTCCTATCCCCAGGCTTTTTCTGTCCTTTTCCTGGGATGGTGGGGGGAGCATCATGAGTTTAGATAGATTTTTATTTGCATTCTGGCTCTACCATTTATTAGTTCTTGAGATCAGACAAGTGACCAAAGTCCTCTGAGTTAGTTTCCTCATCTGTAAATGGGTATGATTTTTCCTATCTATAGTTGCTCTGCTGATTGAGTAATACATGTATAACCAGAGAATAGGCACTTCATAAATATTAGTCTCCTTAAACGTCTCAGGCACCTGAGTGTGGAGATAATGTGGAAATAATACATAGGTCACCTCTAAGTCTGATTTTGAGTCTGATTTCAAGATTTGGTTCTTAGAGTGACCGCAACCTCATGACCAGGCCTGAGGACAGGTACCTTGCCAAGCCTCTTCTGCACTCTCTGGGACAGGGAGCTTCTGGCTGGTCTCCCACTGACCCTGAACTTTGACATGACTGAACCCCTACTAATTCCAGCTCAAGTCCTTCAGCCAAGTCCTAATGGAGAAGCCTCAAACTCCAGAGGGCTTTGCCAAGTGCCACCCTCAGGAGAAAAGCTGGGAACCAGACCTCAGGAGTTGGTGGAGTGAAGACAATGTGGTAACTAAAGAACAGGGTCTGAAGGTGTATAATAAGCTTAGGCTTGACTCAGGTGGGTACTGATTTCCTTAGGGGCTCAGTTCTTAGGAGCTCCCTGGCATGGTGACACGGGTGGATGGTCACATTACATTGTGGGTTGCTCTGCAGAGGGACTTCAGCTCCCAGCTAGACATTATGGTCAGGGCCCAAGGGCTGGCAGGGATTTTAGGAGCTCAGCCAAGGTGGCTACAGTTTCTAGTATGTTCTGACCATAGCAGTTAAGTGAAATACTAGGCAGGATCTAGGCCTTATGATGGGAGCAAACCAAAGCTTAGTGGTCATGAGAGTTTTCTGAACTCCAAATTCACTCTAGGCCCCACCCTGATTAATATAGGGTGGACTAAGGCTGTGGGTATAGGGATTGTGTAGCTATGGCTCTGTGTGGTTAGGAGCCCTAGACACCCTTTGGAAGACTGAAACTCCAATGGAAACATTCCAAGGGACAATATGAGGAGGATCTAGGGTATATAAATGGGTCAGTGACTGGGGCAGGACTGTTCCATGACAAAGCGCCCCCCCCTCCTCCCAGCATGTGGTGGGATGGGGCTGAGGCAAGGAGCAGAGCAGAGGGAAGATGCAGAGGGCAGCTATTTGGCCTCCCTTCTTCTATGCATTTCTTATCTATTCTACATCAGGAGCTTCGGTTGCTGGGGCACCTGCTCCTCTGAGCATTGCAGCATATCCACCCTGAAGACACAGGCCCTGGACTGGCTCACTGTTCAGCCCTCCACCTGGCTGGGAGAGTTACACCAAGGAAGGAAGCGTCCATTCAGAATGAGGGAGGTGGGGGCAGAGGGGCTGGATAGTTGGGCTTTCCCCTCCTCTCCCACTTCAACAGTTCTTTCCCACCCGCTTTCTTTCCTTCCTTCCTTTTATGACGTCACCTCTCGCCACCGCCCTCTTACCCTGTCCTCTCCTGCTGTCTGCTCCTCTGCTTCCTGACTGCGGGGCTGCTGCTGCGAATGGTAGGTGCTGATTAAGATGGATGGATTTGTAAGAGGCATTCAATGTGACTAGAATAAAAAGCAACCATAGCCTCTCCTGGACATGAGGGCATGTGGCCAGAAAGTAGCATCACTCAGGAGATTACTTTACTACTGCAGCTTGTCCTTAAAATAGCATGTGCCCCTCCATGTTCCATTTTGGTTGCTATTTTTATAAATGTAGATACGCACATATATACATTTTTAAACGGAGTCTTTTCTCTATTTCCCATCTACCCTCTTCTCTTCCTCTTTGGTATTTATTCATGGAGACCAGACACCAATTTTTTAAAAGAAGTATTAACGGTCCAAGGTCATTGGGGGAAGGTGACATTCTCCAACCCTCTGAAGTAGTTTGGTCAGCTTGAGGGTTAGCACCATTTAGGGACTTAGTGGAGCTAGGCTTGAGATTATGGAGGTCCATCTGGTAGTACTGTTCCAGGGGTTGTGAGTTCTCAAGGACCACCCCCTCCTCCCATCTCTTGCAAAGCTGTCACTGCAACACTTGTCCTCTTGGAGACTTTCCAGATGCAGAATTGACATGCTTAATACACAGTCACTGCTTGGTTAGTAGGATGGAAGAGGTCAGGGAATTTGTTCAAGGTCATGTGGAAGTGGAGGCTTTAGTCCGAGGTTCTTTCCTGAGGTGTCCAATCAGGGCCTCACTTCATGGTAAGAACAAGGGGGATTAGGGTTCCCTTTAACACATCAGATCTATTTTAAAGGTTCACAGGCTGCTACTCACTCAAGGTTAAACCCTGAGTTTCTCACTATACAAAAAAATAGATACCTTGTTTATAGACAATGACAGTGAATTATGGAGAGAAGCACATCTGTCCCTCTAGGCATGGAGAAGGTATTAGAGAATAAGCTAGACACAGACACTCTGGCATACAGTCAGAAAGGTGGGCTTTTGGATAGATGGATTCTTCATTCTAATAAGTAGCCATTAAAATCTAAAATCTATTGGTCTACAGTGTTTTGTGTGTGTATGTGTGTGTGTGTGTGTGTGTGTGTGTGTGTATACATGTGCATGCTTATGGTTAAATGGTGCTATAGAATTTACCACCATCTATTATTTTTTTGTAAGCTCTTTAAAATATAATTGATAGCAGAACAGCAACAGGCTAGAAGGTGATGATATCATCACTCTGCTATTTATAGATCTCCATTCCCTGAAGAGTGCAGATCTTGATATTTAGATTATGGAGGCCTGTGGGTAGGACTCCTGCCCAGTTCTGTGCTTCCTGCTGTACCCATCACATGGCTGTCTCATGACATCCGTTGTTAACCACCTGTTTATAAAAAGGAAGCTGAAATATGAAGCCAGGATCTAAGTGGAAAATGGAATTATCTAGTTCTTTTCTCCCACTTTTTTTCACTAGGCTTTACCCACTTCATGTATTTGGAAGCAAAATCAGAGGCAAACAGCATTTGAACCAATTCCAATTTGGATGTATGGTCATGAGTAAAAGGAAAAATGCTATCTCACATAGCATGAGAATGAAAGTTGATAGTGAATAGGAGATAGACATTGAATATAAATTACTGAAGACAATAATCTTGCAACTTCATCTTTACTGAAATTTAGATGAGGAACCATGGTTCCGGTCTGATCTGGGTCCAGAGGTTAACCATCAACTGCTCACTCAAGTCCATAGATAACCTTGCTTAAGCCTGAGTCATTCTTTGTGTGGAAGGTCCCCTGAGTTTGCTCCTCTATTGATTTGAGCTGTTGTTTTGCTGCAAATTAAGACCTCTGGCAATTCTGAGGACCCAGGAAAGATAGACTCATCTTGTGCAGATCTTAACATCCAAGTTAATCTTGAAATTGAAACTTCTTTGAATCTTCTGAATCATAATGATCCTCAGGCTTCAGTTAGCCAGAAGATCAAGGAAGAAGAACTAACTAGAGTTTAAGGAAGAACTAACTAGAGTTTAAAAGGAAAGGGGAAGGCACTTTCAGCTAGAGCAAGGATTTGAACACTGAGAACAAGTCTGAGCCACAGTGGGTTGTGACAGCTATTGTTTGGACCATAGAGGGCTTTTTGGATACACGGTCAGCAGCTCTTGCTGGGAAAATAACAGTTAACTATTCTGCAGCAGCCCCACACTCTGGTTATTCCTAGCCACTCTGGCTTGTGAACATGGACAGCTCCTGTTGGAGCCAGGGCCAGCCTTTCAGAACCATGGCCAGCAGCAGCCCCACACACCAACAGCCCCTGGATAGACTCCCCTCTTTGTTTTTTGTTAACACTGCATTGAAAATCACTCTGCAAATATAACCCTACTCATTCGGATACTTGGCTGTTACAAAACGTTTTTTGTTTTAATGTAGTAAGTCTGTCACTTTACAGCCTTTCAGAGGAGGTGTGGTGTATTGTGATCTCAATCAGCATTTTACAGAGTGTCACTGCTCTCTGGGAGAGAACGATGATGTCCTGTAGATCACATGGTACAACAATGACCATGACCTGATTCCCAGTGTGTGACCTGCTCTGCAGACCATATGATCTCCTGAATATTGATAGATCAATACTGAATCATGACATTTCATCTGACTCTGTTAAATGTAGCAAACAGAACTCAGTCAAAGACACCAGAAGTGAGGGACAGAGGAAAAGTGAGTTTGGCTAGATCGTTTCTTACATAACTCTGCCAGACTATTTCCTATTCATAAGGAATCACTTTTTTCTAATAGTCTGTGACTCAGACAGGATATTTGTCCCCTGCATTATCACAGTATTAGTAATAATACTTTTTGAGTGCATATTATCTGCATGGCACTATGCTAAATGCTTTATGTGTATTATCTCATTAATTCTTATAACTTCAGTTCTGTGAGGTAGATAATGATATTGGCCCCATTTTATGGCTATGACTGAAATTTAGAGAAGTTAAGTAAAGACCTTACTTATGTTATGTATGCATCAGGCGGTGGAGCCAGGAATTGTGAAACTATTCTTCCAGACACTGTGCTATATTGAGAGCTTGTCATTTTAGATTGCTGTCTCCTTCATTACTTCTTTCAATGATGGAAGCAAATCTGATTTTTAGATATACCTAATATGGATATTGGTGATCTCAGGTCTCATTTGGTTTGTGATTTTGGCTTAGGCAAGTTTCAGCTAACTCTTACATCCAGTTGCAAGCCATTTTGTAATGACCCCTCCCTCTCCAGCTCTTTTGTTTTCTCACAGACAATACAACCAAAGGAATTATAAGAAAAGTGTTAACCCACAAACATTTTTTGTCAGCTTTAGTGATATTTCACTGTTCATTCTTTCATCCAAGCAAATGAGTCTTTTATTCACTTCTTCTGTTCAACCACTGGGTTCTTCAGGTGACTGCAATTGACTGGGCATTTTAGGCACTACCCAACTCCCTATATAATATGACCTACACAGGGCTCATGCCCCTTACTAGACTGTAGATGTTCCCTCCTTGTCTGTTTCCTAGTACCTAATACAGGTAGTTGTGGTGAATCAACAGAAGGATGTGGTTTGTTCCCAGTGGTGTTCAATGAATGTCAGGATTGAATCCCACTGGTAATGTCAAGTAAGTCTTGTGTCCAGGGTAGTGTCTTCTGTCCTTTCCCTTGAGTCACCTAGAATGTTGTGTATTTTTGTCATTGGGAGACACTCCACAAGCCACTGGATGGAAAGGTAAATCTGTACCTTCAGTCCATAGCAGGGTCTATGCCAGACTGCAGACCTTGAATTCATAGAGTCATGGTTCTTTGCTTTAGCAGGTTTATTCTGTGAAGAACTGGGGTCAGTAACTCTTGTTGACCTCTTTCTTCCTTTGACATCCTAAGCTGGCACCAAGTTCTAGGATTGTGATACATTTTATACTTCTTGGCTCTGAGTTCCTGACAGGCCTCACAAGCCCAGAGTTATTCCCCTTTGTATCCAATATGTAATGAAATCTATACTGTCTTCCTCCCCAACAGCCCTGATTTCTATGTGTACTCTCCACAGAAAAGCAGAGAAGGGATAGGGAAAAAATGGAATTTAGCTGAGAGTCCCTCCTCCTTCAGGTCATGGGTTACATTTGCATGACAATGGGGACTCTCAGCTTTCCTAGAAAGGATGGTGATGTCTACATGGTGTTGATAGGTCTACATAATGTCTATAAGGTCTACTGAGGATTCCAAAGAATGAAAGCAAGAGATTCCAAAGGGGACCAGAATTTGCCCAAAAAGTCACTGAATATCTTAAGGAGACTGACTGAGTTCATTCATTTACTTATTTATTTAACAAAAATTTACTCAGTACCTGTTTTATATCAGCAGCCATGCCAGGTGCCAGGGAGATAGCAGCAGACAAAATGGATCAAAAATCCATGCTTTCATGGAACTGACATCTTGTAGGGGAGTTAGATAACTAGGAATATAAATAAGGAAAATGTTAGACAGTGAGAAGAAACAACAAACAAAGCAGGGGATGGGGATATGGAGGACTGTTGAAGGAAGTGTTGAGATTTAGATGGAATGGCCAGAGAAAGCCCCCCTAAGAAATCAACTTAAATAATACTTTTTAAAAATTTAAATGTTTAAACATGTTCCAAAGCAGAGAGGACAGAATCATTAAACTCCCATGCACTCATGCCCCAGAAAAGGTGATTCTTGAGTAAAGACCTGAGAGAAATGAGGAGTGGGGCATGAAGGTATAAGTGAAAAAGCATTCTAGTTTTCTTCAAAGGCCCTGGGCAGGCTCTTGCCTAGAATATTTGAGGAACAGTAAGGAGGCCATTTGGGCCGGATGGGGAAGACATAGGGAAGGTGAGCGGAAACAATGTCAGGGAGGAGATTGGGGCCCATATCATGAGGAGTCTTGGGAGCCATAGTAAGGACCGTTTTTAGTCTCTGCATTTTACATTAGATCCTCAGACATTATTCATCTAACAGGTGAAAGTTTGCACCCTTTATGGACCTCTCATTTCCTCCCATCCTCCAGCCCTGGGCAACCACTGTTCTGTTCTATTTCTATGACTTTTACCTTTATTTTAAAGAATATATAAATGAGATCATGCAATATTTTTCATTTCCCGTCTGGCTTATTTCACTTAGCATAAAGCCCCCAATTCCATCTGTGTTGTTGCAAATGGTAGGATTTCATTTTTTTTTCTCATGGCTGAATAATATTTCATTTTACACATAAACACACACCAAATTTTACTTATCCATTCATTCCTTAAAGGGTACTTAGGTTGTTTCCATATCTTGGCTATTGGGAATAATTCTGTAATGAATGTGAGGGTACAGATGTCTCTTTGACATAGTGATTTTGTTTCCTTTGGATGTATACCCAGAAATGAGATTGTTAGAGCATATGGTAGCTCCATTTTCATTTTTTAAAGAAACCTCCATACTGTTTTCTTTAACGGTTGTACCAATCCCATTGGCAGTGTACAAGGAATTCTTTCTTTTTCACAAAATCATCAACATTTACTTATCTCTTGTCTTTTTAATCATGGCCATTCTAACAGATATTAGGTAATATCTCATCATGGTTTTGATTTGCATTTCCCTGATGATTAGTGATGTAGAGCATCTTTTCATGTACATATTGGCCATTTGAGAATCTGCTTTGCAAAAATGTCTATTCAGTATCTCTGCCCATTTTTAACATTTATTTATTTAGAGAGGGAGAGAGCAAGTGAGAGAGTATGTGGTCCAGAGAGGGGCAGAGAGAGAGAGAGAGAGAGGGATAGAATCCCAAGCATGCTCTGCATTGTCAGTACAGATCCCAATGCAGGCCTCAATCTCACAAACTGTAAGATCATGACCTGAGTTGAAATCAAGAGTTGGATGCTTAACCAACTGAGCCACATAGGTGCCCTCTCCACCTCTTCTTTAAATGGAATTTTTGGGGCTGAATTATATGTGTTCTTTATATAGTTTGGATATTAATCCTTTATCAGGTATATGATTTGGAAATATTTTTCTCCATTCTGTAGGTTGCTTTTTAACTTTTGTGAATGGTCTCCTTTGCTATGCAGAAATAAGGATGTTGGTATTCAAAGGACGGACTCTGGATTTTGATCTTAGTGAAATGGGAAGTCATTCCAGGTTTTTGAGAAGAGACAGAAAGGGTAATTTACAATTTAACAGGATCCCTCTGACTGAAGTGAAGACTAGAGTGTGGGGACAAGGGTAGGAGTTTTTCCTGCAGGGAACATCTATTGCATGGCAATAATCAGCTGGGAGAAAAGGTGGTCACATAAGGACTGGTGAGAAGTGGTTGAAATATACATATATATTTGAAGTCTACAATATACACTAATAGATTGGATGTGAGATGGGGGGAGTGAGGGAGGGAAAGAAGTCAAGGCTGACTCCAAGGTTTGGGATCTGAACAGTTGGAAGGATGGGTTTCTTAGTTTTCTCAACTGTAAGTTGATGATAAGGCTGCTGCTCTTATCAATTGGATCACTGAGAGTTTTGAATGAATTGATTAACTCAGATGCCATTTCAGATTTCTAGCACAGAAGGTGCCTTTTCAAGATATAGTATTGTGGCAGCCAATTGTTCAGCCTATACATAGATGCATTTATATATTGTATTTTGGAGTTTCTTAAATATTTGAAGCTGCTTAAACATGAATTTCTTAATACATTGGTAATATTTATAGATTACTATATATCATGCACTCAGCTAAATATACACTTCATTTAATCCTTAAAACAAACCTATGAAAAAAACCTATGAAAAAGATCTTAGTATTCTTACTTTGTAAACAAGAAGACTGAAGTTCAGTGAGACTAAAAGAAATAAAAGAGAACTAAAAGAAATATTGCCCCTGACCTCTCAGCTGATATGTGATGGAGCTGCAATTTAAAGCAGCTGTGTCTAATTCTAAAGCTTGCTCTTTTAACTGTTGGCATTCCTACTTCCTCCCACTTCCTTTTTCTGCTCAAAAATTGCCAAGTTGTTCTCTTGCTGATCACAGAGTTCCACCACCTTTTTGTAGGAAAGCGTTCCTTTAAAGCTTCTCCAGAGGACCAAGATAAAATATAAAGATGATGGTTGTCCTTTTATCTTTAATATGAGTTACAAAAATCTCCCCAATTGATTGTCTTGATATTTTTGGTACCTTTTTTTTTCATGGAAAAAAATTTAAAAACCACACATATAGGGTACCTGGAGGCTCAGTCAGTTAACTCTCCAACTCTTGATTTTGGCCCAGGTCATGATCTCACGGTTTGTGAGATCGAGTCCCATACTGGGTTCTTGGCCAGCTTGGGGCTCTCTCTCTCTCTCTCTCTCTCTCTCTTTCTGCCCCTCCCCTGCTTACACATGGTCTCTCAAAATAAATGAGTAAACTTAAAAAACCCTCCACATTTGTAGATCCTTTTTTTCTGGACATGTCATATTTACAAAGGCTGTCTGAGTGATGAGATTATACAAATATTTTCCTAATTGTTTTCTAATCCTAATATAATTTCATTGTATGACTAAATATTTGATTAATCTGAGATTAATTTGCTATATGTTGTGAAGCAGATACCCAGTTTCCACTTTTCCAGAAGTCTAATGATCTGTGTGACTATCATTTATTGAATAATCTGTTCCCCTCCCTCACTAACTTGACATGCCACTTTTATTTTACTGCAGTGCGCTTTTCAGTCTATATCTGGCCTTTCTTATTTATTCAATAGATCTGTCTGTAACTGATATGTCAGAGACACACTGTTTTATTTTTTTTAAGTTTATTTATTTATTTTGAGAGAGAGGGAGAGCACATGTGCATGTGCACAAGCAAGTGGGGGAGAGGCAGAGAGAAAGGGAGAGAGAGAATCCCAAGCAGGCTTTGTATTGTCAATGCAGAGCCCAACATAGGGCTCAATCCAATGACCTGAACCAACTGTAAGATCATGACCTGAGTAGAGATCAAGAGCTGGAGGCTTAACAGCTTGAGCCACTAAGGCACCACAGAATTACACTGTTTTAATTTTTACATAGCTTTGCAATATTTTTAGCATCTGCTAGTAGTCTTATTTTTTTTCAGAAATTTCATAAAGTATTCTTGTTTGTTTATTTTGCCATGTGAATTGGAGAATCAACTTATCTAGGCAAGCAAATATCCATTGGTATTTTTTTAGGGTCATATGAAATTTATGGATTAACTTAGGGAGAATTTAAAATCTTTACCGTATTGGGACTTTCTATCCAAGAACATAAGATGTCTTTCCATTTATGTAAGTCTTCATAGAGTTTTAATATTTTCTTCACACACATTTCCTGGTAAGTATATTCCTGTGTATTTTATCCTTTGTGTTACTATTATGTTGGTATTTGTTTTCAATCTACCGATGATTTTCATTTGGAAAGCTAATTATTTCTGCTTATGAATTTTGTACAACCACCTACTTAGATTCCTTTACTTACCAGATGATTCTCTGGAGTTTTCACCTGAAAATCATGGTAATTTAATCTCCCTCTTTTCAACTGTTTACTCTGTCTTCCTTCTTATCCTGTCTCTAGTTGAGATGACTAGTACCAATGCTAAAAATTTGTATTACTAATCAATGTTTTGGGGACACTTCCCATGTTCCCTAAATAAGCACAACACAGAATTTTGAGTTGAGCTGTGTGTATGTGTGTGCATGGGTATGTGTGAGCACGTAAGAATTTTATCATATTTAAAGATCTAAACATGAGTTTTATTTTGATTGAGAATAGATGTTGAACTGTATGAAATGCCTTTTCAGTATCATAGATTTTTCAGATCATAGGATTTTTCTCTTTTGATGCATTAATATGGAAAGTTACAGTAATACATTTTTTAATAGATCCTGTGTATGTGGAATACATGACTCATTTGTGTAAAAGGTGTCCTTCTTCTACTGTGCTGCTGGGTTCTTTTTGTCAATATTTTATTTAAAAGTTTACAACAATATTCCTAAGTAAGGCTAGTCTGTAGTTTTTGTTTATGTTTTGTCTTTTTGGGTTTTGATGTCATTGTTATACTAGTTTTATAAAAGAACTAGTTTTTGTAAGCTTTCCTTCTTTTTCTGTGCTCTGAACAGTTTCAGCAGCATTGCAGTTGTTTTGTTTTTGTCTAAGGATTAGATAGAATTTTTCTATACTTGGGCCCAGTTCCTTTCAGAGGGATCAGCTCTGTGACAACTTTTTTCTATGGTAATTGTTCTCTTTTCCTTTTCTGTCTTTCAGAGGTTGGTTGTGGGAATTTGTACTTTTCTATTAAATGATTCATTTCATTCAGGGTCATAGATTTCACTGTATAGTTTGTAAATAAGTCTTAAATAATTCCTTTAATATCTTCTGTATCCATGACTGTTTCCCCATCACTTCTTATTTCGTGAATTTCTGTTTTCTTCCCTTCTTTTGTTGTTACAACTAACAACTTATTCTATTTTTCTTCCAAAGAAACAACTTTTGAATTTACATATCAATTCTACATTTAAAAATTTTGTTCAGTAATTTTTTATCAATATTAATTATTCCCTTTTACTTTTCTCAGGTTTATTTTATTGCATTGTTTTTCTCTCCAGACCCACCTCAGAGCTTACATTTGAACATTATTTACATATTATAAAACATTCGTATATATTCTTTATTTGATTCTTACAAATCTGTGAGGTA
This sequence comes from Proteles cristata cristata, assembly GCA_017311185.1. NCBI lineage: Eukaryota > Metazoa > Chordata > Mammalia > Carnivora > Hyaenidae > Proteles > Proteles cristata. The sequence continues at coordinate 1,090,175 of JAESUZ010005557.1, forward strand.
ATTGGCCTGTACTCTCATTTTACAGATTACAAAAAGTCCTAGAGAAGTTAAAAGCCTTGCCCAAGGTCACATAGGTACAAGGAACAGAATGGGGTTCCCATGGGGCCAATCTACCCAGATAGATGCGCTTCTCCCAGTCTGTACATGGACACACAGCCATGTGTCCCTGGAGCTGCCTCAGGCCTGCTCCCTCTGAATACCTTCCAGTCATTCAGTCCTCCCTCAGCCATATCACCTGGTACAGGTGAAGATCACAGTGTGTGGAGGCTTTGAGAAAAGCCAGGGGCTCTAATTTCCAGCTGAAAATTGGTTGCTGGTAGTTTTTGACATTTGTACCCAAAGCACTTCCTCTGAACTTATAAAACTGACCCCAGAAAGATCTCTCCTGGACTGTGGTCTCTTTACCAATGCTAATTTGACAACAAACAGAACATTTTTCCTATTTTGCTCATCATCACAACAGAGCCAGTAAAATTCCTTCCCAGCCTTTGGTGGGAAGGCGGTTAAACATCTGTATGGGGCCCAGGCACAGAATCACAGACAAGCTCAGACGGAGGAGAGGGGGTTGCTCGGAAACAGCACTGCATGTTCTGTTTCAGAGGTGGGACCTAAGCTTAGCAAGTTAGTGTGCCTCTCATTTTTGCATGCATCTTACAGAAACCAGGGCACATGGGAAATCTCTTCAGACTGCCTTTTTTTCCTGGAAATGTTTTTCAACTGGGAGAAATCAAAGGGAACGTGCAGTTCTTGCTGTACCTTTTATTTATCTTTACTTTGCTACCACATATTAATTTTGCCACCTGCCATTCCCCTTTGAAACAGAGCTCATTGGAAAGATGTCATAAAGAGGTAAGCACAGACTTCACTGGCGTTAGCTGATTTGCATCTCCACTTTGAAGTTTTTATCCTTATAGCAGCCTCCACATAGGGCAGCAAACCAAAGCTTCTGTGCTGACTGTGGCTTTTGGTACACAAAAGTTTGTTTGACCAGCATGGGCCTTATCTTATACAGGCATAGTAACTCACCTTGGAATCCCAAATACCCTTAATATAAACCATGAACTTTTTCTAAACAATTGAGCTTTTCAATAAAAGCACAATTCATGGATTTGCCCATTTTCCCATCAGCCTTTATTTGGATTTGAGATATGACGTCTCTGCATAATAATATGTGTATTGTTTACCACAAAATGATGGCCCTTCAACTGAAGAAAGAAGCAAAGATAGACATAAGGTAGAGATTGAGGATTAAACTTATTTGTAAGGAATAGATTGCTGGACACAAGTGTAATCAGACACAAGAATAAATTATAGAAGGAAACTGAGCAATGTTGCTGCCTAGACATCTTTAAAAGAAATTTTGTTAGATTTGGTAGATTTTGTTATTTAGAAGGTATAGTTGACAGTAAATTGGGAGGTTTATTCTAGATCCCTGGACCTATATGTCTACGTATTTTTAGATTCAGGGTTAGAAATGGTAGACTCTCTTTTCTCTTAAATTACTTCTATCCAACCACCTGCTGATAGGGTTCAGCTAGATCTGCCCACTTCCAGAAAACCCTTCATCTCTTTCCAAAGCCATCCTCCTCATATCCGATCTCTTACCAAGCCCTGTTGGCTCTATCTTGGAAACCTTACTTTTCCTTGGCTGTTCCCTGCTGTGCATTGTTTTAGGCCACCGTGGGCCCCAGCTGGAACACTGCTGTGGGTCCCAGACCACATGGATGACTGATAGAATTTATCCTGCCATAAGAGCTCTGAATAAGCTCACTCTCAGAAAATCTATCTACCTCCTATGCATGCACTCAAAACCACACCTGTGAGTACACTGATCTGTGGGAAACAGCCATGTTCCTTGCCTCCACGTTTTTGTACTAGTTTTGTGTCTGTGTGTGTTGGTCTCCTCTTTTCTCATTGGGCTTCTTGCCTGAGCCAACATGACAGTGGATAAGTGGTAGCCGACATTGAAGGTTTTAATAGGAATTTAAAATTTGAAAAAGTATCGCATTTACCTGGTATTTTCCCCCCTACAAACTTGCTTTTGTTGTCTTTTTTTTATTACAACAATTTATGGAGTCCTACTGCCACCCCAAAGTGTTACTTACTCTCGTCCCTCTAGCCCCTAGTTCGTTGGTCATAATCTGAGAGAGAGGGAGAGATCATAATCCATCTGTCACACCCAAACAATGCCACTTGAGTATCTGCTGTGTGTAATGCATATTCTCGGTGTTTAGGACCTGCGATGAACAAGGCAGATGAGAATCTCTGTCCTAATGGTCCTTCCTGCATGTAAGCCAGAGATATCAGTCCCTTGTTTAGCATCCTGGAGTAGCTCCCTGTCACCCAGGAGATCTGGTGCCAACGTCTCCGCCTGGAATCAGGGTCCTCCTCATTTGGACCTCCAAGGGTTTTGCCAGTCCTTCTTTGTCTCTTCCCACTTTCAGTCCCAGCCACCTGGCCCTCCCCAACCTCCTGTGTACTGCCACTTCCATGGGCTGCTGCTCCTGCCTCGACCACCCCCAAAGAGATAAGGTGCACCACCTTCAGATCCCAGCCCAGTGAGCCTTTCTGAGAGCCCTCCCGCTCTGTACTGCGGGCCTGCCTGAGACATCTCATCATAGCTACTGATGATGACCTCTCCTGACCAAACTTTGGTCAGCCTCCTCTGAACCCGCTTCTCAACTAGGCCTGCATCCACCTTTGCACTTCTGTGTCCATCTCTGCATTGCCCAGTGTTAACCAAAGCCCTGCCCCATCAGTGATGTGCCCAGGTTGCCACGTGGTCGTCTTGGTTGTGTGGGTGGCTAGAGAAGAGACTGTCAAAGAAGTTGGGTCTGATGTGGTGATGCTGGGAGCTGGCTTGAGTTCCAGGTGGTTCCGCTAGGAACTGGGATCATGCTGGCTGCTGGGCAGGGCTGAAGATGCCTGGGGCCACCAGAACTCCTGTGCCTGTGGATGCAAGCACCCACTTGCTTCCTTGTTTCTCTGTGAATGGAAAGGAACATTAATTGGCTTTCCTTGTATGTTAGTTCAGCAAATGCATATTGAGCCCCGCTGGGCCCTGCAGGGGTGAGGGGACAAGTGAGTGGGCAATTGCCCTTCTGGGAGCCTTCCTAGCAGGAGAAAGGCTGGGTGCAGAGTCAGGTATGCCATGAGACCCTCAGGGAACCTGGAGAGGAGGGCGAGCTCTTTTCCAGCTGGGGATTCAAAGAGACTGCAGAAAGGACAGTGGGGATGGGACTGGGCCCTGACCCTCAAGCAGGACGTCAGCAGGAGGTGTTCAATAGGGTCCCAGGCAGGGGAAGCCTAGGAGAGACGAATGTGGGCATGACAGCAGGGTAATTTGCCTAGGGACTTTCGGTGTGGGATTATTTAGAGCTGTGGCCGGAAAGGTGGCAGGATGACACTCCGGAGGCCTGGAATATCCAGCTAGGGAGTGTGGCCTTGCCCACAAGCCACAGAAGCCACTTTATTTCCTAGGCAGAGAGTGACAGGACAAGGTGTTGCATAAACAGGTGAGGGGAGAGTTGTCTGGCTGCCTCTGGGGCTGAAGAGGGTGACTAGTGTGTAGTGGCCCACAGCAGCATCAGCGTACTGGATGGAGAAGCCCTTGGCAGCCTGTGGTCGGGCTGTTGAATATGGGTGTATCCATGGAGACAGTGGCTGAGGCTAAGAGTGAGCACCTTGGTCAAAGCCATGAAGAGAGGAAGGCCAAGGACAGAGATGGGGCAGAAAGGGAAAGAGGAACCACGTTTCCTTCAGTGTTAGATTCAGAAATTAATGCTGTGTCTAACACAGCCACGGTGAACAGGGTGTGTTGAGGTGCCTTTCTGTTTCTTTGGAAGAGAACGAATCACAGTCCCTAATAAAAAGCTCAACTGATAAAATACACCTATTTCCTGTTAAATCAGGCTTTAATAAATTGTCCTCCCCCCATATGCATTATTTAATTTGTTTGAGATGGAATGCATTTCATAGGATGTATAAATCCACCGAAATTTATTAAGTCTTGACAAGAGTTATTGAATGTTATATTAAGTTTTTCAAACTGGCAAATGTTGGATGGCTTAAAAATTATTAATTAATATATAACATTAAATACCAATAAATTGCATGGTGTATTTATGAACTATCTTTGAAGATCATTAAATATACATACTAGGCAATAAATCTATTCCCTCCTATAAATCTGTTCTGAATCATGTGAGTTATGGTTTAGGTGGTAGCAGAGGGGAAGGTCTAGACTGTCACTGGATGTCACTGGATCCCCAGGTGGTGTGGTGCCCAGGAACTAGGGGCCAGTCCCCTTCAGTTCCCTTCGCACTGGCTAATGGAATTGGAAGGAAGTTCAAGAAGGTGGACCCTTTAGGTTTCAGATATGGGATTAAAAGAGTCAAAATATGGAAGTTGGAGTGGTGCAGATGACAATTTCTGCTCCAAAAAGCCATGTCGTGACATCATCACCCATCACCACAGTTGAGTGCTCTTTTCGCTCAATTTTTTAAGTGCTCTTTTCACAGCACTTTTCAAAACTTAGCCCCTCGATTCTTTTTTTTTTTTTTTAATATTTTTATTTATTTCTAGGAGAGAGAGAGAGACAGCGTGAGCAGGGGAGGGTCAGAGAGAGAGGGAGTGACAGACTCTGAAACAGGCTCCAGGCTCTGAGCTGGCAGTCAGCACAGAGCCCGATGCGGGGCTCAAACCCACAAACCGCGAGATCATGACCTAAGCGAAAGTCAGACGCTTAACCGACTAAGCCACCCAGGCGCCCCAATTAGCCCCTCGATTCTTATACAAAGTTGGGAAGTAAAACATGGTTATCCCCAACCACAGAGGTTAAGTAGTTGGCCTAAGTTACTCTCTCATTCCAAAGCCCCACCTCATTCCATGACCTTATGCTGTCTCCATCCCAAGACTGGCCTCAGTTATAGGCCCTGAGGGACGGAGGGACTTTAGCTCTCCTACTCTCTCTGAGTGTCGTGATGAAATCGATAATTAATTGGAGAGCCCAGACTCCATTGTTTGGGTTGTCAAAAGTTGTTTGCACTTATTTGTAGCCACTTGCTATAAAGTTTGAGTCACATCCCTGCTTGTTACCTGTCTCATCCCAAATTTCTCCAATGATGGGGGACTCAGCACCTCCCAAGGCCCACTGACATACTACTTCAGTTTTCAGAAATTCTCCTGTTTCTTTCTCAGAGAAAGAAGTTGGGAATACCCCATCTCTTCTTAAGATATAATTGACATGCAGTACATACAGGTTTAGGGTGGACAGTATAACAATTTGACTTGCATGTATTGTGAAACGATTACTGCTCTAGTTAACATTCATCATCTCATAGATATACACACACACACACCAAAAAAAAAAAAAAAAAAAGAAAAGGAAACAAAAAAATTCTCCTTGTGATGAGGACTCCTAGGATCTACTGTCTTAACACTTTTCCTGTGTATCATAGGACAGTGGTAGTTCCAGCCATCATGTTGAACACTACATTCCAAGTATTTATTTATCTTAAAACTGGAAGTTTGTGCCCTTTGGCCACTTTCACCCAATTCCTCCTCCCCCACACCTCCCCTTCCACTCTGGTAACCACAAGTCTGATTTCTTCTATGGGTTGAGGAGGGGTTTTTGTTTTAGATTTCACACATACAGTATTTGTCTTCCACTATTTGCCTTATTTCACTTACCATAATGCTCTCAAGATCCATCTGTGTTGCTGCAAGTGGTAGGATTTCCTCATTTTTAATGGATGAATAATATTCCATCATAATACACACACATACACAACTTCTTTACACATTGATGGACACTTGTTTCCATATCTTGGCTATTATAAATAATACTGCAATGAACATGGAGTACAGATATCTCTTTTACTTAGTATTTTCATTTCTCCTGGATAAATAAGCAGAAGTGGAATTGCTGTAACATATGGTAGTTCTATTTTTAATATTTTGAGGAACTTCTAGATCTTGTTTCTTTACCTTGGATTAGATAATTTATTTTTCTCACGTGTTCTCCAGATGGCCACCAGAGGGCAGTGTGGCTGGGGGTGGGATGGATACAACAATGGGATCTCGAGACCAGGGTTCCAGACTTTACTCCACTCCTCAACACCTGCCTGCTGCATCTTAGAAACGAGGGTGCAGGCCTGGGCAACCTGGTGCCAGCCTGCTATGGGGGGCTGCAAGGTTGCTCCTAATGCGATCTTCGATGAGATGAGGTCTCATGAGGGAAGCAAAGGCTCCCGGGTGTGAGCTCAAGAAAATTTATTAGCTTTGTAATCTTGGGCATGTCACCTGGCCACTTTGAAGTTCGTTTCTTTTAGGGGGACATCTTTGGACCTCGGATGTCGTTCAACATCTGGTAGCCCAGGCCTTAGTAAGGTGGTAGAGTGAATGAGGCAAGCAAATGAGGAATGGCCTGCGTCCCGTTGGGGTCCACAGGCTCAGGCACTGATGGCATTTGTGCCGTTCATGACCATGTCCTGTGTTCACACATGTGTTCCTGGTTCAGTCGAATCCTCAAGTAAATGGGCACTCAGGCAGCCAGATGTGTTCTGTTTTCAGTGGGTCCACATCAGTTTTGGAGGAATTCATTGTTAAATTAACTAATTGCAATATTGTCCTGGGTAGCCTGCTCTGGGAGTCTGTTCTATTCACTCATTCTAAAACTACAGATACTTTTCCATTCATGACCTAATAAATGCTCTCATGGTGCTGGGGACAAGTTTTGATACTATCATGTTTCCAATGAAGGAGACTCAGAGATAGAGTTATTGGTCCATGTGGTAGAGCAGGAATTCAAACCCAAGTCTCCCTTGGAGCATGCGGTAGAGGCAGTGGTGGCCTGAGCAGAGCCCATCTGATGTGTCATCAGTCCAGCTCCTGCCCAGCCCAGCTTCTGCCAGCCCATCTCTGCTCTGGGACTGGAGTTCTGGCTTCCGGACTCTCTGGACAGTGCTCCTACAGAGGGCTGTGCCTCCACTTTCTTGAAAAACTCTCTGGAACACATTCTTTGCCTTTCTCCAGCCCACAGGGGAGCCACGCAGATCAGCAAGAGCACATGTGTCGTTGCTGGCGTGGGCCTGAGCAGAAATATAATTTTCTCTCTTTCAGCCCTGTGCCTGGAGCAGGCTGGTGGGCGAGGGCTCAGAACACTCCCGCAGAGGGAAAGGGCCACCGTTCTGGCCCACTCAGATGACAAAGGTTTGAAACACGTCACTTAGCTGGTGTTTGTTTTTCATTGCAACTGTATTTGAACCTGACTTCTCAGAGAGCTGGGAGATTGTGCCAGAGTGGTTTTTTATTCAAGGACAGCAGTCCACCTTAATGCTACTGTGTTCTTTGCTGAAAGAAGCAGTTCTGTTGACTGCTCATGAGTGGGAGACATGGGAGCAGCTAGGGTCACTCCAGCCACGCCACCTCTCATGGCACTGTGTGCCCAGGGCAGCAGAGGGGGCTGTCTGCCACCCTGTAGCTGCTGGTCCCCTCCTGTCCCCTATAGCTACTGACACAAATGCTAGAGCCTTGCAAGTCATATAGTCATAGGGCCACTGGACAGAGAAGATACTGAGGCTGAGGGAGGCTAAGCCCCACCCCAGATCACAGGCCAGCAGGTGGCCATAGCTTGTAAATGGCTGCCTTCTCCCCGTGCCCTCATCTGGCCCTTCCTCAGAGTGTGTTCATGGAGGGAGAGAGAATTCTCTCTCTTCCTCTCCTCATAAGGTCACTAATCCCATCATGAGGTACCACCCTCATGATGTCATCTGGACCTAGCCACCTCTCAATGACCCCACCCCAAAATATTATCACATCAGGGGTTAGGGGCTTCAACATAAGAATTTGGGAGTACACAAACACTGTCCCCTTCTGCCCATGAACCCTGGTATGATGACATTGGGTTCTGTGTTCTTTCTTCTGCCATGCCACAGATGGAAGCTATTTCTATGGAAGCAGCCCTTGGGAAAGTAATAGAATCTCACTGGGGTAACATTTCTCAGCAAGAAGGGAAAGGGAGAGTGGGGATAAAAGCAAAATAATTCTCCTAGAGTAACCCAGTACTCACCTGTCACCTTCTCCCCCACCAAAGCTGGGCTAGGGATGAAATAAAAAGTGACTTTTCCTGCAGAAGGACCAGTCCAGGATGTGGCTGAACTGCCCAGTGACTAAGGTCTAGCAGGGACTGTGGTCAATGTCCAGGCTGGGGGAGAAGGACCCTTGTCTCTCCTGGGGTCATCCGCCTCCCTCTGAACTGGTTGTCCTAACTCTCTACTGCCCGTGCACTGTTCTGAAAAGGAACTCAGGAGAGGGTCTGGCAGCTGTGGTCCCACTGTGTGACTGTGGGCAAGACGCTGTCCTCTCTGTCCATCCATCTCCCTGTTAGGAAAAGGCCCTCCAGTCAGACCTTGCTCATCCCACATTCCCAAGGAGAGGTTTCTCCCTAATACCTGATTAAAACTAGAAGTATACAGTACAGTGTTCTCCAAAGACTGATATATCAGAGCCTACTACCGTCTGTTGAGACCCACCTAGCTGCCAGGTACCTACTGAGGTACCTATTCCTTCTTCCCACATCCCACAAATGCAACTGGGATATAAGGAGGAGGATTGCTGGGTGATTGGAAGGATATGTGTTCTATTTTGGCTTTCTCATGCACTCCCTGTGTGACCTTAAGCAAATGACTTAACCTCTCTGAGCTTCAATATCCTATTTGTAAAAAGAAGAAGAAGGGGAGCCTGGGTAGCTCAGTTGGTTAAGCTTCTAACTCTTGATTTTGGCTCAGATTATGATTTCACAATTCATGAAATTGAGCCCCACATTGGGCTCTGCACTGACAACATAGAGCCTGCCTGGGATTCTCTCTCCCTTCTCTTTGTCCCTCCCCAACTTGTTCTCTCTCTCTCCCTCTCTGTCTCAAAAATAAATAAATAAACTTAAAAATATATTTAAAAATTGGTTTAAATAAAAAAGAAGGAGGAAAATGAGGAGAGGGAGGGGAAGAGGAAGATCTAGAAAAATGAGATACCATTTGGAAAACACCTACTCACAGTACTAACACAAAGTGGGCACTCAAGAAATATTAGTAGCCTATGCCTTTTTTGGGCCTCAGTTTTCTCATCTGTGAGGTGGGGATAGAATAGGCTTCTGAGGGCAATTGGGAAGATTGAAAGAGAATATGGGAAAGTCTGGTACACTGAGGCTCAGCTAATGTCACTCCTTCCCTTCACAGACTGGGGCCAGCAGCCATGGAGTCCTAAACTTAGGGGAACCCTTTGCAGGCTTTCTGGGTAGCAGGCATTTTGAGGGCTGCTCCGGGAGGATGGCCAGTGTAGCATCTCTTTTGCATAGTTGTTTTATTATGTATGGTGATGTTCAACTAAGATACTGAGACACATATGACAATTGGTGATGGGTTACTTTAAATTCTTAGCTTATAACATGGGTCAAGTTCATTCTTTTAAAATAGGTGTTCCATCAATTCCTAGTAATTAAAACCCTAGTCCTATGATGCGTGTTCTCAAGGAACACTCCTCAATGACGTACAGGAATAACCTACTGGTCCAGAAGCACCAAGTCTTAAGCTTCATCTGTCAGGCATATTCCCAAGAAATAAGAGAGAGCAAAACTCTTACTGAATATCCAGATTAAATCCTGCAAACTTCATACACAAAGATGTATGAATACTCCTCTCAGAGGCATGCCAGTGGCTTCCTTGGGACCTGTGGTGTATGACTCCTGGTATAGTATTTTTTAAAATGTTTATTTATTTATTTATTTATTTTTAATGTTTTATTTATTTATAGGAGAGAGAGAGAGACAGCGTGAGCAGGGGAGGGTCAGAGAGAGAGGGACTCACAGACTGAAACAGGCTCCAGGCTCTGAGCTGGCAGTCAGCACAGAGCCCGATGCGGGGCCCGAACCCATGAACCGCGAGATCACGACCTAAGCGAAAGTCAGACGCTTAACCGACTAAGCCACCCAGGCACCCCAAAATGTTTATTTATTTATTTTTGAGATAGATGGGGGAGGGGAGAGAGAGAGAGGGAAGGAGAAGGAGTGGGGGAGGGGCAGAGAGAGAGAGAGAGAGAGAGAAAGAGAATGAGAGACACAGAGAAAGAGAAAGATAGAGGATCTGAAGTAGGCTTCACTCTGACAAGCACTCAGCCCAATGTCGGGCTTGAACTCATGAGCCTGGAGATCATGACCTGAGCCAAAGTTGGAAGCTTAACCGACCGAGCTACCCAGGTGCCCCATATAGTTTTAAGGTTTTTTATTTAGTGTAGTAAAATACACACAACATAAAACTTACCATTTTCACCGTTTTTAAATGTACAATCAGTGGCATGAAGCACACTCACAGTGTTGTGCAGCCGTCGCCACCACCCCTCTCCAGGACCTGCCCCTGACCCCCGTCTCCTCCTCTCCCCAGTTCCTAGCAACACACCTTCTACTGTCTGTCTCTATTTACTGTCAGTACCTCGTGCAACTGGAATCGCACAGTATTTGGCCTTTTGTGATTGGCTTATTATCACTTAGCATCATATTCTCCAGGTTCACCCATGTAGCATTTGTCAGAACATTTGTACTTTTTAAGGTGACTAATATCCTATTGTGTGTATAGACCACATTTCATTTACCCATCCACTTCCGGTACAATTTTAACAAGCGTGTCCACTTCCACCGTTGCTGACTCATTCCAAGATGCGGACCAATGGCCCTTTTAGAGTTTACAAAGCACCTTTGTGTATGTGCTCTGTTCATCTCCTACAACCCTGTAAGACATATATTACCGTGAGAGAGGCTAAGTAATTTGCCAAGGTCCTACACTATCAATTAGCAGAACAAACACTCAAACTCTGGTCTAATGTCAAACTCCAAACACCATGTTATTTCTCCTTGAAAGCTCTGTTCTGTTGAATCTGGGCTGATATTCAAAATAGTGAATCAACTGTGAGGCATAGTCACTGACGGACCTCCTTGGGAGGGGGTAACCTGGGGCGGCTTGGGTTTGGGCCAGGACAAACCCCAGAGTAGTTGGGGATGAGGGCAGGGTGTTCCAGCCTATGATTAATCACTACTCAGAACAGAATATTTCCACAAATATTTAATAACAGGTGCATGGTACCGATGAAAGTCACTGATTGTCACTTATGGGATTAGGTTCTAGTGGGACTTACAGAGATGGAACAGCATCTTAAGAAGACATTGGTGAATCTATTTTTGGAAATTGAGAATGGAGAACTGGCTAAAAAAATATATATCTTTTTATCTGTCATTCACCAAAAGAAATGCAAATATATCTGATTGGGTGAGCTACTCATTCTCACAGTTGGCTCCATGCTCCTAGTATCCGAAGAAGAGGACACAGGATGCCAGGAAGGTGGGGAGAGACAGAACCCCCTACCCCATTAGTGTGTACCGTACACATCTCTCCTGTGTCTGGGTCCTCAGCTGCTCACTGGTAAGAGGAGCTACTACCAGAATCATTAGGGAATCATTTGAAAGGTGAAGATAGTTGGGACCCCTGAGCTCGGGGGCTGGGCCTCAACTTGAGTCCCCTTTCCGTCACAAACCACTGACTAGCATTAGGTAAGTTACTTACTTTCTGGTGCAAGAAAAGGGCTCTTGAAGCTTTCACCTTCTATAACTCTCTGGAATATTTATTCCTACTCAATTCTGAAATGTACTAGGCCTGCTCACAATTACAAAACACACAGGAACAGGAAAATTTTTTTAAAAATCTAAAATAGAAACCCAGTTACAAGAGGCCAAAGAATAGATGTGCCAGGTGTCAACATGACTATAACTGCAGTTCAGCACTCAGTTTGTCACTGAGCTTCCCAACAGCCAATTCAGTAAGGGAAACATGTCATATTCTCTGATCAAAGTGTACTTCAGATTTTTTTTAAGAGAGACATCTTGGCGCTAAATGAAATTACTACCTGATATTATCTCACCTTCACAGCAAAGGTAGAAACAGCAGTGGCTGAAATTTTGTTACAGACCTTTTTTCAAATGAGCATTCCTCATTTTGCTCCCTCATAAAATCTAAGACCAAAAACCTTCAATTTTATCCCAGGGAAATCATTCCTATGGCCAAAATAATATACTCTCTGTATGTTATCTGATTTAAAACTGAGGCACAATAAAGGAATGGATAATCCACCTTGATGAGGAATGACACTGAGATTCTACATGAATGAACAGTTAACATTAGATGTCTCCGTGAGTTTGGAGCATTTCTGGGACCTGGTTATTTCATGTTTAAATCTTCTTGGGAGGGCCTGTTGTGTTGCTAATTTGAGACTTTGTGCCTTGGCATCTATGACAGCGCCAGGCACCTGGTGAGGGTACCCAATGAACATTTGTGAAGTCATATGTTAGTTTCCAGACACGGAGAATTCAGGCCACAAAGGACCTGAGAAAATGTTTGGTCCAGTGCCTTCATTTTACAGATGTGGCATCTAAGGCCCAGAGGGCTGTCGCGATCTGCCCATGATCACAAAGGGTGGTGGTGGGTTTGGGTTTAGTACACAGTCTCTGTCCCTGGGCCACCACTCAGCACTGTGTTGCTGCCAAGGCCTGGTGCCCTGACCTTATAGGACGGAGGATGCATTTACAGAATGTATGGAAGTTGTCCGTCTCTCCCCTGTCTAGAGAGAAGCATATGGAAAGGTGGGGTGTAGTATGTGGCACAGAACACGGAGAAGAGCCAAGGTGTCTGACCAAAGTCAGACAGCTCACTTCTACCACCTGAGCCCAAAGGGCATTGACAGTGAGCCTGAACCAAGCTGTTTGTGACCCCTGACTCTGTGGTGAGCATTTAGGGTCTGACATGCATTTTCACCTGAGCGGGGCCACCTTAGGGGGCTCTCTGGGCACCTAGGGTTGGCATAGCATTCTCCTAAAGAACCCAGGCAGGAATCGAGGGAAACATTTGCCTGCTCCCCACATACAGCCGAGAAGCTGAACAGTGGTTGTGAACAAAGGCCACAGGAAGCACCCCATCTTTGGCTGAACTGCAGATAAACTGTCCCAGTCGGATGAGAGTCAGGCTTGGTATTAACCTCTGTGGGGAGCATGCCACCTGCTTAGTCAGCGTCTAGTGGCCCCTGGGCAGGAGTCTAAGGCTGAGTCTGTGACCTCACTTGAACTCAGCCCTCAGTGAAAGGATGGGCGGTGCTTCTGTTTCACCTCAATGGCCCTTCATACTCAGAGTGCTATTAAGTTCTTGTCTCGAGGCTGAATTGCAGTTCCTTTGGCCTTTTATGATCACGCCCACCCAGCCCTTAACTCTGCTGTTGCACTTCCTTTCGGGCTAAGTGCACATTTTCTATTTCCTCTAATGCTGTGAATTCTGGACAGGGATGCTTGTGTGCAGTTAAGGACCCACGTTTATCTTTTTTTTTTTTTTAATTTTTAGATTTTATTTTTATTTATTGTTTTATTTTAGAGAGAGAGAGAGCACAGGAGAGAGGCAGAGGGAAGGAGAGAGAGAGTATTTTTCTTTAATTTTTAAAAAATGTTCATTTGTTTTTGAAAGAGAAAGAGAGAGAGAGACAGAGCATGAGTGGGGGAGGGGCAGAGAGAGAGAGGGAGACAGAATCTGAAGCAGGTTCCAGGCTCTGAGCTGTCAGCACAGAGCCCGATATGGGGCTTGAACTCACAAACCATGAGATCATGACCTGAGCAGAAGTCAGAGGCTTAACTGACTGAACCACCGAGGCATCCCAAGAAAGAGAATCTTAATGAAGCAGACTCCGCGGCCAGCGTGGAGCCTGACATGGGGCTCGATCCCACATCCTTGGGATCCTGACCTGAGCCCAAATCAATAGTCTGACCCTTAACCGACTGAGCCACCCAGGAGCTTGGGGACCCACATTTATCTTGTCCTGCTTGATTCATAGGAAGACCTTTCACCTGTTAATTTATATGATCCGACCCATCGTCTTCATTAAACCTATTCTTAAACCATTGTTTTCACTGAGCCTCTTCAGATACCACTAGGTTACATCTCCAGCGAGGCCCAGCTGGGTTTGAGAAAATAAGACTGTGATTTCTTATGAGTCCACACAGTTTCTAAGAACTGACAGTTCCTGAGTGTTACTAGGGCGTACAGTACACTGAGTACACTGAGACTCAGAGAGGACGAATGCCTTGTTCATAGGTTGTACAAAGTAGGTATGGGCGGGAGGGGTCTCTAGATCAGTGAGTGGACCGTAAGCTTCATTATGCAGACCAACCACCTAGAGATCAGGTTGAAGTGTAAATTCTGGCTCTGCAGACTAGAGCCTGAGCCTCTGCACCTCCAAGCAGCTCCTGGGTGATCCTCAAGCCGCTGATCCTGAGATCACACTGTGCAGTGGGGCTCTAGGCCAGACGTCCTTGGGCTTCAGCACGTTATGATTATCCGGGGAGCTTTAAACATAGGGAGGCCTGCGCACCACGGCCAGAGGTTGGAGTGCAGCTAAGCACTCAGAGTGTTTCTCAAAGGTCCAAACACTCTGGACCAGCCCAGCGCTTCTCAGACACGAGTGTGAGAATCCCCTCAGCTTCCCCTGGAGCCCATGCTAAAACCCAGATTCCCGGGCCCTGCTCCTAGAGATTCTATTCCTGAGAGCTGATTTCAGGGCCTGAGAACTTGCATTCCTACAAATGTCCAAGCCATGCTGCCCCTGCTAGTCCAGCACTGTGCTTAGAGTGGCAAGGCTATATAGACCCGTGGTCTCAGGGTGGTCCTGGACCAGCAGCATCAACATCCTTTGGGAATTTTTCAGAAATGCCAATTCTTGGCCGCCCCCCTCCCCTGCCCCCAGACACATTGTATCAGACACTCTGGGGGTGGGGCCTGGCGATATGTTTTAGCAAGTACCTCGCCCTACCCCGGTAAATCTCTGATGCACTCTGAGGTTTGAGAGCCCCACTATAGACCTTTGGCATCACTGCACCTGAAAAAGATCCCAACTCAGTCTCCTCAGCTTGGGCCAGCAGGTAAGCTTGATGCCCTTGAGGAAGCCTCATATTTGGGATGTTGAAGATCATTCTTTGGTTCCCAGAGAACCCGGCAGCCTGCTGCTGGGCGTGAGCCAGTACCATGAGGAAGTCGGAAGTGCCTTTACCCGGCCCAGAGCAGATGCATCACAAGCTTCTCTCCACTGTGTGAATGGTAGGAAGGAGCAACATCTGTTAAATCGTTCTCACTTTCATGTTTTGTGCCGAGTAAGAGTTAAATTGCCAAATCCTGTCAGACAGCCGTCTGTTGCCCCGGCAACACCCTGCAGCTGCTGGAAAGAGAGAGAGTGCTTTCATGCACCAAGCCTTCAACCCCTCCCACCCTTCAAGTCTCAAGTGAGCTGTTTGCTGTCTTGGTTTTCCTTCTGGAAAGAGAGTAATCTGGAACTGCTCCCCCAGGACCCCTAAGTGTCTGAGATTACCATGTAAAATGACCAGAAAGTCAGAGCGTTGCCACATTCTCGCATTCCTCCTACCTGCGTTCATGTAGCCAATTATCCTGTGTGCACTAGGCACTGTGCAAGGTGCCAGCCGGCAACAGAGGGCCAGCTGCCTCCAGGCAACCCCTCCTGTAGGTATGTCTATAGGCCCTCAGACCCTCAGGAGACCAGTGCTCAGGGGAAGCCCGGCCTTCCATTTAGCTCTGTTTGCTCTATGGTGAGCAGACCGAGCAGACAGAGGGATTTTGCTTGACCCAGAGCCATGCCCACCAGGAAATGCCCATGAGTGGGTGGGTGGCCCTTGACCAGCCCTTTCAAGGAAGAGGAAAGGAAGGGAAGGAGATCTAGAACAGAGCTTGGTTGCTTATGGAAGAGGGTTGGAAAAATGTTGCGGTGCTGTGGACTTCAGGTCTTGTAGATCCTGGAGTGCAGATCAGGCAAACTGAGTCAGGAAGCACCTCCCACAGAGGTAGGCCCTGTGCAGGGAAAAGGGCTTTAGGGAATGCTGCTGACCTTAGCCCAGGCTCATCCCCTTGGCATCAGGAGCAGGTCAGGCAAGATGGACCCCAACCGGCAGCTGCTGGAGAAACAGAGAAGATAATGGACCCCTGCGCTGGCCAGAGCCGGGGCCAGCTCCAGCATGGGCAGAGAGCATCTTGTGCGTGGAGGTCACAGTGACAGGCAGATGCAGATTGTTGGAGACTTTTGGAGGTGATTCCTAGGATTTCCTTTTGTTTTCAAGACCGGGGCGCTGTTGCCTGTATGCCTTATGAGGGCTGAGTTGTCATCTCCCCTGGTAGAATGGCCAGGGTCTGATTCCCCACATGTCCCAGGTGACCTGGGTTGCACTTTCGGAGTAGTGTGTGTCATGATTGTTCTCATGCCCTGAATGTGGGGTATCAGGGGCCTGCAAGTGGGAGCCATCGTGCCACCTGTGATTTTGAACCTCCAGGTCTGAGCTCCAGCCCTGAGTGAGGCTCAGTGTCAGCAGGACGGGCCCTGAGGGGATCAGTGTGCTTCAGTCTAGCAGAGCTGAAAAGACCCGTGTCCTGGAAGCCCCAGGAGGGCGTGGGGTGCAGGGTTTACAGAATCAGCCACCTTTTTGTCCCACAATCACCTCTCCATGCAAGGTGTTCCCTGGGATACATAAAGCCTGCAAGCAGTCCTTATGTATGGGGGAGAGGCGGGGTGGGGGAGTAAACCTAGGCCGGGAGGCCCAGGAGAGTGTTCTCAGAGTTCACAGACCCCCGAGTGGTACCCAGGGCTAATGGTCAGTGAGGGGTCAGGGCCCCTTCCCACCTGTGGACTCTGGATGTCTGGCAATGCCCCCCAGGGGTACCCTTCTGCACACTCTGAGCTCTCCTGTTACCGCCAGTGAATTCTGCAGCCACAGACATTGGGGGTGGGGTGTGTGCACGTATCTGTTCAATCTTTATTCTGTGCCCTAGATGGTCTACATGTTCCTCACAGCTACCTTCTGAGGTGGGGATTATGCCACCCATTTTAGAGACACGGACATGAACGTTTAGACAGAGGTTCACTAACTTGCCCGGTGGCACATGGCTATGAGCTGGGATTTGAATCCAGGACTGACCCCATGTTTATGCTCTGCTCTCTTCATTTGTTGACTCAATAAATGCTTATTAAGGGACTCCTTTGTTCTAGACTCTGTTTTAGGCCCTAGGGATTCACACTGAGCCAAAAGCCTTGCCCTCATGATGGGATCATTCTAGTGAAAGCAGACAGGTGATAAACAAGTGTCTAAACAAAATGGTATAACGAAGTTGAGACAATAAAAATAGCTTGGAGAAAAATAAAGGAGAGAAGGGAGGAGGAGCATTCAGGAGGAGGGCTGAGCTTTTAAACGGTGGTCAGGAAAGGCCTTGCTAATAAACAGAGGAAAAGAGTATTCCAGGTAGAGGATAATACAGTCAGTGCAAAGGCCCTGAGGCAGAGGCAGGCCTGAAATGGCTGAGGGCCACCTGTGTGACTGGAGCCATGAGTGAGGAGGACAGGGAGGAGGGTCAGGGAGGGAGCAAGGGGCTATTGTTAAGACCTTGGCTGTGGCTCTGAGTGAGCTGGTGGCCACTGGAGGGGCTGAGCAGTGTAGCGGTGGCTGTATTGAGTACTGAGTCTACTGACTGTAGGGGCCCAGGGTGGTTGTAGGCGGACTACTGAGGATGCTCAGGGTCAAAGAACAATCAATACTTGGAAATTCAGAGAGGGACCCAAACTGAGATCCTCAGTAGCTTTCAAAACAGATGAACCAGGATATCAGCCTAAAAACGGAGCAGGAGAGATAAGAGACCTTGGACTTAAACCCCCTCCCAAGTTCCAAAGATGCAAAACATGAAAGATAAACAAAAATTCATTTGCAGCTTTTAGAGGAAATTCTCCCTGGACCACAACTCTGGAAGGAGGCAGTTAAGCCCTCCGTCTCTCAGAGAGCCTAGGGATGCCCCTCTCGGGGTTTGCTACAGTTGGATTCCAAGCCCCACAGCGGCAAATTGGGCCTCAGGTTGGGGGCCTCAGAAGCACTGCGTGATTCTGTCTCCCAAAGCTGGTCACAGAACTAAGTTCTATAATGCTTTAATAGCACCTCCATTGTATGATAATATTATGCTTCAGAAAGAAGCATTTAAGCCTACTTACGGTTTGCATTTTCTTACCTCTTAAAAAAGGTTGAAAATAAGTCCCCTCTGTGTTCTCAGGACACACCCCCTCCTCCCCGCTCTGGCCTCCACCCCTACCCCCGGGAAAGTCCAGATTAGGCCAAGGCTTCCTTCACGGTACTTCAAAGAACAGCGTGCAGTGAGATCAGCATTTTAAGGGAGAAGGCACTTAATGCTCTCCCCCTGAAGAAAAGGTATAGGTTTTACTCTGAAATAGGTGGTGTATAATCAGACATGCATCTGTGGTTGATGAATACGACATGGCCCCGTTTTTATTGTTAATGAAATAAAATTCTCGTGGCCCTCAGCATGGTGAAAGGCTCACTGGCCTTTCTTCTCTCTTATGAAGTCCTCTACTACAGCAGGTCACAGGGGAGTTGTGGGGAAACAAAGTGACCACGGCCCATATATAAAAAGGTAAAAAGAAGCAAACCAGAGTGCACATTTCTGTTTTCCACATTCTGGGCCCCGGTTGCCACCCTCCGGGGCCCACGTACAGTTCTGCCTGGATGACGTTGGCGGTGCTGACGGCAAGCTTGAGCCATATTTGTCCTCCATCTGGGCGGGCCCACACGAATGAGATTCTGCCCGAAGGGACAGTCTTCAAATTCTCTTGGACTCCTTCCTTCCTTCATCAGATGTTGACAGTGTCTTGCTCTAAATGTCAAGCCAGTGTCCTCATTCTGGCTTCCCATGAGTCCCCTCCCCAATTCCTGTTTCTGCCACCAGCTCCCAGCTAGTCAGTGACAAAATCATGCAGCTTCCTGTCTAAAAGCCAATCTGCACCACTGACATCTCTCCACCTCACAGCTCCCACAGTCATTCTGGCCACCACCCTCCCTTGTCTGGAATATTGCCAGTAGCTGACCGCGGCCTCCCAGCTTCCCAGCTTGATGGCACACGAGCCAGTGTGATCTTCTTAACTGGCAAATTGGACCATGTGCCACTCCACCGTTTAAATCTTCTCCGTGGCTTCCACGTGTACTTTGAGAAAAACCAACTTCTTCTGCGGGCTCCTGCACTCATCTCTGCTTTTCTCTCTGACCTTTCTCAAATGACCTTATGTCATTTGTTGTCCCTTGCTCATGGTGCCTCAGCCATTCTGACCTTTCCTCTGGTCCCCCAGGCACCCGGACCCTCACCCTTCCCTCTGCCTTGAGTATTCTTACCCTGGATCTCTGCATGCCTGGCTTCTAGTCCTTCAGTTCTCAGGATAAATGTTCCTTCCTCAGAGAGAACTCACTGACCAGTCAGTGCAGCCTGGCCATGCCCTGGCTGTCCCTTATAATGTCATCCTGCTTTTGCTTTCTTTCTTTTAAGTGTATTTGTTTATTCTGAGAGAAAGAGAGAGAGCAGGAGAGGGGCAGAGACGGTGTGTGGGGGAGAGAGAGAGAGAGAGAGAGAGAGAATCCCTAGCAGGCTCCACGCTGTCAGCACAGAGCCCAAAGTGGGGCTTGATCTCATGAACTGTGAGATCATGACCTGAGCCAAAATCAAGAGTTAGATGCTTAACCAACTGAGCCACCCAGGTGCCCCCAGTTTTGCTTTCTTGATGGCACTGCTGCTTAGCTTACATGTTTCTTCCCTGCCCTAGAATACCAACTCTATCCCAAGCTCCTAGAACAATTCCTGCCACACAGTAGGCCCTTAAGTAATCCTTCTTTGAGGGACTGAGTGGATGAGTAGATGAGGCAGTGAGAGAATAAATGAAAATTCAGGCTTTGAGACCTTGAGGCAATTGGTTTTGGTGTCAGACTTGGGGTTCCCATTCTCTATGTCTTTTGGCAAATACTTTTACATCTCCAAGCCTCTGTTACCTTATCTGTAACTTGAGAATAACCCTCTCTTGCTGGACTGTGCTGTGGGTCAAATAAGATGACTATGCATAAGTGACTGACCGACAGTGGAAATGTGATGAGTTTTCATTTTCTTCCTCTCTAGTGGACGCCCGGCATTATTCCCTGATAAAAGGGAAGGCCTTCCTGTCACTTCAGTCAGGGCCTCTCGTGCCTCAGGATTCCTTCCCCTGGGGGCTGATGCTGTCAAGGTAATGCCTCTAACACTGCCTGGTATTCGTGGGTTAATGGGCTTGAGGGTTCCCTCGACATTCCAGAGGTGACTATACCTGAGCCAACCTGCCTAGGAAGAGGCATTCCTGAGGCAGTCAGGACTCTGGGGCAGGTTGAAGATGGGGCCAGGACTTGTGAGAGTCAAGCAAGGTCCGAGGGCACCAATGTGAAGAGGCTCTGACTCTCAGGGTTAGGTAAGCACTGGACCTCACCTGAGAGCGAGTGCACCTTAAATTCTGCACTATCTGCTCCTCAGGTCTTCACCTTAGTCCTTCACTGATCGTGGAAGCTCATGTTTGGAAGAGACACTGAGAACCACTACCCACCCATTCTCGGATTCCTCCCAGAGCCACAGGAACACAGAGAAAAGGGCCCAATGTAGTGTCCAGCTTCATATGTGGTCGATTCCTCTGCCTCTTCCTCCTGTCTTTTCTGATACAGGCTGTGATAGACTGAATGCTTGTATTCTTCCTCCCCCAAACTCATGTGTCAAAGCCCAGTGTGATGGTATTTGAAGATGGCAGTGCTTTGGTAGGTAATTAGGGTGAGGTGAGGCCATGACGGTGGAGACCCCATGATGAGATGGGCTCTTAGAAGAAGAGGCCAGAGCTCTCTCTCCACCATGTAAGAATGAAGCAAGAAGCTCACCATCTATAAGCCAGGAAGAGAGCTCTCACCACAAGCTAAATCTGCCAGTGACTTCATCATGGACTTCCAGTTTCTAAGACAGTGAGAAATAAATGTCTATGTGTTTTATAAGCCACTGAACGTACCATATTTGTTACAGCAACTAGAGCTGACTAATACACTAGGCAAAACCAATATCCCTAGAACATCTGCCCATCGCTCCTATCTCCTCCCACCCTTCGGGACCTCAGAAAACAAGCGTAGCCCCTTTCTGTGTGGCAGCAGGGAGACCCCTGCCCCTCTCTCATTTCTGTGGTCTCCATACCAGGCTCACCTGGCAGCAGCGAAAGGAAAATTACTAGAGAATGCCCATTGGTCATCTTGGAGAGCAGGGAAAACCATGCAAACCATCATTATCTCTGTGTGAACCCATGTCTGGGGAAGCTACATAGCAAGCAGATACCCAGTGTGACTCGGAAGAGGTGGTGGAACTCAGGGGATCAGTGCTCCACTTCTGGCTGTAGGAGCCCTGGAGAGATGTGTGCTGCAGTCGGCAGGACACCAGGACCTTTGGGCCCCCTTCTTAGGCTTAATGTTTTCCCACTGAAGTGCAGATGTAGCTTTCCCATAAAAGGAGGAACCCATCCCCCAAAGAAGCAGTGAGGCTCCCAGGACTTGCTGCCCACGTGGGATCAAGGCTAGATAATGAGAATGATCCCTCCTAATGCATCCTTCTGTTTTATCTCCTGAGGCTCTCAGACTCTCAATGTCACTTTCTCAGTAGAGTTCCTCATTCTTCTACAGGACAGAGAAGAAGGAATGAGTCACTCCATTGAAAGATGAGAAATTGCAGGTACAAATGGGCACCACCTTTGTCAGCCAGGCCTGCTTCTCCAACTGGAAAAGGAGACGGTTGGCTTGCATGGTCGCCCAGGCCTTTCCACCCCCAGCTTCTATGTTCTACCCTGACAGAAGCAGGCACACTCCTTCCCAGGCGACAAAAGCCTCCTAAACTGCCTTCCTTGCTAGTGGGTGTTCACATCTCAGGATGACCCCTGCCCGGAATAAATGGGCCCTCCTGGGAGAATGGCATCACCCACCGGGCAGCTCATTGTCACTTTAGATTTAACCAAATGAAGCACAGTGAAAACCAAGATGAACATCCTAATCACATAATTACATTAGTACTGGCTCCAAAGAGTCAGCAGGCTCCCCGAGTCCTAGGGTTCGGTCCTCTGTTTCCCAGGCTTCTCACAGATGGTACATATAGAACATTCCTTTTCCAGATGACTTGTTTTGGTTATCATCCAGAGAGCTGAACCTCATAGAAGGCTGTACAGAGTTCATTAAGGACTATTTTGAGATTTACGGATTATATAAACAGCAGTAAGAGCCATTGAGACCTTCTAGCCTGACATAAATAAGGGAAACTGAGGACCCAAAAAGGGCAAGCGACTTACCCTAAGTCACACAGCACATCCTTGGAACAACACACTTTCCAAATCACTGTGGGTTTCTTCTTTTTGTTTTGTTTTAGTACATTTAGAAAATGTCAGTGTTTAATTACAAATCTAACTATAATTCACTAGTTTTTTTTAAGAGTTAAAAAAAATCAGTAAAAAAAAAAAAAAAGAAAAAGAAGATGAGGATGATTCGAAGATTAGGTATACCTATTGGCTCTTATTTGGTTTCATTCAAGTTCCTGAATCAAAAAAACTGAATTCTGGTCAGCATGGATTTCCCCAGGCCCCAGTTTGGCTGGTTCTGAGGAGGGAAGGGGTGGCCCATCCTGGGATGAGGTGAAGGTCCCTGTTGGCAGGACTGGATGGCCAGGGAGGCTTGAGAACACACTGTATGAGTGAGACTGGGCATCAGAGCAGGGAGTCAGCGACTCTTGGCAGATGAGGTCTCCATCTGTCCTGTTATTCTTCTTATTTTTTTCTTCCTGTGACTGTAGCATCAATACCCCAGGGTCTGCCTGTCTGTCTCCTGGGGGGCTGCCAAACGTTGACACTTAATCTCCCCATCCCTGGGGGTCTCTCACTGTCAAGGGAAGTAAGTGGAGTGGGGGGCACACAGTGGACCTCATGTCTGCTTTCCAAAGCTCCCTCCAGACATGAGGTGCCCCACTGAGTGGAAAGACCTATAAAGAGAGAATTGGTTCCTCTGATGGGAATGCAGATGTGAGAGAGGACTCACTTGTATCTGAGAAGCTGAAGGCAGTTTAATTCCAAATTCTAGTCCAGTCTCTCCCCAGTAGCCACTGGGGTGGGGTGGGGGTGGGTGGGTAGGGCAGAGGGACCAGCCAACCATTTGGCTGTTCTAATTGGCTGTGTTCTCTGTGAAGTCAGTGGTTCGGCCTTCTTTTTTCTTTGGTGCCTGCTGAGTTTCTCATGGAATGTCCTGTGTGGCTGCACACTCTTGATTCCCTGGAGCTTACTGGGTTCCCCTTGTGCCTTAAGTGTCCCTCCCTGCTGATAATCGGCCAGGGTCTCGTCAGTCAGGGTGAGAGCTCTTTAACCTCTCCCACCTCGGCATGAGCTCTGTGTTTACTTGGGGGCTTTCTCAGAGTGTGGGGCAGGCTTTTAGTAGGAAGGGTGGGACTGGTGCCCCAGGACAGAGAAGATAGGCCTGAGATAGGGCTAGAGATATGGCAAGCCACCAGCATCCACCCCCACTGTCCACCTGCTGGTGCATCTCAGGCTGGGCTAAAATAGAAGGAAACAAAGCCAAGGAGGTGACCACTGAGATGAGGAAGATAATCTAGTCTTGGGCCTGTGTCTTCGCAATTTGTAATTAACCAAGTGGCCCCTGCTCTCCTTTCTGCACCCTACTTGCAACATCTGGCCCCAGAAGAGGACCTGCAAGGGAACACAGCAGATGGCAGAAAAAACACAGGCCAGGAGCCAGGACACTGGGGACAAATCACAGTGAGACACATCTCTCATGGGCCTCAGTTTTCTTCATCTGTAAAAGAAGGAGTTGGATTCCTTCCCATTCTACCACTAACTTTCTGTTAGTTTTGCAAACAGGATGTGTTACCTCATTTGGCTTAAGTCAAAGGAATGACTATGACAGCAGGAAAGGGATTGAAGCTTGAACTTCTGGGTTCAGAACCCCTTTACCCACACTCTGCACCCCACCTCATCTCCTTGCCAGATGGGCACCAGGCCTGGCACTCATGGGGCAACTGTTTACTAAATGAATAAATGGAGGATCCCTTTCTACATGGATGGTCCTAGGACTGTTATTTTGTGATGACTTCCATAACTAAATACCACAGACTGGGTGCCTCAAACAATAGAAACTCATTTTTTTCACAGTCATGGAGGCTGAGAGTCTGAGAAGGTTTCATCAGGGTTGGTTTCTGGTGGGGCCTCTTTTACTGGTTTGTAGATGGCTGCCTTCTCCCTGAGTCCTCACATGGCCTTCTTTCCTGTGTGTGCATGGAGGGAGAGAGATCTCTAGTCTCTCTCTCTCTCTTCTTATAAGGAAACCAGTTCTATTGGGTCAGGGCCTCACCCTCATGATCTCAACCTTAATTGCCTCCTCAAAGACCTTACCCCCTACAGTCACAGTGGGGTTAGGACTTCAACATATGAATTTGATTGGGGACACAATTCAGCCCATAGAGGACTCCTGAGTAGCCATTTCTGGGAGTGACTTCCCCATAAACAGGATGACTTGATATTCCAGGATGACTGTGATGGATGAAGCCAGGGGTGATGTTGGAGAACCCAAGAAGACCAGCCTGTCCAGCAGTGCATGACCTTAGATGTCTCCATGGGTGAAATTCACTGAGTCCAACCCTCACAGCCTTCAGTGTCCTCATCTGTAAAAGAGGAATAATAATACTTATTTCATCTACATCATTGTCTCAAGGGAAACAATAAATGGGGAAGTGCACTGAGTTGTATACATTGGTTACTCTGTCTGGTTTTAGGAGAGGTGTGTCTTTTGGTCCAAGGATGGATTTTTGGGGTTGGTCAGACAGACTTCTCTACATAAAGGAGATGTGTGAGAGTAAGCAAAGCCAGTCTTTCTTAAAGAAGAAAGGAGAGTGGGATCCACTCTACAATGGGAGCCCATTGCGTTGTCTGAAACATAGCTACCAGGACCCACCATTCCTTTTATTCCAAACATTTATCTCCTCTTTTTGGAGAGATAATACCTTAAGACATTATTGTCTTAGTGTGAATTAGCCTAGTCATTTTTTCTCCTCCGTGACAGGAAGGATTTGAGGGGCACGTGAGTCCTGATCATGTGGGAAGAGGGCAGGGCCAGGATGGGCAGGTGGGTTCCCGGCTGGTCCCTGGGGGTTCCTGCAGGGGTGGGAGGAAGCTTGCTAAGCTGTCAGCTGGACAATCTGGGCAGCAATAATTCACCAAAAGCTGCCTGAAGACTAGCTTGATCACTGAGTGACTTTTCTAGTACTTTCCATGGGGCAACCTACAGTCTAATTTATCCACTGATTTAGTCTCTACTTATTCCTTCCTCCCTCTTTCCTTTCCTTCTCCCTCCCTCCATCCTTTCATTCCTTCCTCCCTCTCTTCCTTCCTTTCTCCTTCCTCCTTCCTTCTTTCCTCCTTCCTTCCTTCTTTCCTCCTTCCTTCCTTC
Organism: Proteles cristata cristata; assembly: GCA_017311185.1. Taxonomy (NCBI): domain Eukaryota; kingdom Metazoa; phylum Chordata; class Mammalia; order Carnivora; family Hyaenidae; genus Proteles; species Proteles cristata. The sequence goes on from JAESUZ010005557.1 coordinate 1,115,619, forward strand.
CTTCCTTCCTTCCTTCCTTCCTTCCTTCCTCCCTTCCTTCCTTCCTTCCTCCCTCCCTCCCTCCCTCCCATCTCAGAAAGTAGCTGAGTATGACCATGAGCCCAGCCTTGTGTGAACAAGTCCTGCTCCAGGAGCTCATGATCTTATAAAAATGGCCAAAGGAAACACAAAACACAGAACACAAAACTAAGACTAACTTATAGTGCACTGAGTGCCATAGTGACAGGTGCTAGGGAAGAAGGGGAATGGGAGAAGGGCACCACACTCTCCTCCAGGGGAGTGGAGATGGCAGAAGGAGTCAAAGTAAATTCCCAGAACCAATTGTTGGGCTGGGTCTTGGATAATGAGGGATTAATCAGTTGAAGGGAAAAGGGCATCTCGGGAGTCTGAAGAGTCTGAACAAAAGGAGTGAGGGATGGTTTGGCTTAGGATGTGTTGAGGGGGGAATGTCTTAGGACACACAGGAGGGAGGGGAGAGGCAGGTGGCTCATGAGTCAGCAGCCCCACTTCCTGCCTGGAGCAGAGGAAGTGTCAGCCACCCCAGTCCTGACCTTCTTGCTGAGTGGGCCTATTGTTCATAGACAGATGTGACTTCAGGGCCAGGCTCTGTTCAGTAGGGCTCTCTGCAGGGGTGACAGCAGCTAGGAGGTGGCTGCATCCAGCACTGGGGAGTCCCAGGCAGTGTTAATCCAATGAAAGCTGCTGACTAACAGCTCAGGGAGACTAGATCCCAAATGAGGGAGACTGCAGGGATGACTCAGTCACCCATTCAGCCAGTGTCAGCCAAGGCTTGCCATGTGCCTGCTAGAGTCTGGGCTGTCTGTAGCAGGGTCGCAAGGATGGGAAATGGGGACATTAGCCTCCTGGAGCTTACAGTTTCAGGAAGGAGACAAACCCCAGGGATACTACTAGACAGAAAGTGATGTACAGTACAGTGAGAACAGTGACCCTATGCAGTCCTGGTCCTGGACTTGCTTCCTGGGGAGTAAGGTTAGGCCCCTTTCCCTCGAGGAGGACCAGGGATCAGTGTAGGGCCTGGCCCAGCATCATGGCCTCCACCCTCTTGGCCAGGAGCCAAAGGAATCACCACATGGCCACTGTGTCAGTATTTTGACAAGGCAACTTCACACTGAAATGAACATGCAGCACTACAGGGAAGCAGGAAGTGGCCAGTGTGGGCAGAAGAGACCAGGATCTGTAGATCTGGATCTCATCCTGCCTCTCTCACAGTGAACCTCAGCCTCTTTATGCCCCAGATGTTTCTCTATAAAAGGGGAGGCCAAGATGGGTTCATTCCCATATTTCTGGCATCACCGTGGGTATCTAAGCCACATGGCTCGGGTTCACCTCCCAACTCTGCCACTTACCACCTGTGTGGCCTTAGGCAAGTTACATGACTTCCTTGTGCCTCAGTTTCTTCATCTGCAAAATGAGACCATGATAGAGCCTACCTCACAGGCCATGTTAATTCAGTTAATGTACACAGCACACTTAGGCTCTGAACTCCTGAACTCCATATATGTTAGAAGGAAGAGAGAAAAAGAGGGAGGAAGAGCAAGAAAGAGAGAGAATCCTGAAAAAGAATAACAAAACTGGAGCAATTATACTTTGTCTTCCCACCTTACTATAAGCTGTAGTAAGCAAGACAGTGTGGTGCTATCATGAAGATAGACATGTGAGTCAAGGGAACAGAATTGTCTAGAAATACACCTTATATTTATGGACAATTGATATTTGTCAAGAGTGCTGAGACAATTAAATGGGCGAAAGAATAGTCTTTTCAGCAAACGGTGCTGGGACAACTGACTATTCACATGCAAAAGAATAAAGCTGGGCTCTTGCCTTACATCTTACATAAAATTTATCCAGCATGAATCATAGACCTAAATGTAAGAGCCAGAAGTATAAAAACTCTTAGAAGAAAATACAGGAGTAAACCTTCATGACCTGGGTTAGGCAAAAGCATTTTTTTTTTTTTTAAAGTTTATTTCTTTATTTTGAGAGAGAGAAAAAGAGCATGAGGAGGGGAAGGGCAGAGAAAGAATGAGAGAGAGAGAATCCCAAGCAGGGCTCCACACCATCAGTGTGGAGCCTGACGTGGGGCTCAAATTCACAAACTCTGAGATAATGACCTGAGCCCAAAACAAGAGTCAGACATTTAACCAACTCAGCCTCCCAGGTACCCTTAGGCCAAGTATCCTTAGGTATGACACCAAAACAATAAGCAACAAATGAAAAAAATTGACAAGTTGGACTTTACCAAAATTAAAAACTTTGGTGCTTCAAAGAATATCATCAAGAAAATGTAAAGACAGTCTATTGAATGGGAGAAATATCTGCAAATTACATATCTAGTAAGGAACTGGTATCTAGGATATATAGTATACAGAGTCCTGAGAAGTCGAAGGACTTGTCTTAAGGTTGCAGAGAGACATGGGGACAAAGATCAGAAAGAAACAACGAGTAGTTACTGCTGTTATTTGAGACTAAAACCAAGGTCTTCCTGAGTCCCAGGTAATCCCACCTCCTCTCATGCCTGCCCAGCCTCTAGACCCCCGGAGCGGAAGGCATCTGCTGCTGCTCCACTAGCCATTCCCTTCCTTGGGCTGAGGACTAGGCGCTCCTTCTGCACGAGTCAGCGCCTCACTCCACGCAGGTCTGGGGTTCTCCCCATCGGGTCTGCTGCCCCCGCCTCCTCTGCGTGCGCATGCGTGCATACACGCACACAGGCGCACAAGCGCTTCTCCATCTTCCTCCCTTTAACCGCTTGATTTTGCCTGCAAGCGCTTATCACCCTGGAGAATGATGTTAGTTATTTGCTCCTTTGTGGGTTTTTTTGTTGTTTTTGTTTTTGTTTTTGTTTTTTTGTTTTTTTGTTTTTTGTCTGCCTGCACCTGGAACAGGAGGTTCAAAGGCGGGTGGGGCTGGGGATAGGATGCCATGTTGGTCCAGGAACTGGCCCAGGGTAGCTTCTCCTGGGGAAGCGGGATCAGTGAATGCCCCCGCCTCGGCACTTCACAGTTTTGCAAGTGCCTTCACAGAGAGACCATGGAGCACACTGCTGAGATTCTAGGGTTCACAATCAGTCTTGGGTGTGGGTCCCAGCTCTCCCATCCTTGCTCTGTGACCTTGGGCAAGTAAAATACCATCTCAGGTTGCTCATGTGTAAAAAGGCACGGTAATAATATCTGCCTGATGAGACAGCCGTGAGGGTTAAATAAGATGGCACTTGAGAAACTTCTAGCAAACTGCCTACCTCATAGAAAACGTTCAACAATTACTCACAGGAAAGGGATAGTGTGGCCAGTGAGTGAAGAGTCTGTGGTGCTGGCCAGCTGTATCATATGCTGCTGCCATCTCAAATTCTATTCCGAATGTGCTGAGGGATGAATGAATGAATTATTAAGCATTCTCTGTCTGATGGAGGAGACAAGGCTCTTTCTGTTCTTGTTATGTGTTCTTAGACGAAGATCCTTGTACGGACACATCATTTTCTTTACCTGCACCTGCAATATGTTAAAAGAGAATCCACCAGTGATCTTTATCCTCATTTTATGGATGAAGTGGCTGTCGATGTGATTCTGGCCATCTCTGGACTGGTCAGTGCGAATGACAGAAAAGGCCTGCAGTCATGATTCCTGGTGCGGCTGTCCTCTGCCCTGCCAAGGACTGAGTGTATAGGATGGGTGCTCTCAGCTCCAACAGGCTCCTTGAAGGAGCTCATGCTGCCTCCCGGCCTTAGAGCCCCAGAAAGTGAGGCATCTCCAACCCAGCAGGCTGGATAAGCCCAAATAGACACCGCTTCCCACGCCACCCCCAGCCAGGGTGGAGCTGGCAAATGTTATGATCTGAGCCAGCTCTTTCGCCTCTGTCCATATGGCTAAGGGGTTGTCCCACCTCCAATGTCCTCTTCCACGGCACTGCTGCCAAGAAAGGGGAAGGCAGGCCAGAGCTGGGTCACCGAGAGGGACCCTTCTCCCTGCAGGTTATGGAATAGTTATAGAGAGTCTGCATCCTGTAGAACAGGAACTGGGAAATTATCATTCATCTCTTTACTTTATAGACGTGGGTCTGGGGTCAGGCAAAGGGGGCAAGGAGTCCCAGGCCCTCATGCTAGTCAAATGTAGAGGCAACCGTGGGACCCAGGTTTCCTGACTCTCAGCCAGTGCTCTTCTTGCACTCCCTGCTGTCCCAGCCCAGAATGGGAACACTGTCAGGGAGCAAGTAGCCCGAGTGTGAGGCTTACACAGCAGAACTCTGGACGGGGTGCAGGAGAATGCCCCGGCCCTTGCCACCCTCTGTTACACCTGACTTTGGGTGGCCTCCCCGGGAGCTTGGACTGCCCAGGACATTGATGAGTGGACCTTAGCCTTGTATCACCTGGCAATGCGCTCTGGCACCGTGCAGACTCCATTCAATGCCACCGTCTATTTCTATTTTTAGCTTACTTCCCTGGTGGCCCCAGGAAATAGCACACATGACGTGTCTGGCTTCCGATGCAGGGGACAGGCCTGGATATAGAAGAGGACTTGGAGGAGCAGAAACTGCATTCCTGGGAGATGCTGAACCTCTCCCATGAAGGACAACAGCCTTAGGCGGGGGTAGGTGGACATGGTCTGGGAGGAAACAGCTCAAGTTCTATAGTCTGCTGATTCGGAAAAGTCTCTGAGTAGCAGACTAGACCTCATATGGACTGCAGGCTCAATGTAGCATTAGAGCCTAAAAGATCATCTGGTCTTATCCACTCATTTCACTAAGAAGGAAACACAGGTGACAGGATGTTCCCAAGGTCATACAGCAGCCAGGACATGGCGGAAGCAGAACAACCTTGAGGCCAGGGTCAAATCCATCAGTGAGTCATCACACGGATTCCTCAGTCCATTTCTCACTCACCAACAGCAGCATTCACAGCTAGAGCCTAAGTACTAAACTCACACACCACTGAGGCAGTGATTGCATCTTCTGTTGGAACCGACAGAGCCATGGGATGGGGGAGGAGGGCACAATCAAAGGAAGAATAGCAGGGACTCGGGTGGGTCTACTGTACCTAGCGCAGCACCTGGCATGCAATGGGAACTTGATTATGTCTGTTGAATACTTGAATACAGATGGGAGGGGTCTGCGTTGCTGCTTGTGAGAGTCTTAAAGGGAAAAGCTGGGGCAAGTGAATGAATATGAGAGAATAAACCACTGGGGTACATGATCCCCAAGAGCTACCTCAATTCATTTCATTCAATTCAATTCAGTTCAATTCAATTCACTCACTGCAGTTCCACTGTGGGCTAGAAAGGGGATACTGGAGTGTTTAAGCCACACGCTGTACCTGAGGCTTATGACAAAGGCACAGGTCTGTCCTCCTGCCCAGTGTGCCTAGGGTTCCCTGGGGTCACTGCACTGGCAGGGAAGGGGAGAGTCATGTTTATATGTTTATCACATGATTCAAAGCCCCGGGCAAAGTGCAGGTGACTTCACTTTGGATCAATGGGCCCCTCTCAGAGTTGGGAGGTACTTTTACAGCCGCAAATGATTTCCCTCATTTAGGCAGAGCTGAACTCCCCCATTTCAGTGCTGCAGCCTGTGTGCACCCCGGCTGCCTTGGATCCCAGCAATACGCTTTTACCAGGATGTGGGCAAAGCAATACTGTTGGGGGCCTGTTGTCAGAAGTCATCATTCGAATCTAGGGAACAGCAGAGTGGCCTTTCCCAATGTGGACATGGCAGTGCTTCCCCTTCTAAGCCGCAGAGCACAAGGCAGTGCTAGGGATGAGCTTGCTTGCCTGGTTGGAAAGAACACATGCTGGTCAGAGTGAAGAATCAAATGCAGTCACATAATCATCCAGGCTGGGGACCTGGGTGGGGCCGGAGTGAGGCTCAGGGAGGAACAAGAGTGGGAAGGAGGAAGGGCGGGGAGGAGGCCCACCAAGCTGCTCCAGCTCTAGGTCCTGGATATCCCAGTGGAGACTCAGGGCGATCCTGAGCCTGGAGGTAGGGAGGCTTTCCTTACGCCTGCCCTGGGCACTTTGAATATAAATGTATGAACTTTCTAGAGCTCAAGGATTTTGTTAGCAGAGGCTGTTTGATTGATTCATTCTTTCATGAGACAGACATGAATGCCTACCAAGTGCCTGGCAATGTACCATGCATCTGGTATGCAAAGATAAACCAAAACCCCAAAACTCGGTCTCTGGCTTTCTGGGAGCTTATGATAGGGAACAAGAAGCATTTCTCTAATCTGTAGGTCTTCAAGATATTTTCATATATATTTTTAAGTGTTTATTTATTTATTTTGAAAGAGAGAGAGAGAGTAAGCATGGGTGAAGGAGGGCAGAGAGAGGGAGAGCATCCTAAGCAAGCCTCGTGTTGTCAGCACAGAGCCGAATGTGGGGCTTGATTCCACAAACTGCAAGACCGTGATTTGAGCTAAAATCAAGAGCTGGATGCTCAACCAACTGAGCCACCAAGGCCCCCCAAGGTGTTTCAATATTTTTAATCTAGTTTCTTGCAAGGTCTCAGAAAAGTAGCTGGGGCCTCTCTGTGCTGATGGGGAGACAGGGCAGGGTGGTATGGGGCAGTTGTCACCCATACTATGCTCTTCTGAGCCCTGGGATGTTGAAGGATGCTTAGGCTACCAGGACATATCCAAGGGGACTGGTAGATAACACCCAGTGACTCCACCTCCCTTCCCTGAAGCCTCCTGGTGCTTTCCCCTGCTATTTCCCCTGGGTCCTGCCAAAGAAATGCTATTTCATGCCTGCCTTCCCAGATGTATGCCCTGCGCCCGCCACCATTGCTCAGCTGATGTCAGGGACATTGGAGAGAAGGGCTAAAAATAGCTCTGATTTGATGCGCAGCTCTCAGGGGTGAGCTGGCAGCTAGCCCCTCCACCTTTCCTCTACGCTGAAGGCATTTCAGTTGGAGTGTGTGTATGGGGGGTGTCAGTAGTGGGGAGGGGGGCAGAGGCTTCTAGAGCCAGCTGGCGAGAGTCTGTGGTCATACTCAGAGAGACCCTGTGGCTCACAGCTGTGGCTCTGTGGGCACACACATTCCCCTGTGCCAGACTTAAGGGCCCCTCAAGCCACGTGAACCTGGCATTTCAAGTGGTTTTGAGGGAAGCTGCAGGTAGACTTGTGCATGCACACATGTGTGTGCATTTGTGGGTGTTGGGTGCGCTGTGCTGTGCCTGTGATAAATTGCTGGGGCCGAGAGGGCCCCTGGCTGGTGCAGCTGTGATCCTCCATGAGCTGGGAGTGTCTGATTATCTGACAGCCCCAACATATTTGCTTCTACCTTCCTCAGCTGTCCAGAGAGGGGCAGAAAACCTGTCTCATTGCAGCATTAACCTGCCATGCTGGTGGCTAAGTTTTCTCTTCTGCACAGCCCAAGTCTTTCCTGCTTTTTCATTGAGCTCCTGGCCCCATTCCGACCATCTACCTTGGGGAGCATGCATTTCATGTCTTTGAAGCTAGGGTTGCAGGCATTTCCTGGCCAAGAAAGACCAGTTTTGCATTAAAGCAGGGACTGCATCTACCTTAGCACCTTTGCTCGATGTTCGCCATGATGAGCCAGGGCTGATGGGTATACAGATGCCTGTCCTGGGGGTTCAAATATAGCTGGGAGGCATCTCTGTATGTAAGTGACTTTGCCACAGTGTGGGCTGTGAGCAGAGCTATGGTAGTGGAGGCAAGGGGCCACCAGGAGTGGAAAACAGACTCAAATAAACAGAGGCTTGAATTTGGGTTTCTAATTTGGCATACTGTTTGATGCCTCTGAGCCTCAGTTTCCTGATCTGTAAAATGGGGCTAATAGATGATCTAATATATGGGGTTGTTGAAAGGATTATGGGGATGGAATGAAAGAAAGATAACAAATAGGAAGATAGAATGTACCAGGTTAGAAGCAGCCTGTCTGGACTCCAGCTACCTGGTGTGGATCCCAGTAGCTATGTCCTGGTCTTTGTCTTGCTTCACTTTCTTCACTGCAGACAATGTTAATGTTTTTGTGTCAAATGACTTAATACATGTACAGTTCTTACATTGTGTCCGGCATGCAGGGGAAACCCAATAAATGGGAGCTATTACTTTACTGGAGACTCAGTATAATGGGAGGATGTGGAAGAAAGTCATTTGACCCTGACATGGAGTAAGGCATGTGGTGGCAGGGCCCTCCTGCTCCAACCTGTGGGCTGTGGACTCTGTGGGAAGGAACAGAGAGCCACACCTTGCTGGCTCTCCAGGTGGTGGGGAACGGCATAAACAAAGACATAGAGACAGACACACACACCAGGAGGGTCTAGGGGTAGAGAGCCATTAGATGCAGGCGGGGGGCGGGGGGAGCAGGTGTAGGGGAGAGGTAGGGGAGGCAAGAGACTGAATCCCTGGATGCAGAGCCACTGAGGAGCCACCCAGGCGACTACACCTAGGTCAGCTTCGATCTCCTCATCCGTGAAATGGGAATGGTGATAGTGATAACCAGAGGCTTGCCGACTGTTCCCCCATCCTATCTGCTGATGTCCCTCAGATAGGTGAATGAGCTGGAAGAACTTGGAAGGACTTTAGCTCTGTCCCGCTGCCTGCTGTTTGCTCTAGGACCCCAGGGAACAGCCGCAGGGGTTCCTGCCGGGCATGGAGTCAAATGCATGCAGGCAGCAGCACAGCTTCTATGCCATTGTGGCCTCAGAACTGCCCAGTCAGTACTTTCCTGAGTAGACCTGGTGACCCAGCTCAGCAACTCTCAGCAGGTGACAAGCCCCAGACAGGTGAGGTCTCCACACAAGCCCCCTGAAGGCTCCCCCACCCCTCCTTTGGCACATCCTCTCTTTCAGCCACTGCATGGCTACTGGCCCTAGATCCCTCCTATCCTGGGATGTGTGGTCAGAAATGGGGAGGAGGTAGTGCTTCCACCCCCGGAAGGATGGACCAGATGAGAATGCAGATCTTACAGTGTCACAGCAGCTCTTAACACCTCGACTGCTACCATGACAAGTCAGGGTTCCCAAATCAACCAGGTGGAGTTGGAGGGAACTTGGAATACGTGTGAACGGGGCTTAGAGGGGGTACTTTGCAAGTTCAGATAGCAGTGAGCCCCTGGGGGCTTTGGTAGCAGCTAGCCCAGCTTTGTCCTTGATACTGGGGGCAGTATGTCATTGAATTTGCAAACTTACTTCTCATCTGACTACTATTGCAGTGTCCCTGTTTCGGAGCTGGTTCACAGCCACTGAAGACAGCTCTGTGCTTTGATGTGGGTTTGGCTTTGCCTCTGTCCTCTGTGTCTGCTGGCCCATTCACTAGGAGACTGTGATGACAGTTAGTGGCCAGGAGCAGCAAGGACTGGGGGGTAGGAAGGGAGGCACAGGTGGGAGAGCACCCCTCTGCGATCCAGAATTGGCTGTGACACAGGGATGCCGTTATGTGCCTACAGGTGTCTGTCCAGCTGGGGCTTAGACCTGTGAGGCATGTACATTATGTGGTAGTTTGTACATGTGTATCTCTGTGCGGTGCAGGGCATGGTGCATCTATGTAGTGTGCTGTGTGGGTGTATGAATTTCATGTGTAGTTAGCATGTACATGCTGGGGAAGTTTCTGTGCCAAGTGTGAGTACGCATGCGTGTCTATGTGTGGTTCTGGTGTGGAGTGGGTTCTTGGGGATGGTGTGCATATGAAAGCAGTTGCTTACATGTGTGTGTGTATGTGTGGTGTGTGCATGTGTGTGTGAGAGAGAGAGAGAGAGAGAGAACATGTGCCATACCCACCTAGGGTAAGAGTGAAGGTACCTCATGGTGATCCTGGAGGCATGGTTTCTTGTATTTAAACGCAACAAAAATCTAAAGACATTTTTAGAAAATAGCAAAGAGCTGTTCAGGTGAATGACTATATTATTAGTTTTAGAGAAAAAGTGTGTCTTGAGTTCGAGGTCAGCTTCCTGGAGTCTTTCTGGAAAGAGCTGGAATACTTCTTGGCCATGGAGGGGTCAGAGTGTGGCCCCAGCTGTGGCCACCATGCAGACCTGGTTGCTGGTGGCTGAGCCACAGCCCAGGACAGGCTGCTTGGGGCTGAGGGCTGCTGTGGTGTTAGCCCAGACCCACCTCTGGGCTTCAGGGCCCTCCTGGGTGAGCTAAGATTCTGTTGGTTGGGGTGATCTTCAGACCATTGGCCTTTCCAGCCTCCACACCTCAAGGCGCACAGGAGCTACCCGGTAGCATGGCCACACAGACGGTGGGCTCTGAGGGCCAGAGGTGGGGACTCATGCACAGCCCTGCTCCCTCATTCAGTCAGCAGATGCTCTTGTCCCATGTGCTAGGTGCTGTGTCAGAGGCTGGGAACACAAGGGGTACAAAGCTAGGCTCTCTTCTGGCCTTAGGGTCCTGCAGGAGTGACGGTCTTTTTTTTAATTAATTAATTAAATTTTAAATTTACGTCCAAGTTAGTTAGCATATAGTACAATAATGATTTCAGGAGTAGATCCCATTGATTCATCCCCTAGGGACAGGTCTTAACTACTACTCACACACATACCCTGCATCCCCACGATCACTGCTACAAAGAAAGGTTCACAGGCTCTGAGGGCACACATGGCATCAGCAGACCCTGGCTGGTGACACCAGCAAGGTCCTTACTCAGCTTCCCCATCTCCAGAGGCTGGTAATGATGCATGCCTCCTGCAGTGGGGGAGGGGGTGTGGTTAAATGAGATGGTGCAGGTAGCATCTCGGGACTGGTGCACACTGAGTGGCTGGTAAAGTTACTCTGACTTGTCGTGCTGTGTTATACTATCTTCTTTTCCTGCCTCCAAGCACCAACCCTGCAGATGATTCTGCAGTTTGGGACTTCCAGAGCGATTAATAGCCTTTAGGAATGAAGGGCTGAAACTATGTTGGGGGGAGCAAGGGTGAGTAGAGGGGTGTTTAGGGAGAGGAGTGAGGTAAGAAGGGCCAGAAAAGCAGGATGTTGTGCAGCTAGGGTTGGGGGGAGGGATGCTGTAGGCAAGGAGGGCAGACACAGGGGAAGGGAGAGAGAGAAAAGGGCCTGGGGTGAGGGGCTCCCAGTATCATGAAGACAAGGAGGAATGGCCCCCTCCTGGGGCTCTTCCCCACTGAGGTCTGCCTCCCTGTTGGAGCCACTGGGTCTCTACTGTCCCCTCCCTTGGTGTCTGAGGAGCCTGGTCTGGTGGCCCAGCTCTGTGGCCTCCTGGCAGCTTGGCAGCCAGGCACAGGGCTGTGTCCTCGCACGACCTCAGCCTTGGCATTTCATTTGTACTGAGCCAATTGCATGCTGGTGCAGGGCCCAGGAGGACAGCCATTCCATTGCATGGAATCAACCGCATCCCTGTGCTGGCTGAAGGGAAGAAGTCACCCTTCCTGTGGCTTTGTTGGAGAGGATCAGGGACCCTGTGGTCCCCTACCAGCTGGGGATTTGCTGGCTGGGGATAGGTTCATCAGCTCATGGCCAAAGGGGAAAGTGTTATGGTCTCTGTGTATAAGTCCTGTATGTTCTGGGTAAGCGCTACTGCTGTCAACCAAGATGGACTCCTTGGGTGGGATGCCAGTGGCTGCTGAGCCCCTGGGAGCCCGATGGGGAGGGCAGGAGCTGTGCTGTGTGGTTTTGTCTTGGCTCTGCCACCAGACTGTGTCTGCAGATGCTTGTGAGGCAAGAAGCTCGGTACCCACTGCCACTCTCCACCCCCGCCCAGTAGAACCTGGCCAGCTCTCTCCACGGGAGCTTCCTCTGCACCTGCGGGCTGTAGGTGAAATGCAGGGTCTGCCATAGCTTCCACTTGGCATATGCCCAGCAGATTTCTAGTTGCCTCCTGGGGTCACAGCCCTTCCCTGACTGGTATGTGAGCCCTGGAGGAAGATCCTTATCACAGTGACACCAGCTGGCCCTGAGCTAGGAGGCTTGCACACAGAGGAGGAAGGCAGGCCTAGGGGTATTTGGTACTTGTAGTTGGAGCCCTGTCTGTGTGCCCGCAGGACCCTGCTTGCGTTTTACTTCCTGCTTCAGGATGCCTGAAGCATGAAAGGCCCTCTTAGGCCCTTTCATCCTTTCCTAAGGGAAGCTTCAGGGACCGAGGCCAGATGGAGGCCTAGGGCACCATCTGAGGTGGCCATCTCTCCCTGGGTGGAATGTAAGATCTCACAGAACTGGGTTCCTGAAGAAGCCAGGTGCTAGGTGAGTTGTGAGAGCTCGGACGTGCTAACACCACCCTGCCGGGATCCACTACCTCAGCAGATGGTAAGGTCTTTGGCTTCCCCCAAGCAGCTCCCTCAGCAGCGCTTATGTCCCCAGGGCCTCTGTGGGCTGCAAGGCCAGCTCTGCCTTAAATCCTTATAGCCTCTACACACTTAGTCCCTACCCAGGCTCAGGGCAGCCCCTGGGGGTGAGTCCTTCCTCTGCTCCCCCCTCCACCATTGCTCCTCCTGCCCGGGTCTCCATCAGCAGAGTCTTGTCTCAGTGGCCAGGTGCTCAGGGCCAGCTCCAAGGAAGGTGAGGCAAGAAGTCTTATTGCTTCTCCTTTGCTTGAGTTCTTCCTGCCCTCCTTCTTGTGAGTAGGCAATTCTGAGAGTTCTGCACATATTCTGGAAACAAGTTCTCCCTCATCTTCATCAGATATGTGATTGGCAAATATTTTCTCCCTTTCCATAGCTCATGTTTTTATTCTCCTAATGCCATTCAGAGAGCAAACGCTTTTAATTCTGATGAAATCCAATGCATCGATTGTTTTCTTTTATGGCTCTTGTTTTTGCTGCCCTATCTAAGAGCTCTTTGCTAATGCAAGGTCACAAAGATTTTCTCTTGAAAGTTTTATAGTTTTACCTTTCAATCTCTGTTACATTTTAAATTAGTTTTTGCATGGGAAGGACTAATTGTGTCCACATCATTTGTTGAAAAGACTATTTCTCTCCGTTAAATTATCTTTGCACCTTCAAACAAAAATCAGTTTCCCATATATGTATGAGTCTGTTTCTGGACTTTCATCTGCGCCATTGATCCGTTTCTCTCTCCTTGCCAACAACACCCTGTCTTAATTACTGTAGCTTTATAGTAAATTCCAAAATCTGGTACTATGAGTTCTTTAAATTTGTACCCCCACCCCAAATTGTGTTGGCCCTTCTAGTTCCTTTACTTTTCCATATCAGTTTTAGAAATCTGCTTGTCTATATCTGCAAAAATCCCTGCTGGGATCTTTACTGAAATCATGCTAAATATATACATGAATTTGAAGAAAATTATCATTATGTCATCACTATATTGAGTCTTTCAACTCATGAACATAGTATGTTTCTCTATTATTTAGGTTTTCTTTAACTTATTTTTATTAGTGCTGTAACATCAGGATACAAACCTTGCATATTTTATTAGACTTATTTCTAAGCATTTCAATTTTTGGAGTTAAGTGATATATATATAATATACACACACACCGCCTTTTTTTCTTTTTAAGAGAGAGAGTGTGTGAGTAAGGGAGGAGACGAGGGAGAGATTTGAAAGAGAATCTTAAGCAGGCTCTATGCCCAGTTGCAAAGCCCAACTCTTGGCTTGTTCCCATCACCCTGGGATCATGACATGAACCAAAATCCAAGATCAACCCACTGAGCCACCCAGGTGCTCCTAAGTAGTATATATATTTAAAATTTTAAAGTTCAATTTCTGATTGTTCACTAGTTGTCCATAGAAATATACTGAATTTTTTATGTGCTGACCTTGTGTCATGAGACTTTGCTAAACTTCCTAATTAGTCCTGTGAGGTTTTTTTTGTATATTCCTTGGGATTTTCTATCTAGACAATAGTGTAATTTTCAAATAGGGACAACTTGACTTCCTTCATTGCAATCTGTGTATACATTTCCTTTTTCTTGACTTATTGCACTGACTGGGATTTCCAGTATGATGGTGAGTAGAAGTGATAAGAGTAGACGTCACTGCCTTGCTCCTTACACAAAATTGTATCATTTTGTGTGGTATTAACTGTGGATTTTTGTGAGTGTCCATCTGTCAGGTTAAGGAAGTTCTCTTTTATTTCTAGTTTGTTGAGAATTTCTTCTTTTCATAAAATCATGAATTGATGTTGAATTTTGTCAAATGCCTTTTCTCTACATTAATTAATTAATGTGTATTTTGTCTTATTAATATCTTTGATTACGGGGATTGATTTTTGCATATAGAAGCAGCCTTATATTTTCAAGATGAACCCAACTGGCTATAGTGTACCATTCTTACTATATATTACTGAATATGATTTGCTAATATTTTGTTGAGGATTTTTGCATCTGTGTTTATGAGGGGTGTTGTCTATAGTTTTATTTTTTATACAGTGTTTGTCTGGCTTTGATATTAGACTAATGCTGAACTCATAGAATGAATGGGAAAGTGTTCTTTCCTCTTGAATTTTTGGTAAAAAAAAAAAAGTGTAGAATTGGTGCTATTTCTACTTTAAATGTTTGATATACTTTATTTTTCTTAAAAAGGATTATCTAAGTTTCAGGCCCCACAAAACCACTTGGGGCTTTGAGGGTAGGTTGTTCTCTATAATCAGAGGTTTCAAAATACTAAGATTGTCACCAGAAGCAGCAGGTGACTGTAGACCCAGACAGCAAACCTGTTCAGCCTCCTGTCTCTTGTATAAATCACTTATTTCCAGATTTAGGCAGAGCTGTAGCTAACTCCCAGGGAGGCAACATAGTTTGGGTAAGACCATCTTTGATTTGCCTGAACTGTGACTGGCTATGTGCCTTGGGGGAAATCACCCCACCTCTCTGAGACTCAGATGTGCCAATGGGAAAAAGAAGATAACGAAATTTCTTCCCTCAAAGGGCTGGTGTAAAGGTGAGAATGTGCTCAGAGTACTAGAAAGTTCTTCTGGAGGCAGATATGTGGGCCTTTGAACAATTCTGTGGTTTACAAAGAGGAAGAGACAGGGCTGGGAGACAAATAAGCAGAGTGCACTGAAGGAAGGACAGGAGTGTAACCCCCTGGGGGATAGGAATGGCTGCCCGCTGAGCCATCTCGTCTCCCAGGTAGCCTCACACACAGTCGAGGCTTCTGTGACCTTCCAAGGGGGCATGATTGCATGCATTTACTTATGCAACATATCCTGAAGTTTGAAAGATGTGGAAACTGAGTCCCAAAGACGTTAGGAGATGTTCCCCAAGGTAACACAGCCAGTGAAAGAATGGGAAGAGAGCCCAGGTGGTTTGCTTTTCCACTGTAGCGAGAGGAGCGAGCTGGACTAAGTTCAGAAGGAAAGAGGCAAACAGTGTGTCTCTGATCAGCACGTGGGTGGGAGCTAACAGCACTGGCCCTGGAGCCAGACTGATGGCTTGATGCCCTGCTCAACCACTTACCCAGCCAGGTAAACTGAAGAACATAACCTTACCGGCGCAGTTTGCCATCTGTAAAATGAGGCTCATATTGTATCTACCTCATTAGGCTGTTGCGAGGATTACATGAATGGGTACAAAATGCTCAGAACAGTGCCTGCCACATGAGTGCCACACATATTAGGTATTTATTATTTATAAAGATCAGGCTCTCTGCAGCTACTCAGTTAAGGAAAAATAAAGTTGTGAAAAGGTTGCTGGAAGCTTGAGGTCCTCCAGTCTGCCTTCTGCGGGGGTGAAGAGCACAGGCCTCACCTAGGGAGTGACTTGTCCAAGGCCACGCAGCTCCTGCAGACTCTAGACCAAGTCCAGCTTCCTAAGCCCTTTCTCTATGATGACACACCGCCTCTCTGCTTTTAGACCCAAGCATTTCATGATCCGATGTTCTTAGGAGAGAGATGGCATGACAGGTGCCATCAAAAAGGTGGAAGCAAATCTAGGAAGAGATTTGGATGTCTTCTATCCTGAGCTAATGTCCAAGGGATGGTGGGCTTTCAGAACCTGCCAGGGAAGTGATGGCTTGGGGGGGGAGATGAGGGTATGGAGAAGCAGCAGACCCCCTTGTGGGAACTCAACACATCTGGCCCTGTCCTGGGCTTCGCCTGGGCCACCTGCACCCCAATATTACTGCATGGAAGGGTGCAGGCCTTAGGAGGCTTCCTGCTGGGGATGAGATCACCTCGTGGAGTAGCGTTTCTCTGTTGCTTAGGGTCTGGCACCACCTTGTGGCCACAAGTCAAAGTTGTCTTTGTGCAGGGGCTGGAGGCTTAGCAGAGGGAACTACCTGGACGGCCCCAGAGGCCACCTAGACCCACTCTGGTTTTTGCACATACCCTCAGTTGCCTCCTGGGGACCCAGAGACTCAAGGACAGAGGAGAAGGGTAGAGGGTCCAGAGGGTGGAATAGGTAGAGGGCACTTTATTGGGAAATCCTGAACTGGATTCTGTGATGCAGCTCCCATTTACAGGGGGTGAGGCTGTGTGAGTTGATGTCTCAGGAGTCATGATTTCCAGATTTGGTTTTGGACTTCATCCTGGTGCACTCAGGCTGCCAGCATCTGTTTGCTCATCAGCACAGTGGGAGAGGCTCTGGCTTTGCTCACTCCCACCCTTGTTTCTTCCCATCTCTTGCGATGCTCTCACAGAAGAAATTCAAGACTGGTGTCTCTGGCAGACATTCTAGCAGAGTCAGCATGTTCTGGGCTCATTGCCTTCCATTTCCATGGGCATGATGGGCACAGGGGCCTGTGGCTTGGGGAAAATGGAGTCGGGGGGACACATCAAGTGCACCTTTTGCTGTGGCAGGGCAGGACCTAGGTGGATCTGAGTGTTGGCCTGGGACCTGGATGACTCGGCTTGGCTCCTCCATATAATCATTCCTCCACCTTGTGAGGCTGAGAGAAGCAGAGTCTGTGGTCTGAGTGTACCCCTGAGGGAGTAAAATTTGTGATCTGGTCCCTGTGGGAGTCTGTGGCCTGTGGTATTGCATGTTACAGCTGCCACGTGTGGGTAGAGGTCAGATTTGGTAGAGCTCAGGCCACATCTGACCTGTGAGACCCAAGGCTCCAAGGCTTCCCTGGGCACATGGCTGTTCTGGGTGCCATGTGGAGCTTCTGGACTCGCAGCTCCGACCTTAACCAGTGCACCTTCGTCTTCCACTGCTCTGCCTTCCTGGGCCACCGTCAGATCTGACCAATTTGACTCTTCTCTCCACCCTTGATGCTCCTCAACCCCTCCCGGACTACTTGTGACGTTATCTCTTTACAGCGAGCCCTCCCCTGCCCCAATTTTTTTTCCCATGATTTTTCCCAGTTGATCGTCTCCTTCAGGCCCAAAATTGTGACACTGCTTTCCTCTCCTTTCTCTCTTTCTCTTTGCATTCCTTGACACATCTCTTTCTTTCTTTCTCTCTTTCTGTATTTCTTCTCTTGTGTGTTTGTTTCTCTGTCTGTCTCTGTATCTCTCTGTGTCTCTCTGCCTTGCTCTGTGTCTCTTTGCCTCTGTATCTCTCTCTGTGTGTCTCCCTGTCTCATTCCCTGTCTCTTTGTCTCTCTCAGTGACCCTGTAACTTTACAACAATGTCCCTGCCTTTTTCCAAGCCTCACACCTTGTCCCTTGATTTTGGGAAAACGACTCATGGGTCATACCACAGATAGTAAGTGCCAGAACCTGTAACGGAACCAAAATTCAATGCTTCATTTCACTCGAGAGGCTCAGTTTTTCCCCTGAGGTAAATGACAATAACCAGACCTGCCCCCCGTGAGGCACGGCAGAGGGACTCCGGCAGACGGCTGGCCGGGTGCTCCTGTCCTTCCCCCTCCCCCCAGAGCCTTCATGCCCTCGGTCTTTACCTCCAGGCTTCCCCACTTTAGTCTTCAGCAGGACTGTTGCTCTGCTCACTGTGGGGAGTGCATCTGGAGGGAAATAAGGTGTCCAGCTCAGCTTCCCAGGGTGGGTCTCTTCAGAGGTACCGTCACCCAAAGCCTCTTAGGAGTCAGAGAGGCAGACACACTATTACTCACCTGGTATGAGATGGGTACTCCTGTCGCCAGGGTGTTTGTTGTAGGTCACACCAATGGTTCAGTGGGGGTGCTTTGTGTCCCAATGCGCAGGCTAGGGGACCCTGGAACCTTTGTTCATTGAGGGGTCTAGTACATGGTTAATGCTCAGGAGGGAGACCCACCATTTTATAATTGGAGAGGAGCATCACTTTACAGTTTTAAACTATTTTATAAATGAATGCTGTCGCATCTTTGCTTCTAAAATGTGAGCTTCTGCAACGTGGGTACAAGGTCTTGTGCAATGCCACACTGCTTCCATTGCTCCGGGGAAATTCAGAGCCCCTCTTAGTGACTGGCTTTATGAAGCTCTTCATGAATTTGCTGCAAATGTGGTCATGGTATCTGCTTTCATAGTATTGTGACAGTGTTGTCCCACCAGGACCCCTCAGCCTTGCAGGACAGGACTCTTCCTTCTACATCCATAGGCACTGAGGCGATGCTGTGAACAATACGCAAGCTCCCGTGCCCCAGGAGAGACAGAAAAGGCACGAGAAAGGAGTCGGAGAGAGTGGGAGGTGGGCTGGAAGGGCAGGCAGGGTTTCGTGAGCCATGCAAGGTTTTGGATCTTATTCTAAGCATATGGGAAGCTGTGGGAGGGTTGGAAGAAGCATGGGGATGACATGATTGCATTTATGATTTTTAAAAAGCACCTTGGTTGCCATGTGAAGAAAGGGTTGTTCTGGGGCAAGAGTGGACCCAAGGAGACCAGTTAGGGAGCTTCTGTTTCAGTTCAGGCAAAGGGGTAACGGCAGAGACCAGGCTGGGGGTGGTGATAGGGACAGAAAGAAGGGACTGCCTGGTAGGTAGCCCCAAGTAAGTACCTGACAGTGCTTGAAGACAGTGAGGACTACAGAGTGTGTCAACCATGCTCTCTCGACCCCTCTGATTCAGGCTTGTGTTTTAGAGGGCACAGTGATATACATTCCTAGGGGACAGTCAGGTCACGCATGTGCTTCTGTCCTGTTGGCTGTGGCCCTTGGTTTATGGTTCATGTTCTTGACCCTAACTGGGCCCACAAAGCCATGCTTCCTGAACCTCACTCTCGCCCTGGCCCCACTGGCCTCTCTGGCCCAGGTTCAACCTCAGAGACCGCTGGCTGACTTAGATGTATCTCTAATCCTCCCCTTGACTGTGGTTTAGAGACAGCTTCCTAAAGTTCGGGTATAAGCGAGGCACGGGGGACACAAGATGTATGCCCACCACACGTATTATCTCCCTGATCTCTCCACCAGCCCTGTGATGCTATGATTCTTTTCCCCATGTTAGAGAAGGGTAACAAGGACACAGAGTTGGAGTAATTAGTCCAAGATCCCACAATTAACAAATGACAGAGTCCGCATTTGAATCCAGAGCTCATGCCTTCCTCCTACACGACTTTCTTTGCTGATGGAGCAGGGTCAGTACATCAGAGTGACTGTGTCCTATGTCACCCGTGGACAAAGACTCCATTGCAGCCTCTGTGGCTCCCTACTGTCTAGCTTAAGCTTTGGTGTCCGGCAGTCTGGGGACAGCTTCTGTTTGGTCTGCCATCCAGCTATGGGAGCTATACAAGTGTGGTTCAGGGGTTCCCTGTGTGTCTTACATGGGAATTACATCTGCCTGTCACCTGGGACCCCGGCACCATGCGGCCAGCCAGCCAGTGGTACTTAATAGGAGCCTCACAATGCTAACTCCCTTCCTTTACTCCCCCAGATAGGGGACAGAGCTGTGCAGTAGAGGTGAATGTTGGAGTCTGCTGGAATGTTCCTCCTTGGGTCCTGGACGTGACAAAGGTCATGCATCTTCTGAACTCACCTGTGATGCTTCACTGGCTGGCCGTGAGATCATCTGGTCCAGCTCTTTCATTTCTCTCTCTCTCTCTCTCCCTTTTTTTAGATGAGCAAACCAAAACCAGCAAGGGGAGAACTTGCTTAAGGCCCCTTCCCTGGCTTGCCCCATCCACCCCCGATTCCTTTATCCCAAAGCCTTAGCACCCTGTCTGTGGCCTGGAAAAAACCCTGGTCCAAGCATATGGAAAACTTCAGAGCAAAGGAGGGGACATCAGCACAGGCAAGCCTTGGTTTTGGGCAGTGGCATGATCCTTCCACATTCCCTGCCCCCACCCACGCTCTCTGTGTTCTGTCCTATTCTCTCGGCAGGTATATCCGCACCATGTACCTGGGGATTCAGAGCCAGCGGCAGAAGGAACACCAGCGACGCTTCTACTGGGCTATGATGTATGAATATGCAGACGTCAACATGTTGCGCCTCCTTGAGACCTTCCTGGAGAGCGCCCCCCAACTGGTGCTACAGCTCTGCATAATGATCCAGAAGAACAGCGCCGAGACGCTGCCCTGTGAGTGTCCCACACCCACCCCCCCACCAGAGGTTGGGGGAATGACCTGGGCTGAGACAAGACCCTGCTCTCCATCTGGGGACCACCTGGTGACTGCCGCCTGCACACTCAGTGCCCGGCACGTCCTGTGGACATTGCCCGTCCTGATCCCTGAGTCCCCATAATGCCCTGGCACCTGTGTGATGCTGACCCAGCCCACACCAAGAGCATGCAAGCGGCACAGATGTTCCCCATACACCTAAGTGCCTGCTGCTGTACCTGCTCATGACTGTTATGTTCCTTCCAATAAACAGAGCAGAGCCAGGAGCTCAAGTGTCCCCAAGAGCAGCAGAACGGAGGGTTCTGGGTCTCCCCATCTGGGGGTAGTGCCCCCTTTTATTTGGTGCTGGCCTGAGCTGAAGAGTTTGCATATACACAAGATGAGGGAGATGGCATGTGACAGAAGACTAAATCACAATAGACAACACCAGCAGCCTTAGACACTTTTAAGCTGTGGTGCTATTGTTTCAAATCAAAGTTCATGTAGCAGCCATATTTTAAAACATGCTCAAATAGCTCTGCTCTAGTTAGATGGGGATGGGGAAATCCAGATCCAGGCACACCCCACCCACTGACCCCATCCCCCTTATGCCCACTGTGGCCCCAGATGGTCTCCAAGGAGCCCCAGAAGCCCCCAGAGCCCAGTGGGACAGTACTGGTCCGTATTAACAATGGGAAGTCTCTAGGCATCTCCTGGTTGCCTGAGAAGCCCTTCTGAGGTTAGACTTTGTTGGCCAAGCCAGAGTCTCACACCAGGTCATTGATGGTCAGACAGACTGCAAGCAGCATGGTTGTGTCTCAGAGCATGTTTCAGGGGGACTGTAGTGGCAGCAGGTCTAGGAGGAGGAGGGACCAAAGATCACATCATGTGGGGGGCCCTGGGAATGTCTAGTTTGAGGAAGACTTAGGATGCATGAATCTCAACATTTGAAGGAATGTCACGGGGATGAATGGCCATCCCAAAAGGATGGAGGGAACTATAGGGAGAGTGTTATTGGTGCAACATGTAGCAGATATCTCAAAGAGCAGGAGCCATTGGAAAGAATGTCTCAGCAGGTAGTAAGTTTTCTGACACTAGGAATATTCAAGCAGAAATGTTGTTGAGGAGACTCAGGCAAGAGGTTCCTGACCCCAGAGGGTGTGTGCTTATATGACCTGGGGTAGCAGGACAGCTGAGAGGGCTCTGCTCTCCACGTCCCACCTCTCCCTGGCCAGTGGGTTCTTACCTCTGGGTTCCACAGGTCTTCTAGGTGCTACAATGCACCCACAGTGCCACCATGTTCATGAATATCTGCAGGGCACTCTCTATTGGAAACCTCACCCCCTCCAGCCTTGCACCTTGTGGTCTGTCAAGAGCAGCTAGGCTCTGGCCTTCATGAAACAGCTTTGCCTCCTGACTTTTTCCAGACTGGCCAGCCCTTTGCAATGTCCATCCCCCTGGACATTATGCAGAAAAGGAGTTTAATCTTCCAAGGCCAGCCAGAGAACATTGAGCTGTTCAGGCTTGTGAACTCATTCCTGACATTAAGAGCCCAAAGACCTACTTCTGGGTCCAACTGCACTGCCAACAGACGCCTCCAACCCTGTGGGAGCTTGACTCCCCAGTGAAGCCTCCTGCCCACCCCCAAGCAGCACAGCCCCAGCTGGAGGTGTCCCCTCTGGAGGGAAAGAGGCTTCAGGGAAGATCCCTCTGTCCCAGAGAGCACTGGCTGTAGTCCTGCGAACCTCTCTCAGAGGCAAGGAGAAGGGTGGATGTGGGAAACTTTGGGGGGCAGGGCCCACTGTTAGGAGGAGGCACCACCCAGCCCCTGGGCATCAGCTGCTTGGACCCGGGGTCCAGTGGAGTTTGTAGCACCAGTGACCTGTCCTGAAGAAGAGCTGGAAGGAGCTAAATAAATGTCTAGCTCCACTGGGGCATCTGGACACTGAGCAGGAAGCCACGGTGAGGAAGGCAGGGCTGACAGTCCGTCTGGCCTGTCCCTTGTCTTTTGGGTAGACTCCCATTTACATGCACACACACTGCCATTGGCATGGAAAAGCTAGGAAACATGGAGACCTAGTCTTCAGGGTGCCTGCAGAGCCAGGCCATCTGCTTGGGCAATGATCTGGTGTGACTGCCCACTCCGAGGCCCCGAGAGCCCCTGCTTCTCTGGACCTTGGAGAAAAGTGTGCATCATTTGGAGAGTGCCATTTGTTTCAGGACCAAGAGAACCAGTCAGGGGTTAGTTCTGGAAGAACACCAGTGTCACAGGGTCTGATACGCACAGTTTTGCTCTGCAAGCCTTGAGGGAGCCCTCATGGGACCCTGGGGATGGGCTGAGGTGTCCAGTGATAGTCACAGTGACCCTGCCTGCTCTCTGGAGCCTCCACACCCAGACTGCCCTCAGAATCATGGGCTATAACTCCCCAGATCAGGGCAAAGTGCTCCAGGAGGTAGATTTTCTGGGGGGCTGGAGAAGACCTCTTTGTCTCCCATCCGAGTCCTTTTTCCAACCCTGTTGCTGTCTGAGACCCCCATCTAAACTGTCCTTTGCTGTTTCAGTTTTAGATCTCCTCCCAACTGCCCAGAATCACCAGGGCAGCCAAGTTATCCTTCTTGCACCCTTGGCCACATCCAGGCACCCCAAATAGATAGGACAGGTGGCAGGGTGATGGCGGGGGGTGAGCTCTTGATAGGACATTCATCCCAGTCCAGGATCCTGACACCATTTATACCCTGCTTGACTTTGGACCTTGCCCTTCACCTTATCAAGGGGACTCCTTTTCTGTTTGTATAATGAAGGAGATGACAGTACTACCTAATATTTAGGGAGGATGCAATAATGTAATGCATGTAGATCACTTTGTAAACTTTCAAGCTCTAAGGGCACCCAAAGGTGTTTGTTTGTCACTTCCAGAGCCTGGTGGTGAGTGGCGTGGGTGAGATCCTAGGGAGATCCCCATCCCCACCCCTTTTGGGTCATCTCTGTCCCAGCCTCCTTGTTGAGACTCTCCTTTCTATGATAGTTGCTCATATTGTAAACAGAGAGAAGCTGAAGGTGAAATCCCTGGAGAAGAAACTCAAGTGGCAGCAGATGTTGCTCCCTAAGAGTCCTCTTGATGTGGGTCCAAGTCTGTGAAGGCCAAGGGGCTGCTCGGGTGTGCTGCTGCGAGCAGGGACCTTGGGAGAGGAGCTGGAGTGACGAGGGTTGGGCTGCTGTGGAGCTTTTGCCCTAGGGAAGCTCCTCCCTGGCTCTTTCTCTCACACACCCCTCTTTTAGAGCCAGGAGCTCCTTCAGAGGTTGGGCAAGCATTCCCCCACATTTGTTTGGTGTGTGGAATAGGTGTTTCTCCAAACAAGTTTTCATGGTTAAATACATTTAGGAACTGCTGGGCTAAACACAGGTCGGTGACAATCTTTGCTGCTGGAATGTGATTTCCCAAGGCAAGGATGGGGTCTGCAGCATTAGCTGGATAGATGAAAAGGAAGGAAACCTGCCCTCACTGAGCACAGACTGCAGAGGACTTGGCATTTGCCTTTTACTTAACTTGTAGAACATCTGCTCATCACTGGACCATTTTGTTTGGAAATAGGTGCCTTCTCTTTTCCCATAAAAAAAAAAACTGTATGAAATGTTACACATATTAAAGAAAATCAGTTTAAATATTAGAAATGTGAGGAGGAGAAAGAAAGTCTGAGACCCTGGAAGGGACATAGTGACTGGGATCTTCCAGCCATGTGACTGCTTGGAACATGGCAGCATAGAAAGATGTGGGTGACTCCCATTCTGATATTTGATAGCTGTTTGACTTTGGAGAGTTACTGAGCCTTTCTGTTCCTTAGCCTTCTTGTTTCTGAAATGGGGATAATTTCAGAATCTAGCTACCACAGAGAGTTGTTATGAACATTTGATGACATGGCCAATATCATGCCAGGTAAAACATCTGGACATTTTCTTGTTAGTGGTAGACTTTTTATTGTAGATACACTTTCTGAATTGGATGAGAAGCTATACTAGTGGGATCCATGGCTAATTGGCCTTGCTTTGGTGGCCTTTGATGACATACCTGTCCACTTATACTATTAATACTAGTAAAAGGTTAGGAAGATCTTTGCCACTCCCATTTTGTTTTTTTAATGTTTATTTTATTTTATTTTGAGAGAGAGAAAGGGGGGGAGTAGGAAGGGAAGAGAGAGAGGGAGAAAGAGAATCCCAAGCAGGCTCCACACTGTCAGCATGGAGCCTGGTGTGGGGCTTGAACTCCTGAACCGTGAGATCATGACCTGAGCTGAAACCAAGAGTCGAATGCTTAACCAACTGAGCCACCCAGGTGCCCCACCACTATCACTTTAATACATGAGTTTTCCATTGATCTTGCCAAATGCCAACCTTTCCCAGTCTTTCCCATCTCTCCACCTTGTGGTCCTCACTTATCACTGGGCTAACCCTATGGTATTCGGCCTGCAAGATGCATTGTATCCAATTTCCTCATTAGACCAGATTCAAGTGACAAATATGGTAATAATAAACTATCATACAAATATAGTAGGGTCACTTGAGCGTCTCAGCAGGGTCTTCCTTAAATCTGTGTCTTGAAACTTTGAATAAAGATAAAAATAAAGATTATTCTAGGGGCGCCTGGGTGGCTTAGTCGGCTAAGTGTCCGACTTTCGCTTAGGTCATGATCTCACAGTTCGTGGGTTTGAGCCCCACGTCGGGCTCTGTGCTGACTGCCAGCTCAGAGCCTGGAGCCAATTTCAGAGTCTGTGTCTCCCTCTCTCTCTGACCCTCCCCTGCTCACGCTCTCTCTCTCTCTCTCTCTCTCTCTCTCTCCTAGAAATAAATAAAAATATTTTTAAAAAATTTAAAAATAAAAATGTTAAAAAAAAAAGATTATTCTAACATGTCATTTACACTGGCAGTGATGCTGGTAGTGTCTGCTGAAAGCCTTGCCAGTATTCTAGGTAGTGACAGGGTTTGGAAAGCAGTTGGCAGGGCAGGAAAAGTGAGACAGAGTGTCAATACCACAGTCCACCACTTACTGATTTTATGGTCTGGGGCAAATTCATTTCTTACCATGACCTCTTGATCAGTAAAGTGTGAATAGTAGCTACCTTTGGGGTTGTTGTAAAGGTCTAATGAGCTGCACATACACTTCTACAGCACCTTGCTTGTCACATGATGGGTACTTGATACTGTCTGCCATTCAACAACTGCCACACTATGTGCTAAAGGGCAACAGGGAACAGAACAGACATGGTCCCTCTCCTCATGAATCTCCTATTTTTAACTGAGCAGACAGAACAAAAACAATGAGACCAATGACACATGTCAAGTGCTTTGAAGCAAACAAATCTGGTGCTGAGACCACAGATAAGGTGGTGAGGGGTAAAGAGAGCTTACTTTGGGCAGGAGTGTCAGGGAAATCCTCTCCAGGGAGCTGACATTCAGGCTGGGTATAAACAAAGAGAAGGAGCCAACTGTGGGAAGAACAGAAGCAGCCTTCCAGGCAGTCGGAAGAACATATGCAAAGGCTCTGAAATAGGAAAAGCCTGATTTGTTCTAGAAAGTGAAGGACCCAGCATAGCTGAGGTTGGTTTTAGGGGGCGGGGGTGGAACATGATGTCAGGGGACCATGGAGAAGAAGTCAGAGACCTGATCAGGCAAGGTCTGCAAGGCCCCCACAAGGAGCTTGAGTTGATGCCAAGTATGCTGGGAAGAGTTACATAGGAAAGGTCTAGGATTGGACCTGCATTTAAAGAAGATCCCCTTGGGGCGCCTGGGTGGCTTAGTCGGTTGAGCGTCCGACTTTCACTTAGGTCATGATCTCGTGGTTCGTGGGTTCGGGCCTCGCATCGGGCTCTGTGCTGACTGCCAGCTCAGAGCCTGGAGCCTGTTTCAGTCTGTGACTCCCTCTCTCTCTGACCCTGCCCTGCTCACGCTGTCTCTCTCTCTCTCTCCTAGAAATAAATAAAAACATTAAAAAAAAAATAAAGAAGATCCCCTTTGCTGCTCTTCAGGGAGGAGAGCAAGAGCTGAGCTAAGAGATCCAGGGATGAAATTATGGGGTAGAGAGCATTTGGGAAATGATACCAAGTGCATGAATTTGAGGGCTGTTCTGAAGATTGAACTAATTAGACTGGCAGTGATAGACAGAAAGGTGGTAGTTTCTCATTGGATATGTATAGACAGAAGAGACCTTATGGGGGAACAGGTTTGGGTGACTGGATCAAGAATTAGTAGCTCTATCTCTTTTCCTTACTTCTAGGTTTTTCTGATTCTTCCATGTGAACATTGGCAGGGGGTCGGGGGTGGGCCCCTTGCACCCACATAATACCTGAGTCTGCCTTTTTTGGTTAAGTGCACACTGAGGAGTTATCCTATAAGTAGGGCTCTGCTGACCACTTTTTCCTGGCATCACACCACCACCCCTTGTCAGATACCTACCACAGGCCAGGTGCTGTGTTGGGAATGGGCTTGCAAAGACATCTGCCCTTCAGGAGTTTATGGTCTGGTGCAGCACATTTTAAATTCTGTGATAGGTGTATATACAGAGGAGGGATATACAGCTGTTTCTGGGAGCATGAGAGAGTAGGTAACATTTGATCTGGATCTTGATGGATGAAAAGGAGCTTGCCTGAAAGAGAATTTTGGGGTCTCTTATGGACAGGGAAACCATAGGCACCAAGAAATGGACACCTGGGAGAGCAAAGAATAGACATGGAGTGAGTGGTCCTGGGCACCTAGAGCATAGGGTATATTGCAGCAAGTGTGGGGATAGATTGTGGTTGTGATGAGGATGATGCTAGCAATGCCGGTTAAGACTTTTGGGGCACTCCACTGTGTGCCAGAGACTAGTTTAAGAGGTTTACATGTGTTAACCCATTAAAGTCCCCTGGCAACCCAATGGTGGATACTTTTGATTGCTCCCATTTTGTAAATGATGATACTGAGGCCCAGAGACTTTAAGTAACAGCACGAGGCAACCACAAGGCTGTAAGCAATAGAGCTGGATCTTTACCTAGGTAGTTGGGCTCCAATAGCAAGGACTGCTGTGTCTGAGTCTTGAAGAGACAGGCTTAACGTGGGTTCTTGGGGAAGCAGTTACTGATGCAGGGAGGGAGCAGAGGCTGATATGCACTGTGGACCCATCAGCTCCATTTTGTATGTGTGTGTGTGTTTATGTATCTTAGATGCAATTATACTGACAAGGGCAGAAGATGCTACTGCTGCTTCTTGCCCCTGAAATTTCTGCTCAGGGGTTAGCTTTTTGAAAGTGTTCTCAATTTTCCAGAGCATTTTGTGTATGCCTTCTCTACTAGGCATGCAGGGTGAAGACTTGCTGTCTTACTATGGAGCTAAGCTTGGCCTGATCAAGGGGTGAGGGAATGGGTCCAAGATCTCAAGTGGTTGAGATGGTAGCATGGCATCTATAGAATGTAGTTCAAATACCAAGCCTCAGCCGGGTAGGTTTTCCTACCCCCCACCTAACCATCAATAACCATGGTATCTAGGCCCAGAGTTATATAAAAACAAACACCTTTCCTAATACAAGGAGATATGAGAAAATATATATTAAACCCTGTCTTTAGACCCTGGTTTTCTTTTAAACAAATGCTGAGTTCTGAGATCCAATTAGGGCCTTTTCTTTCTGTTTCTTTGGTGTTAACCTCCATAATAGTCTTCTTTCTTAACTTCCCTGCTGGCTTCTCTTACATCAAAGCCCTTCTAGTGACTTGTACTTTAGCTTCTCATTTACTTCTTTTTCTAGCAAGAGCCCTGACTGCATCTCAGAGATTCACAAAGGCAAGTGTTCATTCCTGTTTCTCTGCTTCTTTTGAGCTAAACTGTCTTGGGCCTTTGTCTGTAGCTGCTAGTTCCTAAAACACTTCCTCCTTTCCTGAGTGAGGAAGAAATGCATCCCAGAGGAAACTTGTCCAGCATCAATCTCACTGATCAACTTTCCTTTCCATGTGAGGGACCAAGCTACCTGGTTTGAGCTTTCAGGTGAAGGGAAATCCCAGAGGGCTGCTTCTTAGCTGTCAGATGGCTTAAATAGCCCACCCTCTGTCTTCCTCCCACAATGGAAAACTTCCATGTCCCTCTTCGTGGTAGGTTTCTTTTCACTTATTTGAAAAAAATGCATTTCAGTCCCATTTGTATGGACATTAGCTGTCACTTTCTATGCCTGGGACACAAAAGTTAATTCCTTGATCATTTAGGATTCTGGTTAAAATTAGGTGAGCCTGCCACGCAAAAAGTGATGGTAATCTGATTGTGTGGCCTGAAGGTGATAGATCTACACCAGAGCCTTGAATTTCCCACTCTGTTTTCTCATTACCAAGAAGTAAAACTGGCTGTTAAAACAACCAGCCCACTGCATCAAACAAATTGGATAATGAATTGCCTTGCCCAGAGCCGTAGGGACCTTCCATGCCCCTCATTGCTTACCAGAGGATAGGGCCCCTCACCCTAGCTCATTCCTGTGCTGAGTTGGAGTCCAGGGTTTCAGACCAAGTTGGTACAGAGGTCTTCCAGCCTTTGATGGCAATTTCTAGGCCTCTTATCTCATGTCCGTGTCTTAACCAGGAGCATATAAAGAAAGGAAAAGATGTACAATAGCCCCTGTTGACTCCCATCTCCTGGCTGTCTTGTATCCTCACCTATAACTGAAATTAAGAGAGTCACACAGGTATGACTGCCTTCTCCAGCTAGAACCCAAACTTGGTCTCTCCCAGTTCCCCCACAACAGCCTCTCTCCAGCTGTTTCCTGTGTTCCTTTTGAGGAGATGTCCTCCTTCTCTCCTATGCAACATCTGCTTGGTGTCTGTGCACAGGGTTCCCTGACCAGCCAACTCCAGAGCACTGTCCTGCTTCAAGAACCAATGGCTCCTTGTTAAACAGCACATTAAAGCCTTATGCTTTCAAACAGAATTTGAAAGCATTTTAAGCAGAAACCTAAACCCTTTCAGTGCACAACCCACCTTGAATCTGACTATAGTTCTGAGGCCCTAACTGAGATTGCCCCTAACAACCAGCAAGAGAAAAAAAGAGGCAGAGTCCTTTACTCTCTCTCCCTTAATTGTAGTAGGAACATTATGTGTGAAATCTAGCCTCTTAAGTTCAAATTTTAAGTGCAAAAGACAATTTAGTATGTACATATAAAGGAGACTTCTTAGAGCAGCAGAAAAATATATGAGAAAGGCAAACTAAACTGATTTCATTAGAGTTACCACAAATGAAATAGCAAGTGGCCACCTGGAAATGTTTGTGTGTCAAACTGCTAAAACACAGAGGGACTCAAGGCAGGCTTCCTGAGCACTCACAGGCTGACCAGTTCAACCTCACAGGGTTGAACTGCATCCCTCTAAGGGATGCAGATTCAAAAGCCTAAGCGGTAACTATAATTGGGCCTTTTATTCACTTGTAACTATTAAGCACCTACAATGTGCCAAGCATGGTTCTAGGAGCTAGGGACCCATATAGCCATAAAAAAACAAAAAAACACACCAGAAAGCCCTGTCCTCACAAAGCTTACATTTTTGGTAGGGAGAGGCAAACAATGAACAAAACAAGTATTTTATTTTCTATATTAGAAAATGATGGGCACTAAGGGAGATGATGTTGCAGAGAAATGAGAGTGGAGCAGAGCCATGGGCAGTTTATAGTGAGGCATGGGGAAAGTTCCCTGGATAAGGTGACCCCTGACCACAGATGTGAGGGTAGGAGGGAGCCAGCGCCATAGGTTTTGGAAGGAAGTGTGTCAGGAAGAGAGGACAGCCAAGGGCAAAGGGCTTGAGCTAAGAGAGTGCCTCCAATGGTCGCTGAGATGGGTCTCTCAGCTGCTTCTATAATTTACCCTTGCCCAGAGGTCCTGACTGCGGAATTGTTCCTTATTCTTTTTTAGAAAATGTTTAAATAGAGTGCCTGGGTGGTTCGGTCAGTTAAGCCCTGATGCTTGATCTTGGCTCAGGTCATGATCTCAGTTTGTGAGTTTAAGCCCATGTCAGAGTCTGCACTAACAATGCGGAGCCAGCTTGGGATTCTCTCTCTCCCTCTCTCTCTGCCCTTCCTCTGTGCACACTCTCTCCTTCTCACTCAAGTAAATAAATAAACCAAAAAGAAAAAAGAAAAATATTTAAATAGCTTTATTAAGATACAGTTTACATACCGTATAGTTCACCTAAATGAAGTGTACAATTCACTTACATTAGTATATTCACAGAGTTGTTAAAATCACTCCAATTCATCTGAGAATGTGTCCATTGCTCCACAAAGACAGTCCCCCCCTTTTGGAGCTGCCCCCATGTCAGGTCTTCCCTGGGTTCCCCTGCATAGGGAAAAGGGTCACCCTAGGTGGTGAGTCGGCTGTGATCCCAGGCAAATCCCTGCAACCTCCATCTTCTCTGGGCCTGGCTAATGCCCAGAGTGAGTAAGGGCAGGAGGGACACCTGAAGACCCTTTCAGACCCAGTAGCCCGTGACTGCAAGGAAGGGAAAAGTGAAATTAGGGCAGTAGTGATCTTTAATTAGGCTTGACATTCACATTAGAGACAATTGCAAACTCTAAGCCTCGCGAGAACTTCGAGCTCCAGGAAAAGACTGCAGTTAAGTGATCTTCAAAAGATCTTTTCTATTCCTTAAGATTTTTAAGGAAAGAAAGCCCATGAGTTCTACAAGCAATGCCTTTCTGTGTCACCATCTCTCACCACTGGGGAGGGACAGAATGGCAGAGACCCTGAGAAGGAAACCCCCAGGGGTGACCTCCATAGGCTGTTCCACTTCCTGCATGGTTACGGGTGAATCACTTGCTCTGAGCCTCAACTTTTTCATCTGTAAGATTTACCCCCAGGGACCTCTTCAAGTCTAGACCCAGTTGGAGATGCAAGGCCGGTCAGGACATCAGGGGGAGTTCTAGGCTGTGGCATTCACTCTAAGGCCAACCTGAGGTAAAGATGGGTCTAAAGCTGACCAGAGGAGAGCTGAGTCCTCTATTAATTCTAGGCCTTCTTGTGCATTCAGACCCCATACACCCCAAGCTGTCAGACCCTGGAGTTGAGGAGCCTGCCAGTTGGAAAATCTGCCTACCTATGACAACATGGGAGCCCTGTCATTTCCTTTACCCTTCACCCGTCACCAGTGACAGCCCAGCACATTGAGTCCTCTACTGTTTGTCCACATGGTGGTCTCCTGCGACCGTCACTTGCAAGACAAGGTGCTGCTCCTATTTTGCAGTGTAGAAAGCTCCCAGCATGGACCTCATAGGCTGGCTTCACACACCTGCTC
Source organism: Proteles cristata cristata (assembly GCA_017311185.1). Classification (NCBI taxonomy): domain Eukaryota; kingdom Metazoa; phylum Chordata; class Mammalia; order Carnivora; family Hyaenidae; genus Proteles; species Proteles cristata. The sequence goes on from JAESUZ010005557.1 coordinate 1,147,191, forward strand.
TGCACATAGGAACTGCATCCTTTCCAACAAGGCCTTCACCTCTTTGAGCCTTGGGGGTTCTCATCTATAAAGCACTGCTCATAGCTCCTGCCTCAGAGAGGTTTTGTCAGGAGGAAGTGAAATGCATTTGTTCTTGGCACAGAGGAGGCACTCGGACAGTGGTGGCGAGTATTTCTACTGCCTACCATGGGAGGCACACATTGCTGCCATCCTCAGCAACTCTCTGATTAGACCACGTCATTTCACCTGGAAGGCTTTTCTCATCCAGGACCACTGACCATGGAGAATTTGAGCTAAGGGGCCAGGACCGCTCCCAAGTCAGCCCCACACAGGCACGCACCAACCTCACCTGCTCAGCAGTCCTGCATCCTTCTGCCAAATTGCCCACCTAAGCTGCCATGGAACTAAAGAGTATCTGAGAGCCACCTGGCGCCCCTTACTCCTCCTGAGCTTCTGCCATCATTTTGTCCAATTAATCAAGGCCTGTGATCCTCAGGGCCTCAGTGGCCCCAGATAAAGGAACCCAAGACCATTTGGGCTGACAGAATTTCTAGAGCTTTGGCAACCATATCTTATCCCTCGTCACAGGAGGTAGCATCCACCCCGACCCTCAGCCTTTTAAAAAGATTTTATCAGCGCAGGGGCACCTGGATGGCTCAGTCGGTTAAGTGTCCAACTTCAGCTCAGGTCACGATCTCTCACTTCATGGATTCAAGCCCTGCATCAGGCTCTGTGCTGACAGCTCAGAATCTGGAGTCTGCTTTGGATTCTGTGTCTCCCTCTTTCTTTGCCCCTACTGCTCACTATCTCTCTCGCTCTCCCCCTCCTCAAAAATCAATAAACATTAAGAAATTAAAAATTAAATAAAACAAAAAGATTTTATCAGCTTCTAAATGGCTATAACTTTCCAAGTCCCCTCCTACGCAAAGCCTGCAGCCCCTGCACCATCAGGTTTCTGAAGGGTCAGGGGACAGGACGAGGAGGCTACAGTGAACTTTGCCTGGAGAAGTCTCATCTCCTCCTGTAAGATTCCAAACAGGCCAGGAACAGCACTTTTGACATCCCATGGCAAAATTCAAAAACTTGAAGTCCTAGATTTTTCGAAACCCAAAACAAAGCTAGGAAGCTGAGCTGAGCAGTCTCTAAAGCCACTCCAGTTCCATGTTGAAGCTTTCTGCCCCCTCCGACTCGGCTGTTAATTCAATTTACTATCAGTAATATCGAAACTTAATAAGAGCTAGGGCACCTGGGTGGATCAGTCAGTTGAGGCTCTTGATTTCAGCTCAGGTCATGATCCCAGGATGGTGGGATCGGACTGTGTCGGTCTCTGTGCTGACATGGAGCCTGTTTGGGATTCTCTCTCTCTCTCTCTGTCTCTCTCCCTCCCCCCCCTTCCTCCACTCAAGCACTCTTTCTCTCTCTCTCCAAAAAACAAAAAGCAAACAAAAAAACCCCAAAACAAACAAACAACAATAACCCAAAACTTATTAAGAGTTAATGCACATGAGGCATTTTACAATTTCCAAAGCAGTTTCCATTTATCAGGCTATCGCACCTGAACAGCAGCTCCAGGAAGTAGGCCTTACTGACATGTCTTCTGAGCCCTGGGATTCAACATTGTTGACATAACTATCATGTAGGCACATCTTTGGTACCATGGAATACGCAGTATGTGTTCAATGTGTGTATTTACACAATATATATTCTTTTTTCTATATATAGATATATGGATATATTCACACCATATATAGGTATATGAATATATATTATAGCGTGTATATATATCAAAGATGTGCCTGTATGTTTTATATTCATAGCTTATTGAATACTCCAAATTCACACTTTTACTCATGGTTCACAAACAATATGCTAAGCCCAGATCTGTCTGTACCAGGGCCCGTGTTCTTTCTAGAGCATTCGTGACCTTGGTTAAAATGCATTCATTCTGGGAGCATGAGGGCATTGAGCCTCTTTGGCCATTTGCTCTTCAATGAGAAGGGATTTACTGGAACTTTCCAGTGATGGCAGATGGCCTTCTTCACCATGTGTTCCAGGCCAGCCGGGATCTAGGCATCTGTGAGTTCTGTGCTACACCAGCTGAGTGGCTGACATTTGTTCTAGAATCTCTAAAGTTTGTCTTTCTCCAGCTGGCTGTGAAGATAATGTTTTGACTGTGCTGAGAGCATCTTAGAAAGAAGAGACAAGCAAAGCAGAGGGCTGGCTCTAGCTTTCCTCCTGCTGAATCCTTTAAATATCAACGCTTGACCTTGAAGCTTCTTGAGGGGCATTCTTAGTGTGGTCCACCATGTTTCCAGACTGACTGCAAGCTCATGGTGTGCTGCTCAGAAAAGACTCGTCATATAGATATCAGACTGATGCTGTTCTCACAGCCTCTCCCAGTGTCATTGTCTATTACCCCACAGACCTCTTCCAGGATAGTCACTTCTCAGGGAGAACTCTCTAAAAAGCTTCAATCTCCAGCTACTAGACACACCCAAGTTCACAGTTGGTTTTTTGACTTACTGAAAATATTGAGGAAATAGGAATACGCTACCACAGGGCTTTTCAGCCTCAGCAGCACTGTACCCGGGGCCCAACAAGTCTTCACAGTGTGTTGGGGGGCTGTCCTATGCATTGCAGAATCTTTAGCAACACCCTTGCCCCCTGCCCACTAAATGCCAATAGCACTCATACCCAGAGTTGTGACATTGCTACATGTCCCCAGTGTGAGGTGGGGGCAAAATCACCACTGTTGAGGACCTTTGTCCTGCTGTTAATTGGATGATTATGGGTATTTGGGGCTGAATGTGGCCCCTCTGGATTGGTTGGTTTACGTGGAAGGGCACCAGTTGCTTGTCATTCCCAGGAGTCAGCAGGGCCCCAGACATTAACGCATGAGAATAAAAGGACATGCTTTATGCAGGAATCTCAGGCAAATCCTTTTACCTCTCTGAGCTTTGGTTGCCTCGTTGGTAAAATGGGGCACCAGTAGACATTTTACGAGATTATTGTCAGGGTTAAATGAAGTAACATGTACAAAGTACAAAGTATGAAACATTAGGCATGTTTCATAATGCCTAATACATGGGAAGCATTTAATAAATGTTCATTTCCTCTTCATCTCTCTCTTCTCCCTTTAAGAATTTCTTCTTGAAGGATGAAGGGATAAATGTTGGCTCCCAGGGAATTTTCCTCTCCCACATCTAGGGCTAGAGGTGGGCACTTGTGATGGCTGGTGGGGTCAGAGGCCTTTTCCCTATGGGTCCACTTAGAAATCGGAGGATACTGTGGGCCATTTTATGAGAAAAATACCCACACAATTTTGTACATAGTTTCAGAAGGACCAGACAAAAAAGCTGCCCTGCCCTTGGAACATTTGGGTAAAGGGGGGAGGGGAGGTACCTGGGTGGCTCAGTAGATTGAGCATCTGATTTTGGCCCAGGGGGTGATGTCTCAGTTCATGAGTTGGAGCCCCACATGGGGCTCACTGCTGCCAGCACAGAGCTGGTTTTGGATCTTCTATCTCCCTCTCTCTCTGCCCCTTCCCCACTCGTGCTCACTATTTTTCTCTCTTTCTCTCAAAAATAAATAAACATAAGAAAGGAAGTAAGAGAGTAAGAGATAAAGTCTATCAAGGTGGTGGGAGAAATGCTAAGGTAGGAAATAAAGCATGGAAAGTGGGAGGAAACACTGGTGGTGGAGGAGTTGCAGTTTTCAGTGTGATGGTCAAAGATGGCCCCACTGAGAAGCTGATCTTTGAGTTAAGGGCTCCATGAGGCACTTGGATATCTGGGAGAATGACATTTCAGGCAGAGGAAGAGCAAGTGCATGTGCCCTGAGTTTGGGGGTATGCCAGGTGGACACCTGGAACTGAGGGGATGTGAGGAGCTGGTGGGAGGTGACCCCTTAGAGAGAACAAGAGCTGTCTCATGTAGGGCTTTGCATGAAAGCCTGATGCCATGAAAGGAACTTAGATTTGCACCCACTACAGAAGGGAATTACTGAAAAGCACAAGAAGGAACTGACAAGTTACACTTGTAACTCCCAGGCCGTATTATATAGGGCCCTGAAGGCTTTTAAAAGGATCCACCATGCCATTAACACTGAACAAGATGGCATGTCCATCCGGATAGGCTAGCCATGCTGTAATGGAGAATACTCCAACAATTCTGGTGGCTTAAAATGCTGACTCATTTCCTGTTTGTTGCAATATGTCTATCACAGGTTGCGGGTGGAGCGGCCTGTTCTTGGAGCATGGGAGAGCCTGGCCTCCCACTTGGAAGTGATACACATACTTCTGCTCATGTTTTCCTGGTCAGAGCAAGCCATAGGTGGGAACCGGAGCTCAGTAGGGCAGGAATGCATATCTTCCCATGGGAAAGGTGCTGAAAATCAGGGACCACTGACAGCCTCTTGTGCCTGGAAGGCCATGCAGAGGGGCATACTTTAGCTTAGTCACTTGGCTATATAATGAATAGATTTCTAGGACAAGGGCAGATACAGGGTAATGAGTTAGGAAGCCATTACAACATGGAATAGAGATGTCACTGCTTTTGCACATACTGGGATACCCAGACAAGGCCTTTCAGGGGTGAGTCCTCAGTTAGGCAGACCCACAAACTTGATGATCAGAGGGCTGCCACACAGTAACCAAATTGATAAGAAATTGATGTATAAATCTAAATGTTCATTCATTAATCTGTGGTTATGGATGAGGAGACATACCTATCCTGGAGTTTAAAACAGGAATCTGATTGGGGAACCTCAGTGGTTCAGTCAGTTAAGTGTCCAACTTTGGCTCAGGTCAGATCTCACTGTTTATGAGTTTGAGCCTTGTGTCAGGCTCAGTGATCACAGCATGGAGCCTGGAGCCTGGAGCCTGCTTGAAATTCTCTGTCTCCCTATCTCTCTGCCCCTACCCCCTTCAAAAGTAAGTAAATATATATATATATATTATATAATATATATTTCTCCAGCTGGAGAAAGACAATATAATATATAATATATGTATTATATATATATATATAAAATATATAAAAAACTTTTATTTTTTAAAGGAGTCTGAGTTTTGGAGTCTGTGTTGAAATCTTAGTTCTACGATTTCTTAACTACCTGATATGGAAAATTTCATTAGCCTGTGAGCCTTAGTCTCCCCAATCTTCAAATCAGTCCCCTGCTTCAGATCTATTTGTAGGAAGAATAGTTGAGTTAATATCTGTCACATGCTTAGCATAGAGTCTGGGCCAAGGTACCTGTTCAGTAAAGGGAAGATATCATTGTTATTGAAATCTTTATTAGAGATTAGCAGATGACTATCAGCCTGGATACAGAGGTAATAAAGAGATATTTCCTACAAACCATGGTAAGACGATGTTCTACAATAGAGATTACCTCTGTAGTGGCCGAATTTTGTTTCTGTCCTCTTTGTCCCATCCCTTTGATGTTAAAGAGCTTTTTCTTCAGCCAGGGTATGGTATGGTATGGTTTCTCAGATGTCAGCTTTCCTGAGACCTTCCAGTCTTCCCTTCCTGTGTTTATATCAGGCCACTTTGATTGCCCTTGGGTTTTTCCACATTAACTCAGCCACAAACATCTGTCAATCCTGAGGGTTACATCCACAGATGATGGATGCCATCTTCTATTTTGACCCTTCCTAAGGGTCGGTCTGGAAATATCAAGGGTGTCTTAAGGTCACCCCATGTGGTAACCTCATATAGGAGTCACACTCTATCCAAATACAGAAATGTGATGATCACCCTGAATGCGTCGGATCTCGTCTTATCTTAGAAGCTAAGCAGGGTCGGGCCTGATTAGTACTTGGATGGGAGAAATGTGATGAAAACAAGGGTGTCAATGCTTGAAAATGACTGGAATGGGAAGAAAATGGTCAGATCTTAAATTATTTACCATGAATGTGTTTTTAGTAAAACTTTACAAAGGCGATTATTTCCTTTGTTGCTTTCACATCAAGCCTACTAAATATAATTCTGACTGATTGCCAGTAATGCATCTGGTTTGCCTAGAGGTGTGGTGTTGGAGTGAAGAGGACAGCCATATGAGGCTCATCTAATGTACAATGAGGCCCACCAAATTCTTCAAGAAGGATAATAGATCTGCCAAGTGGCATGCTGGTAAACGCTTAACAACCAGCTCTTAGCAGAATTGGGGGAACCCTGGTTTGTATCAGTTGCCAATTTTTGTGGTGTAAATATTCCCACCATGCCTATTTCAAGCCTTCAACATGACATCAGCCAGCCCACAAAATTCCTACAAATTTAACAATTGGATGTCATAAGCCAGGATGAGCTGGCTTGAGCACAGTGATCATGCCTGAGGAGCGAGATAGTCCTAAGTTTCATTGTTAGCGCTCTTGGTTCCCACCTGTGTAACTTTGGCTAAGTTACTCAATGTCTTTGGGCCTGACTCATAGGTGACATCTGTGGGGCTTGTTTTGTTCCCCCAGTGGCTGCCTGAATTGCTTCCTTGCTAAGTCTCCTGGGTGGAGGTGAGGACAGGAGACAGGCAGGAATGTTTAGAGAACCTCGCACACAGCTGTTTCATCTTTTTCCTGGGAGAATTTCCAAGAAGAGACTGAGATTTTTAAAAATGTAGGAAGATAGAGAGAGGTTGGAAAATGAAGAATTGTTCATCTAAAAGGAACTTGGTGTGGGGAAAATACACAGGGGGAATTTGAGGAACAGTTGATGGAGTTCCCCCAAGCATCAGCTTCAGGGAAGAGAGGAGGATAGAAAGAGGTAGATGTTGACCTTGACATGCAGGTAGACAAATAGCCAGTTGAGCATGTTTCTTGGTTTGGGGAACTTCTAGGGGTACAATACCATACAAATTAGGTGAGTATGTAATTTCTGAACATGTCTGCAGCCACACTGAAGTCTCTTAACTTCAGACTCAGTTTCCTCACCTGTAAAATGGGGGTAATAGGCGAGCAAAGAAAAGATGCTATAACTAGGGGAGTTGCTAATGGTCCAGTGTGAAGAAGGGACAGGCTCCAAATGCCAAATGTTACACACAGTCAAGAGGAGAGACAAGTCATCTGCACGGTGTATTGAGGAATTGGTTGGTGACTTCAAAGAGAGTCAGCCCTGTTGGAGTTGGGGGTCAGGAGGCAGGGGTGCTAAGGGAGCAAGGAGATTACACTCAAGAAGTTTGGACAAGAAACAAAGAGGGGGGATCTCAACTGACTGTGACCCTTGGATATTGCATTGATGCCGCCAAATTGAGCCTTCCCTAATGACTACCCCTCCTTGGGAAGGGGTGTCCAACTGCAGATTGCAGCCTTTCTTGCTCTGTTCCATTGGTCGTAAGCTGTGGCCATTCCATTTCTGGAAATCTTAAACCCTGGGTCCAGTGATCAAAATCTGAAGGCCCCTTTCCCAAGCTTTTCTCGAAGAGAATGGCCTCCTAGGAGGCTCCAGCTAGGTGACTTCCTAGCTAGTAAAGCTAGGCTCCAGGCAGCTCAGGGGGCCAACTGCAAACCCCGCCTCCTGGTCTGCACCAAGAAAAGTGAGCTAGCTGTGAAGGTCACTGCCCAGAACTTGTCACAGCCAAACGTGAGGTGTTTAACAATTTCCAGTCTGATCTTTGGAATGCAGAAACTGATCGGGCCATAGTGGGAGCAAACCACAAGGCTCCCAGCCTATCTGAGAATTTCACCCAGGGGCCACAAAGTCCCTTCCAAGGCCAGTTCCTGTGTGCTTGGGTCTTGGCCAGGATAAAGCATTGACTTTTGGGCTGACCTCAGGCAAGACAGAAATCTATCAAGTGAGCCACAGCAGTGAGGGAAAACCTTGCACCTCTTCCCTCTGCAATGGAATACACTGCAGGCCTTTGAAGATTAATCACTTGACAGAGGGAAAGCCATCTCACCAGAATCACCTCTTTCTTTGTAGCATGAATGTTACTGTCCTGACGAAGGTAGACTAGAATGCAAATTTGGTTTTTATGTCCAAAATCTAAGGTCTCTCTCAAATACCCATGGCTACTACACCTCTTGTCCACTCAGCAAAAGATTCAAATCCTTCGTACCCAGAGAACTTAGACTTTCTCTCCTGTCCCCTCACCAAGCCCCCTTCTGAAGCCATGTCTGGAGGGCCTGTTAGTACCGTGGTTACTTTTAGGGCCAATGAAGTCAGACTGTGAGTTTGAATCCTGACTCTACTTCTTGATAGATGTATGCATTTTGAAAAATGTCTTGGGGCACCTGGGTGGCTCAGTTGGTTGGGTATCAACTTCAGCTCAGGTCCTAATTTCATGGTTCATGAGTTTGAACTCTGTGTCAGGCTCTGTGCTGGCAGCTCAGAGCCTAGAGCCTGCTTCGGATCCCGTGTCTCCCTCTCTCTCTGTCCTCCCCCACTCGCACGCTCTCTCTCTCTCTCTCTCTCTCTCAAAAACAAAATAAACATTAAAAAAAATTTTTTAAAGAAAAATATCTTAAGTTTCTTCATCTAGAAAATGGAATTAGAGCACTGTATTAGTTTACTAGGGGTGCTATAATAAAATACCACAGAGTAGGTAACTAAAACAACAGACCTTTGTTTCTTCACTGTTCTAGAGGCTGGAAGGTGGAGACAGGCTTGGTTTCTCCAGAGGCCTCGTTTCTTGGCTTGAAGAGGGCCACCTTCTCCCTGTGTCCTCACATGGCCTTTTCTCTGTGTTTCTGTATGTCCAAATCCCCTTTTCTTATAAAAACACAAGTTGGATTGGATTAGCGCCACCTCTCATGACATCATTTAATTTAATTACCTCTTTAAAGGCCCCATCTCCAAATGCAGTCACATTCTGAGGTCCTGGGGATTAGGGCTTTGACATATGAATTTTTTTGTGGGAAGGATGACACAGTTAATCCCAAAAGAAGTACCTCCCAAAAGGTTCTTCTAAATAATATAATGCATTTACATGGTCAGTGAATCATGCTGTGTTCTCTGGAGCAATAAGGTATACTATTAGGGAGCACATCTGTCTAAAGCTCTCTCCCTCGCCTGCCCCAGTTGAGCCCCCAGAATTAGCTGGCTGCCCTGAAGCAACTTCTGCTGACAGTCCTTCAAGGAAGAGATGCTGTTATAGTCCTGTGGGTTTGTGGGGCCATGAGCTTTGTCCAGGGAAATGATGCAAATGTGGCAAATCATGAGACATTTAATCATTTGACCAAGTGTAACCAATGTACCAGTGTCATACATAGATGGGGTCCAGACAAGTTTCTTAGAGGTGAGTTGATAACAAGTGTATCTAATGCTTTCTACCACTGGTTCTTGAGCACTTGGAGGGCAAATATTTCTCTGTGTTGAGCATCCAACAAGAAACCCAACTCCCAAATGGCTTCTTAAAGTGTGCCTGTTTTTTCTGGGCTCCTCTCTAGGATGCCCATCAGCAGCACTAACTCTGGACCCAAAAAAAAAAAAAATGTGTCTGGAGCTTTCCATAGAACAGGGAGTTCTTTGGTGAATGTGGTGAATTATAAAGTAGCCACACACCCAGACATTCTCCCTTCCAAAGGTCCATCTTGTCAATGCTACTAGTAGAGCAAGTGGGGCAGGCTTGGCATGGAATGTTGCCCCCACTCATGTTCCTTCCTGTCCCTTGCCATGCCCAGGCTCTGAAGAGAAGAGAGGCCCCAGACAAATGTACTCTTTTTGGTCTTGGGCAGGGCCTCTGTCCTGGGCATCCTGCACATGAGCCAAATGTCAGAAGTTCCTACCTTCCCTTTTCCCTTTAACTCAGAGCATTTGCACAATGCCAAGGCTGTGGCCTGGCATTCAAGGCCCTGAAGGACAAACAGCTTGGTGTTAGTATAGACACCTGCCATTAGAGAAGGTTGATAGCCTTTATTACAAATGACCGCAGGAAAGGTGCTACCTGGTGGGTCTCTGGAGAGCAGAGCTGACAAAGGTAGAGGATGCAGAAAAAATGGAGTGTTGGGACCAATGTGATAAGGCAGGCAGAGAGCTGCACTGTGGGCCTAACATTACTGACAGTGGTTGTCGGGTAATCTTGGGCAAGGCACCCATACACCTGTATTTCTGCGTCCTGTTGAATGAGTGGGTTGAAGTGCATGGTCCATGAAGTTCCCTGTGGATATTCTGTTTGGTGATCTACAATATACCAAATTGGGACAGATAAGTTAAGACTGGGGCTGACGAGCAGTCCCACAGCTGAGTGCTCAGATGTGTCTCCCATGTGACTATAACCCAAATCCTCCTCGTAATTAGCATTAATGTCTTATGATGTTTGGGGAACATTCATGCTGTATTCTAGAGAACAATTCCAGAAGCATTGACCAAGATCCAAGGCAGTGTATGGGTCAGCTCAGAGAGAAAAAGTTTCTGTAATACTTCATGATGGGTGAAGCAGAAACAGAACACAGCCCTCAAAACCGCAGGGACAAATCTGGAAATAGCAGAGGTAAACCAGAAGATAGAATAATGAGAGACAGTTATTTGTATTTAGCTTTGCTATGTGAGATTGATGGACATCTGAATTACTGTTTATTCATATTTGGCATGGACGGGGCTAATGTCACAACACACAGAATATCAAGATCAGCATGATGAAGACTGAGGGGCTGTCCTGCTTCTGAACCCCACGTCTGTTCAAAAGCACACCCAGAGTAAGACTGAATGAGACCACGCTTCGGCAAAAGATAAGCTGCATTTTCTTTCTTCTCGAGCTTGGCACTCATGTTTTTCTTTTGAATGGGAGGAGTAATACATCCTGATTTATTAGAAGGAACAAAAAAATCAAAGCTTCTTCCTATTCAGCTTCTGTAGAACTCCCATCTGATTATTAAAAGTTATCTGTACCACCAAGATTATTAAAAGCAAGAAATGAGTTTACCAAGAGAGGGGTTGATGTCACAAAGATGTTTAAAAGGAACCTTCTGATGATGCTCCCGCATTCGTAATAAGCCTGGCACAGACTGCCAAGGTGATTGCACATTCCCTGCTCTCTGGAAACCTACAGCCTAAATCATGTGACTCCTAAGAGCAGCCATTCTCCTCCCTGCCCCAACCCACCAGAAAGTATGAACACAGGAGGCTCTGAAAGGTTTGCATGACCACTGTGACATGGTTTTGGAGCACACATGGCCTCAGCAGATGCCGGTGAGAACGCCCTGTGCATACAAAGGGCAGAACAGGACACACAAAGTATCATGTTCAGAACTTTTCAGAAATGTGAGAAGTGTTTTCAAGATTGGCTTTCAAAATTGTGATGGTTTCTCCCCTGTTTGTTTTCAATCTTGATTGCTATTATTATGAAAACAACACATACTCCTTGTAACAGTTGACAGTCTGGGGTTTTTTCTAGGCTCACTCCAACATAATGGTTTTTGTTATTGCACTACATTGTTCCTCAAGCTGTGAACCTGAGGATCTCTGTGAAATGCTGGAAGGAAGCTCTGTGAGGTGGGTGAGGAAGGTAGATGCAGGGAGGATGTAAAATGACTTTGACTCTTCACTGGGGCTTGGAAGGGAGTGGGGTGGTGAGCAAGGCCCAGGGAAAGGCCAATCAAAGGCTGCAGGGCTGGGGCAGTTTAATGAGTCTCTTGATGAGACAGCATTCAGGACCTCAACCAAATTTAATTGCATTCAGTTTTGAAATCTGGGGAGAAAGGAAAAGTGAAGGAGGCTCCTGATGGACGGGGTAGAAAACACGTGTGAGGGAGTCGAGGGGTGATGGGGAGTCTTGCCTGAGAGAAGATCGAATAGTAATACCTGACTAATAACTGGTTTCTGGGGGTGGATTTGGAGAGATTCTGGTAACTATTTGTTGTGTTCAGTTTGATTCAATTCAAATAGACAGCATTATAAATAACATTGTCCATAGCGATTGAAGTATCACTGAAATGCAGGGAAATGACGAGCAGGGGTGCTGAGAGGAAAAGGCATGGGGAAAGCAGCAAGGATGGAGTTAGAATGAGAGAGCAAGGAGTGAATGAGAAAGGCAGCCACCCAAACAGACAGACAATCCCAGGGCTCTTGGTCAGGGTGGCCTTAGGCAGTGGATGGAGAAGCTAATGCAAAAGTTTTAGTTAAGAGGCGTTGGGTGAGCTGATGAAAAGGCAAGAGAGATGCCAGTGTCTTCCCAGTGGAGAATAATTGTGCAACTTGGGGCAGTAAGCAAGCTGTCGGTCTTCACCATTGGTGATCCCTTCTACGGGCTCTTGTGAGAGCACAGACTGCTGGGGACAGGGACACCAATCGTGGTCACATGTCAGTGTGCGACAAGGATCCCTCACAAGCTTGTGATCCCTTCAGACAGCATGTGCTGTCTGACTAACAGCAGATGCAAGGAACCACCACAGTGGCCTCAGTTCTTGGCTCTCTGGGCAAGGCACATCAGCCCCAGCTTCACTCTTGACTTGTGGATCCCCAGCAGTTCCGGATTGGGGCCTTAAAACTAAAAGTCGATCTCAAAAGTTGTCAGTTTAGGGAACAGCTGTGACTTCCGTGGCCTGTTCCTGATTGTGTGCTTCTTTCTCCCTCTTCCTTTAGACCTCGGTGTGTGTGGGAGTCTCCTCTACTGGCAGCCCCGCTGTGCCCCGCGCATCATGTCCAAGGTTTTGACTGTGTGGGTTTGTGTCTTTCTGGCAGGTGTCTCCTCTGTGACTTCCCTGATGTCCCTGGCTTGGGTGCTAGCCTCCTATCACAAGCTGCTGCGGGACTCCAGGGACGACAAGAAGAGTATGAGCTACAGAGGGGCCCTCATCCAACTCTTCTGGCGCCTCTTCACCATCTCATCCAGAGTTATCTCTTTTGCCCTCTTTGCTTCCATATTCCAGCTCTACTTCGGGATCTTCGTGGTGGTTCACTGGTGCGCCATGGCCTTCTGGATCATCCATGGCGGAACAGACTTCTGTATGTCCAAGTGGGAGGAGATCCTCTTCAACATGGTGGTAGGGATCGTGTACATTTTCTGCTGGTTTAACGTCAAGGAAGGGCGGACTCGATATCGAATGTTTGCATATTATACAATAGTCTTGACCGAGAATGCTGCCTTGACGTTCCTTTGGTATTTTTACAGAAACCCGGAGACCACTGACTCCTATGCGGTGCCAGCACTGTGTTGTGTCTTTATTAGCTTTGTGGCTGGGATCGCATTGATGCTCTTATATTACGGTGTGCTGCATCCCATGGGGCCACGAGCTAAGATTTTTGCCAGCTCCTGTTGTGCCGAGCTGCTCTGGGGCATCCCTCTGCCCCCCGATGTTGAGCCCATGGCGCCTCAGACCCCTGGGTACCGGGGGACCCAGGTTACGCCTACCAGAGCCGTAACGGAACAACAGGAGGATCTCACGGCTGACACTTGCTTGCCCGTTTTCCAAGTGAGACCCGTGGGGCCCCCGACCCCGTCGGGGCGTCCTTACTACCCAGAAGGGCCCCTCATTAAGATTGACATGCCAAGAAAGAGATACCCGGCTTGGGATGCTCATTTTGTAGACAGGAGGTTGAGAAGGACTATTAACATTCTGCAGTATGTCACCCCCACCGCAGTAGGCATTCGGTATCGAGACGGACCACTCCTTTATGAGTTGCTACAGTATGAGTCTTCACTCTAAGAGCATCTTGACCCAAGTTGAGAAGGGGACCTTCAAGTTTGGTTTGCGGTAAACACCGCGTACAAGAAATATAACCCTCCCTTCCCCCAATACACAAAACCACCACCACCACCACAACCACCACCACCACCATCACCACCAACAACGCTACAAAAAAAAAGAAAAGAAAATAATTCACAACCCCTTCAGATAAGCTTTCTTTCCAGTCGCTGTATGTATACAAAGATATTCTCTATGTTTTGTAAGTAAAAACAAAAAGAAATTTTTCTTTTGTTTTTTACACATAAGAAACAGTATTGAAAAATCCCACACTATGGTTAATAGGGTGGAGAAGGAGGAGTTGTCTCCACTCCAAAAGAAAAACAAAGTTTTATACCTTACACCAAGTGTAGATCATTTACGGGATTGGTGCTGATTGAAAGAACAAAACAAAACAAAACAAAACAAACACAAACACAAACAAACAAAAAAACCTTCAACTGCCTTATGCCCTTAGGTGCTGAGTTTCATTAAGTACTGTCACGTTTTCTCATGCAAAACTCTCTGGTGATTTTTGCACCAGGAGAGGGAAAATTAAACAATCAAATGAAACAAATCTAGAAACAAAACAAAAACCAACCAACAACAACAACAAAAAAAACACAAAGCAATCATTCTTCCTATCTGATTATTTGTATTGAACAAAACAAATTTACCAAAAGCAAAGGCATAGAAACCCCTCTTTCTTTTTGGTTTCTCTCCCAGTCTCCTGTCCTTGCCCCTAATTTATCAGCGCCTTCTAGAAGCCAACATCTGGCTGTTTGAAACCCAAATGGCTGGAGAAGCTACTTGAAGGTTGACTATGTGCCATTTTAGCATTCACCCACTGAGAATCACATTTGTTTCCTGGTGGACAGCAACACAGAACAAAACAAAAAGCCACCCCAATAATTCTGTAAGAACAGGAAATTCTATAGCAAATTAAAGGCGATTTCCATTTCTGTAATCAAAGAACATCAGTAATAATAAAACTCAGCATAGTAGCAAAAAGAATGACATCAATTTAAAGGCACAATACTTAATCAGTGACCGGCAAAAAATGATTTGTTCTGTCATTTTAAGGCCGTGAAAGGTATACATTTATCACATGTGATATTGTGTAAGGCCTCTTCTGTTTCCATTTGGTGGGAAGCCTTAAATTGATCTGGAAAGAATTCTTCATTTTTCATTTGTGCTTTTTAAGAATATTAACAAAAGAGGAAAATTAGAATATATAAAAAAAAAGTCAAATTGTAATAACTGACCCATTTCAAAGACTGTTTGGTGCTTCTGTCTTTCACCATTGTGGTTGGCTGAAAGTCATTCAGCTCACTTGGTGCATCTGGGTTGAGTGGGAAATTTTGTGTGTGTGGTGAGTGTGCATGTGTGTGCGTGTGCGTGCGTGCATGTGTGTGTGCCATAGCACACGTCTATATGTGTGTATGTGTCTGCTGCAAGGTCTTGCCAGAAATGTAGAAAACTGATATAAGACAGACTCTGGGTATGGCTGAGGTGGAGTATAAGAGTGCTGGGGAGCGGGAGCAGGGAGATGGGTATGGTGCTTGAATATCAGCCCCTGTCTGGATGGTGAGACTCATACCAGCAGCAATACTCTGGGTCTTAGAGGCACGTCATTTGGGTGAAGATGTGATTCAATTATTTACTTTCATGTTGTACCAAGTTGAATTCCTGGAGGTGTTGCAAGTATGTTCAACCATTTTTAAATGTTATTTTTCAAAAAGTATTGCTCCTGTAAGGAATATTCTGTTCTAGGGCATCTTTTCAATCCCATTGTATCTCTACTTGGGCACAAAAAAAAAAAAAAAAAAAGGAAAAGAAAAAAATCACAAAAAGAAAAAATCTCCACAAAAAAGATATATATAAATATATATTTACATATATATTTATATATATATATAAAACTGTGTGTGTGTATATATATATGTGTGTGTATGTACACACACACAATATTTTTCAGTAAATGCTGTTTGTCTTTGCTGTGTGAGCTGAGTTTTTTTTTTTTAATTCCAGATATAACTGTTTAGGGTGCAAGACCTCACATTGAACTATTCTCAAAAGAAGTTCAAAACCTGAGGATTTTTTTTATGTTTGTGGCTTTTTTAAAAAAACTATTATTCAAAGAGTCTTTTCCTTCTCACCCCCTTTATTGTTTAACTCAATCTGTTAAAAAAAAAAAAAAGAAAAAAGAAAAAAAAGAAAAGGTTTTAAATTTTCTTTCCATTGTAAACTGGATGCTCCTTTTTTTGTTCAGGTCCCTTTGATTTCCTTCATTATTACTAAACTTTGCAGCGCAGTCCTGTCCCCCTCCCTGACTCAGTCGTTCCTCAGGTCCTCCCTGGTGGAAAGGAGGAAGGGAGGAGAGGCGCAGAGCCTGTGGCCCTCGTGCCTGTCTGTCTAGGAAGCATGATGCACAGAGCACACCCGGGCCTTGGCAAAGACCAGCCATGCGGGACTGTCTCCACCTACCCAAGGGACAGGCCCATGGGCCACTCAGTAGCTAATTGGGAATTCCAGTCTGGTCAGAGGTGCTTTCCTTTTTATTCTGCTTCCCTGCTGAGGGCTTTGCTTGCTGCTTACTCTGCTGAGGCTGGAGGAGGTGAGGCCATTTGAGATGGGCCATCCCATCCTGGCTCGCTGTGGTCCTAACTCTTGTCTGCCTTGGCTCTGGGGCCGTGTGTGCCTAGAGCCCTATAGACGTCCATCGCTGGAGCAATCCTTGACTCTGTCCCTGTGCATCCCTTTGGGACCTCTGCCACTTTGGCTTGTTTGCCTGTCCTTTCTCTTTCTGTTTCATTTTGATACAGTCACAGGCTTTAATTTGCCACCTGTATTCTACTCCACATTTAGCATGTGCACACATGAGTGTGTTTGTGTGTGTGTGTGTGTGTATGTTTACATGCAACTGAGAAAATTACCAACATTTGTGGACCTCGAGCGCCAAAAGTTGGGGTGACAACTTCCAACTCAGGGAGGGCCCTCTGGGGTCTTAGCCACTGGGAGCAAATGAGAAGACTACGGGCATTTCAGAAATCTTTTCTTTCGATCTCTGTTGGACTGAGCTCCACAAGACTCAGGCAGGAGGGCACACTTATCCCATGAAACATTACTCCCCACCTCTCCATCATGCCAGTTACTTTCCTAATGATGAAAATGAAAATATGCATTATGAGCAGCAGCAGGGAAATCTGGTTTTGCAGAGGGACAGAAGAAGGAAGAAAAGTCTGGAAAGAAGTAGAAAACATGGAAGGGTTGGCAGGGACACATAAAGAGAATAACCAGAAGAGAGTTTTCATTCACCTTCTCAGTACCATCAGCCTACAGCAAGTCCTTATGTATTCCAATCCCTTGGAGACCTTATGGCCACTAGTCCCAACCAGCAGGTCTCTTTCGGTCTTCTTCCCCACTCCATGGCGATGCTGCCAGCTGGCAGAATCCACACACTCCTCTGCTCAGAGACCATCTCTGAGAGGTCTATCTCCCTCCATGGAAGACTTTGGTTCTGAAAAACCCAGACCCTTCAGGCTGCTCTGTGGCAGGGTCACTCAGTGAGCAGAGGTGGCCTCATCCCACACTAGGAATCTGCTTTTAGTTTGCCATTTGCCTGAGCACCTGGCAAACCTCTTATGGGAGATGCTGCCCCACCTGCCCCCACAGGAGTGTGCTCGATGAGACTATTTAGTTCTCACGGGAGATGAGCACACTGTACCAGGAGCTGTAGCATAAAATAGGAAGCTAATACCCTCTCTTTGCTTACTGCCACTCTCCCCCCGCCCCCATCAAATTTGCCCACAACCCCACATAGAGACTTTGGCTCATCATTCTCAGAAATATGTACTATCTCTAAAATCTGGCTGATTTTGTTAGCATTCATCTGCAAGTTCTGTTTCTCCCTTGCTCAGGGAGTGTGCCTCTTCTCTGGGGCTTGGCATGAAAGGAAACCTTGTTCTCCTCAGATAACATTGAGGTGATGTCCCCTGAGCTCATTGTCACAAGCCTGTGACATCCCAAGTGGGAATGTCATGTCTCTTTAGACCATGGTGAGGGGAGCTAAGAGGGTTTGAATTTATTAGATGAGATCCCACTGGCTTCACTCACCCCCAAAGTTTCTCCTATCTCAAACATACCTCTCCACTCTGTCTCTACAAGGTTCACCTTGCTCTGTGGGGTCAGATTTGTCCAAACAAGTTGGGAACCGGGGTGCTATGGGGAACAGGCCCCAGCTCTCTTGATGGCACATGCTGCCAACATGTCCCCTTCCAGTCGAAGAGGACAATACTTCTTTATGGCCCCAGGGCCTCCCCAACTCTTGCCAGATCCCCCTCACTCTACCTTCCTAGGAACAAATTCAGCCAATACTCTATGGTCCTGGTGGCCTAACATACCACCGTCTCAATAGCCACGGCCTCTCTGAGTCCCAGAATGGCTTAAAAGAGTACAAATACCTGTCTAGACCATGGTCATGATGATGATTCTACTGGCCTTGTGGCATCTCATGCCATAGACAACAAACCCTATCCTAATAGGAGCCTTATTCTTAGAAAAATTTACAGGTTTTTAAAAAACACCAAATGACATAATTTTCTTAAGTCTTCCTCTACTTTTCCCCCTCCCACACTGTCATAGTGGCAGAAGCAGAGGTTTCTGATGCTGATCTTGTTTGGAGGACCTCTTAACATGGGTCTCGCTCCTTTGTATACACTGAAACTTCTTTCCCTGAGTTTATGTGCCTGATAGAGAAAGCATACCTCCCTTTTCCCTGTCTACTTTGTTCCTTACTCCTGGGGATGGAGGGATCCATATTAAGCCCCAAGCCCTGATCCCCTTAGACTGTAGCAAAATCTTTCCATTACCTGGAAACAGATGTAAAGAGAGGATATCAGTGTGCAGACTTAGAGCTTTTGGCCTGGGGTAAAGGATGTCAGATCCCAAAGGAGAATGGGCCTAGGGTATATTCTACCTATAGCATCCACACCCTCTGGCTCCCAGCTTCTCCAATGGGGTAAACTGGGTCACCTAACATTTGCTTAGTACACAGATGGCATTTTCTTTTCCAAGGAAAGTGCCTCCTTATTCAAAGTGAGCCCTTTCAGGCTTCTTGTGTGTGATGATAGCACCTGCAGGTGGTGGCCTGGATGAGGGGGCACTCCTTGCACACACTCATCTGATTGTCTTATCAAAAAGCTAAAATCTGTTATTTCTTTGCTAAACTGAAAAATATTAAAATAACCCTACATTTAAATTTGGAGAGTGAATAGAGAGCTCATTGCAATTAATTACAGCTAGATTTCAAGTGATGTTCTTAGTGTAGACTTAGAAAACTGCCAGAGAAGTCTTGAGGAGCTCACAGGAGACCTGAGAAAGATCCTGCATGATGAAAGAGAAGGACACAGATGCACAGATAGACTCATCCCAGTGGCTGGATCAGCCTTATAGGTTGCAGTTCTGTTCATTTCATTCTCAAACATTTATTGATTACTAGATTCTGTTGGGCAGCCTTCCTTATGAAGCACACAGAAGTATCCTATGATACTTGTGAGTTTAGGTCAACATCAGCTCCTCTTATTAAAGTCCAGGTGTCAATGAGGTGAATAAAATGGGAAGTTCTTCAACGTTAAAGTCTGTACATCATCCCCTCACCTAAAACTGGCCACAGTCATAGGCAACATTCTCTTCTCATCCACAGGTCAACCTCCTGGACATGGAAATTGCAGTGGTTAACCTATTATAGGCTACAAAACCATAAATTTGTATGAGGGCTGCCCCTAGAGCATCATAAATCAATGTGTGCCTGTCCCAATTGCAAAACTTGTAAAGAGGTGACTCTTGCCGTCTCAGAGAATTTTTTTGAAGCCCCTCACTGGGGAAAAACATGCATTCCTGCAATGACAACACAAGTCTCTTTCTCATCCATCTTTAGCTATTTTAAAATTTTTTTTCTTGCTTAAAACACTGCATCTTGTGCTATTGGCCAAATATCAAAAGAGAAGGGCACTGCCTTGATCTGCCTGCAGCTTTATTTCTTTGCCTGCCTGGTTCTGTCTGCCTTACTTGACTCTCTCGGGCACCATCTGCTTCTTCTCCATCTCCTGGAAAGAAGCTGTGCCTTCTCACTCCCTGTACCTTACCTTGCAGTGGCTGGCAGGACATGGCTGGTATGTACTGGAGCCAAAGGTTGGGAGTGCTATTAATGGCAGCTCCTGAGGGCAGCAGACGGACAACCGTAGGAGATCCCCCTGCACATGGCCAACACCTTGTGTCAAGGGCTAAGAATAGACCAAATTGGAAATGAGCAGGCAGAACTTAAGGGGCACTTGCCCTGGCCTGCCCCATCTCATGTAGAACAATATGCAAGCCCAGATAGGAGATGCCTGCCAATCCCTAACATGAGTCACAAGACCCCACAACACAAACTGAAGTCAGTAAGCTCACCCATGCTCATCCAGGAAGGACTACTCCTAAAGTCCATCCTTAAGGAGGACAAGTCCACCAAGGAGGACAATAAAAATAATTTCCTTTGGGTATAGTGCCAATTGGTAACCCAGTGAACATCTCTCTAGAAGCAGCCTTTGGCCATATGTCATGGTGGATATAGACAACTGGTCACCTATTTGATGAACTCCTTTGGTCTGTTTCTCTATCCCCAACATAGTTCTGGGATCCTCAGGCTAGAGTGGGGTTAGGAGATTTGTTTTAGCTGTAGACTTCCTACAAGCTTTTCTTTAGACCCAGAAAGATCAGGAAATATCACAGGCTGATTCAGGGTCCCCACTGTGATCATGGATAACTCACTTCACCTCTTGGTGCCTTGGTTTCTCCATCTGTAAAGTGGAGAGAGAGAAGGCCAACCTCTTCTTTCTCTCCTGCTCAGGGATGCTGTGTGGATTCAGTCATTATTGCCTGTAGCGAAGGCATCATATAAGGAATAGTGGTGACCTCGTTACTTAGGAAGTGGAACCTGGAAGCCCACAGGATGAGCAGTACAGCTGGATAGGGAGAAGTCTCACACACCTATAGTTCTTAGATACTTCACAGCACTGTGAACCCAGCACAATGGTACTCTGGTCAGGTGACTGGGGGTCACCTAGCTCAAGCCAGCCACTTGTAATTCTAAACCAAATGTTCTGATGTTAATTTTTCCTACAGTATCAGAAAATATATGGAGGGATCAATTTGAAAACTGATATTCATTGAGCTTTGGGCAGACAAGAGAATGGGTGCATGGGGAGTATTTGGATGGTTTTTAAGATGAGTGAAAGCTCTTTAGGAAATATCCCTCACTTTTGTTCTTTCTTACAATCTTTTTCAAGCTTGAGGCTCATCTCATCAAATGGACTCACCTTCTCTTTGCTTCTCTGCAGAGTAAAGAAACAAACTTTGTTTTTGTTAAAAAAAAAATCCATCAGCCAAAATGTGCGTCCCAATGGTGGGTTTTAATCATTCCCTGGTGTGCTTTGAGCGGAGCCTGCAGGCAAAGATTCAGAGACAAATGGGCTGGGGAATATCGCTATTGATTTTTATCCAAATCAGGGTATTTTTTTCCTTAACATTTGAATTGGACAATTTATTTGAGTTTTTTTTTCTTTCCTTTTTTCTTTTTTTTTCTTTTTACTATGGTTTGACTGTTATCAATTCAACTACCAAGATTCCCTTTGAGCAAGAAAACAGACCCAGGCTAAGAACCTTCATGTTCTTCTTAGGACTCAACTAGAGTGAGGGCAGGTGGGAGCAGTGGAGAATAACACTAGCACTCCAGGAGGACAGCTGCAACATTGATTTTTCTATTGGCTCTTGGAACCTTCTTGGAGAGGAGAATTCTAGAAGTTTTACCTGTTCTAGATCAGTCAGCCTGGCTCTGGCCCTTTCCTTGGAGCTCAGGTGTATTTCAATATAAAAATTCTATTTAAAAAAAAAAAGGCACCTTCTGAGAATGTCCCAAAGGAACAGATAGTTCACCCAAGCAGATTCTAGTTGTTGCTGCAAATCCTCCTGGTCTTTGGCTGTGGATTCACGACCAGAACTCCTTTCCCACCTGCTCTGACTCTGTTCTCCAAGACTAATATTATTGTTTTGATAGCACAAGGGACCAGACCATAGTTTGGAATTCAGTAATGACATCTGTTTGATTTTGTATCTGATCATTCTGTGGATAGGCCAAATCCTGCTGGGATTATTTGTTTCCACAAGGTATTTCTGGTGGTTACCTGAAGGAAGGAATAAATGAGACCTCCGATTGATTCCCTGTTCTCATCGGCATTCCTCTTTTGACTGGGATTGATGGCAAATGAACTCTATAGCATTTATGAATGAGGACTTCGAAGATGGACATGTGAAACCACAAAGAACACAATGACTCAGTAGATGGGTAGGAAGAGTAATAAAGAAGAGGAAGTCTTCCGGAAGTATGTGGAAAGAAAATATTTGCAACCATCTAATTGTTACTTCCTACACACTCTGGGGCAGAAATAGCAAAGCATATTCTTTTCAAACAGAGGAAATCGATTTTACTGAGTGACATATGTAAGCATTATTGTTTTATGGAAGGGTCAGAGAAAGCATCTCAAGAAAAGAAAGGCACGTTCTCATGAACAGAACATGTCACTAGAAGTAAAATATCCAGGACTCTATCCTTCTGCGGACCTAGGTCAAGTCACTCTTGGGGCCAATTTCTCTTTCTGTAAAATGGGAAGAGTATTGCTTACTTACCTCACAGGGGTGTTGTGAGGATAAGGTAATTAACGTCTTGGTAAAGCACTTTGAGGATAAAAGTATTATGGTTATCAAGTTTGCTTCCTATTTAAAATCCTTTTAAACTTCAATTGAGTTCCTGCTGTATGCAAGGCACCATGCTATGTGACATGGGAGAAGGGGAAGGTAATCTAGTTCCTCTCCTCTTTTTTTATTAATGAATATTTTGAAATGATTATAAGAGGACAGAATACAGAGTTATCTCTATGTGGGTCAAGAGAGATGTTCTCTGTCTTTCCACCTGGAAAGGCTACTCTTCTTTCCTTCCCAAATATTTGGGCAAGAAGGAAGGGTTTTAAATCCTTTGACTTCCATCAGAGAATGCTATTCTGAGAAGCAAACTAATATTGGTTGCTTTCTTCCCTTTGGGGGAAAATGAAGGCAAATCTCAGTGAGCACATCCTGTGACCAGCAGATATGGTTTTGTTATTTCAATCATTTCTCCTGCTCAGCTTCAGTATTCCCATAGCCTTCATCTTCTCTCTCCAGACCCAGAGAAGAGTTTGCTTATGCTGTGTTGGAACAATAGCTGGATATGTTTTGGTTGGTTTGTGTCCTTGGAGAGTCTGGTATTCTGTTGTTTGCTGGGAAGTCTTGGCTTCCAAAGACAAGGGTCTTTACTAGAAAACAAATCAAAACACATGACTTGTCTTTAAAAAACTCTTTTTTCAGTGGTGGTGGGGGAAGGAGTTTTCAGTTGCTTAGCTATCAAAAGCCTTTTAAAAATGTCTCATCTGTTTTTCCATGTGCAAAGTTCTTCCCTTCCCAAACACACTCAAGGAATCAAGTCTGGATTCTTAAATATCCTAAAATATAGCACATCTCAAATTATTCACTGAGTGCTGTGCCCAAAGTTCGCTAGTTTCTACAAAAAGCCAAACACCTATTGAGCTAAACAGGTTGGAATTCCAGCCCCAAGGTGAAGCTTCCTGGAAGTGCCCCAGAGCTTAGTTTTGGGAATGCTCTTTCAGTGTTATTAGGGCTATCTCCCTGGCCCCCCAGAAATCTCCATGCCACAGAAAGAACTTCCTCAGAGCTCAGTGGGGGCTTCCTCTGTGTTTTAGGACCAGAGTGAAACCCATTTGTTATTTTGAAAAAGATTATATGATGCCTGTCTTTAGGGAGATAAAAAGATTACTTTCTCTTCCTCTCAGAGGGCAGAAGGGACAAAGAGAAAGGGAAGGTTATTTGGTTTGAAAAGATGTGAGACCCTGTTGTCCACAGTGGTTCTCTCCATCTTGGATACAGGACTTGGGAGGCCCCATGTGAGTTTGCAGAGGAACCCAAGGTCTTAAGGAGTGCTTTTCCTTCCAACCCAGGACCTGAGAAAGGGGCGTCTTCAGCTTGGGTGCTGCCTGGCCCCAGATCATACTGTGCTTCTTAGCTGCTTCTCTGCCCTTCTCTAGCCTATGCCCAAGACAGCTCCCACCTCTGGTGTTCATTCCAAAAGACCTTCCTTCCCTAAGGCAGGTCCTTATATGCACAATGCTTCAGGTTGGCTGTCCAAACTCAACCCCTTTAGCCTTCTCCCTCTCCCTGACCCCACAGTTGCTCCATGCTTCCACCAAATGCATCATTCTCCCCTCATCTGAGCCATGGCCCCAGCTTCTCCACTGGCCCAGCCTGCCTGAGGTCAAAGACAGGCTACATTTCTTTCTTCATTTACATACATACATATGCCTTTAAAAGGTGTGGCTCTTTAAGAGGGTTCTGAGGGAGTCTTATGAAAGAAGAGCAGGAAGGAGGGGCTGACTGTGTTCCTTCAGCATTTGGGGACACTCCCTGATAACTTATGAGGTCAATATGGCCCTCCAAGTGAACATACACTTTTCAAAGCCCCTGGGCTATCTAGGGCATTTAGCGTATCAACATAGCGAAAAGCCCTGTGCAATGTGATGGCTCACACTGTGGTAGGGTCCTCTACAATTTCACCAAGGAGGCTAACCTATGGCAACTCCTTATTTTTGAGGGATTCATTTTTATTTGCTTAAAATTATAGTGATTATGAAATGCCAGAGAGAGAGAGAGAGAGAGAGGTTGAGAGAGAGAGAGAGCACACTGGAAACCACATAAGCAATGGGGTGATCTGAGATTTTGAGATTATTACAAATTGTGCAGAACTAAGGAGCCCAGTTGAAGTACCTGAGCACATAACTGCATTCTAAGCTTACTAATCACTGCTAGATACATAAATATGCCAATCTTGGGCATATATATGTATATATAGGTATACTATACACACATAACATATCTATATATCTATATATGTATCTTTTCCTTAACGGACTTAAAAAGTTGATGAAGCAGAGTATTTTGATGTTTAGGGCTCTTGCCGGACTTGAAATAGACCTAGCCTAGATGGGTTTTTCTTTCTCCCAGGCACGAGGCCATGAAGAGCCCCTGGGCTGGGATGCACCTTTGTCTCCTCCTCCTGGACAAGAGGCTAGCAGAGGTTGCGCTGGCCTTTTGAGACTCTCCAGTTGCTCCCAGCATTCTCAGCAGGTCCACAGAGCAACCTGCAGACTCCATACAGAAGCTTTCTTGATAGCTCCCCACTTTCTGGAATTCAGATCACACCAAATAACTCTGACCCATCAGCACAGCCCTCCCCAGAGCAGATGAAGAGAAGGAAGCATACCTCAAGAAATAAGGTGGAAGTTACTGCCTGGACCCTGGTCAGCATTAGATGTCCTTAGGCTGCCAGATTTCTGGCCCATGAAACCCAAACCTGATGGGTCTGGCCCTATAGTATCCATATCTTCAATTGATGTGAAGATAGCCTAGTGAAGCAGCCTCCTCCCTGCCAGAGACTTGGGGAGTGTGACATCCCCTTGTGGTGACTCTAACAGAGGAGAGACATTTCGGAGCAATTGCTTTGTAGGAGGCAGAACAGACTAGAGTGGTGCCACATACCTTCCATTGTCTGGATGGCCATGACAAGCCTGGAATCTGTCATAGGGAAGACATAGGTATACTTATTGTGAAAAAGTCACTCAAATTCCCTCCCACCCTTGTGACAGAATCCACATGACCCAAGGTGCCAGGATATTTGCTTATGCTGGGTGAAGGGAAAAGAGCATTTGAGGTTACCTGGAGGGGAAAGGTACTAATGTAATACAGTACTTTGAGTCACAGGCCTTCTTTCTTGACCCACATCTCATGCTGAAGTCCCTCCTTTGACTGGAAGGGCAAGGGAAACCACCTGCAGTGATGTGAGATGTATTCTAAGAATGTTTGGAATCTGGACAGGTGTGGGTAAGACAGCCACTGCTACCCAGAAGGCCTTGTGTTAAGTGGGAGAAAACCATAGGGTCTGGACAAAACCCCTAGAAATCTTTTCAAGCTCACGCCACAGGAGCAGCTTTTGGGGTCCCTTCCCTAACTTGTCACAGATGCACGTCTGGTGGTGTGGCACGCAGCCAGCTGGGCAAAATGCCACTCCGGGAGCATATATGATATCCTCCCCTTTGATGTCCCCTTATCCTCACGTCATTCTCCAGTGTATAACGGTTCCATTATCTTTATACCTGCATAGACTTTTTTGTGACGAGACATGTTTCCAAGAAACCTACTTTTCTATTGGTGTTACTGACAAGCGGCTCCAACAGGGAGAGAAATTTGGAGTAGGAAGTAGGAAGATGAGACAGAATTCCAGAAGAGCTAATGGTGCAACCCTGCCTTCCTATGTGGCTCTTTTCCTTTACTTAAAAAATTACAGATTTGTTACAAAGGAAAATATATAAGCAGGGAAAGAAAGGAAGGAAGGAAGGGAGGGAGGGAGGGAAGGAGGGAGGAAGTGACATGGAGAGGGCAAAAAGAGACAGGAAAAAGAGAGTAAGAAAGAGAAATGGAATCCCCTCAGGTCTCTGTCATCTCTTGATGTCTGTGGGTTGTCACTGGTTTGCTGTTCAAAGCAAATAGATTTTTCTCCCTGAAGCTGGGCAGACTTATCAGCATTTTCTAACTCTATGTCTGCCTGAGAACAGGCCACAGAATTATATCTCTGGTCTCACTGACTTCACCCTGCAGTAATGTTTTAGGTCTCCTCATGTGCTCACCTGGTCACTGGCTCTCTCAATCCGCCTACCTGGTGAGGCAGCCTGCAGGGGTCAGAAGGCTGCAATTGAATCTCTCTTCTCAAAACAATGGTTATTTTTCAGGTGTTTTCACATTTGTTTAGTCTTTCCTGGATATTTTTCTATCAGTCATTCTTCCGATTTTAACCCAATAAAGATGGTGACATTGCTAACTGACTCTATATGAGCAAAACTATTCAGATTCTCGGGTAATTCAATGGCTCGAGTGCATACAATTTGTCATTTTCCCTAAAAGGCTAACAAAATATTCTCACTTATCTTCTGTTTACTCTGAACATTAGCCATGTCTGAAAAACTGGTTTATATGAATATTGGAGGATTTAAAGAAAGCAGAGTTGTAAACTCCGTTAATTCTGACATTCCAGTTATTTCTCTCCACTGAGCAAATGATCTGGGATGCACCCATAACAAGAAAGTTCTAGAACTAGTCAATTCCAGGCTGATGCTGTGTATTCTAGTCCCTCTCTGTCCATTTCAACAAGATGGGGAGTTTTCTTTCACTCACATGAGACTTACCCTTGTATCTGGCTGCAATCTTTCCTTTTCCCTTTTCCTCTGTTCTGAGCAGCAGTGTGTGAGTGGACTATAGCTTCCATAGCCCAGACTATGTCTTCCTTGGCTCTCTAGTGGTGTTAAACATAATTTGCAGTGAACTATAGGTTAAGGATTAAGCCTATCAGCTTAGCCTCCCAAACATATAGGTTTATGACCACCTCTGGTGACCAAAAGTTTCAAACTAAGGGAATAATAATGAGCCTATTTCTAGTCCCTTCTTTCCAGAGAAAAGACTATTTGGAAGTGGTTTAGCCAAAGAAAGTGGGTGGAAGTCTAGGAGGGACCCTTGCCCTTTATCACACTTGACCTACATAGTATAGCTTATGTGAAGAATTCTGTGTTACAGATCAAGGAGAGCCCATCAGCATTTGACTGCTGACATATGCTACATAATTAATGCACCCCTTGGATAGAAAAAAAAAGCCCTTATTCTTAAAAAATGTGATTTAAATTCATTTGACTGAGCACCTAATATACACAAAACACAGTCCTTGCCCATGGGTGATGCAATAAGGGAGGAAAGATATTGAATGAAAATTTGGAAGGCATAGAGGCTAAGAACAACATCTCCATTGTCCTAACAGGATACTATTAAGACTCCTAGTTGGAAACTAGTAAATCTGAGCTCTGGCCTAACACCGTGTGACCTTGGACCAATTATTTAGGCTCTCTAGTCATCTTTGCTTCCAAAATGTTTCTTTCAGCTCTAACACACTCTGGCCACTATGACTTGGCTAGAAACTCAAAGAACTTTATTGTCGCGGAAGGCAGAATATGATAAATACAGAGGCACAAAGTAAATACTACAGGAATCCAGTGGAGGGAGGGCTTGACTTTGAAAATAGGGAAGATCCTTGGAGGAGGCAGCTCTGAGCTAAGCCCATCAATATTTCCCTTCTCCAGAGCCACAAATCAGTGCTTCTGGTCAGCAACAGGTTGTGCCTTCCACAGGTTATAACAACAGATTTGTATTTCCCTTCTCTCTGCCATCTCTGCTGGTCAGCAGCAGCAGGAGGAGCTAAAGAGGAAGGCTGGGGGAGTCCACCTTCCCTGTTCTAGCAGCTCAGAATTGTACTTTCCCATCTGGACCCCACCCATTGTGGTTGCTGGGACCGTGGTCAGGACACCAGTGACCTTAGGTCAATGGAGAGGCAGGGCCTTGGAGGCCAACAATACATTTCCTGTCTGGGAGGAAGTTCTGGGAACCTTTGGAAGAAAGAAATGGACAGAAAGCATTCTCCTAAAATCATGGGCACAGACTCTGACACACCCAGGTATGTTATGGCAAACATGATTGGAAACAGCACAAAAGGAGATGTGGGGGAAGGAGCCAGGGCAGGTGGTGTAACCTGGTGATTTTCCTCTGTCCTATGAAGGTTCTAGAGGAGATACTTTGCAAATGGAGGACTCCTCTGGCAGAAGTCTTTTGTTTGTCCCTGTTGTCCACATCCCAAAAGTAGGTTTGGAAAAATAATTTAGATTGCTGGAAGGTGGTAGGAGTGATTTATTTTCCTTTGTGCTGAAATGGGAGTGTTATTTTCAGTAGACAAGCATCACAATACAAAAAAATAATAATAACTTAAGCTAAAATCCCCTAACTTGAGAAACCAGAAGGAAAAGCAGTAATTCAATTTTAATAAGTATGTGACAGAGATATATCAAAACCCACCATCACCACCATCACCCCTTCCCCCAGCCAGCCTCCTGTGTTCAGGGGAGCATTGACCACAGTTTGGGAAGAGGGGTCCCTGCAGTGAGCCATTTTGATCCTCAGGCCTCCCCAGCCTGTCACCATGAGCTTAGACAGAAAGTCTTAGGAGCCTTGCAGATCACACCAGCATGGCTGGTTGACTTCCTTTATTTGGACCAGACAAGGAGCAAAGGAAGGAAAATAGCTGGTGAGGAGAACTGTATACCACTCACCCCATGTTGAAGCTTTCCTGAAAAAAATATAGGTTCTCTGTTCCCATGTGGAGTGTGTTCTTCCACCTGGAATGAGAAATGGGAGGGGATATTTCAAGGCCGGCAAGTACTTAATAAAAATAAAAATGCCATTTAATATCCACTCTGCAGTCCTTGGCTGCCCCATCTATTTTTCTGGTTCATCAGTGGCACATGTGATTCTTGGTGCTCCAAATGGCCAATGACCTCCTATTTTCTTGGCGAGACTATAAGGATGAAGTAATGTTTATTCTAAGCCAATACTCCTGGTTCTCAGCTCTGTGGACAGATGTGGACATCTGTGTGTCCTCCTCAATCTAGACCCGGTGCTACTTGTGGCTAATGGTGCCTATGGAAATAATTCCATCATTTTCTTCTCCCTCCCCTCCCCCATCTCTCTCTCTCTCTTCCCTAATGCGTTGCCACCAAGGAATCATATTAGAAAGGCAGATTTTCCATGTGGGACTTTACTTAGCACAAGATTTTTGTTCTACTCCCTTTTTAAGGATGGCTTGGGTTCCAGTGTCTGAGTCCCCTCAACCCTTTTCTTTCTAAAAATGAAAATGCTTTCCTTTTCTAGTAGCCAGAAAGAAATAGCAGTAAAACAAACCATGTCAGGCTCTTTCTTCCCTCTCTCCCTGTTGCGTTGAAATGGACAGATGTGCGTGGGTTGGGATAATTTTTGAATCAGTTGTTCCAGGGTCCTTGCTAAAGAAGAAAGACTTTTCTGTTTCCCCAGCATGGCGAGATCAGGGCGGTGACAACAAACAATTTAACTTCTTGAAACCTTGTGGTGCCTTTTCTTGTGGTGCTTCTCTCTCACGTAACTCCAGTCAAGGCGGCCACTTGCAGCAAACAGCAATGCCAGTATGTTACCTTGGTATCACGTGCCAGTGCAGTAAAAGACTTTAATGTATACATATATAAATAGATATAGAGATAGAGATATCACTATAGTTATATAATTATATAATTGAGGTTCTGATGCAGCTTTGGTGGGAGTTGATCATTCCTCTGCAAAAATCGATGCTACTCAACTGAAACAGCGCCGTGGAGCATTTGACTTTGGGGAAGGGCACCCAAATAAGAGATGGGTTACTCCTGTGACTAATTTCCTTCTCCCTTCTTGTGAAAGTTGCTGTCTCCATAACATGGGATGTTTGATAAGGGAGCAAAGAGCAGCTTCTTTTGAACTTCTTTTGGTGCTGATATTTTTTAAAAAATTGTTTGTTTGTTTGTTTGTTTGTTTTGCTTCCTCATCAGTGGCCAATAAGATGCTTTTCCAAAATCTCAACTCACCAGTTAGAGGTGATGAGGAACAGTCCGGGAATAAGAGGCGAGAGGCTGGGCATCTCCCAACCCTGTTTCTTACCCAGACAGTTTCCTCTGTGACCTGCGTACGGTCTCCCGGACTCAGTCTCCCCATTTAAAACAGATATTGTAGTATTTCCTTACCTCATGGGGAAGGATAACCTAAAAGGATTTATTGGTGGCCCTGAAACACTAAGTCATTATTAATTTGGAGACAGCAACTTGACATGTTCTTGAGATTTTATTTGTACATTGCTAAGACTTTAATCTCGGGGTTTTGTTTTGTTTCCCTCTTGCTCCTCCATCTCCGCCGAGCTGTACGTCCTCCCTTCGGCAATACCTTTGAGAACCGTGTAACTGATAGAGATTCATCTGAAGTGTTGGGTAGTGCTAATTTCTCCCAAGGGAACAACATCACTAATACTGTATAAGGTGCTAGAATCAAACCTCATTTTACAAACTTTGGTTCTTAGAGAAAAACAAAACATGCAGAATTCTTTCTGTGAAGCCTTACTATAGATTGTTATAGCCAATTGTTTATCCAAAAAGAGAGAGAGCATAGAAAATAAAGATAAGATGCAGTGATTCTGTATAAAATGTAACTAAAAACCTCTGCTATTTCCTATATTAATGTAAACTATCATATATATGTATGTATATATATATGTGTATATATATACATACATATATATATGCTTGAGGCAGATAGAAAGGATGAAAAAATGTAACGTGTGTTCATCTTTATTTTAATTTTTCAGTTGACTCACAATTTTTAGTATGTGAGCAAGAGAGGTTTACGTGGATTGATATAAGGGATGCCCAGTATGATATAGACAATTAATCAGCTTTCTGTTCTGCTCTATATGTTACTAGAAGGAGTTGGCCGAATGAGAGGAAGGGGAAATGAGTTGGAACAGAGACGTGCGTTCTAAACGTTCTAAAGCATTGATGCTACACTTTGGTGGTGTTTCCTCCTTTTTGCAAAGTTTCTCGACAGCACTGTAAAACGTGTCTGCTGCCTGAGGTGTTAGCAAATAGTGTTTACCTCAAGAAAACGTAAAAAAAAAAAAAGGCAGTTGTTGTTTCCTATCTCTTAAAAACTAGTGAGCCCCTCACCGAAATGCTAGGCATTGCCACAAAAATTCAGTGAGAGAATAGAACCATTTCCAGTGCTTTCCTCGAAGCCCCACCCCCTCCACCTCCCACCCCGACCGCCAAACCCCTTTCGTTGCTAAAGATAGAAACAATCCAAGAGATGAGTTTTGGCAAGAAATGGGGTCAGGATGTAGCAAAAGCGAATAGGAACTTTGTGCGGAACAAGTGGGGAGGGGGCGTTTTCAAGTATGGCTGTGTAATTCAGGTGTTTAGCGCTCGCATGTGTGTGTACTGTATATATGTGTCAGTGTATGACATGTTTGGTGGACAGAGAAAAAATACCGTGAACAGAAATGAACAGAAAAAAAAATCAAACGCTATTTTATCAGAGGACACACTTGTTCACCTTGATGAGAAGCCACTGTTTCACAACTATGCAATCTTCCTCCCTCCTTCACCTCGGACCTCCATCTCCCTCACAGATTTTCCTTTGTACAAGAACCACAATATCCAATTCCTGGTTCAAGGTGAGCATGCTACAGTGATTCTTTTCCTAAATTTAAGAGCTCCCGAGAAGAGTTTTCCTTTGCTTTCATTTTAAATGATTCGATGTAACCCCGTTTGGTTCTGTAAGTGAACTGATGTGTATTTTTATGTTTCAGTTACATGTTTACAACTTGTTTTCATCCTCTTCTTGATTCAAAATATTTATTTTCTTTATGAAATCTACTTTTATAGGATATGTTTTGGGGATGTGTTGACGTAAGGCAAGAAAAAAAATTTGGCTTAAGTGGGACAACGAGCATGTGACCTCTGGGATTGGGGGCTGGGGGAATGACATTGGAACTTCAGCTAAATCAGCACCTACATCTTGGTCCTGAATATAGACCCTGGCAGGGAGCTGGCATACTCTGGGAAGGATTTGACCCAGGTGTTTTTGTTCCTCATTTGTGGTCATCTATATGGAGTAACCTATCCCCAGAGGGTGAATATTTTACACCTTCGCTTTATGCCAAGGCTTCTTTCCCACTGACTCCATGTGCTCTACCTAGTGCCAAATCCCACCTCCCCACCTTAGCACTACTTTCTGCTAATACCCCTCCGCCCTTGCCAGCCAGTGAGCGCAACTTGCCTGAGGAGGGTTACTGCATCTGCTTTCATTCTCAAAGTGAGACATAAAGAGAATCTTCAAGAGCCCAGCATCAAAAGCATTCGGGAAATCAGCCCTCAGGCTGCGTGTCCTTTGGAGGTATTTGAAATAGATGCTCAGCAGCTCAGCAATAGGGAGAATAGCAGATTCTACTCTGCAGCCAATTTGGCCTCCATTGCCTTCACCAGGCTTTAATAAGCGCCACTGGGAAGAAGAGAGATCCTGGGGTTAGACAAAGCACAAATCAGGCAGGGGAAGCCCTGCATGCAGAAGGCAGATTCTTACCTTCTCCAGTTGTCTGCACAAGTCTGAGTTTTGCACACGGTTTACAAATCTCGCACAAGGTGGCTGAGCCATCCAAGACAGTTTTTAAAAGATTAATTCTGACACTGCCTAAACTGCTCCAGCACAACACGCTTCTGCTCTGTGGCTGGTGGGAGCTTAGATGGAATTCCTTTGGATTGAAAAAGGAAATCAGTCCTTTGACAAGAATGCATTTTCTCTGTTGGACTCATTCCTCACCTCCCCCACCCTGCACATACTCTTAGCTACTCAGGGGATCTTAATGAAGTGCTGTTCATTTGCTTTTGTCCTGTTCCATAGATCACACCTGCTAAGGCCCATCCTGGGAATGTATTGCTCATTCTTTCTCCTCCTGAAAAGGTAGTATTCTGGAGAACTGTAGGGCTATTGTGGGGTACAATCCTGCAGGTACAGATCCAGGAGTCTTTCCCAGAAGAAATATCAAGGGAATCACTTCCAGAACACCGTGTGATTTTTCCAACTCCTGGCCCTTCCCAAAAAATGGCTGGGGAGCTGGTGGGAGCTTCTCAAACGTTGTCAAGGTCCAG
This sequence comes from Proteles cristata cristata, assembly GCA_017311185.1. Taxonomy (NCBI): domain Eukaryota; kingdom Metazoa; phylum Chordata; class Mammalia; order Carnivora; family Hyaenidae; genus Proteles; species Proteles cristata. The sequence goes on from JAESUZ010005557.1 coordinate 1,180,548, forward strand.
CCCCATGAGCCCACTCTTCTCTGGCCAGCCCACTGGTGCTCAGGCCCTGAGATGGCTTCAGGGACCCAGAGGCTGCAGGTCTTCCATTAGGCTCAGAGCTCAGGGCAAAATGAAGAGAGTAGAGGATGGACACATTCTAGATCCCTTGCTCCTTCACCAGGGCCAAAGCAGAGTGTTGAATACCTATTTTGGGGCTATGACAACCTGCCTTTCTGGGAAGGGATGTGGCCACCTCTGAGGCTTCAGATGTAAAACTGGCATTATTGAGTGGTGACCATAAATCTAGACCCAGGGAACATGTCTATCCTGAAGACTGACAATTCATCAGCAGCACAGGCAGAACCTTTGTTGAGGAAAACCTTTTCCATCAGAGTGGACGAGTCTTATTGTGGTATGTGGGCTGACACTTTGTTAGCTGGGTTCTTTCCATCAGTTGATACCTGAGACCCTGCACGGGGGAGGTATAGAGTCCCAAATGCCAGGGCCAGAAAAATCAGGTATAGCCCCAAGTTCTCCCAGGCTGGCTGATTCTAAAGAAGTCCCTTCAGAGATGTTGTGTTTCCTCGCATGGGCAGACAGGGCAGTTCCTTTAGAGGAAAGAAGTATTTAGGATTACTGGAGTCTCATGAATCTCAGGGTGTCAGAGTAAGTCCAATGTCCTGGGCAGGTGACATCAGCTATGATGGAGTAAAGCCCTTTGCAGAGGACAGGAGAACTGAGACTCAGCTAACACTGATGTAGTGCCAGTGATGTACAGGCTCTGTCCCAGGTGCCTTCACACAGTGATCTCAGCTAAGTCTTTGCAAGAATCTCACAAGGTGAGAAACTCTGCTCTATTTTACAAATGAGGAAACTGGGAGCCTCCATAATTGCACAGGGTTCCATGGTCCATAGTGGGTATAGCTGGTGGGGGGTATGGGCCCGGAGATTTGGTCCCTCTCTTTTCCAAGGTCCAGGCTGCCCTTATGCCCTTTCCCAACAGCTCATAAAGGACAGGTAGCTCAGAGCATCCAGCAAGAACTGGCTGGGATGAAGGCAGTCTCGACATTTTTGTTTTCTTGTAGATGGCAGAGAGGCTAAGAGAGTGCAGGAGGCTGTAGGACACTTACAAGTGTAGTGATCACTTATGCAATAAGGTCTTCCCAGGAAAAAGGATGCCTGTTTCCCACAGGTCACCTTGAGCATGATCTGTGCACTATGAATTCTTGGAGACTTCCATGGAATGGGAGCCTTCCTATAAACACTTTGAGATGTCTTTTCTGGTTGGCCTGAGCACTTCTGTGTCTTCTTTCTGTAGGTTTTGTTGTTGTTACTTTTGTGTATGTGGTCTTAAAGCATGAGGTGATTTCCAGATAAGTGGGTTATTGCTCCAAGGATCTGTAAAAAGAGTTGAATGGTTGGAGTTAGGGCAGATTCAGAAATGTAAGCTTCACAGGGTAAATTCAGAGTAGGTTTCTGAACACAATGCCTATGAAATGGCAGAAAGTAAGAGGAATTCTAGGCCAGGCATCGCAAGAAGCTGCCCATGTTAGGCCAGGAGAAGGATGGTGGTAGGGGAGCAGCCTGCAACCTGCATTCTGCTCTTGTACCCATCATTCCTGACCTAGTAGTTTGCCTTCTGTCAGCCTCAGTTTCCCCATATCTAAAACACAATGGTGAGCCTGGTGATCTCTGTGATCGATCCAAACCAGAAAGAATAAAATAATGAGACAGGCTAATGTATTTGGTGAAAGTCATTTGGGATGGGAAGTGGTTCAAAGACCCTGAATTCCTAAGCCAGGGAATGAAATGACCAATATCAAAATATTAGGCTTAGGAAAGTGGTTGTTGCTGTCATGTAAACTGATGAGGGGACAAAAGCTATCTAAATTAGAGAGGAAGAGCACAAGAGATGACAGGAAATGGGCAGGAAAGGGCAGATTACAGAGAGTTTGGGGAAGGGAGTGATGAACCTACTTATTGTTTCTCTGAGGCAGCCTCATGCTTTACATGTTTGCTTATAATTATGTCACCTTAATGCCTACTGGCTAGCCTCTGAGCATACCTGCATGCACGTGCACACACACACATGCACATGCGTGCGTGTAAACACACACACACACACACTTTATCCTAATCCTTCCATAGCCCCAGCAATTATACACAAAGAAAAATCCCTCAGTCCTTGAGCAAAGCTGGAGCTTCTTCAGAGCACAAAGAAACGATGGAATCTCAGGGTTTGAAGGAGACTCAGACATCACCTAATTTTTGCTCATCCTCATAGACACAGACAAAAAAATTATCAAACTTCTTCTCAAGGGCCTCCAAAGAAAAAAAATCTCCTTGCCTTCATACACTGTTGAATGCCTGGTAGTCAGACAGTCCCCACTTTATAAAGACTTGAATGATGTGTCTTGCAGTCCTGACTGATTCCTTTTGCTTTGGGTTTCTGAGGGGACAGAGATCTAGACTCAGGATTAGTGAGAACTTTGGGATGTTTGGAAGTGTCCATGGCCTTGCCTTGCCCAGGAACTCCTGTAAGGTAAGACTGGGAATCACTTGAGAGTGATAGTCACAAGCTCACTTTGTCTTTGCCTTCTGGAATTAAGTACTCAAGACAGATTGCACACCAATCTTCCAGCCCAGTCAGGATGGAAGCAGTTGCTCAGCTTCCCTGCAACCTCTCTTTTGACACATATTCAGATGCATTGTGTCCAGTTCCTTTCCCAATGGAACTAACTGCATTAGTTCCTCTAAGTATGATGTTTTACGTCAAAATTCAAATGCGATTCTTCACTTGAGATGCATCTAGGCAGGCAAAAGTACACCCAGGTTATTGCCTTGAGAGGGGATATAGGGTCTTCAAAACCCTTATGACACTGTGGACACTTTCTCTTCTTCCCCAAGCCATTCTCTTGTTCCATTTTCTAAAAATGCAAATCAACCTTGATGATGCCCTCTATGAGCCAGGCACTGGGGTAGCCATTGGGAAGACAAACAGGAAAGATGTTCCAGCAGGGGAGATGATGCACAAACACATGGGAGAGTATAGTTCACGCTCTGGCTTCTGGAGAACAGTGAGACTTCAAGGTACAATTTGCTCATGTGACAAATCTCTCCCAGGTGGCTGCTTATCAGTTCCTTGTCCATCCTTCCATTATTCCCAGTTCGCCAAGCATTCCTCTGGGACCCCTCTGTTTCCTCTCTTGCCTGACGCTGACCTGTCCTGCAACTGTTCCCAAATATTTCCCAGCAGAGCAAATCCTACCAAAAGCAGATCACGTCCAGAGTAAAAATAACTATTAAACAATCTAAGGCAGTTTGATTCAGTTCTACTTTTAGCCCCATTAGTGTCTCTGGGCCTTGCTTCTCTCACATTCTCTCTAGGGTCTCCAGGGTCTTCTAGCACTGTCAACAAACCCAAGTTATTCCTTGGCTTTCTAGTTGGACCCCCGTAGGGGGTCTCCATTGGCCAACTGCACTTGCCTGAGCTGCCTCTTCCTTGGTTGGGCATTTCATTGCTCCACTCTCTCAGCTGCCGCCTCAACCAGCCAAGTGTCCTCTCTAGGTTCTGTCTCTTCACTCCATCCTCCTTCTATTCAAGACAGCAGGCAAGGAAGGAGTTGGTCTCTGCCATAGCCACCACAGCTCAACATTGAATTTTACAGTGAAAATGCATTCATAATTAAAACTGAAGATGGCTGAAGATGGCTTTCTCAGCTCTCCATTAGAAAGGCTATACGTGGGAATGATAGGGGAATGAAGTGATCCCAGTTTCCCAAACCCTTGCCTCACTCACTAAGAGAGCACATGATCCTAAAAAGGTAGAACTATACCAGAAACTTCACAGTTAAATTGATTTCCAGCCATTTCCTGGCATGTTTCAAGAGCCCTCAAAGGCTAGTAGGTCCCTTTTAGTGTGTCTGCAGAGGTGAGCATTATCCTAGGGAAAAGGAAGAAGCCTTGCTCCCTTACTGTCAACAGCTGGCTGCAGAGCTCCTGAGGCTGACCCCACCCCACCGAGCAGGAATACATGGAAGAAACCTATGGGACAGGTTACTCCTAATTAGATAGTGAAAATTACATTTTTTTTCTCTCCTGGCACAAAAGCAAAAACAAAAACCCTTTTAAAAAAAATTTCACCAGGGTTTGCGATTGAACACATCTGATTCCCTGACTTAAAAAATTTTTTTTCATTTTGAAGCAGGTATTTTTAAATGGGGCTTATTTTTGGGTTTGAGATCACTGGGCTTCTTGCCCTGTGAATCAATGCTTGCTGCTGTGTTGAAAATGCATACATTGGTGACCACAGTATTAAGCCAAATTTAAACTCTTTAGTCTCCTCCATCTGTAAGTGTTATGTATCTACCTCATTATGATTTTTTTGGTTTTCTGTGCTTTCGTGTTGTGTACAATGTCAGAGGTGAAATGTAGATAAAAATATATATATATAAAAATATATATTTTTTGCTTTGCAATAAAGTTCAAAGCTATAACACAGAATATTCATAAAATGTCATAGCCTTTTATTGTGCTCTATCTTCTTAGTTGTGAATTGTCCTGGGGAGCCCTTTTGCCTATTCACTAGAGTCAATATAATTGTGTTTGTCATTTGATGAATTATTCTAATTATTTTAACTGTACTTTTTCAACACATTGAATAAGACACTAGGATTCTTGAACAACTCTTGGTTCCAAAGGTGCTTTATTTCTGTGGACTCAAGTGATCAAATGGAAGGGGAGTGTCTCTGCAGACTTGAATCTTCCATATAAAATTACTAATCTCAATGCCATTGGGTTTAAAACAAAAGGTTTGTGCATAGGGGGAAAAAGGAAACATTGGTTTGGCTTTGACTTTTTGAAGCTTTCAATATTGATTTATGTCCAACTTTCTTTTTTTTTTCTTTTTTCTTCTTCTTTTTTAATTTGAACTTCTTGGCATGAAATATGGTACTCACTGACTCCCTAGCATTCTAGTCTGACCTGGCTGCTTTCAACTTTTTGATTTTGCTATTTTCTCTAGGTTGATTTTATGTGTTGTGCTGTTTGGTGGTGAATTACCTTGTGCCCAGCCCTCACATCTTCTCTAAACTTTCTGGAACTCTTTCCATACTATGTGTTAAGAGGGATGGTGATTTGGAAACATTTTTAATCTACAAGCCAGCAATGCCATAAAGACTCAAAATATTTGGAAGAATCCTGACCAATTACAGTACAGGGTGAAAGAATATTAAATAGAAAATGCAAGGTGGATTGTCTGCAATTGATTCCCTTTTTTCTATGTGTTTAAACACAATATTTTTTTTTAAGCTAAGCACATCTAAAAGTTGTGAGCCCTAGATACTTTGTATGGTTCAACAACCCTTGTTTTTCTGATTTTTGCCAAAATATGTAAGGCATTTCTCAAGCTCATTAAATGTTTTAAATAGCATAAAGAAAGATCTATAAGTTAGAATGAAAGATTCTTAAAAATGGTAAATCAGCAAAACTATGTACATGTTTTATTATTCCCTAGCTCTAGAGAGAGCTAGGGAAAAGTAACTGAAGGGGGGAGAATCATTTCTACAAATGGCGAGTTTTCCCTTAAAACATATAGAATGACTGCAAAAAAGGAAAACACTTAAGATTCAGTTTCATAATATGTCCTTTTCTCTGCCCTTTTTTCTTCTGATGACCTTAAAGAATTGTGAGTGTGTATTAATAACAGACATTTTAGCTTGTATTTAGGGGAGGTTTGCTCTGTTCTTTAACAATGCTGAACCGGCACTTACAACAATTCTGACTAGGTTATACTTTGCCTATTCTCAGCTATTTCTCTCTTTTTATGGTATTAATGGTCTGTCTATGAATTGGAATGCAGATAATATATGTGTACTGAAGGTGGAACACACTGGTGTTGATTTGAAGGGAGGAAAATCTATTGATAAATATATATTTATATATATACCTGTAAGCAGGTGAGTGGGAATATATGATATATTCACTCACACACACACACACATGCACACACACACACACACACACACACACACAGGCACAATGACAATATGCTTCCAAAGTTGGTTTGTGATTCTGAGGAATTTACCATCTCACTGAGCTTCCCCAGATTTCAAGATTTCTTTTGAAATAATTAAATGTTTAAGAAATGTTTTGATTTGTTGTTTTTAGGTCCTAGAAAGCACAATTCTTATTATTCTCTGTTCTTTTGTTGACATAACTATTACAGATTCAGAGGAGCCAGTTTTTAGGTGGGTTTCTATAGGATTCCTTCTTGTACCATTACCCACCAGCCCACCCAGTGCCAAGAGAAAATTCACTTAGAGAGCTATCCACACCATTCTCTTTGCCCCATCTTTCTAAGATATCAGGGTCCCCAGTTTTCCCACCAGGGACACCTTATTTACTGGAGACTCTTCTGAAGTTTGAATTCTGGGCTGACTTCTCTCTCCATGCAGGTTCTGGGCCATTTCCACACTTGGTGCCACACTTCCTGGATGCCCACACTTATGGCACCTCCAAATCACATAAGACAGAGATAACTAGGATATTTTAGAATGAACAGAAGAAACTTCTTGCTGCATCAGAAGTAGAGACTTTTTAGGTGTATGTGTTGGTAGCCCTAAGCACTGGGTTTACTTTTTTCCTTATAGGGGAAGAATCTGAGTGGACTAAACTCTAAAAATAAACCTAGTAGAGGGAGGACATGACATGACTTCTGACCCAGATGAGCCAGTTTTGTTCACTGCTGACTCATTAGCAAAACTCTTTTTAGTTGAGAGGGAATTCGGGACATGTCAGAGCAAGCATGGGAGTGGGGAAAGAGCATAGAACATCACCTCATTGTGGAAAGGTATTGAATCTTCTTCCCTCCTTTTCTGAGTGGAGACCAGGTCTCTGCAAAGTGGGTTAATTTGGGGGCTTGACTGTTGCTGTAGGGATGTTGTGGGAAGTTTTTGTACTGCTGTGAGGATGCTGTGATCTTTCTTTCATTGTTACTAGTTTGGATGTGCTGTTGTTTTTCATTGTTACTATTCTGCCTCCTTTGAAGGCAAAAGACTATCTTAAGATGTGGGTATTCTAGACAGAGATGCGTTCAGTTCTGTTCATGGTTGTTATTTGGTCTTGAACTTCCAGAGAAATCTTCAATTTGAAATCCGCTGACTCCCTAGCTGCTTTCCAGTGCTCTGCTTTGAACAGGAACAACTTCTATGCTTGAGGAACTTTGAAATCAGAGGCAAGAGGTATATTTCAATGGGATATGGCAAGTGATACAAGAATTTTAATGGTACAAATGATACCTGAATTTGAGATGTGGTACAGTCATGGTAGAGACTCTCTGACCTTGAATTTCTCAGAGCACTGGGTCTACCATGCACTGATCCTTTTTGCAAGAACAAGGTGGCTGATGATGGATTTATTTTATCCCACTGGAGCTTTCCTGCCAGAACAGTATTCCAATTTCAAATTCAATCATTCACTTGGCTATCAAATATTTATTTATTTAATTAATTAATTTATTTATTCTCTTATTTCTAGGAGAGAGAGAGAGAGAGACAGACAGACAGACAGACAGACAGCGTGAGCAGGGGAGGGTCAGAGAGAGAGGGAGTCACAGACTCTGAAACAGGCTCCAGGCTCTGAGCTGGCAGTCAGCACTGAGCCCAACGCGGGGCTCAAACCCACGAACCGTGAGATCATGACCTGAGCAAAAGTCGGACGCTTAACCGACTAAGCCACCTGGGCGCCCCAAATATTTATTGAACCTACTATGTCTGGTGCAGAACTAGAAATGGAGGGGTTTTAAAGATGATACAAGTCCCAAGGAATTAAATGTGAGGCAAGACATGTAGATAAATAACCACACTACAGTGAAAAATAAAGCCCTAAAAGAGGTATTACGGATATCCAAAACAGGAAGTGATACTTTCAAGTAGAGGTATAAGAGAACATTTTACTAAGATTGGCATTTAAATTGGGTTTTGAAGGATAGATAGGATGCACGAAGGTGGTCAGGCTTTTAGTCATGTTACATTATCCATTCATATTGTTTGCTTTTTTAATGAGAGTCCAAGACAATTTACAGAAACATATTTAAATTATATTGTCTGTTAACATTAATATTCACTGTTACCATTCACCCAATTTTCTTGAAAGAATGGTCTTTCAAGCTACAGCTAATTATTCTTTGTTTGGTAATGTGATCCAGAGAGTGGCTTACCCTTCTGGATAACCTCCCTCCCTCTTCCAAAGCTCACAGATGCCCCTGCAACAGGGCTTGTGAATGTTGATGTATTGATCTGCGTGCCTTGGCTCAAAATTTAGTTCCTTGCAGCTTTGGTGTGAATGTATAAAACCCATTCATCTGCTCCTTCCCACAAGGTGGAAGCCAGGTGGAATAAAGCCTTAAAGTGGTGGTGATTTGGATATCTCTGTGGGTAAGGGTAAACCAGAGGATTGGAAGGTGTCATTTGACCATTCTACATTTGATGTCTGAAACCACTGAGTTTTTAAGGCCAAACAGAAGGAATTCTTGAATAATGAATGGAATTTCTTAAAGCCCAAAGCTTCCCAAGAGACACAGGGAGGAGCCCACTCTCTGTTTCTTAATAAGGTTTCAATTAACCCCGGTCATGCCAACCTTCCAGAACATTTGAGACCACTGCAGCTTCCCATAGCTAGTCGAGCTCTGCATTCCTCAGTCAGCTCTGGGCACTCACTATAGCAGCCTGGGAGCTGGTCACTATAGGCACAGCATATACCCTAATGGGGAACTGAGTCCTTGGAATCTGGGTAAAGACCCAGTTTCTCTTATAATTAGTGCAGTGGTTCTGGGCCTTTCTAGGTACCATAAAAAGATGGAAAAGGAGGCCATTAAAATTTGTTTTTTTCTGACCCTCCCCAATGGCATGTAATTCTTTCAGCCCTACAGACAGATTGCCCCACAGTTTGTTCATCTAAACTTCATGTTCTGAGATTTGAAAAAAAAAATTTAGACATTGGATGAGAGATTCAGAGTACAAAGAAGCAGAGCAGGCATGAGAACCTACTCATAGATGCGTCTATTCCTGGAATTCATATTTCCCATTCACAGAGGGTCTGCCCTTTTATAAAGACTTTGGACTCTCATCATGTCTCTTTGGAAACGCAGGGGTTGGCTATTCTGAACAGTAGAACCAATTAATAAAATCCACAGCGTTTCCAATTAGAAACTCCTAATTCCCTTGATCTGGTTCATTATAGTTATTTAACCTCCATAAAGTAACTCTGCCATTGCCAATCTATGACCCAGAATCTCTTTAGAACAAATGGGATCATGAGCCCCTGCATCCCTGGGATGTCAGACTAAGTGTATCAGCCCAGGATCCATTCAGAAAAGGGGGGCTTCTATTTTACACAAGTCACTTTTAACCCTAAGCTTCAAGATATTAAATTTTGAGTATCTCTTTCTCTCCCACAAGTTGTGGCTCTGCCAAGCCTGACTGCCTATGTGGCCCAGATTGAGGGTAACATCCAGACACACTGACTCTCATATACCTCACACTCCGGTCATCTGTGTCATCCAAATTTTCATTCATCTCAGATTTAGCCAATGCCAGGAAATTTCCTCAGTGTTTTTCTATATGTTTTTATTTAGCTTTTCTAACTTATTTTTCATAGTAACTTTATTATCCAGATGGATTTTATATAGAGCTTTATTTCACAGAATAGAAACATGAGACTTAGGGTATTAAATGTTTTGCCCAACTTCCTCTGACAAATGACAAAACCATAATGTGAGCTCAGGTGTCTTGAATAAAAGTCCACTGCCTTTTCTATCCCATCTGACTATGTACCCCCTGTCTTAAACTGGTTAGGGCATCTTACCTTCCTTTTCTTTATGCTGCCTAATCAAATTTTGAGGATTTATCCCTACAATAGCACATTTGTCTAGACTGCAGCAGCTCCAAATGGCTCAACCAGTGCATAAACCGCTCATATTGAGATAGCCTAAGAACAGGGGCTTTGAGGAACCAGCTTATATCTGACATTTGGAAAAGAAACCCTTTCCCTGATTTCCAACAATTTTCCCTGAAAACAAAAGTCTCATATATGCATACATATATATATATATATATATATATATATATATATATATATATATATATACTTTTTTTAGTGAATTGATGTCTATCTGATTGTTCCCAGGAGGCTCTTTGGGCAGGGTCCATCCATGTTGTAGAGAAGAAATCAGGGCATTGAGTGGCACCATTATTTTTTGAAGCCCAAGGTGCTGAAAAGAAAGCAAACAGCAACACTTCACATCTGGTAAGAATTAGATACTACAAACTGACTGACCTGAAGAACTACAAACTGACTGACCTGAAGAACTGAGACAGTCCTGGCTCTAACTTTGCTTCATGAAGCTTGTGAAGATCTTGCTTTGCCTCATGTCAGCTCCCAAAACCAAAGCAATCTCTCCTGAGGTTAAAGGAGATCTCATTTGAGAACCAGCCAGACTCATGAGCTCATGCCCAGTCTCTTCATTGTGCTCATTAATTTAGTCTTACTCACTCAACATTCACCCAGCAAAGATCCCAGGGACTTGACTAGATCCTGTCCTTAAGAAATTCACAGTCTGACTGAAGAGCTAAAACTTGTATATCAACAACTGAAAGGTAAGACTGAAAATGACGAGCACAGGCACAGCTCTCTGAGCAGAAAGGAAGAAGTGAGGACATGGGGGCACTATGAGGTCTCTGCTTTCATTTATCTTTCTGAAGGACTGCTAAGCATTCCTCATGGATGGCACAACCTGGGTTTGGGACCTGAATACAAAGTATTCTCTCTTCTTCCTCTCTTCTCCCTAAAAGTAACCCCCAGTGTGTACCAGTATATTAGCTCCCTTAATAGCAATTTTTTTCAGATTTCTCTTGTAGGATCATCAAGATCCATTCTCAAAATCAATCCTGTCTTAGGAAAAGTGGCTTGACCAGAAAGAAGAGACAAAGAGAGAGGAGCGTATTGAGACGATTCCTCTTTCCTTGAAATAGATTGCTCTAGAAAGAAAGAGGGTGCTTCACTCATAATTATGTTAGCCTTGATCTGGAGACTTGAAAGTGATGTATATCAAGGAAGATAGGAATGGATTCTGCCTTAGTCAACTGCTATAACAAAATAACACAGACTGGGTGACTTACACAACACTTATTCCCCATGGTTCTGGAGTCTAAGAAGTCCCAGATCAAGGTGCCAGCAGATCTGGTGTTTGGTGAGAGGTCTCCTTCCGGTTTGCAGATGGCTGCCTTATGGTTTATCCTCACATGGCAGAGAGAGCTCTGGTGGCTTTTGTCTTACAAGGGCACTAATCCCATTATGGAGGCCTTACCCTCATGACCTCATCTAAACCCAATGATCTCTCAAGGGCCACACCTCCAAATACCATTGCACTGAGAATTAGGTCTTTAATATATGGATTTGGAGGGACACAACCATTTCATCCATAGCAGACCCCTTTACTGTTTTGCCTTCAGGATTTATGAAAGACTTGAAACTCAACACCCCTACACCATTCTAGCTATTGCTCTTAGATATCATATCTTTATATCCACAGAGCATATGCCCTCATCCTGAGTTTACAGATTTAAAGAGTTTATGTTAAGCAATATGCTATAAACATGTACATGGATTACAGAGAACTCAAGAGAAGGCCATTTTCTTAAGAATAGCCAGGAGAGAAATGGGGCTAAATAGCATGACACAGACCTTGTATCAGTCAACAAACCTGTAAAGTTTTCCTTGTGAAACAAGAAGCCCTGGGTCATCCCCCAAAACACTCCCATAATGCCCCACTAGGCCAACAGTGAATTATCTTTAGTTTCTGTTAAGAATAATTCTTTGGTGCTGTTCTATTCTCATGGTGAATTCTAAGACATGTCTTGAGGTACATTGTCAAAAGTGTTTCTGAAGTCAAGACACATCACATCTATCACATTCATCATTCACCATGTGCCCATTTCCAAAGTATTAAATATATAGCATGTAATACAGATATAATATATTACCTTACCTTACATTATATTACATATATAATCTTAAAGTAGGTCCATTTTAAAGCTACAGATTATGTTCATTTGTGGTGAGTTTTAAAAAGTCCTTATTGTTTAACAATGATGAGAGATAGTGTTGTGTTTTTTTTGAACCTTTAAGAAATAGTAATTCTTTAATCTCCTAGTTCAGTTCAGCAAACTGGACCACTAGATGTTCTCCAGTCATTCACTCAGTGTTTCCCTAAGGGTGCCTGGGTGAGACTAGGTCAGAGAAAGATGGATTGTTTAGGAAACTGTGCTGTTACATCAGGGTAACGGAGAGCTGTCCTCAGCCCTGCCTCTCCTCCAAGCCTGGTCGCACAGTCTTGCAATCCATGTGCAGCAGCAGGAGCACAAGATTCACCTCTACCCCGTTGCAGCAGCTCCCTCTTCTGCAACATGAAGATGACACTTCCTAAGCTCCCTTCTGATCCTAAAATCTTGTTATAAATGCACATACTCATTCAACACATGAGACAAATATCTGTCTCCAGACTATTAACTTCTAAGAAACCCAGAGAAAAAAATTAGCTCCTCCCTTTTAAGCCTATCCTAAGTGTTATGAGTATAAGAATCCAAGGAGATCGTCTTTAAATCAAACATAAGTATCTCCTAAATCAATTGAACTATACTTTCTCTTTAAAAGAAAAGATGAAGCCAACTTCTTACCATCTTAATAAATATTCTCAAAATATGTATCTTGGAGGTAAAAAACATTTTTATTTTTTCTAGTCCTTCTTTGTTGTTGATGTCAAATAATTTAAGTGGACTTGGGTAAAGAGAAGAGCATCCACTCATCATGAGATGAGAATCAGCCATATTGGATGCACAGAGACTATTGACCAATCAAAACTAAAGCAAGCAAAGAACTCCCCAAGCCCTACTACCTTTTGGAGCTCCACTTACAGCAGACTGCCACCTTACTAAGAACATGCTTTGAACACAGAAAACTGTCTCATTTGTTTTATGTAGAAGGTGTGATGGCCACTCATAGAGGTGAATGAGGCTATGCACCCACATCTGCATTGTCTATGGAGTGCTTTCACACAGTATCTCATGTGATCTTCTCAACAAACCTGAGTAAAGTAGTAACACACCCAACATGTGAAAGAGTGAACTAACATTCTGAGAGGTTAAGCTGCCCAAGGTCATAAAGAAGTGAGGAATCTGATGCCCTAGTCAATGATGTCCAATCCCCATCCTCCTGGGAGGTAGGAGAAACAGTGCACTTCCCACCAACATCCCTGGACTAAATGTGCCTGCTCTTCAAAACACCATTCCTGGAGATTCCTTTCAGCCAGATGCAGCTCCATAATTAATAGTAAATAATACTAAATAGTCCCGGGTACCAAAAGTGGGGGTATCACAGCCCAGTTACGGGGCATTTTCACTGGGCTTCACATTTGTCTGGGGACAGCAACAGGAACTTAGCACAGAGGAATCTTGGCATGTTTCTTAAGCCTTTAAGGCACATTATGTATCATGTCATGTCCTAACTTCATTTTGTTGCTTCACTTATGTGAATACATCTGTGACCACATATCCTCAAATACTATTTCAACCACCAACTGCCATATTAGAAACACACCATCTAGAGAAAGCAGATCTAGCTAGGCAGAGGTCTGGGGATTTATTTCAAGAAGAACTAGGTGTTTGTAGGGCCATTCAGGCAAACCAGCTTGCACATTTAAAAAAAAAAAAAAAAGAAACCCTCCATTTGAGCGAAGACTCACGGTCAGTGTTCCCTGTAGACCTCGCCTGATTTAGAGGGAAACAACCTCCTAGTGAGCATAGGGTTTGTTTGAGCAATGAACATAGGGTTTGTCTGAGGGTTTGTTTGGGGACACCACTCTGTACCTCAGAGGACCAGGCTTTGGGCTGTATTTTGAGTCAGAGCTGGGTGGGAAGCACAAGAATGTTTCCAAGGCAACCATTCTGCTCTGACAGGTGCAGAATGGGTACTGAACTCTGGGTAAGCTAGGCAGGAAATGAGATTGGGAAGCCTGATAAGGTACAAGATCTCATATAGCTAAAGGGATGAGAAAGTATAAGTACCTTATGAAAAAAGTGACGGACACACATACCCAGGCTCTGCCTGATTCCACACCACCTTAGGGGCAGAACAAACCATGGGACACCTGCTATAGAAAGCCATGTTCTATGGCTGTCCACCTCCACCCATGAGAGCAGGAACCAGAACTGTGTGGAATGATGTCTGCCAGAATAGTCTTTCCTTCTTGAGGAATGTAGCAAAATTTGTAGAGGAAGCCTAAATGTTCTCCAATGGCCAGATTGTAAAACAAGTTATTGAGTGCTTTCTAGGCACACAGCACCTCACATTGTATTTCAAAGGTAGGGAAACTTTCAAACATGGTAGAGGAATTTGTGTTTCTTTCCTTTCTCAGGCTGTGGGTGTGAGTAAAGGGTTTGCTGTCCTGTTTAGGTCACTAGTGTGAGGCTGGTGGATCCAAGCACATGGTCACATGCCGCAGGAGATGAGTGGGTGTTCCCACACCTTACATAGGACTGGCAGATTCCAGGCCCTAAATAATAAGCCTCTGGCTGCCTAAAATAGTCCCCGTTTAATTTCAACAAACTCAGGAAGAGTTTGACATACATCATTTGGAGGAACTCAGAGAGACCAAGTAAGGGGCCAGTCAAATAGGTCAAAGAGTAGTTTTCATGGCCTTGTGCACCAGGATGAGGCTAAAGAGGGGCTGTATGAAGAAGAGCCTTCTGGACCCATGGTGGTGCCCAAGGTTGCCAAACATCTGCCCCTTTCTCTTGGACATAGAGAGAAGGGCTCCTTGAAGCTTTCCAGTGTGTCTTGCATCTCCTAACCCATCCTGTACTGGCTGGCTCTACAAATCTCAAAAGAGGACAATTCCTCATTTACCCTTGCTTCTCCTCATGTCCCATGACATGAACATGAAGAGTGTCACCTGATCACTTCATTTAGCCACATTGTTCTCCTTCAGACATATGCCCGCTCCCAAAAACAAAGCTCTAGGAAAGTAGTGGCTTTTTCTTTCATGAAACTTAGGGTTCTTGACTCTTTGCTCTTTTTCCTTTCCAGAGCATAGTCTCTGAGTGGCACAATGGTCCTGATGAGGGCTACTCTTTTGCCAGATGAAGGCACCTCTGTCCCTGTCCAAGCCCTCTGGCCCCCAGCCCCTGTTTAACTGTTTATTTTTCTTTCCTGGGGGGTGATTCTTGATGACACAATGAGGTGTGACTGCATTGTGGTTTCCTCTGACCCCATAAAGTGGTGCAGCTCCCTTTTCCAACTGTCTGGGACAAGGAGGCAGAAGCACAAAGCAGCATTGCCCACTAGGCTCATGCTAAAACAATTCTTTTTAACTACAGTGGGAAAGCTCAGTGACATGGGAAACTCCCTTCAGATGCCCCACTCTTAAGCCCCAGATTTCCAGCCTTTTTCCTGTTGGAATTTTAATACCATCTGTTTTATTATTATTATTATTTTAATGGAGGAAGAATCTCATGCTAATGAGTTGTGCAAATGACACTATTCCTTTGTTACTATTTGAAGGGGTAAAGACCGTAGTGAACTGTGTTTTTGTTAAGATATCCATTTCTTGTGCCGGGTTGATTTCAGATTGGTGCATTCCCACTTACCAGGGACCTCTGATTCTAGCAGAACAAAATCAGCTACTTATTCTAGTTACTGTAAGCAGACACATAACTTTTACTGTAATTTGAAAAACCTTGCACTGTAATGGTTAAAAAAAGCAAATCTTATTGAAACTGATTTTGTATTTTTGATTACATCTGAATTTTCACATTTTTGTATCTAACCGTGACCACGGTAGTGCTTCCATAGCTTGTGTTCAAGGTCTTGTTTCTTTCCAGGTTGAATTCTTAGGATCGTGTTGACACCAAATGTTTAAGGGGCAGGACTGGGGCCTTGCTAGGAAAACCTGTTATGGGGGTGTGTCCTTCCTCCGCCAGATCACTGGCTGGCAATGGGAACCTTGTCTAGACTGGAGCAAGTCGACGTCGCATCTCATTGCGTGAATTTCCACAGACAGCTCATATCTCCAACTTATTTCAGGCCAATGGTTTTGGCCAAACGCTTGCCAAGGACTCTCAAAATTGAGCTGCCCCCACCCCTGCACTACCCAGCTTCCTGGGTAAGGGAGGACATTTTTGAAAACAAAACTTGTGAAATTAATTTGTGATTATGATTTTTTCTTCTTGCTGGAAACGTGCTGGGACCCAGACAGCATGATGTTATCGCTCTTTCTGCTTTTCCAAACCAATACACCTGTTGTGCTCTTTTGTTTCTTAGTGAAGAAAATTCTAGACACAGACCTAACTATGAACTCTTTTCCTCCTGTATTTCTGATTAGCAATTCTCCCTCTGTATTCCTGACTTGTTCAAGTGTTTTCCTTCTTAGCATTGCTTCTCATATTTTACTTTATTTCTTTACTGAACAACAACAACAAACCCACAAAGGAACAAATAATCTCTTTTTCTCTCTTTCTCTCTCTGATGTGTAATGTTGTGTTGTCCAGATTCTGTATAAAAATATGTATATGATGTATCTGATATTTGGCAGCCACTGGCTGTAACTTTAACCAATATAATTAACAAAAATGCATAATGTTGGTGTTTGATTTTTTTTACAAAAAAAAAAAAACAACCTAGTTAAGATGTTTGTGTATTTTTGCATGGTTAAAATGTACTTAGTGCATTGAGAAACGTTGTGGAGGTACTCAGTGAAAAGGCTGGTTTACTTTTTGATTCTAATGGTGATTGGTTGTTGACCAGACTATTCCCTATGATGTCCGTCTTTAATTTAGCATAATTCTATTTATAACTTGTTTTATTACTCAAGATTCAACATAGTATATCTATCTATCTCTATTGTATTTACTGTTCCTTAAAACCAGGTTGTGGAAGTTCACTTCGTCTGGCGCAGATGTCTACATTGCTGATTTCCGTTGAGTTGTGTTCCATTCAATTTGCTGTACAGTCCAGATCTGAAGCACCCCTTGGCCCCTAGACAAAGCCTGCCATCTCTCCATCCTGAAGTCTATTCCTTTGAGCAGTACTGTGGTTTGCCCTCATAATGGATCTTTGTTTACCCCTACCTCCCCCAAACCTAGCTACATAAAGGAGGAAAGGAGGATGGGAAGTTAAGTAGGAATCTGAGAATTATTTATATTTTATACATAATAGTACATATAATATATTATAGATAGATAGGCAGACAGACTTTAACTGTGAATTAAGTAGAAAGACAGTGGAAGATGTTGAAGGATTCAGAGATGGAGGTCCTGGGATTTCCTCCCAGGTATGTCACTAGATCAATATGAGAGATGCAAGAAGAACTATCTGTCCTTCCTTGTGCCTCAGTTTCACCATATGTAAGATGAGGAAGTGCAGAATTTTCAGGGAGGGGAGGCAGCTACACGTTCTTGGGTCTTCAATGTATTTAGATCAAGAGTGGGTCTTTTACAGTCTAAGAGGTTTACTTGCTGTGTGTTTGGAGATAATGCTTGTAACATCCTCTCTCCTTCTCAGGACATCTGGGCCAGCTTACAGGGAAAGACACATCTTTAAAGTCATGAGCTCTTCTGGGTTTGAGGGTACCTTGGCATCCAAAGTCTTCTCTTCGGCTAGGTAGTCCTTCCTGTGCATCTTGGAAAGAGATGGGATTGATAGGAAATATCTGCAGTGAATGAAATTGAGCTTCTGTCCTTTAGAGTCTTACCTTTTTTCTAATCCAATCAGAATCTGTGTGCTTGTTTTATCCAGGGCATACAAGGAGTTTGCCATCATCTGTTTTCCTACCAAATACTCTGATAGACAACCCATGTCCATTGCTAGGAACCAGCATACATAGTTGTATTACAAGCACCTGTATTTCCAGTATTTGTGGTTTTCCAGACACTGGTCTTTTGGCAGACAAATGCAACCTGTCTGCAAGTGGGCCTTCCCTTCCTCCTCAAATCTTGAGACTTAGCCAGTACTTTAAGGTCTTTGGGCTTCTTGGCTCTGCAGTGAAATGTCAATCCTGACAGCCAACCAGGTAGAGATAAGTACTGCCTTTCTCACTCTTCAGAGGGAAGACCTCAGAGCTCAAACACTTCATAAGCATTTTGTCATGGGCACTTAACCTTCTGTGATGTATGTTACCATGAAGATTGATCTCATTACTGACCATGGTAGTGGACAACTTCAAAATATATTAAAATTTTCATTAGGCTTGAATAGCACTTGCTACTTTTCTTCAGAGTCAAGGTTGATTGCAAAGGGGCAGGATTCCATGGAGGTGTGGCAGGTACTGCTCGTTTCCTGCCTGGCTCTTCCAAGGTCAGAATTTACCAAATGGAGCAGCATGAACATGCTGACCTTGTGCAGGGGGATGAGCTTCTGTCTCCCAATCCCCCCACCCACCCACACACACAGTGACATTAGCCAGGAGTCCAAAGGAACCTGTTAGAACATTTACTCACCACACCTAGGAACAAGATTTGTTCCCTTTGATGCAAAGCTAATAGAGACCTTCTTGATCCTAGAATTCAGCCCCTACATCATATCTATTCCAGACCAATAATCAGTTCTCTAGATCCACAGATTATAAATGTCAAAGAGGTCCAATCTCTTCCCTATACAGATGAGGAGACTGAAGCCCAGAGAGAGATAAAATAATTTTCCCAAAGAAATGCAACTAGATATCTGCAGAGTCAGAATCAGATTCCACATCAAAATGCTCTATCATCCCTCTCCTGACCTATAACCCGTAGCTCAGAGTCCCTCTTTTAATTTGTGAAGTTCAGATATTTCCCATGCTGTCATGCTTTATATAAGTCTCTGGAAGAGAGAAGAGTTTATTTTTTAATGACTGCAGGCAATGTGAACATACTCACGTACATACTCCCTCTCTAAGTCTACCTTTCTATAAGCCAAGTTAAGAGAGTTTGGATTTTGAAAAAGAAATGAGCTGATACCTATTACCTATATTTTTGATGGTAAAGGAAAAACAAGGAGAATAAGAAACAATAGAATCTAAATCTATAATCTATAAACAGCCCTACTAAGTCACTTGCTAGAACAGATTTTTCTAAATAATCAGAGTGGTCTATCCATCTACCCAACCATTCCATCTCTTCATTTAGCCATTCTTTCTTGGACCTCTCCCATTCCCAGGGCATCTGATCTCTCCAGAATAACTTTCCACAGTTGCATTTGGCTATCTCTTTCAGGAAACCCACAACTTTTTAATCTAAGCAAGTCTTCATAATCTGTTTTTTTAAAAATATATATGCCTCTCTGCTAACTTTTTATTTTATTGTTTTAAGTAGACTCTACCCGCAACATAAGGCTTGAATTCAGGCCCCTGTAAGCAAGTATTGCATGCTCTACCAACCAAGCCATCCAG